>CM076570.1:538850815-539512254 GCA_034641835.2 Pinus albicaulis
CGATAGCTCGATTACCGACCCCCCCCCCTGAGGGTCGTCACAGAACGTGTCTCGATAAAGCCTCGTCGTGATGGACAAGCCTTCTCTCCCATGTCTCGACACACCCTCACGGATTTACCTTATGGAATGAACTGCTCAGCATTAGGCTTCGGGAACTTGGAGACTAGCTTGCAAAGGGAGATGAGCAAGCTTTATATAGATGGAGGAAGAGGAGTTGGGATCCCCATAATCATGGGATTGGCCCCATCTCGCGGGAAGCTTCCATGAGAGGTGGAAAACCACTTCCTCTACATGGAGATCCGGAGCCAAACCTCCCAACTCAAGATAGATACCAGCTTAGGAATTGGTTAGGACGAAACTTTTGCCATTTATTTTTAAAAAACACTCCTTAAAATGGCTGGCGTGGGTGCGACTATGGGACAGAGCACAAATTGGCGCGCCCTCTTTGGAGGATTTGCCCCCTTGGCGCGAGGGCTGAACTGGGTACCCGCGCCAATGCAAAAAGAGCTGTTTTTAGGGTTTTTTACAAGGAGTTGTCTTCAGGGCAATGAAAGCTCATGTTCAGAGGGATGTCATGAAGGTGTTTTCAAGTCATGTCACTGCTCACAGGTCATGGAATGAGCCCTCCAATTGTGCGGGATGGGGAATTGCAGGGACGGTGACAAATTGCTGTGTAACACCTACATTAATGCCTAATTATGGAAAATGATGGGCTTTACGTACAAATCCCTTTTTCGGCTAGATTTGGTCATAATTGGTTATCATGTTATTCAATTCAATGCATGTAAAATTAATTACGGTTTCAAGGTTAACGGATTTCTTGTAATGATTACGAGATTTATCCCCCCCCCCCCCCCAAAGATTTAATGATGATTTCTACCCACGACTGTCAAAGGAATGTCACAACTTGCCCTTATTCATCAAATTATTAAATGATGATGTTAAATTTTTAAATGACGTAATTGAGACGATGTGAAGGAGGAATTTAATGTGATGGCATAACTGCTTCTAGTGGTCATGGCAGTCACGCTTGACTGTTGTAATTATTGCTGCATGTCAGGATGGCGACGAGATAGGAAACACTGTTGATGGTTGTCGGTTGTTAAATATGTAAAAACCAAGAAAGCCGCTATGCTATCCTTCTAAAAACATCATAATTAGCAAAAATAGATACAAAAAAATGAATGGGTAACATCATCTTGTGAAATATGTAAGGAAGAAAGGATGATGTTTTTGAAAAGGGAAAAAAATTAGGTGCAACGGCCGCCATAAAAGTGGTTTTCAACTGCTACAAATTGTCTGACTACGCCCCAAAAATAGGTTTTCACAATCATATTATTATTATTATTATTTTTTAATAGGTTTAATAGTCGCCACAAGAGTGGTTTTCAGCTGTTACACTTATTGGAGTTTCAAATTTCAGGTTGCACAGGGGAGCATCCCACTGCTGCTGTAACATGAAGATCAGAGTCCACGACAATGTTAACAAATGATTCCTTTGAATCAGGTTGATGATATAACCTCAGACGGTGCCCATTAACCAGTAACAGTGTCTTAGCACTATTAATGGTAACCAATTGTACAGTCCCATTGTCAAAGACCGTGACTACTTCGTAAGGACCTAGCCATCTGGTGCAGAGCTTGCCGTTGAAATCCTTGAATCTTGAATCGTACAAGAGGGCCAAATCTCCTTTCTAAAATTTCTTCTTCTTAATGAACCTGTCATGCCATCTAGCTCTTTGCTGCTGAATGATCTCTATCTGATGAATGGCAGCCAACCGTTTCTCTTCCAATTCATTGAGCTGATTCGATATTTTTCTTTACGCTGTGATTAAATCTAGATTGACCTGTAATGTTGTTCTGAATGTTTTTATTTCAAACTCTATGGGGAATAAAGGATTCTTACCATACACGAATTTGTATGGTGAGAAGCCTGTAGTATTCCTCCATGTTGTTCTGTAAGCCCACAATACCTCTGGAAGTTTTTCGGCCCCATTTCTTCGGTGGCTGGCTACTGTCTTTGTCAAAATTCCCTCAATTACTTCGTTGGTGTTCTCCACTTGACCATTTTCTTGTGGGTGATGAGGTGACGTGATCCTGTGATGAATTCCATACTTCTCAACCAATTTTTGGATCAAATGAGATGTAAATTTGGGCCCCCCATCCGTCACTATTTCCCTAGGTATCTCGAAGCGAACAAAAATATCTTCGAACAAGAAGTCTAAAACAACCTGCTCAGTAGCTCTAGTTAGTGCCTTCTCTTTGACCCACTTGTGACGTAGTCAGTATAGACCAATATGTATGATATCTACTCTGATGAAGGATTAATTAGCCCTACAAAATCCAGGGACCACTTCTCAAATGGCTCTATAACTATTTGAGGCTGTAACGACATCTCATATGATTTCAGAGGCTGGCCCATCCTTTTTCAGCTATCACATCCCTTCACAAATTTCTTGGCATCCTGGAATATTGTTGGCCAGTAGTACCCCGTTGAGATTAATTTATATCTCGTCCTATTGTCCACGAAGTGCCCTCCACAGGGCTCCTCATGAGAAGCTTTCAAGATATGAAAAACCTCATCTTCTCTAACACAACGTCAAATCTGAAAGTCTGGTCTGGTGTGATAGTTATTTCCCTCTATATAAGAGTAAGTGGCATTCTAATCTATGGTCTTCCATTTTTCTCTGGAACATAAATGGTGTGGGAATTTTCCTACAGTAAGATAGTTGTGTATATCTGCATACCATGGTGAGTGAGTAGATATGGAAAAAAGATATTCATCTGGAAAATAATCCTTAGTAGGAGTGCAGTTATCACCTATAGTTAACCTAGAAATAAAATCAACAACCACATTATCTTTTCCAGGTTTATTTAAAATAGTGATATCAAATTCCTGTAACAACAATAACCATCGTGTAACTCTACCATTGGTAATCGGTTTATTCATTAAAAATCGAATTGCAGCATGGTCAGTGTGTACAAATACTTGATACCTGGTGATGTAGTGTCAAATTTTTTTGATAGCATGCACTGCTGCTAGGAATTCCTTCTCAGTCATTCTGTAGTTGAGCTCACTTGGAGTTAAATTATTGTTGATGTAATAAATGGTGTAAGGTTTCTTTTCCTCCAGCTACCCCAAAAATCACCCACAGCTATGTTAGATGCATCTGTAGCGATATGGAATGGCGGTTTCCAGTTTGGTCCTTGAAAAATAGGTGCTTCTATTACACAGTTATTTAACTTCAAAAATGCTTCCTCACACTTCCCTATCCACACAAATTCAACATCTTTCATGAGCAAAGAAAATTGAGGAGATGCAATCTTTGAAAAGTTTTCTATAAATCTCCTATATTACCCGGCATGTCCCAGAAATCTACGTACCTCTTTTTGAGTTTTGGGAGTTTGAATTCTCAAGATTACCTCAATTTTTGGTGGTTCTACCTTGATTCTACCTGTCGAAATGAAATTTCCTAGCACAATCCCCTCGGTCATCGTCATGTGGCACTTCTTAGTGCTCAAAGAAAAATTAGTTTGTACACAACATTCCAACACCTTTTCCAAATTAACTAATGTTGGTTCATGTAGGAATTTACAGGGTAAGTTACTTAGATCAAGAACCAAAGGTCACCGCTCACAAATAGATCACAAATTAGTTCACCAGTATAATCACGTGGTTAAAACCCTCAAAGAGGGAAACAGTCCACGACCTGAGCCAATGCGGCCACTTCAGGAAATTTATTAATATAAAAAGAAAAGTTACATATGTTTCTCTCATAAACGGTTATCAGAAAAATGACCCTCCATGCTCTTTAAATAGAGATCATGGACCAATCGGGTGCTAAGCCACATATAAAGTGTCGTTAATACTGAGGTAAGAGATAACCGTCGGGTCACTACAAATTGTGACCGTCGGATTATAAGTTACAAATGTACATGGTAAAGAAACACACTTTACCTAACTCTACACTAGACTAAGTTATTCTTAACTATTTCATATGTGTCAGAATATCCCAACATCCCCCCTTAAGAACAACTTGGGATAGGATTGAAGGATTTACAAAGGTGACACAAAAGGAGCCTATTTCCTATGTGTTGAAATATCCTAACATCCCCCCTTAAGAACAAATTGGGATAGGATTGAAGGATTTACAAAAGTGACACAATAGGAGAAGGAAGGAAGCATTAGAGCCTATCCCCCATTAATGAAAACTTTCCTGAACTCCAAACATGGATCTAAGTTTAGTAAAATTCGCTTCTGTGAGAGCCTTCGTAAAGATATTAGCTACTTGAACATTGGTTGGACAGTACTGCAATTCAAGAACACGATCATGAATGAGATTTCTGATGAAGTGTATGTGGATTTCAATGTGTTTCATATGTTGATGTTGAACTGGATCTTTACATAGCTGAATGGCACTCTAATTATCACACCAAAGTGTAGCTGGATGTTGCTGATGAAGACAAAATTCAGACAGGATCTGACGAAGCCACATGGCTTCCTTGCTGGTTTCAACTACACCATGATACTCCGCTTCTGCTGAAGAAAGAGAGATGGCACTTTTTTTCTTACAAGACCAAGTAATAGGTCCTAAACCAAGAGTGAATACATAGCCTGCAGTAGAATTTTGAACATCAGGGTCACCAGCCCAATCAGAATCAGTGAAACCAATCAACAATGGAGATTCTTCTGCACTATAATGAATCCCGAACTAAACTATACCTCGAATATATCGAAGTATTATTTTAGCTACTTTCCAGTGACTTTCATGAGGTTGGTGCATAAACCGAGCGACAATACCAATGACAAAGGAAAGGTCAGGATGGGTATGAGTTAGATACAAAAGTTTACCAACAAGTTGACATATAAGGCAGCATCAACTTTAGGGGTAGTGCTGTTGACTAAAAGCTTGACTCCAGACTAAAAGGGAGAAGGGGCAGGCTTACAGTCGTCCATGTGAAAGTGGTGTAGAAGATCACAAGTATACTTGGATTGAGAGAGGCAATTCTTCCTTGATTGCAAGACTTGAAGACCAAGGAAATAAGAGGCAAGTGTCTCAAGTCTCCGTCATTTCAAACTTCTTTTGAGGTTAATTTCATGGTTTATATGGTTTGGATCACTACCAAGAAGGGATAAGATCATCAACACAAATAAAAAGGATGGTGAAGGAATTACCCACTTTCTTGGTGTAGCATGCTGTTGCTGCATTGACACCCAGAAAATCTCATTATCTAAAAGAAATCTATCCATTTTGGCATATCAAGCCTGAGGATATTGTTTGAGACCATAAAGAGACTTCCTAAGGTGAAAAACAGGGCTAAAGTCATTTTGGATAAAGCCAGAGGGGTTTTTCCATGTAGATTTCTTCATGCAAATCTCCATGTAAGAAGGCATATTTAACATCCATCTGATCGACTTACCATTTAAAAGAGGCAACAAGGGAAGGGAAAAGGAAGATACAATTCATTTTGGCAATAGGGGAGAAGGTTTTAGTATATTCAATGCCTTCAAGTTATAAAAATACTTTAGCGATAAGATGAGCTTTGTGTCTATCCACTTTCCCAACTAGTCCAAACTTTGTTTTGTAAACCTATTTGCATCTGCCAAGTTTTCTTCCTTTTTGAAGAGGAACAAGATCCCAAGTATCATTCGCCAATAAGGAACTATATTCTTCATTCATAGCTTCATCCCAATCTAGATGACCGGAGGCTTCTTCAAAGGTTTCTGGATCAGGATTTTCTGTAACTTGAGCCAATAAGGAAGAGGTTATTTCAAACTGAGAATGTGTACATCGTCAATTGTCAAGGTCACCTACAAGAGAACTTGCTGCATCCCGAGTAGAGAGGACCCATCTTGGAAGTGGTGGAGTATAAGGAAAAATTTCAAGAGGTGGAGGAGGATTTTCATCCTCGTTGTCATCATCTGAACTAGAAGGAATTCTATTAAAAATAGAAGAGAGAGAGAGAGAGAGAGAGAGAGAGGTGGCACATATGCTGACTTAGGCTCGCACGCCAAAGGTGGCACACCCGCCAAACTAGGCTCACAGGCCGATATATTTTCATAAAAATTTACATCTCTTCTAATGATTATATTTTTGGATTTGGGTTGAAGAAGTCTATATCGTTTGAAATGTTTAGAATATCCAACAAAAATACATTTTTCACTCTTAGGTTCTAAGGTTTTATGTTTCGCATCTGGAATATGGGCCGAAGCATCACTTCCAAAAACACGAAAGTGACTTACATCTGGTTTGATTGAGCTCCAAGCTTCTTCTAGAGTTATATTCTTTAAAAACCTTAGTAGAGTGCGATTTACCATGTAATTTGTGGCGCTAATGGCTTCTTCCCAAAAATTGAGACCAAGTCCTTTAGATTGAAGCATACAATTAGCCATTTCTTTTAAGGTGTGATTCTTCCTTTCAGCTACACCATTTTGTTGTGGAGTATATGGAACAGTATGTTGCAATTGAATGGCATGCTTAGTGCAGAAGTTGATAAATTTTTTGTTAACATATTCTCCGCCATTGTTTGATCTTAACTTAAGAATTTGATGTCCATATTGTTTCTCAACAAAGGCCTTGAAGGCCAAGAACATGTTAAGAACTTCACTCTTGAGTTTTAAGAAATGTACCCAAGTGAGTCTGGAAAAATAATCAATGAAAGATAAGAAGTAATTGCAACTAGAGAAAGAAAAAATAGGAAGAGGACCACATAAATCACTGTGCACAAGCTGCAAAGGGGCTGAAGTGTGCCAAGAGGCACGTTTGTCAAAACTGTCCCGATGATGTTTTCCGAGTACGCATCCGGAGCAAACACCATCTCGGCAAGATACCATAGGAAGGCCCGTCACCATATTTTCCTTACATAGAGTTTGAAGAGAGCGATAGTTTAAGTGACCAAATCGCTCATGCCAAAGTTTGCTCACATCATCATTATGAGAAACAAAAACAGAGGGAAGAGATGATGACCCAAAGTTGTCAAACTTATGCAACCTTGTAGAATCATCAGCAATGCCAGTAGCTAAAATATGTTTAAGATCTTTGAGGTCCTTGATTACAACATCATGAGGTGAGAATTCTACTATTTTCCCTTCACCTGAATGAGTTATCTCTGCAACAGACAGAAGGCTGTAATGACAAGGTAGGAACACATAGTACATTATTAAACTGACCATTATCTAGATGAATGGTTCCAGATCCTACAACACTAAGAGATATATCATCACCAACATAAATATGTTTGGTGTTACAATCATTTAAAGAAGAAAACATGGATTTATTTTTAGCCATGTGGTAAGAAGCACCATAATCAATGAGCTAGTCATGAGAGGGAGAAGAAGAAGATACATTTAATGCATAACCAGATCTTGATGCTTGACAACTACAAGAAGAGATTTCCATGCCCGAAGATGAAGGTGAAGAGTGCTCCAAATTGGTGTTGTGCTTCTTCATTTATACTTCTAAGGCTTCCATCTTCTTAAAACATTTGGACTCTATATGGCCATCCCAATTGCAAAAGTTGCAATGTCTATCTGTATTCTTCCCTTTGTTTTGATTTGCCTTATTATTTTGGTGATTTGATTTTTCAGTTTGCGGCTGAAATTTCTTAGGGCCCTTGTTTGGTTTAGGACCATATTTTTTTGGATACTTCTTCTTGGGATTCTTTTGATATGGTTGTTGTTGGGCTGCTAAGGCTTTCTTAGAAGCATTTTCAGCAGTGCTAATACCAAGGTGTAAATTTTTTTCTTGTTCTCTTATCAAAGAATCACAAAAGGAATCAAAAGAGGGATTCTTGTAGGTGGTTTCTGAAGAAATGATGGCTTCTCTAGTGGAATGGAAGGTGGAAACAAACACAGCATGGTGGCCAAGCTTGGGCAAGAATGCAATAGATGGAGAAGCAATGACTTTTTGATCTTACAACCTTCTAAAAGAATTCGGAGGGTCTTAATTTTGGACAAAAAATCTTCAATGGAGGAGAAATTATTGGGGTCCAAAGTAAGCAACTCATTTTCAAGCTGGTGGGCCCGGATTTGATTTTGAATGCCAAAAACAGTTTTTAGCTTTTCCAGGGCCTCATCAAGGGTGTCAATGTCAAGGATATGAAATCGAATATCTTGAGCAATGGACATTCCTATCAACTCTCGTGCTTGATCTTGTTTATTTTCCCATTTAGTAGCTTTATCATCATTAAAAGGTTTAGTTTCTTGTCCTATGGCTATTCTATAAAGCTCTTTACTTCTAAGTATATCTACCATGTGAGGTAGCCATTGGAAATAATTGGTGCTGTTAAGAATAACTGGGCATGCACTTTTCATTTAAAAAAAAAAAAAAACTGAAGCCGAGAAAAGCTGAAACTAACTACTCCAACGGAAATATCTCGAAATATTAGGCCGTTTAAAAAAAACCGGCTCGAAAAACGGCTTCCGGATGAAGAAGTTATGCCTTTTGAGAAATTTGAGTTGTAGATGCCGAATAGTTACGGGAACGGGATGAAGTGTGGCTTTAAAAAAAAAAAATTCCGCCCCTTTGAACAATTTTTTTTTACAGAAGAAGCTTTAGAGTGAGACTTGAACCCAAGATCTCTATTCTCATAAACTAAACCCTCACCAAGTGAGATAGTAAAAGGATCACATTATTTTATGAAAGGAGGAAGGGTTTTTTTTTTTTTTTTAACTCTTCGGTGTGCGTGCCTTTTTCCTACACAAAAAAACACAAAAACTGAGAAAAAAAGAAGAAATGAAAAGCCTTGCGATAGACTGTTAGATTTTTCAGTTAGCTTTACCGACAACTATCACTTTTTTCACTATTTCTGATTTCCTGAGATCGCACAAAGACGAGGGGAAGGAGCATACGTAGCAAAAAAAATCCCCTTTTCCTATTTCTGGTTTGCCGAGATCGCATGCAGCGCACAACAAAGAGCATACACAGAGAAGAGGGTATAGATCCGGAAAATAAATAAAATCTTAATCCTGAAAATAAACAGAAAAAAACCGAAATAAGCATAACTATTATCAAATATAACTGCAAAATAGATGCTTTATACCTCGAGATCTAAACTGTCATAACTTGGGCAGTCGGAAACCTTTTCGCATGAAACGAAAGGCGTTCCTCACTGTAGGAGATGCTCTGAACACAACCCAGTAGTTCTCCAAGCCCAAAAATTCTCAGACAAAGTAGATCTACAAACGACATTCGCATGCAGTCAAACCGGCTTCGGATTTTGATCAACAACGGACGCGACCCTTAGAATAGATCTGATACCATGTAGGAATGTACAGGGTAAGTTCCTTAGATCAAGAACCAAAGATCACCACCCAAAACAAGATAAAAATCAAGACACCAATATAATCACGTGGTTAAAACCCTCAAAGAGGGAAATGAAATTAAGGCTCGAGCCAACGCGGCCACTTCGTGCAATTTATTAATATAAAAAGAAAAGTTACACATGTTTCTCTCTGCTGTGCCGTTACCAGAAAATGACCCTCCATGCTATTTAAATAGAGATCATGGACCAATCAGGTGTTAAGCCACGGATCAAGTGTCGTTAATACCGAGGTGAGAGATAACCGTCGGATCACTACAAATCGTGACTGTCGGATTATAAGTTACAAATGTACATGGTAAAGAAACACACTTTACCTAACTCTACACTAGACTTAGTTATTCTTAACTATCATGTGACGTAACATCCATCAGCTTCTCAAAGGCATCCATGTAGGGTGTAAATTCATCCATGAAAATTTTGAGACATTCATTCAATAGATCCGAAAATATACCCAATATTTCCCTTTGAAAAGTTGCTCGTGCATTGTAGAGGCCAAAAGGAAGGACTTTGTATGCAAAGGTACCCCATGGGCAGGTAAAGGTTGTCTTGTCTTGGTCGTCTGGGGAAATCTGTATTTGATTATAGCCACTGAACTCATCCAGGAATGAAAAAAACGTTTTCCCAGAGAGAGTATCTAGGACCTGGTCAATAAATGGTAAAGGGAAAAGGTCCTTTTGGGTGGCCTTGTTAAGTTCTCTATAGTCTACACAGACTCTCCACTTGTCATACTTTTTCAGAACAATGATAAGCGAAGATATCCACCGACTATCAGAAATGGGGTAGATGAAGTTAACATTAAGGAGTTTCTGTAATTCCTTTTTCACTATCTCCTTAAGTGCAAGATTCATTCAGTGATGCAGTTGTCTAATTGGTTTGAAACCCTCTTTAAGGTAAATGTAGTGAGTGTATAGGCCAGGATGGATTCATTTCATATCAATATAGTCACATGCAAATTCATTTTTATATTTCTGTAACAATTGTATTAGAAATATGTTGCTGTGTAATAGATGCCCCCTAAAGCATGAGGCTCGAAAGAGAGAGAGGGGTGAAATGCTTTACGAGAACGTGTCCAACTGAAAACACCGCCATTGGAAAACCTACGTAGAGAAGTAAAACTGATGTCTCAAAATACATGATATATATGTGGTATGGGCGCAGCCATCCATAACAGAGTACGTAATAATCCAGATTCGAGGCATGGACGCAGCCATCCAGTAAGGATCGATAAATAGACTCAGGTATGGTCGTAGCCATCCAGTGAATAAGTCATGTAAATAATCATAATAATCCACAAAATCGCAGCCTGGATTACAACAGACATGACCCAGGGTCTTGCGCTCCATCTCAACCCGAACAAAGTACAAGTTCAAGCATGTTAATGAGTGGGCTGAAGTCAAACATGCAAGAATACCGTTCGATTACCACCAAAGGATGAGAGTCGTTAACGTACGCGAGAGGAACCACCAATAATGACAATGGCCCTCAAGGGTACCACATGTACAATCTACGGTATGAATCAATGAGCTGGTGTCGAACACCCGTAGAATCACTCGATCAGAGGCCAATGATGAAAACCCCACGTCGAATGCGACGAACCTGCCATTGAGGCATGCAGGCTCCAAGGTACCATAAAGGAGTCTCTAGATCAGCTTCCTGGATAATGAGCCGAAGTCGACAGGAAGTGACCTTGATCGAAGGTGGGCCATAATGTTTCCCACATCATCGACATGAGATAGAGGAACATGATGTTTTTGTGAATCAGGATCGTATGAGAATCGCAGAAGTTGCTGATATTTTGCGCAGGTCACTTTCTTGAACACATAACCAAGACGACAATGAGTTTGGCGTATTTGGACATCAACGGACCGTAGGTCGTTGGTGACGAGGCAAAGAGCAGATGATAGGTCAAAAGGGATTACCCAAACCCATGGAGGCAATTGGAAAACGAGATGAGATGTCCCCAACCCGACACGAATGCAGACAAGTGCCATGTTCAAGAGTGACATACTGCCGACACGACAATGATCCTGGTTCCATTTTTCCCCACCATTTCTGGCGAGTACCTCAATTATTTTTGATAACAAGCTTGAAGGGGATAGCATATGCTTGTAATATAAGTTCATCCTTCGGAAGAATCCATCATAGTACATTTAACGAGCCCTAGGAAGGAGCGACTCGGATAACGTCATTACGACTGAATCTAATGTCATCAGGGTTTAACGAGTCTGACAGAGGAAGAAATCGGCGACTTTTCATATTTAGAGAGTTTGAAAAGACAACGGAAAAGTAAACTCCAAAGGTCCCTTTTTGTAAATAGTTCCTCAGATCCGAAAAGGTAGAAAACTTTGTCTGAGAAAACCTCCTAGTTGCGATAGGCTAGGGTATTCCTTTTTCGTAAATGATCTATCCCAACCCGAAAAAGGGGTAAACGTATACTGGGTAGATGTCGTTTCGTGGCCACTTTAATGAGATCGAAACGACAAGGTCCTCGACAATCTTTTCATGTTTAGAGAGTCAGAAAAGAGCTGAAAGATGGCTCCAAAATGAAATTTTCGTGTATTTACCGAGTCTGAAAAAGTATAAAATACAACTCGTGTCACCGTTTAAGTTGCGTAAAACCTGTTGCTGCACACGAAGGCAAGTGTAAAATCCATTTTCGACAAAATATATCAAAATATTAATAAAAATGACTTTTAAAACCTATTTGGATTTCAAAAATTTATAAATAAGTCTCAAATGGTAAAAACAAAATTACTTTTACTATTTACCTCATTGGAGAGCAACACTGGTCCATTGGTGTGCCAACTTCTGACGGCGACTACGACCGATCTGGGCTACCATTCAGATCCTCGTTTGTTCCAGGTAAGAGGCGCTTCCCTGAACTCCATTTTGATCCATTTTATAGATATTTCCATTATGGATTAGACTTCTGTGGAAGATTTTTAAAATTTTAGGGCTCCGCCCATTGGCGCGGGTATTGGGCATGGACCCGCGCCAATGGCCTTTTGCATACAAAGGGTCGCGCCAATGGCGCAACGCGGTTTTTCATTTTAAATTTCCAAACAGAGAACGATCCAATGGATTTTTCCATGTAACAGAGGTCTAATCAAGGGTTTTTGACCATGTTGATGCAGGAAACCAAGCATAATGGTTATCGAATGGAAAGAGAGGGAGCACGGGGAAGAGGATGAAATGGCTATGGAGAATGAAAACTGCATGAACGCACTTAAGAACTGTGGGCTAAAAAATTTCTTCCTAACGTCCTGCTTACGAGCTCAACCTGAGCTCCTACAGTACTTGGTCAGTATTTGGGACGAAAATGAAGAAGTGTTCAAACTTTGGGACCAAGTGCTGGAACTGGAGGTTTCTGATGTATACTTCATAACTGGATTTTTGTGTAGAGGTCCGGTGCCCATCTTGATAGGTAGTAGACCATCTGGGGAAAAGATGGAGCAGGTAATGGCGAGGGTGTGCCCAAGGGCACAGACCAGATCATGAAGTGGGAAGGTGGACATCCACACTGTCGAGGATCTAGGACTCAGAGTAGTGCTACACACCATTACACGAGCTGCGGGATCGCAGGCTCCACACGAGGCAACCAAAGCCCAACTCATACTAGCCTCTGAGTGTATGAGTCCTACACTGTTTGATTGGGCTATAGTGGTGATAGTCAATATAAAGAGGCAGCTTACAAAGTGCAAGCAAGCCGAGCTAAAACAGTTTGGCTACGGTTCCATTTTGGTAACGTTCATTCTGGAACGATTACCTATCTTTCAGGGCCAAGGGGCCATTGTCGCTGAGCCGATACCAAGAGAGCCAAGGATGGCTCGCTGGGCAGCACTTATGCCCAGGTCAGGAGGAGGGCAACAAATGTCTTGGAAGCCCGAGTTTTTCGGATGGTTACGGCGTCAGTTGATTGTGGTTGAGGATTGGCCTTATGCTGGGACCGATTTCACCAGAGACCCAGACCTTCCGCTCCCGGAGGGGGATGACTGGGACGAAGAGTTGGGTATGACATCTTTTTTAATTTTTATGTTTTATGATTTTTTTTTGGTAATACATGTCCGTTCTAATAACTGTTGTTATGTGCATGCAGATGTCGGCCCAGAGAGACCCGCGGGCATGTCGCCCATTGCGCGGAGAATCCATGCTGATCATGACCCTCAGGCTGAGGGTGGCGAGGGAGGTGAACTGATTCAGAACCTGGAGGGCATTGCCCGAGGGATCCCGGCCTACGCACGGCTAGCAGATGTTCCACTAGCATACCATCGACACACCGTGGGGGTGCCCAGTCTCCTCCACCGACTACAGAGATGCTTAGTGCATGCGGTAGCATGTTACCACGAGCACCATGCGGATTAGACACCTAGGGCTTCTTTCATGCATATTTTTTTAGAGACATGTTGTCTCCGGCTGTATTAAGATGAACATGTATATTTTTCATTTTATGTGATGCACAATATGTAAACATTTCGACACGTATATATATACATACCTATTTCTAGATGGATCTTTCTACATGTGATGATGTTTTGTTTATAGATTGCGCAAATGTCTATCTAGAACCAAATTAGCTACTGCATCCATTAATGTATTCATATGTCTGGGTATGTGTTGATATGTAATATAGTTAAAATTTCTTTCCAGCAGACGAATACGCAGATACAGATGTAAAATGGATGGGTTTCTCACTGAATAATGTCCGTTAAGCTGTAATACTACAAGTTGTGAGTCTAGATACACAAGTAGTTCACGGATACCAAGGTTTACAGCCTCGGTTAATAATTATAACACAGCACTATATTCCGTGATGTTATTTGTAGCACGCCTTAGGCACACACCTTGCAGGTTGACCAACTCACCAGCAGGATCGTAGATTACCCAGGCTGCCGAAGACAGGTTCCTGGTACTGTGGGAGGCACCATCCGCGAAAACCACAAATGGAGTAATGGACATCTGCACAATCAGGAAGACCCGATCAATAGAAAGATGCTTACATCGCACACCATACCACACATGCACACAAATTAATATACACACCTATGTACACACACCACACTAAAAAAAATAACTTCAAGCGTAGTATTTATTAAGGTACAACCCATTTCTAGGCTGCGCCAACGGAACTCCTTCATAATCAATGAGTTCATAAGCCCCATTTTTCAATACTCGTTTTACTATATAGGGCCCATGCCACATGGGTTGGAGCTTTCCTGCCCCGAGTTTGTCATGCACTTGGTCGTATAGGAGGACAAGGTCCCCTTCGACAAAGGAACGTGGAGAGACTGATTGATCAAAGTGCGCTTTGACCCGTTTTTTCTGTGCTTCAATAACTAGAGCAGCCAAGCGGTGGGTTTCATCCAACCGTTCCAAATACAAGAGACACTCTTCTTCAGGAGAAGTATCGGGAAAAAATTCCACAGCCAACGTTAAGGAAGGAATTTCGCACTAACCCGGAAGAGTTGCTTCCAGACCATACACCAATTGGAATGGTGTGAATCCTGTTGCACTCTTTGTTGATGTCCGGCATGCCCATAGAGCTGAGAACAATTGGAGGTGCCAATTGGACTTATGAATTCCAACTTTTCGTTGAAGCATTGTGACCAAAACTTTGTTCACAGCCTCAACCTGGCCATTTGCCTGCGGGTAATATGGCGTTGAGCTATCATGTCGTAAGCCCAATCTTGATGTCAACTCGGCCATCATGTAATCTCGAAAGTGAGTACCATGATCAGTAACAATGGCCTGAGGGACCCCGAAACGTGCAATGATATGGTTGAAGATAAATTGGGCGGCTGTCTTACCGTCCGCGGCTAGTGTAGGCATCGCTTCGGCTCACTTAGAGTAGTCGACAACGATGATTATATATGCATGCCCCCTGGCCGAATGAGGGTTACAAGTCATGAAATATACGCCCCATTTTGCAAAAGGGCCGACAGTAATCACAGGATGCAGAGGGAGGGGTGGCGCGCGCATCTTGCATTGAAAAACCTGGCACGCGTGACATTTGCGGACTGCAACAATACAGTCTTTTAATATTGATGGCCAGAAGTAACCTGCACGTAGAATCTTCTGGGCGGTGGCATATCCAGACATGTGACCACCACAGGTGCCACTGTGACAGTAATTTAAGACCCTTTCGGCCTCTTCCAAAGTCAAACACCGACGGAGCACCGAATCTACTCCAACCCGGTATAATGTATCTCCTACAATGCAGTAGGGTTGAGATTGATGCCGAATCCGACATCGGGCATCTTTAGTCAACTCAGAGCGGAATTTTGACGTCTGAAGATACACAATAATATCACCATACCATGGGTCATGGGTGCTGATAAGGAAGATGGTTTCGTCTGGAATATGTTCTTCAGAATCAGATGGGGGGGAGTCTGTCGGGAGGGAGCAAATAAGATCCGTGAAAACCAGTGATTTGGTCGACTTAGTAGTAGTAAACTCTAGGTCGAACTCCTGAAGGATCACAATCCATTTGGATTATTTGCCCCCCAGTAATTGTCGAGAAAGAATATACGTCATGGGGTTGCAATCCGAAACCACGGTTACGGTACGCAGCAGGATGTAGTGGCGGAAACGTTGGACAGCTTGTACAGTTGCTAAAGCTAGCTTCTCGACGTGAGCGTAACGCGTTTCCGTGTCAAGAAGATTTCGAGATAGATAGTAAACAACGTGTTCGTTTCCATCATCATCATCCTGCACCAGAACCATAGCTATGGTGCTAAAGGCGGTGGCCAAGTATAGAGTGAAATCATGGTGATAGTTCGGAGGCCGAAGCAACGGAGCATTAACAAGTAACGTTTTCAGCTTCTCAAAAGATTGTTGAGCAATGTCGTCCCAATGAAAGGGAACGTTCTGCTTTAAAAGACGCATGAATCCTTTGGCCACTTATGCGTATTTCGGTATAAAGCGCCGTAGGAAGTTAGCTTTTCCCTGTAGACTCTGCAATTGATATAACGAAGAGGGGGATGGGAGATTGACAATGGCCTCGACCTTTAGAGGGTCAAGGCGAATTCCGTCCTTGGAGACTATGAACCCCAAAAGACGGCCAGAATCTACGCAAAAGATGCATTTATGAGGATTGAGCCGGATATTATAGCGTCGACAGCGGAGGAAAATATGGTAGAGGTGTTCTGTGTGGTCCTCTCGCCGAGCTGAGTGAGCTGGAAAATCGTCCAGATAAGGCTGAACGATATGGTGTATGCCATGGAACGCATAAGACATAGCACGCTGGAAAGTAGCTCCAGCGTTCTTCAAGCCAAATGGGAGCTTTTTATAGGTGAAAGTACCCCACGGACAAATGAATGGAGTCTTGTGTTGATCGGCAGGTAAAATATTTATCTGATTGTACCCGGAAAAGCTGTCCATCAGGGAATAGATCTCACTCCCAGCACATTCATCGATGATTTGATCTATGAAGGGAGTAGGATAGTTTTCCTTAGGACAGGCGCGATTAATATCACCGTAATCAACACAGACTCTGATAGTGCCCTGTTTCTTATCTACAGGGACAATATTTGAAACCCATTCTGTGAGGGGAATCGGGTAAATGAAGCCTGCGTTCAGAAGTTTTTCAACTTCTGCTTTGATGGCAGCGGCTTTGCGAGGATGCACTGGGCGTAGGCGTTGGCGCACGGGTTTCGTACCAGGATAGGTAGGAATCTCGTGCACTACTATGCTGGGATCAATCCCGGGAATTTCCTCATAGGACCAGGCGAACACGTCTCTGAATTCTCAAAAAGGATTTGTATAGACTCATATCTCATTAGGAGAACAAGTTACTCCCACATGTATGTTCTTGACTATCCCCGGTTTAACGGAGATGTCGATCGGAATAGTTTGAGTGATGTTACTCAGGTTTCCCTCTGAAAGCACCTCATGTGTCAATATGGGCGTCTAGAGAGGTGGAGTGGGAACCTAAGATGAAAAACGCTCTAGACAATCTGACATTTCCCCCAAGCTAGGCATGAATGAGGAACGATGATGTCCATCGCTCCAAGGCAGCTCCTTAAGAGACATTGTTTCTACAATGGCTTCATCAGAAGGGAAAATATCTTTAAGAGGATCAGGCGAGTCGGCCTCGCCGAGCCAGGGGGATTGAGAATAGATGTCTAGAGCCATGCTCGAAGGAGCATGCTGAGGAGGGGGAGGATCAGATGCGGCGATGATTTCATAGTAGTTAATCTCTACCGGAGTTAAGGGCATCGATTCTCCAAACTCAGTCACCTGCTCAGGCGTAGGGATGAGCCATGGGTCGTCAGACCTAGAGATCATATTAACTTGAGCGGTGTGCAGTGGTGGTGTGGGAAAAATACCCATGAGGACGGGGTCCTTGAGGGATCCACGTACGGAACGTTATTCTCGGAGGTGGAGGTGAAGAAAGACAACTGATCCACAGTAACGATTTTTCCCTCGTGAGGGAACTTAATAAGTCGAAAGAGGGTGGACGGCACGCATAACATGGCGTGAGTCCAACTGCGGCCGAGACGTATATTGTATTTAAGCTTGGCGTCAACAACTTCTACTTCTACGTTGACTGTATTCCCCTGTAAAGTAATCGCTAGACTCTCGAGAACACCCAGGGGTTTGGATTACCGACCATCGAATGCCTCTAGGGCAGTGGGAGACGATGAAAGGGCCGGAGAGCCAATGGCCTTCCAGCAAGCGGACGACATGACACAGGTAGAAGCACCTTCATCCATAATGGCCCTATGAATATTAAGATCGTTGATCCCAACTTGAATAACAAGAGCGATCTGATGTGGAAGTCGGGGGGTGAAATTTTCTAAGTCAAAGGTGAGAAGACTAGAATCGGCGGGATCGATTCCACCGATTGTAGATAATAAAGATTTCCGTTGCGAAGGACAACTTTGAAGAACTTCCAATGCAGACATGGCAAAAGGCGCCTGTGCCAGATCCCCAACAATACTGTAGTGCTGAGTGGCACGGGCATTCGGATTGTCGGAAGACCTTCGTAGAACACCTTTAGAAGGTGGCCTCACAATGGGTTCAATAGTAGGCTTCTCAATTTCCAACGAACCGGAGACAGGTGGGGGAGGTGGACCGTCCACAACTGCCTTCCCAGGTTCCTGACGCGATTCATTGTAATCCTTCGAACGCATAGAAGTAGAGATAGGTGCAGCACCATTCATCATAAAGACCCTGGACCCAAATGGTGCAGATGGTGAAGGCTGTTCAACCATTTGGGTC
This sequence comes from Pinus albicaulis, assembly GCA_034641835.2. Lineage (NCBI taxonomy): Eukaryota > Viridiplantae > Streptophyta > Pinopsida > Pinales > Pinaceae > Pinus > Pinus albicaulis. Next base: position 538,869,359 of record CM076570.1, read on the forward strand.
TGCTGAGACGAGAACGGTTCTTTAAGAACTGTCGGAGTCCCTTTGGAGCCTTTTAGAAGTTGACTAACTTCAGATCGTCGTGGAAAATCCTTGGTATAATGATATCCTTCACAGATAAGGCAGGGATACTTCGGTTTACGTTGGGAACCATCCTCAGTACGAGGTTTGGACTCTGGCTTTGGGGCGTCGGATTTAGATTTTCCTTTGCCCTTCTTTTTCCCTTTGGAGGATTTCTCCGTAGGATTGGCCTGAATGACATTAACCTCCGCAGTTTTTCCAGAATCGGTAGGGGCGGGAGGAGAAGAATTATGCGATGAATTGGACTTCTGCTTCCCATTCGAAGTTTTTTTCGAATTCTGAGACACGGAACCAATAACACCATCCACCGCCAGGGTAGGTGGAGCTTTAGAGGTTCCAGATCGTGGAGCATCAGGAAAAATATCATAAAGCGTGCCAGACTGAGAGTATACCAGATCCAGATATTGGGCACGCGCTATGGCTTTCTCTTCAGTCACACACGCTCCCATAGCAATATCTTGGGCGATTTTGTTAACAAAGGAGGTGGTGAACCAATGAGTTAGTATCTGATCAGGTATATGAAACTTGATCAGTCTACGATGACGTCGCCACTCATGAATGTGGCCTTAAGCCCCAAGGGATTATATCCTTAGCCCCTTTCCTCACATGACCTCATCCCGCGACCAGGAGCTAACCCCCATTGCGCAATCGCAATCAGGGTTTCCTGATTCTTCTTTACCTTTTACTTAAAAACTCCGATGCGATGAGCTTTCTGCTAAACTCCCTGATGTGATAAACCCTTTCTTTCTTAACCCCGAGTCTCCTTACCTTTTTCATGGGACCACACCCCTTCGTCGCATCGTAAAAAACATAAGTCCTCTTTCTAGAGCGTTGGTCCTCCAATGGCCCGATCCGCCGATTTGATCTTAGCCATTGAATCCACAAGAACCAATGACCGAGATTGCGTCGCATTCTGCCCATAACCCTTCGCCATCGCCCCTCGGATTGAGTCCCAACCGTTCATTCTCCCAAATCCAACGGTCGGGACTTAACCCAATAGCCCATTAAACCCATCCGCTACGCAAAAAAGTAGATATCAGCCCCACCTACATCCTCCGCACATCTTTTGATCTATCGCACTCTACCCTCACCGTTTTATCTATTGCCAATCATTCAACGGACCAGAATCCAAATCACGTAATTTTTGGCCCCTTTCCACAGTGCGCTACTTCCGCACGATAAAAGTGGTTTTAAGAATCCACGTGTTGATAGATGAGTCGTATCATGTTCCTAACGCAAAATACTACCTACCCCACAAATGCCATGCGAAAATCGCTGTCAGTTTTCCCAAAATCACCCTTCCTCATTCTCGCACCATAATTCAAATATGAGCCTGGTTAACTGTTCTGCCAGGGTTTCTTCCTCTGCCACTGCATTTCATCCATCCTCAAGCTTTTCTACCGCCTCCATTAAAACCTTTGTATGTAGTTATACCATTCCCGCAGGGTTTCTTAATGAGTTTTTTGTGTTTTGCAGAGTTTAGTGGTGTTCGATCTATGTGTTTCCACAGTCACAGTCAGGTGATGTTTTCGGCCCAGAATGACGATTCAGTGGTCTGAAGCAACAAAGAAAAGGATCTACAGGGCTTGAAATATACGTTTGAAACATCTGGAGCATGATCTAGGGTTTTAATAGAAACCCTCTAATAGCAGAAAGCTACCTGTATAATCAAAGAACAACCAAGTGTATCAGAGTGAAGACCCGAAGATAAATATCAAGGCTTAATCAAGCCAAAACACTGCTCAAAGACAAATTAAATTATTTTAAAATAAAACAAAGAGATTGTATTAGTCGGAGAGGCCTCCACTGCCACATCACAGGCCATTTATCTTCTTCAGCTACCAAAGTGCCACCTGCAACCTCAATAAATCAAAAGAAGGCATAGTTAATGCCTTCGTCAGTGATATTTTTGTTAAAGACAACCAGAGTTATTGCCAGCCTGTCTGAAACAGTTCAAAGTCAACAAAATCTGCCAAGTAGCTAAAAAATTAAATGAAAACCAATTAATACATGGAAAACATCAGAGATCTCCTCTATTGAGCCTCTCAAAGGCAGAGAAATATTAACTTGTATTAATTGAACTAGAGACCTTTTCTTTCATCCCACCTCCTCTTCCTTCTATAAATAATTCTGAAGAAGATGAGATGTTGTTGGTTACTGATGTAATACTTGATGCTCGAAACTTTCTGCATGTAAATAGTTCTCAGAGGCTGTTGAAGCTCTGTTTGTAATAGAAGAAGTTAGGTCGAGAAGAGAAGTTGTTACTGTATTGAAACATTGGACTTGAAGATTGTAACTGGATTGACATCAATATACAAGCTGATTCATGGGATCCTGGTCTATACCATTGGTGATGTACCTCTCATTGTACTTGTTTTCCTTCTTATTTTTTCCATAAAATTGTCCATTTTTCTCTGATAAAGAACAAAAAATATAGAGCTAGGATTTACTCTTAGAAGTACCCTACTCTCACTGATAAGCTTTATCTTTATGTTTTCCTCCATTTGTGTATTTAAGAATGATTTAGTACGGTCTAAACCAGTGAAGGGATGTTGGTGAGCCCATGTATTACTGTCTAAAACTCTAAACATTGTTCTTGAATGATATTTTCACTACATGCTAAGTAGAGTTAAACTAGGAAAGTCTATGGTTTTCCCTGTCTTATAGTTCTTTATCCAAAGGTTGTTTGAAAGTTTCCCTTAAGAGTATGCTAAAAGCAGGATAGGTTCAAAGTCCTTACTTGATCTTAAGCTACACTTTGTTCTCTTATCTGTTTTCATCCTTTCTAAAAGCAGTCAAGGGGATTACTGGATTGTTTGTCTGATAAGTTGGCTTTAGTACAAGTTTGTCCAAAGATGTCTATGGTTAGCCTTGTCCTTTGGTTTAATTCAAAACAGTTACTTAAAGGCTTTTTCTTGTTCAGCAGAGTTAATTAATTCTTGATTGAGTTGTTAGCTTTACTTTGTTCTCAACACTTTAATGTTCCATCCCATCATTTAATCTAAAGAGATCCTTTGTTATAGATGACTTGCCCCATGGACCACTCTTGAAAACTGTTGTTCAATTAAAACCTTTTGTGACTCCATAGCCCAATGGATTAAGTGTTGTTTCATACCTATCCTATCAGCTGAACCTTGTTTTATTATTCACACCTTCACCCCTCTAAAACTATTTCATTTTCAGGACTTTCCACTCAATTAAAGATCACACCCAACCAAACAAACAAAAACCCTTGTACTTAATAACTAGACTAATATCATATTCTGAGCCTTGAAAGATAAACTAATCTTTGAAACTTATAGAGAGATCCCTCTCTGGATTCAGGAGGGCTAGATCCTAGGATCCCAAGTGGTTTGATGTTGTCTTGTCATTTAGTTTTGACCTTTGGCTAAATCACAGGAACCCCAACAGCCCCTAAATAAATCAGAGTGTTAGTTATGGGCTGGTCATCAATATGGACAGTCACCGTAGGATTCCCTAGGTCATTATATTTAGAAAACAAAGGCTGATCAATCATTAGTTCAGACAACTTTCCCATAACATAGATAGTATTAGGGTCTTTTGGCTTCCTTCTAGGATTTTTGACACATAGCTCTCTCACTGTTTTGGCATGGATAGGTACTTCCTTAAGAGCTTGTAAAAATGGAATCCGCACATACAAATTATTTAATTCCTTGAGAAACTTAGATTCAATTTGTGAGGCTGGCCTGGTTTCAATTAATTGTTGAGGGTATGGAGGATCCTAAGCTCTAATAGCTGATTCAACTGTCACATGTGCACCAACCCTGCTTGAGATGGCTGATGTAAAAACAATAGGCTTTCCTGAGCTGGCCGCTACAGGTGTAACAATAGGTGTTGTATCGGCTGTTACAGGTGTAACAGTTGTTTCAAAATCGACTATATCCTTTCTAGGTGACTCACAGTCTTCCTCGGTAATGATGGGAGTATGACCAGGTATGATTAATTTTCCTGATTGAAGTTGAATCTCATTAAGCCCAATAGGAGTGATAATAAAAGTCTGGAAAGTATTCGGGGCATCTATGCTCTGAGCTACCTTATTATTCAGATTGGGGTTCGGTTGCGTAATTGGGGTCGAACAGGAGGTGCAGGATTTTGAAGAGGAGGAAGTTGTAACTACTGCTGCATTGGTAGTGCAGGGGGCATTGGAACTTGGCCATTACCTCTCCAATTATGACCCCAAGGATAATATTTTGATGGATGATATTGCATTGTTGGAGGGGAAGGCCACTAGTTCCAGGGTGAAGAAAATTGTGTTGAGGAAGGAGTAGGATATGGCCATGGAAATTGTTGACCATTATAAATATTATTCCAAGGATTAAAAGAGGAAAATATGGAGGCATACCTGTAGGGCATGACTGCCATGGTATCTTTGATCCAATGAAGTAGGAATACTGAACATCCTTGCTTGATTCCTTAAGCACAACTTTCAATCTGGGTAGTTATGGGCATTGACTAGTGGAATGCGCCAACTCACATATGTTGCACAAGATGGCACTATTCAGTTCACATTCCCTTTCTAAATGTTTATTTTTGCATCGACGACAGAATATTGCGAAAGCTTCTTCAACTTCTTCTTGTGCTTTCTTGACTTGTACTGTGGTGATTTGGGCAGATAGAGTACTGAGGAGGTCGGTTTTAAAATCCTCAAATAGATTCCCAATCTCTACACTAATTACTCCTCCACTTGTGGACTTCTGTATCTGAACTGAAGGGTCACGAACTGAACTTCTTCCCTTGGCCAATCCTCTTGAACTCCATAGACAGAGCTTCATTATTTCTTCAAGTGATTCCTGCGATATGTCTCCTTTTCCCAAAAAATTCAAATTCTCCATACAATCATCTCTCGTACCTTTTAGAAATATTGGTTTCAGAATTTATGGGGCTAATTCACCAAAATAAGACCTTTGTAAATTATAATGGAATCATTCAATGTAGTCTTCCAAGCTCTCCTCTTCCTTCTGTGTAATTCTGAATATTTCTTCCTTCAAATCCCCGGTTCGACAGTAATCCTGATACTTAAAGAGGAATGGCTCCTTCATTTCACTCTAGGTTCGGATCGCACCAGCACCCATTCTCATGAACCATCTCAATGATGCTCCTTTCAAAGTAGCAGGAAACAGTTTTAGCTTCTGTTCGTCCAAAGTGTAGTCATAAATTATACATAAGACATCAAACTCAAACATGAAAGTGTTAGGATCATCGATGGCCATCCCTTGAAAGGATGGTAGAGATGATAAGGGAATATTTTTCATAGGATCTTCATCTCTTGTTTCTGGTATTGGGAATTCAAAATTAACAGTACCATATGTTTTAGTATTTTCATCCCCCACAATTGATCCTTCCTGATGAGGTGATCTGACCTCAGAATATACATTGGATTGAAAAATGGATAAGGGATCAAGTTGTTCCAGGACCGACTGCTTCACTGCACTACCCGAATCTAGATGATGATAATTAAATAAGCTTTGTTTTGGTTCATGCCTTGGCTACCTTTCGTTGGTTTCCCCTTGTCCTTCAATTCTCAGATTTTGATCAACAAATTCCCACTGTTGTTTATGATCTAGAGTCTTAACCTCAGGAGTGGATATGCTGGGTGAAGGATGGTGAGGTCCAGATATTGAAGGTGCAGATGCTTCCGGCCTGCATATAGTTGCAGATTTCTATGGTCCTATCTTCCTGGTTTCCTTATATGAAGTGGAATGCTCTTTCTCTTCTTTTAAAATCAGATCCCCAAAGAATGTCTTCCTTCCCAAATCTGCACTTTTCTTTTCCTTTTTATGACCCATATTTCCTGTAGTTAGTTAGCGTGGGGGTTGTCCTAGTTTCTTTACTGTCCTAAATGCACACATAGAACCTATGTGTATCAGTCATTTCTATGGGTACCTTGGTTCTACAGTGGTGAGCCCGCTCAGGTATGTTAGAGCGATGTGCAGGTTCTTACCTCTCGTCTTATCGCCCAACCACTGTATAGCCAAAGGCACGTTCTAGAAAAATAACACCTAAAACCCACACTTCTAGGTGTCATAGTGTAGCAATGGTGAGTCCTCTTAGGTTTGTGAGACCGATGTGCAAGTTCTTACCTCTCGTCTTACCGCCCAACAATTGCTGACTAAGAACACCCTACCATCAAACAAAAAATTCTGGTTGATTGTGTCGTCACTGCCATCCATGGAAACAACGCCAAAATATTGGACTGTATTAATCATTGTTAAATGACTAAGACAGTACACATAAATTATCAATCCAGGGACGTCTTTTATTTCAATGAAAATTTCACTTTCTGTGCCGATACATCAAACCAGAGGAAAAATCAAGATAAAGAGGAATCGTTGCTGAATCAATTGTTGAAACTTAACTCTCGTGCAAGAATAAAAATGATCTACAGGAATGTAACCATGCCTCAATTAATACCGGTACCTAGTACACCACACAATAATTATACCAGCTGGTATTTCTAATCAAATCCGTGTAACAACATAATAAGTATCGAAACTGAAATAGATCTAATTACAACCATAACAGCAACAAAAACACCTCACCAATACATAAAACAAATAATAAATATATTACAGATACTTTACCATTGCAGTACTTGCTAAAGCGAAGGGCCCTTCCTCCCTAACAGGGTGCAGGAAGAGATGGAAGCTAAATAGGAATTAAACCAGAGAACACATATAACAACATCAACATGATATATTTGTATTATGGTGACAAAAATTAAAGAGCCAAAAGGTGATACTGCTCTCCACTAACCCCTCGAACTTAAGAGTCGAGAGTTATATAATGGTTACATTTTCAGAAAAATGAGGAATGGATCAGTCATGAGAATCTTGCGATTCTCATGCTGGTCAAAATAAGATACATATATTTACAACCAATTCCATTAATAGAAATTTTGATTGGGAAAATATTGATTACAATCAAAGCTGGCTAAAAGTTGTCATTCTAAAACACAATATGTAATGACTCCTACAGTTTTCATTTAAAGTGACAGATGTAGTGTAACAACAATTGAGGACAAGTTGGCATCTGAAAGTTGATGGTACCCAATCAACAACACGAATGTAACAACAGTTTGTAATAGCAGGTTTGTAACAGTGCCATGGTGTAACATCGTCATAGTGTAAAATCTCACTGTAAAAAAATACTTCCAACTGGTTCTGTACACCTCATGTTCTACGTTCCTTGTGCTAAAAATAACATCTGGAAGAGGAGCAAAAGATGAAAGAAATTCCTCCAACATTCATCCCAGTTAGCCACAAAAAGGAAACAATACATCATAATAATTAATGAAAACGACAAGATAATGAAATATGGCAAAACGACACTATTTAAGATAAAGAAGAAGGGAAAGAGGCAAAGGTAGTCCCAAGGTTTGAGGTCACAAGGTAAAAATGAGGGAAATAAATGTAGGAAATGAGTTCAATCAACATAGATCCATCTAAAGCACGGATCTAACATGAGCCGAGAGGGATCAAATTTCTTTTGTTGCAAACTTATTTTAGATTGCAAAACACAATGTGTAATTTTTTACTGTTTAAATTATATTTTTGAATGTTATAAAGACTATATAACATGTGTATTGAGCCATTTTATATTAATTCATGTTAAATTATTTTATTCATAACTCACATTGAATGTTTTATCTCTATAAAATTATACTATTTAAGATATACATCAAAATATTGTATTTCTTACTTGAAGAGTGAAATTGAAATATCAACAATTAAAAATTGAGCTAATTGTTTTGTTATTATATTTTTAATTGTTTATTTATATGGATATTTAATTTTTGTTTGGCTGACATGAGTCAACTTTTTTATTTTTTTATTTTTTTAAGGACGTGACATGCTTACACATGTCCCTCACACTGGATTGTAGAATGAGCCTCTCGGCTAAAAAATGGCACCCAATAGGGAGGTCTAAGAAACGCCTAGATTGACGAGGTCCTGTTGGGTCCGTTATGGTGTCAACTAGATTAATCTTGGTGATAATTTTGGTTTTTAGGAGGAAGGAAGATTTTTATCAAAGCAAATTCGATCACATGCATAAAAAAAGCGAAAAAATAAGAGGCAAGTTTTCCTTTAAATTAACGCTATGTGATCAAGCAAGAAAAAAATGTGGTTTTGTTTGTTTTGCGTATGATACTTAAAATCCTAGATATACCTATTCGTACTTACACTCCCAATGTAACTTAGCCTTGCAAAGATGTCTTTTGATGGGTACTGGGGCTAAGGTTTCGAAATAACTGGCGATGCCTTCTAGTAGCCGAAGAATCGAACAAGGTAATGGTAAGAGGATCTAGTGTTGCCTACACCGTCACCTATAGGGAAGTATGCCCTAGTTTTGGCCACTACAGTATCATCGTCCCACGTGAGTGTTCGAGCGTTGAGCTTCTTGGTATTCAACTACCAGTACCAAGCACCGGATGAGTCATGTAGCCCCAAAAAGTACTGCATGCACTGGGCCTAAGCTTAACCCCCTCTGAAACGGGTCTCTGGTAACACTTAGGTATTTTTTATTTGGGCAGTTAGACGGATTTGAAGCTACCTAAAAAGTAAACATCTATGTTTTAAAATGTATTATGACCACGACAACTTATTGGATGCTTACCCTCAATGGCACTAACCTGAACTATAATTACTTTTGCGGTCCTTATGGGGAGAATTTAGTGATTTCGATTAGTGATTGTTTTTAGAGAGTCTCAATTTTCTTAGGGTGTGCCTTGGTGAAGTAACTGTAAGAAGAGGATAAAGGTCCCAACACACTAGGTGCCTTTTGGTCCAATGGTTACTGATGCTTCATGTGTGCTTTGGAGTGTACAATCACAAGTGTTATGAGATGTGGATATGCGCCAATCCTTTACAATCCTTTTCTAATTACCCTCTGTGGGATTGTTCGTTGTAAAATTAAATGATGTGTGGACCGTGGGCCACTTACACCTTGGAAAGTTAGACTAATTTTTCCTACAGGGAGATGGAAAATTGTCTTAGGAAAGCATTCATCTGCATACCCGGGCTCACTGTGAGGTGTAAGGGTGGAAGATATTACTTTATTTCTTTTCGACAGTTTGGTCCTAGTCCCGATTCCTAATGCAAAATTGAACTAATCTAATTAAAAATTTGAAAAAATCTGAACTAGCTAAAGATATGTGGATATATGGGCCACTTAATTTTAAGCTAATTATTCTATGTGTTTTGTATATTTTATGAGAAAATCGTTTGTTCGGACGACATATGTGGATTGAATGCCACTTACCTTTTGCTACTTAAACTATGTGTGATTTGCAAAAATAAAAAACTAAAATTAAAACTACTTAGTTGCTAAGCTAAATTCTAGCAAATAAGAGTCCTAACTAGTCATGAAATACCAGATCACAATGATGGAAAATTTCTTATGGGTTTCCAAACACTTTACAACTGCAAAAAATGAGAAAAACCAAGAAAATATGGGCTTGTTTCCTACCGTGTGGCTTATCCATCCACATGCACGAAACACGCATCTGTCTAAACAGAATGTGCACGGTCAGGCAGAAGTAAAAATTCCTGCTCCTCTGGGAAACATTTCTCACTAAGGGTGACTGAAGGTGCTGAGAGGATGCATGAGTGATTTTGCAGCAAGCTGAGCAGGAAGAAGGACTTGCATCAACAACCATTAACTCAAAAAAAAGAATCAAGTGGAGTCACCATTCCCGTGGTAGTGTATTCTGCACATGGGTAGACAAAATATACTTTTCTTAGTAGGGAGGTTGCTTACCTACATGCAAGTCACATGTCAAAGTAGTTTTTCAAACATTAGTGGAATAATTTCAACATGTAATAAGATAAGTTAAATGGAAACATAGCATGCTACATAAACATTGAAACAAAAACAAAACAACATGCACAAGAAACACACTCAACAGAGAAAACACACTAATAACTGAACAGTGGAGAGCTTTCTCCATTTATTAGGTGTTGGTAGTTGTAGAAGATATAATGCTAAATCTCTTGTAGTGGATCCTTCAAGCTACAAAACTCCATTATCTAAGACAAGGGGGTCTCTTCCCCTCAAGTTTTCAGCAAGCCTCTCTTCCCTCTCAAAGGATGGTAGGTCGATGAACATGTGGTTAACTCTTCTCTCTTGGATTGAGGTGTTGGATGGCCAACAACCAAATCCTTCCAAAACTCTTGCTACTGGACAACACAAGATGCTTTGCTGATGAGAAATTTTTCCAGCATAACAATGTGTCTCCCATTTCTCTTCCCATGGCTAGATTTTATAGACCATTTTCAAATTTTCCCTCCTTCTCTTGGTCCAAGATGGATGGTGACACAAGAGTGGGGGTATGATTCATTTGTGTGCTGCACTAAAACCTTAAGGTGGCTCAAAGGCGATTGTACTTGGTTAGGTTGAGTGATAATAATTTCCTCCAAGTGTGCCAAGTGGTCCCGGATGGTGAAATTTCACATCCCCATGACCGGAAAAGTCACAATCTGCACTCAGAGACAATGCTTCTTATGCACGGTCAAATATTTTTTCCTTCTGACCTTAGGAAAAATTAAAATTTTAACTCCTGTAATGTATTTCTTCCCTGTAAATATTTATTTTTACCTTCTGCTTGACATTGTTTAATGTCTTATGCCTATACGATTTTCCAATGTTAACACATATCTTTGTTTTAATGTTATTTAACCTCTCCTAAATTTTCATGAAGTTCTCAAAAGTGACCTGGGTTTTGGGGATAAAAAGGTGGCACGAATCTTAGGGTTGTAGGCACAAAATTGAATTTTTGGGGCCTTGGCTGCGACCTTTCCTTGGCATGCCCACGACTATAGGTTTTGATCCACTCCATTTCCCTTACATGCTCATGACTAAGGCTTAAATTGATCAAAAATAGCTTCCCCTTCAGGGTTCAGGGGTCTGGGAGGTTGGGTTACCACCTGCAGGTGTTGTTGATGCAGTGTAAGGTCTATTTGTCAGGTTTTCGTCGGTTCCACTTCCTTAAGGTAACCTAGGAGTTTGAATCTCATATTAGTAGCCTCTCATCCCATATTTACCCCGGTCGGTCGGTTACTTGGGTAGATATGGGAAGAGGGTGTTACAAAGTGGTATCAGAGCATGGTTCAAATCTCGCACTGGATGGGTAGTGTTTTGATCATGTGTTATGTTGATTGCTTATGTGTTTTCATACCTATGTTGTATGTGGTTGTTGTGTCTGCATTGTGTTGGCCATGGTGGCAGTGGTGTTGCCATGGAAGTGTTGATGATTTTGTTTTTAGCATGCTGTCATGAATGTATGATTGATTGTGTGTTGTTTTTGCTTATGTATTGTGCGTGCACTCTTTCTTACATATTGTTACATGTTGAATATGCATTGCTTGTTTATTCTAGGTCACATATTGTTCATGCCTGTGTGTTGTCCGTGTATGCTTGCTTGAGTGATGTCATATGTTGAAAAGGCATTGGTCGTTCATGCTGGGTTACATGTTGCTTATGTTGGTGTATTGTCCATGCTTGTGATGGTGTGGTCAAGTTACATTAGTATGGTTATGCATTAGGTCATGTTGTGTAATTGGTATTGTTATGCATCCATGATTGGACTCGAACTAGAATGAAATTTATGTGTTTATATTCCTCAACACTATATGTTTATATGATTTTATGATTACATATATACATGTATTACACTGATTGATTGATCTTGTAGGAAGTATCCTCCCCAAATTACACTAAGGTACATTGGTTGATTTTTATTTGGTTTAGCTGACATATTATACCTTGCATGAGAAATACTAACATGGATAGAAAGATGGTAGACTACAAGGACTCTCCCTATGAGTCATATGAGCAACATGGTGGGCACTATTCTAATTTGGCAGACACTCTGAGAATCCAAAAGGAAGAAATAAGGAGTTGTAAGTCAGATAATGACAGTATCATACAAGCACAAGAGAAACAAGCAAAGGTGAATGTAATAATTCTTTAGATCTTGTGAGATTTGTAGAAACAAGGGCTACTTCAGATCAGCTATGGACAGGAGGAAAAAATTAATGGGGCATATGACAATAGGTCTCCTAGTAGACATAGAACAGATAGAGTTGATACAGTGATAAAGGACAGGTTGTTGGACACTCCAGATGGGAGGGGTGATGCGTATAGGTACCATTCCAGTTCTAGTGAGGATATACATCATTATCATCATCATTATCATCCTTACAGGAGGAGTGGTAGGCGATACATGCAAGATGAATTTAAGAAGGAAACACCACCTACTTTCAATTAGGACTTGAAGAAATCAAAAGAGGCAGACTATTAGATACCTGGGATGAATAATTTCTTTAAGTTGCATGACTACTTAGATAACATGAATGCTAGGATTTCTATATTCAGTTTGAGAGGTAAGGAAAACATATGGTGGGAAGCTGTGAAGTGGGTTAGACACATTAGGATAGATGACTTGAGTTGTCATGAGTTCAAAGGACTCTTCAGGAAGAGATATTTTTTAGAGAGGTGCTACGACAATAAGGCCAAAGAATTTTATGAGCTAAATATGGGATCAATGACAGATGAGGAGTATACGACAATGTTCTTGGAGCTACTAAGGTATGTACCATATCTTGAAGATGATAAGGCTAGGATTCAACGATTTTTAGTGTGTTGCCAATAACATTTAGAGATCAGATTGAATCTGATGAGCCTTAGTCACTTGAGTAAGTCATTGGGAAGTTGAAGCACTGTTATAAAGAATCAAAGTGAAAAAATGAGTCTCAACAAGGATGGAAATGGAAAGACAAAGGTAAATGGAAACCAAAGAGAGCAAGGCCTTATAATGCAGAAGAGAAAGAAAATGTGGCCCCGCAAAATAATTGTAATGTAGGTGGACAGGGACATAGGCCACAACAACAGTATAGATCACAACAACAACATGGAGGTAATGGTATGAGATGGTTGGAGTGCTAGGCATGCAGTGAATAACATCTTAAGATATATTGTCCACAAAATTAGGGAGGTAGGCCTAAGATATACAATGCACAGGAGGCACATATTGTTGGGGATATTGGGCAGATCATTCCTCGCATTTATCCAACAGTGGAAAACAAGCTGGCAGATCATCATGCTTCTATCATTGAGATGGATGGTAAGCTTTGTGATCAATATATTTCTATTTTTATTTAACCTGGATCTAATTATAGCTATGTTAGTCCTGAATTTGTGAATAAGTTTCGTTTGAATAAGGAAATGCATGCAAAATATTGGTTAGTGCAGTTGGCCACATGTACGAAGAAAAGAGTTTACCATTGGGTAAGAGCTTGTGCATTTGAGTTAAACAGTATGCCTACATCAGAACACTTGAACATATTTCCACTGGGTTCCTACAATATGCTATTGGGTATGGATTGGTTATATATCCACATGAACAAGGTAGATTTCTATGAAAAATCTATTGAATGATTGGATGAAAATGAGGAACCAAGGGTTTGATAGGGAAGGAAGAAAGCCACATATGTTTGGATGGTGACAACCATGTAGGCCAAGCGTAGTCATAGGAAAGGATGTGTGTTATTTTCAGTTCATATCTCTACTGAAAAAGGTAAAGAAGTTGTGGATGCATATTTTTTGAACATGTTTCCAATTTTGCAACAGTTTTAGGATGTGTTCCGAGAATATATTTATGAGTTCCAACCTCACAGGGAGGTAGAAATTTCTATTGATTTGGTGCTAGGGGTTGCTCCAGGATCAAAATCACCTTACAGGATAATCACACCTGAGTTGGTAGAGTTAAAGTTGCAACTAGAATAAATTCTTGACAAGGGGTACATTAGACCAAGTATATCGCCATGGGGTGCACTAGTATTGTTTATAAAGAAGAAGGATAGCACTCTTAGACTATGCATTGACTGTAGGCAGCTGAAAAAAGTGACCATCAAGAACAGGTACCCATTATCGATGATTTATGATTTGTTTGATCAGCTAAAGGGAGAAACAATTTTCTCAAATATCGACTTGAGATCGTGATATCATCAGGTACGCATCAAAGAGCGGGACATCTACAAGACCACATTCAGGACTAGGTATGAGCATTATGAGTTTTTTGTAGTTCTATTCAATTTGACTAATGCCACAACTACATTTATGTGTTTGATGAACAATGTATTGCGTCCTTATTTGGATAAGTTTGTGATTGTGTTTATTGATGACATCTTGGTGTATTCTAAAAATGAGGAAGAGCATTCTGAGCATTTGGCAGAAACATTGAGGTTGTTCAGAGAGCATGAGTTGTATGCTAAGCTTAGAAAATGCAACTTCTTTCAGACTGAGGTACACTACTTCGGACAAGTTGTCTCGAAGGAAGACATTGCAGTAGATCCAAATAGGATAATGACCATCATGGAGTTGGTAGCTTCTAAGAATGTAGATGAGGTGAGATCATTCATGGGATTGACATGTTACTACAAGAGGTTCATCAGGAACTTCTCACATATTTCTTATCCTATTACATCATTGCAGAGGAAAGGTAAGATGTTTGATTGGATAGAGGAGTGTGAGTCTAGTCTTGAGCAGCTTAAGCAGTTGTTGACACATGCTCCAGTTTTAAATATTGCAGATCTAGAAAAGAAGTTTGCAGTGTGTACATATTCTAGAAAGAGAGTACTTGGTGGGGTCCTTATGCAGGATGGACAAGTGGTATTCTATGAGTCACATAGCTAAATGAGCATGAGCAGAACTACCCAACACATGATCTTGAGCTAGCAACGATAACTCATGCATTGAATATTTGGAGGCACTATCTTCTTGGAATATGGTTTATATTGATGAGTGACCACATTGGGTTGAGGTACTTATTTGACCAACCGAATTTGAATGCCAGGCAGGCTAGATGGTTGGGCACGACCAATGAGTTTGACTTTGAGATCAAGTACATCAACGAAAAGGAGAACAAGGTCACAGATGCTCTTAGCAGACGAGTACAGGTAAATCACATAACAACTATGAGCTCCTATGGGAAAAAATTACAGGATAGGATCTTACAGTTAGGTCAACACGATCATAGGTATATGGAGATTGTGCACAGGTTGGAACAGAGTACATGTACAACTAGTGGCACAGGTACAGGTACAGGTGTTGGTACTGGTACAGGTACATGTGTTGGTAAAGGTACAAGTACATGTGGTACATGTACAAGTATAGGTACACATGTAAATGATTTGGAATATCATATCACAATAGATGGATTGGTTAGATTTAGAGACAAGATATATGTACTAGAAAACAGTGAGTTCAAGAAGGTGACCTTGAGGGAGTTTCATGAGAAACCATATTCAGGTCACCCAGGCTACAAAAAAACATTGACTGCAGTGAAGAGATTCTAATATTGGTCTAATCTAAAGAACGATGTGGCAGATTTTGTAGCCAGATGTCTGGATTGTCAGATAGTTAAGGAAGAGTGTAAACATCCAGGTGGATTGCTACAACCGATTGTGATTTGAGAATGGAAATGGGAGGTCATTTCCATGGCCTTCATCAAAGGTTTTCCTAAGACAACTAGACAAAATGATTCCATCATGGTTGTTGTGAACATGTTAACAAAGGTTACACATTTCATTCCAGTGAAGACTACATACTTAGCTAGTGATGTAGTACATGTGTTTATCCGAGACATAGTTAGATTGCATGGTGTTCCAAAGAAGATTGTGTCGATCAGGGATGAAAATTTCACTTCCAAGTTTTGGAATGAGTTGTTTATAGGTTTGGGCACTGAGTTGGCCTTCATCAAAACTTATCATTTGTAGATAGATGGACATGCTTAGAGGGTTAATAATGTACTAGAGGATATGTTGAGGATGTATGTGATGCATCAATAGTGCAAGTGGGAAGAATATATTCCACTGGTAGAGTTCACCTACAACAACGGGTATGAAGATTCATTGAATATGAGTCCATTTGAGGCTATGTATGTGTGGATTTGAAACAATCCTATCAATTGGATTGATCTGGTTAACGTGGTACTGATTGGACTAGAGATGTTGGTGGAACAAGAAATGTAGATGACCAAGAAGAACATGAAGGAAGCACAAGATAGGAAGAAGAGTTATGTAGAAAAGAACAGGTTTATCAAGGAGTTTTAGGTTGGGAATCATGTGTACTTTCATATCAAGCCCAAGAAGAGATCCTTGTGGATTGGACCATGTTCCAGGTTAACACCACAGTTTTGTGGAACCTTTAGGATCATTGAGGGGATCAGACCAATGGCCTATCGACTTGCACTGACTTCCACAATGAAATTCCATGATGTTTTTCATACATCATTGCTTAAGAAAAATGTTAAATATGTTTATCATGTGATTTAATGGTTTGTATTACAGGTGGAACTCAATGGATAATTCCAGCCGAAGCCTCAATGTATATTGCAGAAAAATGTGCTCACGCTCCGGAACCGAGAAATAGAACAAGTTAAAGTGCAATGGAAGCACTTTGGTCCTAATGAAGCTACATGGGAGATGGAGGATTAGATGTGAGCCATGTATCATTCCTTGTTTGCTGGTTGAGGCAAAGTAGTTTTGGTGTGATGTTGGTTTTGTTTAGCATATGTTTTGGCGATGTTTTGGTATATGTTTTAATGCATTGGTTAGATATGTGTCATATGTATATGGATGTAAATACTACCGTGAGATATGTTATAAAGCTCCAATAAGTGGTATGGTGTCATGTCATTATAGTTGTCATGTTGTTATGATGTCATGTTGGTTTGCTTTTCAACAGGGTCATCATCGTAAAAATTGCATTGAGTTATGTAGTTATAAAGCTCCATAGGTAGTATGGTTGATTTACAGCGGCTTTTTTGAGTTACATGTGTGGTTGAACACCAAGGATGGTGTCCCCCAAGGGGGAGGGTT
Organism: Pinus albicaulis; assembly: GCA_034641835.2. Classification (NCBI taxonomy): domain Eukaryota; kingdom Viridiplantae; phylum Streptophyta; class Pinopsida; order Pinales; family Pinaceae; genus Pinus; species Pinus albicaulis. Next base: position 538,886,335 of record CM076570.1, read on the forward strand.
CTATAATATCCTTGGTGAAAATTCCATGTAATAAAGTTAAAAATAATAACCACGGTTGATGGGACACTTATTACAAGCTAAATGTTGGGAAAAACATCCTGGGGGGTGTTAATTTGGTTTATTATGACTAAGGAAATTGGAAAAGGAAAAGGATTTAGAAAGGAAAAATAGCATTTATGGCACATTTATTTATGAAAATAATGGAAATCAGGAGAAAAGGGAGATGAAGGGTCGCAGGTTGCATGTGAGGAGGAAATTGAAGGAAAATAATGGAAAATGAAGAAAATAGAGGTCTCTTCCATAAAAGTATTCTGTGGATTAGTTGGTACCTTTTGTCAGTGCATTTTTGGGAGCTCTCTCATTATTCTCTCTCTCTCTCACTCACTCTTTGACACTTATATTTTTCGGAGAACTTTGGTATTGCAAAAAGAAAGGCAAGAAAGCAAGAAGAAGGAGGAACCAAGCAGGGAGGAGCAGGAATCAAGAAAATACAACAAGATTATTGGCAGGTATATATTTTCATGTGTGTTTTCCTTGCTAGATTTGGAATGCATGGTATTTAATATGGTTTCTTACTGTCTTGGCATGGTTTTTTCCAACTGTGACAGTGTTTTTAGCCTAGCCTTTCCATTTCTGGATAGCCATGGTGTTGTAGATTTCTCATGTTTTGGTTTAGATAGATTACTAGATGGATTTGAAGATAAGTGAGGTGGATCTCTGAATGATTATAGAACCAGTTTGATTTTTTCCTCGGTTTAGCGCCTAGTGACCCATGATTCAGACTATGGGTTGCGGTAAATCCTGAGAGGTGGTGTTTTTCTCTCCATTTCAGGCCTAGGAATACTGGGTTTGGGCTTGCGGTAAATCCTGGAGAGTATTTATCAATTTAGGGCCTAGTGACCCCCGATTCAGACTGTGGGTTGTGGTAAATCCTGAGAGACTAGGAGATAGGAAAATTCCTCACGGTTTAAGTGGAGAGAATTCAATGATATCCATGTTTGTGTTGGCCTAGTGATTGGGTGTAGATCACGGTAAAGCCTAGTTTATGATTGATTAGGGTGAGGTGGTTTAGGCTCAAGATGCCCTGGTTGGTTTTTCAATTTGAGTCCCACATTAATCATTGTAATATGGCATGGGGGTGATTGGCTGAAGAGAGATTTGGCTCATCCAATATATGGTTGGGTGGAACTTGGAAGTCCCCTCTCTGGTTGGTTTTTACACTCATTAATGAGAATCTCATTCCTTTGGTATTTGTTATGCAAAAATATTGGTTATTATGTGGATTATATTGGTGTTATATCCATGGTATTTATGTTGTTATTATGCTGGTTATAACCATGTATTTTATTAGTGATGATGTATGGCTCTATCCATGTTTTTACTTGTAAATGAATGCACAATGTATCTATGGTCAAATAGATTGTACTGCAACTAATGATGTAAGGTAGTAATGCTTCTTAGTGATTATCAGATAAGTATGTTTATGACATGTTTTACGAAATGCATGTCATAGCTAGGAGGGTCCAAATGAGTTCTTGATGATATGATTGTTTCCATACCTTTGCTTTAATTTTATTTAACCTCTCCTAACATTTCATGAAGTTCTGGGTAGTGACCTGAGCTCTGGGGCTAAAAAGGTGGCACGAATCTTGGAGTTTCACACACAAAATTGAATTTGTGGGGCCCTGGTCACGACCTTACCTTGGCATGCCCATGGCTATAGGTCGCTAGCCGCTCCCTTACCCTTACATTCCTGCGAATAAGGCTTAAATTGGTAAAACATTAGTCCCCCTTCAGGTTTTAGGGGTTTGGGAGGGTGGGTTACCCCTTGGAGATGTTGTTGATGTAGTGTAAGGTCTGTTTGTCAGCTTTCCGTCAGTTCCACTTCCTCAAGGTCACCTCAGAGGTTGAATCTCATATTAGTAGCCTCTCATCGCATGTTTACCCCGGTTGGTCGGTTACTTGGGTACATATGGGTAAAGGGTGTTAAAACCTCTCTCTGATCCTTTATATTATTAAGTCTCAACATGCCTTGGGTGAGACACCTATATTTCCTACAAAGAGAGGTGAAAATTTCAGTGGATTGCTAGACTACGAAAAACTATTTTTTTGGCACCATGTGTTCGAACCCAGGGTCTAAGTTTTTTAAATGTTAATCCAACTAATGGTTCCATTACCAGGAACCTAAGTATTTTGAAGATATTTGGACAATGGTATCGAGGATCCTTAAAGGAGATATTTAAGATTGGTGGAACAAACAGGTTGATTGATTTATTTAGTTTTGTACACTGAACCTTCCTATGACCAATACAAAATATTCTGTTGTAAGTTCCCCAAAGAACTTTATAATTAGTTGTGTCAGTTGTAGATAAAAGGGGGGAGATCGAAATCACCTGATATCTCCTCGTACTTCAAATATTGTTTATTTAGCTAAGTTGCATAAGATAGATACAAAATTGATGAGATATGTTGATTACGATGTACAAGCAACCCTAAAGAGTTATATTATTGAATTTTCTGCAGAAGATCATTTGTCTTTTTGCAAGGTTGAATATTTATTCAAATATGGGTTGCGAGGAAGCTTGTTGAAGCATAATACCCCTATGGATTAAAATTTGGATGGTGGAAGAAAATTTATTGCCATTTCAAGGACAAAATATGGCAACTTAAAATTTTAAGTAACGGGGGTAGGGTTAAGGGGAGTAATTACGTCTAGTTGCAGAGGATGGAGGTCTTGTTGTGATGGATGCAGGTGAGTTATGGAGGGATTGAGATTTGAGAGTGAAAAAGAGGGAGAATATAGATGATTAATAGCAGTATAAAACTTTGTGTGAGATCCAAAAGCGACAGAGGGAATTACACCAAATGGGAGAGGTGTTGAGTAGTCCCAAATAATTTGTGGGTAGGAGGACCACATTTTTTGGAGTTGCAGCATATGGAGGGTAATGAAAGTGAAGGTTTTTTCCAAACAGGAGGTTATAGAAACATTTTCGCAATATATATTGAAGGAATTCATGGATATATCCATGTAACAACAAGAGTAAAGATGCCAGGCGGATCAGGGCCTATAGCTGGAATAGTGAGCCCAAATATCCCTCGTGATGAAGAAATGAATTTTGTGATGAGGAAAATATCTTCCAAAGATGATGCATCCCCTATAAGTAATAGTTCATTTCCCAACAACACAGGTAACACCTTCCCTGACCTCCCCCTGGTACCTTATCCAGATCCTACTCATTTTATTTCAAATCCAGCTAAAGTTATAAAAGTTCGGAAGGTTTATAGTACATATATAACTGGTACTTATAGTGGTGGTGGTAGTAGTTCTCAATATAGTTCTTCTAGGTCATTAAAACGTGGTTCACAAGGGTTTATACTCATATCACCTGGTCAATATACAATGGCCAGTAACATAGAAGGTTCATTTACTTGATACCATAAATTTTCAGGACGAGGGAATGAAGATGTTGAAAAACATTGGTATTTGTGTGAAGCAATATGGAGGGCTATAAAAAAACCCGATGCTACTAAAATTATTTATTTCCAGACTAACCTATGAGATAGAGCACTCAGATGGTTTATTAAGTGGTATGTTATGCATCAAAATCCTACTATTGATGAGGTTTAGCAAGAATTGTTTCAAGAGTTCAAACTTCTGTAGATAAATCAACAAGGATTGTATGAATTGTGGGATATTAATCAATATAAAGGAGAGGCTGCATGGGAGATGATGTAGTGGTTTAAGGATGCTATTAGTAATTTAAGTTATCATATTGATCCCAACCAATAGCAGGATTGGTTTATTTAAGCCTTGTTTCCATTAACTTATACACCTTTAATTTAGCAGAAGATTGATACATTGCAAGATACACTTGAGAAAGCTACAAAGATTGAAACTATGACAGGGTATCCTCATGAGCATAGAGGAGGAACTCTTGGTAATGATCCTGCCCTTATTGGACTGTAGCATTATATTGTTGACTTGATAGATAAACTAAAAGACATTCATGCTACATAACCTTTACATCCTCAAATATGGTGTACTAATTGTCATGTTGAGGATCACCGTGCCACAAAATGTCCAAGGCTGCGAGATCCTAGACCATCGTCCATGGCTATGGGACCAATTCCACCTTTTTATATTGTTGGAGTTTCACTTTTCAACACAAATGCCTTGTATCAAGCTTATGCTCAATTCCACGCTTCTCCCAATTATCAAGGTACATCTTCGACTGAGTATTGTGAAATATGTCATACGTTGTTAGGTCCCTATAATACTAGTGTATCCCCTTATTGTTATAGTTAGTGTAGCCCCCTTATTGCTATTATTGTTCCCATGTAGTCCCCATATTATTATTATTATGCCCCATAGAAGCCCACTATTGTTATTTTTGTGCCCTTACATTATTATTGTTATGTCGAATTTGATTATATTGTGACCCCTGAGACTCCTATATATAAAGAGGAGGTTTATTCCTTTGAAACATCCAAGAATTATTCATTTATGTATTGTAAAGGAGGTTTACCCCTCGAAGTGGATAATTTTTAAATCGTTGATCTATTTTTTCTTCTATTTTGTGAGCTGGTTGCATAACATTTTGTATCAGAGCTTTGGATTGTCGGGTTTTGCTTCTTCAAACAAGTCATCTTGGAATTTTCACTATAAATATTTTTTGATGTGGATTCAAAAGATAAAATTTTGACCATGTGGAGCCAAAATATTGATGATATTCATGTAAAAATTTAAGATCTTGGTTCACTATATTTTCTAAGATATGATCCGAGGAAGTGAGCTAGGGAAAATTGTCATAAATTTCATTTCAGTCGTTATATTTGAAATCTATAAAAAATGGCTAAAATTGAATAGTTTGTAGTGTTTTTCATAGCAATTTTAGGGCTGAAGGTAAAAATAGTGACACGTGGCACTTCGTACAAGTTCTCTCTACTGAACCAGTCTATAATCAGGTCATCGTGGGAGATCATGCATAACTCTTTGTTGAAGAATTCAACCTTGGTATTACCTATGGGGTTGGAAAGAAGAATTAGAGGTATACCAAAGGTCATAATATAACACCATGGATATCCAAAATTACATTGATACAATAGATTCAAGATTGAGCTCCTACAAAGTGAGAAAAAGGTGTGTATTTTTTAAAAAATTTCACATCTTGTTTGAAAAATCAGTTTGAAGTGATTCAGAATAATGAAGCATAGATATTAGTATTTGGTTCTAATATTCCTCAAAAAAAAAAAAATTCTATACCCATTAAGTCCTTAGAAAGCTCTACTATGATGTAGGAAGAGGAAGATATGTGATATGATATATCTAAACTACGAGAGCAAGTGCAACAAATTTTTCTCTCGCAAAGAGTAACAAAAAATGAAATGGAAGGTAAGATATATGGTTTGAAGAATGATATGGAAGATAATATGGATGGTATAGAAGAAAAAATTAAATGCAACATGGAATATTTTAAGAGTGGTTTAAAAGCAGATATGGAAGGTTTGAAGGAAGGTCAACAAAGTTGCTACAAGGAATGATTCCTAATGAAAAAAAGGTATTAGATGAAAATCATGATGAGAATACAAGACATGTTAATCATGATTTCATAGACTCAAAAGTTGGATTGAAGACCCACCATATTCCAAAGATCGATATGAGGAAGTTTTATGGAAAGGAACCTGTAACATGGATACTACAGATGGAGCAACATTTTGATCTCCATAATGTACAACACACACAAAAGGTATGCATTACAAATTTATATTTAGAACCAAATCAGTTTGTATGGTATCGATGAATTTGTTCTCATAAAAAAATTGAAACATGGTAAATGTTTACAGAGGAAGTGATAGCACATTATGAGGATACAAATAGCAATGCCTTCTTTAGCCAATTGATAAATCTCAAACAAAAGGGTTCAATGGCGAAGCACATTGAGGACTTATAAAAGTTGATTATCAAAGTAAATGATATTCCAGAGGAGCATAGGATTTATGTATTCATAGGGACCTTAAAGGATAACATCCAACTTGAAGTTCACCTTTGGGAACCTAATTCATTGGAGAAGGAATTCAGGGTGGCAAGAAAAATTGAAAGAAAAATTATGGCAACAAGGAAGTCTACCACACACAACTATAAATATGGAAGCGTTGTTGCTTCTAGCCTTCCACAAGCTACAAGGTTGACACAAAAAAAATTGGAGGAAAAAAGAGAAAAATGGCTTTGTTACAATTGTGATAGAAAATAAACTAAAGGTCATATGTGTGTCGAGAATAAATTATTTTAAATAGACTGTGAATAGGAGGAAGAAAAGGAACAAGGAACATTAAAAGAAGAAGATATACACCAGGAACCAACCCTAGATAAAGAATAAATGAATCCGAACATATATTGTAATGCATTGGAAGAGATTACCACTCCTCAAACTCTCAATATAGAAGGATATATCAAGAATAAAAAGGTAATAATGTTGATTGATTCTGGCAATACCCATAATTTTATTCATTTTAAGATAACCAAGAAATTGAATTGCTTCCTATATCCAGCACCATAGTTTCAAGTGATGGCTGAAAATGGAGGAACTATAAATTTCTCTGGAAAGTGCCATAATATCAGGCTATCCATGGGATAATATGTATTTAATAGTCCAATGCTTTCCATTACAATGGGTGGTGCTGATGTTGTACTAGGATTCCTATGGTTACAATATTTGGGTATGATAGCTTTTAATTTTCAAGAACTTTTATTGATTTTTTTTTTGGAAGGAAAGGAATTTGAATTAAGGGGTATCAGGTGGAAACCAAGAAATATAATGATATCTAATGGCATGAAAAATCTTCTAAATAAAGAACAATGAGACATAATTTCATAATTATGCTCACTAGAGGTTCAAACATCGAAATCATATATTTCTCTAGATCTCCAAAAATTCTTGGAAAATAATTCCAAGTATTTGAGACTCCAAAAGGTCTCCCACCTATTCATGATCATGATAATGCTATTCATTTGATTCCAGGAAGTGTTCCCCCAAAAATTAGGCCTTACAGGTATCCCTATGCCCAAAAAAGTGAAATTGGACGTGCAGTTGCAGAAATGCTAGAGGCTGCTATAATCCAACCTAGTCAAAGTTATTTCTCTGCTCTAGTAGTTTTGGTGCACAAGAAGGATGGATCATGGCGCATGTGTCTGGATTATAGGGAGCTCAACAAGCTAACTTTATAGATAAAATTTCCATTCCTGTCATTGATGAGCTATTGGATGAATTACATGGATAAATTTACTTCACCAAGTTGGATCTTCATTCAAGATATCATCAAATAAGAATGAAGTCTGAAGACATTCCAAAAACAACATTTATAACTCATGAGGGTCATTATGAATTTTTGGTCATCCCTTTTGGCCTTACCAATGCACCTTCTACATTCCAAGTTTTGATGAATTCAATTTTCAAACCCTTCCTTAGAAAATATGTGTTAGTATTTTTTGATGATATAATAATCTACAACAAATCTTCAAAGGATAATGTTCAACATGTTGATAGGGTTCTCAAACTATTGGAGGAGAAACAATTATATGAAAAAACCTCCAAATGTTTCTTTGGAGTGTAGTAGGTGGAATATCTGGTTCATATTGTATCTCATGAGGGTGTTAAGGTAGATCCTAACAAAATTAAGGACATTAATGAATAAAGATGTATTTTCTTGGACTCTAGTAGCAACTAAGGCCTTTGAAAATCTTAAATAGGAAATGTTCCAAGCGTCGGTCTTAACTACGCCAGACTTCATAAAAACTTTTATTGCGGAATGTGATTCATTAGGAAATGGAATTGGTGTTGTTTTAATGCAAGAGGGAAGACCCATTTCTTTTGAAATTCGTCCAATCAAAGGAAAGTATTTACACAAACCTAATTATGAGAAGTAAATATTGGAAATACTACATGAAATTAAGAAATGTCAACCTTACCTAATGGGACGACACTTCAAGGTAAAAATGGATCATGATAGCCTGAAATACTTTTTAGAACAAATATTATCTTCAGAAGAGAAACAAAAATGGGTCACAAATATGTTGGGTTATGACATTAAAATCATCTACAAAAAAGGGAAGCAAAATATTGTTGCAGATGCATTCTCAAGAAAGGGCAAGGATGTGGAAGCATTTATTTGTGCTATTTCTATTATCCAACCAGATTGGATAACCAAAGAAAGGGATGAATGGAAGAATGACAAAGAAGTGTGGGCACTTATTCAAAAGTTAGAACAGGATCCCAGTACATCCGATACATTAATTTGGAAAAATGATTCATTATGGTACAATGATTGTGTATATATTTGTAAGAATTCCCAACTGAAACAAAGTATTCTTTGGAATTGGACACCTCTCCCTTAGGAGGGCACTTAGGATTTTTAAAAAATTACCACAGGGTTAAGAAGGATTTGTTTTGGGATGGCCTCAAATCCGATATTCAAAAGTTTGTGGTAGAATGTTTTGTTTGCCAACAAAATAAATTTGAGACAATTAAGACCCCAGGTCTATTACAACCTTTATCCATTCCAAGTCTTTTTTAGGATGGGGTTTCAATGGATTTTATCACAAGTTTACCCAAGTTCGAAGGAAATAGTTTCATCATGGTGGTAGTTGATAGACTTACCAATTATGCGCACTTTTGTGCGTTATCTCATCCATTTAAAGCTAGTACAATTGATACTACATTTATGAAAACAAATCAAAATATACATGGAAACCCAAAGATTATTATAAACAATATATATCCCATTTTCAGTGGATTTTTTTTGACGGAATTATTTTCTTGTCTTGGTACTCAATTAGCTCATAGATCACCATGTCATCCTCAATATGATGGGAAAACTGAGATAATGAATTTTTTTTTGGAAGGATATATTCGTTGCTTTGTATTTGATAAACATAAACAATGGGTCAAGTGGTTACCTATGACTGAATGGTGGTATAATAGTCTCTTCCATTCTGCAGCAAAAATGACCCCATTTATAGCAATTTATGGATATCACCCAACATCCATCCCATCATATTTAAGATAAAATTCTAAGGCTAGAGTAGTGGAAGATCACATTGAGCATCAAAAAAAAATTCTCCAACTTTAAAGGATAGCCTCACTTTGGCGCATAATCGAATGAAACAACATGCATATCAACATCGTAACGAAAGAATTTTTGATGTAGGCGATTGGGTATTTTTACAGCTACAATCATACACAAAAATGTCCCTCAAGCAAGCTAAGAAGGATAATAAATTATGACCAAAGTATTATGGTACTTACAAGGTGTTGCAAAATATTGGTATTATGGAATACAAATTGGAGCTTCCTACACCTTTCTGAGTGCACCCATTTTCCCATGTTTCATGCTTAAAGAAGGTTATAGGTGACAATCTCCCATTTCAAACAATATTTCCAGAAATTCATGAGGAAGGAAAAATAATATTGGAACCTTAAGCAGTCACAGAAAAAAGAACTTGATAACTACTAAATAAATCAATTTTTAGAGTATCTCATCAAGTGGAAGAACTTACCCGCTCAATATTCCACATGGGAGGATGAGAATTTTATACAGAAGCATCCAGAACTACTCAAGCATTGAGTACAACACATTTTTGAAGGAGAGGGGCATGTTAGATCCCTATAATAATGGTGTGTCTCATTATTGTTATTGTTAGTGAAGCCTGCTTATTGTTATTATTATGCCCATGTAGTCCCCATATTGTTATTATTGTGCCCCATAGAAGCCCACTATTGGTATTGTTATGCCCTTACATTATTATTGTTATGTCAACTTTGATGATATTGTGACCCCTTAGACTGCTATATATAGAAATGAGGTTTTTTAATTTGAATCATCCAAGAATTGTTGATTTATGTAATGTAAAGGAGGTTTCCCCCTCAAATTGGATAATTTTTAAATCATTGATCTATCTTTTCTTCTATTTTGTGAGCTGGTTTCATAACATACATATGGAAACCTCCATCATCTTTTTCAATTCTTACAAAAATATTCAAATGTTCCAAATAATTTTTTCTGCGAATTTTGTGGGTCATTGACTCATCACATAGATTAGTCTAGATTTATGGATCCTATGGATGACTGGCTTGATTATTCTATATTTATAGTGAATCAAACTCCTCGGGGGCGAGGAGGTGGAGGAGAAAGGGGGGGAAGAACTGGAGGAAGAGGTCCAATCCATTGATATAAATATGATTAAGAAGGACATGTTACCTGTGACTGTCCATTACCTAGAAGGCCTTGGTTTTCTCAATGCAGAGTAAACACACATGCAACACAGGACTGCCCTAAATTTATCGCTGGGTGGGAGGATCGTAATTGGCAGAGAGGAGAAAACGTAATTAATGCAGAGCCTTGTGAACCTGGACCAATTTAAATGTGAAATATTTATATAGTTACTAGAGGAAGAAAGATAACAAGAGAAGAATCAGGAGCCCCTTAACATCTACTGGTAATTAGAATTGCATCACCTAAAATATCTTATGACTCTAACCAACATAATGAATATTATAAATATGCAACATAATTTTTGGATCAGTTGAAACTTACTTATAACCCTCAAATGGGACAACCAGAGAAATCAAAATTGAAGAGTCCGAGGTTGTCTCAATACGTGCCCCATCCTATAATGGATTGGTTTAAACTATTTTTATAGATTGTGAGTGATGAGTACCTATCAAAGTAGCTTCATAAGAAACTTAAGACTATTGTTAAGGACGAGGATCTCTCAGAGGGAGCTATCTCTTCAAACTTACCTGAGATGCATTCCATATGTGTTAGCCGAAACAAGAGGAGAACAGGAAGAGAATTATGTGTCAATGTTTAGATTGCGGGATTCCAGATCAAGGAATCTATGCTAGACTAGGGCTCTAATGTTAACATCCTACCGAGGAAGACTTGGGAAGCTCTTGAGAAACCAAAACTGGTGTTCTTCCCAATTCAATTGCATATGGCCAATATGTATTGTATTCTTCCCATTAGACGTTTGTAGGATGTTTAGGTGTATATTGCAGGAGTAAAAAAATATCATGTTTTGAGGTGATAAATATTATGGGAGATAAAGACCCATATCCTGCATTGTTGGGGATATACTGGGATTTTGATAATTATGTTGTTATTGATCTTAAACGGGAGACAATTAAATTTTAGGTAGATGGAGTCAGAGTGACTTAGCCATTGGATCCTTATCAAGGTCCCAAATTTATAGAACCTATATATGGTAGAGAAGAACCTAGTCTCCTAGACCAAATATATCGATTCAATGTAGGGAAAAGAGAAGATTATATTACTCCCACAACTGATGGTTCTATTAGTTGGAGGAGCATTCAAAGCAAAGAGGTTGGTTCAAATGTTGCATGGGATGATTGGAAATAAGGAGATCATGAGTTACGTTCTAGAAAAGGCACAATTGTTCGTTGTGATTGCAGTATTAGTACGAAGGTATGAGATTTTCCTACTTCTAATTTTATAGGATCTGTTGTTAATTTTATTAATGAAGTTGAATTGAAATTTTAAGAGACAAAAGATTCCCTTTTTCTATGTTTCCCTTCAAGCAACACTAGTAAGGTGGTGGGGATCTCATGGAAATCATCTTCAAGGGTGGGAGTCAGTCACGTATGATTTTCTATGTCAATTTGGTTCCCCAAAGGATTATTTAGCTATAATTCCTAAAAATGAGATATATAATAGTCCACAAAAACATTGTTAAATTTTATTGTATGTTCTATGATTGAAACAATTACTTCAATGTTTTATTAGTCCAATAACAACCTTACTTCAAATTCTAATAGAAATCAAATTAGAAATTCAATTACATTCACTTTAGATCATCATTAACAATAATTATAGATATAACATCAACAATAAGTATAAGAAGATATCATATGATAAGTGAATTCAATACTCAAGATACCTAAGAGACATGTCTCTTTGTAAATTGGATCATGTATCTTTGTAAATTAAATTCTAGTAAGTTTGCACATTTACATCTTTACCCATATTTGTTAAAGTGTTGAAGAACCCGTAAATAATGGTAGGAAATAACTCCTGGTAAGTATATTTATTTACATATTTTTCCTTGTCCCATCTTCTATGCAAATATTTGCTTAAATTATGGTGGGTATAAGTAACTTATGGTAAATATGTTACTTACGTGAGTATGATCTATTTTCAACGAATGGTCATGTCCTTAGAGATATGGCTCTTCAACACTAATTATTAGTCAATTATATATATATATATATATATATATATATATATAATTCATAAAAGGTTTCTAGAAAGGGGAATGAGCCCCTAGTTGCACTCTTCAACACTCCATCTCAACTAGGGAGGAATTCCACCTATCAACATTCATCCATGGCTATGTTATCGTGTCCATCACGTGCCATCTATACAACTTGTCTTGTCTTTGCTGAAGATTGATATCATAGTCTAATAAGAAAGTATTGAAAGAGGGTGGGTCACAAGACCCTACCACTATTGCTAAAATGATATTGGCAAGTCATCATGTCAAGGGATAGAACCCCTACCAAGCTTTATCGTTAGTGATCAAGTTGTTGAACTTCATGCATCCTAGTCATAGGGAATACAGTAGTACCTGCCACATATTTCGGTAGTAATAATTAACCCTAACCACTTTACGAACTCATTAGAAAAATGAGAGGTACTTCCGAAGAGTCCTAGACTACAAGGGTAGGATGTATGTTGGGGTTTCCACAGGGGAAGGTGAACCACTCACCCTGTTTTCATATAGTGTACTCCATAGGGGAAGGTGAACCAATCACCTTGTTTTCATGTAGTGTACACCATAGGGGAATGTGAACCACTAATCCTATGCTCACATGTTGGGGTATGTATTGTAGGGAAGGTGAACCTCTCATCTTGTGCTTATATAGATCCAAGAAGTACCCCAGGCCCCAGGAACTCCTAGAGCTCAATGTCCAACTCAATCGGGACCCTCAAGGGAGGGTATTTCCACGACTCCAAGTCTCTCTTTAAAGGCTAATAAATTGGCCTTTCCCAAAGGCTTTGTGATGATATCAACAACTTTTTCATTTATCCTGATGTGTTGGAGCCTTATTTCTCCCCCTTGTACCATATCTCGGATAAAACTGTACTTAATATCAATATGCTTAGATTGGTCGTGGAACATGATATTATCTGAAAGGTGAATACCACTTTGATTATCACATTAAATGATGGTGGTACCCAAAACATGCTCAAATAGCTCACTGAAGAGCTTCCTCAACCAAATGGATTCACAACAAGCCATACTAGGTGTAATATATTCAGCCTCAACAATGCTTAATGCAACAAACTTTTTTTTTCAACTCATCCATGAGATGGAAGTGAATCCAAAAGAGAAACAACATCCAAATGTGTTTTTATATACACCAAACTTCAGACCCAATCGACATCAGTATATTCATGTAATCTCAGATCCATGACAATGTACTTTAGTTCATGGTTGAAAGTACCATGAATATATATTAGAAGTTCTTTACAGCAACGCAATGCATATGATGAGGCTCAACCATAAATTGTCTCAATGTATTAAAAAAAACACATATGTCCAGTCACGCATTCACCAAGAACATCAATGCTCCCACAAGTTATCTATATTTGGTAGGATTTTCCAAAATCGGACCAACAACACTTCCACATAACTTCTTGAAATTTAGTTCCATCGGTGTAGTCACAAACTTGTAGTCCACCATGCCATATATTTCTAATAGATTCACAATATATTTTCCTTGAGAAAGGAAAATCTCACTTGGATTTTTCCACACCTCAAATCCTATGAAGTAATTCATCATTCCTAGGTCCTTCATCTCAAATTCAGAAGTCAAATCCCTCTTACATTGATAAATGAGAGGTTCTGCACTAGCCAGAAATAGATCATCAACATATAAGAGAAAAATAAGGGGCATGCCCTTTTCAACCTTGAAGTATAAATTTGGATCAACATAGCTCCTTGTAAATCCTAGCCTCATGAGATAACTATAAATCCTCTCATACCAAGCCCTAGGGGATTTCTTTAGTTGCCTTCAACCTGCATACATGTTTTTTTCTATCCTGCTCTTCAAACCCCTCAAGTTGTTCCAAGTAGATTTCTTCCTTAAGAGAGCCATGTAAGAACGTGGCCTTGAAATCCATTTGGCATAGGCTCCATCCTTGATTTGTAGAAAGAGAAAATATGGATCGTATAGGGGTGTATCGGGAAACTGGAAAAAAAATATTATCATAGTCGACTCCTTACTTTTATGAGAAGACACGAGCCACAAACCTTGCCTTGTATTTCTCAACACTTCCATCAAATCCATGTTTAATATTGTAGATCCATTTCGTAGTGATTACAAAATTTTCCTTGGGTCTAAGCACCACTTCCCATATATTTTTCTTCATTATTGTCTCATATTCCTCATCCATAACATCTTTCCATACTTGGTGCTTCGCAACTTCTTCGAGAGTGCAAGGTTAAGTTTGAATGATAGAACTCATGCAACCAAGTATCCTTGATACTTGGTAGGATTCATACTTTCTCGAAAATTTCCTCTTGGGGAAACATGATTTTCTATATGTTGAAGTGTATCTCAAAGCCAAAGTGGTATTTTATTTGAGATATAGGAATGCTAAGGTATTTGATCAAGTGGATCCATTGGGCCATGAACACCAGGCATAGGTTCAGCCATCAAAGGTTCTTCTTGACTTTATGATTCTCCACCAATGATTTGAAAGAGTGAAACCATATAAATACTCCATCTTTCTTCTTCAATAAGTAAATCCAAGTTTTGTGGGAGAAGTCATCCATAAATATCACATACTATAAGTATCCTCCCAATGAAGTCATGGGAAAAGGACCAACCATGTAAGAATGGGTCAATTGAAGAATATCGATTGAATTTCTATCACCAAAAGGGAATGATCCCTTTGTATGTTTTCCTGCTACATAGCCTTGACAAACTCCTTCATGATTCATATGAAATTCATTCATCCTTGTAACCATATTCCTTAAACTTGGTAATGATTTGTAATGTAAATGAGAAAATATCCAATGCCATAGCTCACATTGAATATAGGTGTCATTTTCCAAAGCTCCCAAAGGAATTCCACCAACTTGATAAAGACCATCAAACCTAAACCCAAGATTAAATGAATATATAAATTTTTTATTCCATGCATGTACCTTTCCATCAATGAAAGCTACCTTGAAGCCTTTTTCCTCCATTGTAGAAATAGATACCAAATTTTTAGGATCACAACTCGGAATCTCCACAGTTCTCATTTTTAAGTCTACGTTTCGGGTCTAAAACAAGACCCATCATCAGGACAATATTGTCCTGATGATGGGTCTTGTTTTAGACCCGAAACGTAGACTTAAAAATGAGAAATGTGGAGATTCCAAGCTGTGATCCTAAAAATCTACACCACAGAAATCTGCAATCCATCAGGTACCAAATTCTTCTTTAAATCTGACTCATACAAAACATCTTGAATATGTATGGTTTTACGATAGTTCAAGTGAAAAGTAACAGTTCCTATTCCTTTCATGGGGTAGGTGACATTATCTCCAAGAATAATATTTATATTAGTCTTCCTCTAAACTAAATTTGAGAGAACCTCCTTATATCCATTGAAATTCCTTGAGGCTTCACTATTAATTAACAACTAATTCAATATTTTTGGAGGAGAGGCAGTAGATAAAGAATAAATGAGATAATACTCATCTTGTTTATCAAAACCCTTATTTTAATCATACCTAGAATTTCTTATCCTCTTGGTAGGTTGATTATTTCCTTCTAGAGAAGTAGGATAATTCCATTTTCCTTTGTAATTAGACATGTTGTTTCTTTGATTGTTGTTGTTGTCCCTTGGAGGATTTTTCTTGTCAGGACATTCTCTAGCATAGTGGCCAAAATTATTGCAATTAAAACATCTTCCTTTTCCTTTTCCTTTGAATCCATTCTTAGATCCAAAATACTTCCTTCTTGTATTTTATTGAACAACATCATTTCCCCTTTTAACATGTGTAGATAAAGTAGTAGGTTGACTTCCATTAACAAACTTATCTCTCTCCACCATCCTTATTTTATCTTGAGTGAATCTAGCCAATACCTCATCAAAACCAGGTGTCCTGTAATTGTTGAGAATGGTTGTGACAATGTTTCCCATGGCCTTGTAAGACCTCCAAGTGCAATAAGGGTGAGTTCCCTGTGAGTTGAAACTTTTCCAATAGATAGAAAATCATTCTTTAATTGATAATTTCTCATGAAATATGCTTGTATAGAATCCCCTTTATCCATTTCGATATCCTTCAACTTGTTCTTCAGAAAGAGAATTTGATTTGCATATGTGAATTTTAACATCCTGATAAACTTATCATACATTTCCTTGGAAGTTTCCAGATCAAAAATATAAAATATTAAATGCTTTTGAATGGAGTCAGCTCATATTTTCTTAACTTTGAATTCTCCTTTTCTATACTTCGTTCTAACAGTTGCAAGTTCATTTGAAGGAGGCAACACCACTTTCCCTTGCACATAATCCAACACTTCATGTTACTCCATGGTTAAATCAAGAGTCATCTTCCAAGCATGATAATATGATTTTTCATTGAGCTTATCCTCTCTATTTAAAGAAGAGTGTGTAGCCATGGAGACTTGTTTCGACAGACCTTGTTCAACAACAAAAATTATTCAACAATGATTGCTTCTCTTGTTTCTTGGGCTTTTCTTCACTTGGGCTCTAATACCATGTTAAATTTTATGGTATGTTCTATGCATGAAACAATTACTTCAATGTTGTGTTATCCCAATAAAAACTTTACTTCATATTCCAATAAAAATCACATTAGAACTTCAGTAGCATTCACTTTAGATCATCATTGACAATAATTGTAGATATAAAATCAACATTATAATACAAGAAGATATGAGATGATAAGTGAATATTATACGCAAGATACCCAAGGGACATGCATATTTGTAAATTGGATCACGTATCTTTGTAAATTAAATTCTTGTAAGTTTGCACATTTAAATTTTTACCCATATTTATTAAAGTGTTGAAGAACTTGTAAATAATGGTGGGAAATAACTCCTCGTAAGTATATTTATTTACATATTTTTTTGTTATCCCATATTTTACGCAAATATTTGCTTAAATTATAGTGGGTAGTAACTTATGGTAAATATTTTATTTATGTGAGTATGGCCTATTTTCAACAAATGGTCATGTCCTTAGTGACATGAATCTTCAACACTAAAAGTAGGCAAGAGCCAACCAGGTTCAGGACTTCCACGTACCACCTGAACATAGACATGGCTGAGCCAAATATCTCTTCAACTAGTCACCCCCGTGCCATAGTACAAGCATGAATGTGGGATCTCATGAATAAACCAATCCAAAAAAAACCAAGGGAATCTAGAGGTTAAACCACCTCCACCCTCACCATACTGTGATCAAACCCAAATCGGTGCCAAGATCACAAATCCTTAGAAATCCATCACTATCCTTGAGGAATTTTCTATTTCCTTATCTCTTAGGAATTACCACAATACACACATGATCACTAGGCCCTAAATTAAGACACCACCCTCAAGATTTATCGTGTATCCCACCAAAAACGGTCAAGGGATTCCTAGGAATTTGGGAATTTCTTGAGACCACCTCTGCCTCGGATTTTGAAAACCACCCGCAATTCCAAATCTCAAAAGCGAGATCAATCCCATCACACCATGAATATACAGAAAAAAGAAAGGTAAGGCTGAAAACCACTGTCAAAACCCGACAAAACCATGCCACCAACAAAAGGATAACCAAATACCAACATGCATAATCCATGCATGTCCAAACCATCTAGGAAATCACACATGCAATATGTTGCCTACACGTATTCCTGATGAACTTTCTTAATATTTGTCTTCCTTTCTTGATCTTTGTTTTCCTTCCTTTGCTTGCTTTCCCCGTTCTTGGTCTAATGGTGAAATGCTCCAAGAAAACTCTAAGTGTCTAAGAGTGTGTGAGAGAGAGAATAGAGAGAGAGCCCTAAAACTGAACTAACCAAAATACATGAACTGATCCTCAAAATCCTTTTTATTAATGAGGCATCTATTTTCTTCATTTTGCATTATTATCCTTAAATTTCCTCCTCACATGCAACCTATGACCTTTCACCTTCCTTTTCTCCTATTTTCCATTATTTTCATAAATAAATGTGCCAAAATACCCTTTTTCATTTCCAAAGCCTTAGTCATTTCCTTTTCCAATTTCCCCTCAGCCATAAACACATCCAGTGATTCCCACTAGGATATATTTTCCCAACATTAAACTTGGAATAAGTGTCCCTTAACTGTGTTCTTAATTTTTTCTTCATTAACTTTTATTACATGAGATTTTAACCCGGGTCTGTTATAGAACCCACCCCTTGGGGAACACTATCCTCAGTGTTAAACCACACCTACACCTTAATAAAACCATTGAGAAGAAAACATAGTGCACATGGATCTTTATAACTTATCTCATTGCAGTGTTTACAATGAATGACCTTCTCAAAGGAAAACACCATGATAACATGACCATATAAAAACAATGCTACTTATTGGAGCTTTATAACTTAGCTCATGATGGTATTTACATCCATATACATATGTACATATACCAAAAAATCAAAAAAACATATGAAAAACATATACCGAACATCATACCAAAATTGATCCACCTCAACCGACAAACAATGAAGGATACATAGCCTGCATCTGATCCTCCATCTCCCATGTAGCTTCTTCGGGCTTAAAGTGCTTCCACTACACTTTAATTTGATCAGTGGCTATGTTCCTCAGCATGAGTTGCTTCCATTGCAATATGCACAGAGGTTCCGACTAGAATTCTCCTTCTTGCTCCATCGACAATACATACCAATCAATAACATGATCAACATCCTTTATATACCTTTCAAGTAATGAAACATGAAAAAAATCATGGAATTTCATTGTTGGAGGTAGTGAAAGTTTATAGGCCACTGGTCCAATCCTCTCAAGGATCTCAAAAGGCCCGAAATACCGTCGTGCCAACTTGGCTCATGATTCAATCCTCAAGGATATCTTCTTGGGCTTGATGCGCAAATACACATGCTCCCCAACCTGAAAATCCTTAAATGAACTGTGATGATCTGCATAAATATTTTTTCTTTTATGTGTTTCCTTTAGATTCTTCTTTATAACCTGCATTTATTGTTCCATGTCTACCAACACGTCTGGTCTAATCAATACCCTGTTAACTGGATCACTCCAACTAATGGGAGTATTACAACTCTGCCCATACAATGCCTCGAATGGAATCATTATCAATGAATCCTGATACCCATTGTTGTATGCAAGCTCAATCAGTGGTATATACTCCTCCCATATCCTCTACTCATGCATGAATTACATTCTCAACATGTCCTCCAGGATCCTGTTGACCCTCTTTGTCTGTCCATCTGTCTGCAGATGATAAGCTGTACTGAAGGCTCACTCTGTCTCCAAACCTGAAAACAACTCCTTCCAAAACTTGGAAGTGAACGTAGCATCCTTGTCCGACACAATATTCTTCGTAACACCATGTAATCTCACGATCTCCCTGATGAAAAATTGTGCCACCTCACTAGTTGAATATTTAGTCTTCACTAGAATGAAGTGAGTCACCTTGCTCAACCTGTCGACCACGACCATAATAGAATCATGTTGCCTCACTATCCTCGAAAGACCTATAATTAAATCCATGGAAATAACCTCCCATTTCCATTCTGTAATCAGAATAGGGTGTAATAGGCCACATGGATGCTTACATTCTTCCTTTACCTGATGTCAATCCAGATCTAGCCCTGAACTTCCTTCTTCAAATTCGGCCAATAGTAGAACTTCCATACCACTGTCAATGTCTTCTGATATCCTGAGTGAATCGAGTATGTCTTGATGCGAAACTCCCTCAAGATAAAATTATTGATCTCACTGTCATCTGGCACATTTATCTTGTCCCTAAATCTCACCAAACCATTTTCCATGAGATTGTAGTACACATCTTGTGCTCTTGCACCTCTACCTATAGTTGTAATCCATTGCAATCTGTGCCTAAGCTACATATACTTGAAATACTGTTGACCTACTTGCAAGATCCTATCTTGTATATCCATCCCATAGGAACTCAAAGCTGCTATATGATTCACCTGTATCCGCCTACTAAGAGGATCTGCAACCCTATTCTCTTTACCTTTAATATACCTGATCTCAAAGTCAAACTCACTGATCATAACCAACCATCTATCTTTCCTAAAAAAGGTGATGATTGAATTCTATTTAAACAAGTTAAATCTATTCCTAAATCTCAACCAATTTGCTTATTAAAATTTTAGGAAAAGAAAATAACTTCAGTTTTTTTTGAGAATTTTTATATCTATGAAATATACATCAATGAAAATGAAAAACTACCTAAATTATTGAAATCAGTAGAAAGAAATTACAAATCTCCAAATTATAATGAAAGATGAACTACTTAAATTGCAAGAAAGAAATATATTTAAAAGAGAATTAAAAAATTATCTAATTGAAAGAAATATTCTATTGTTTATATGAAAGAAGGAAATCAGATCTAAGATATACATTCATGAAAAGAAGAGAATTGCTTTAGCTCTAGAAAATAAATCTATGCCGACTTGAAATCTATTGAAAGAGAATTACTGGAAATGAAACAGACTAAAAAAAATAAGATCGAAATTATTCTATTTGAATTAAAACACACTGAGACATAATATGATTGAAACTAAACTATAATTAGGAAAAATAAGGTTTAAACTAAACTATTTGAATTAAAATACTCTTAGACAGAATGAGGCATTCAAACCAAAACTACACTATTAAACCAAATTGTAATTGAAAGACAAACTGTGAATAAGAAAAAAAAAAAAGAAAACTTATGTTAGTGGGGGTCCTTTCGCACAACAGTCAGCACACACACTTAAATTACAAAATAAAATATGCATTGAGATCATCTTCTCGATTTATTCATGAAATAGAGTTGTTTTAATAGTCATAACAACAACCGTGACGAAAAACCGAGATATCCATCTCCTCTTCAAACACATATTTATAATAAGTTTTGAGTGCAATGTTCAAACTAAAGGTGCGTAACTGAAATCTAATTCAAGCTTAACAAATCCTTGATCATTATTTCCTTGATCAAATCGTCGCCATGGATTTCGGATCTGGCTCTATCATCTCAAATATGTGGAATTCAATCACTTGGAGCATCCATTCGAACCTTCGATTGATGATTTTAGTTGATCACATGGAATTAAATCATTAAGAGGATGATTTACTAGTTTCCCATATCTCTCTTTCCTAATTTGACGTTCACTGACCTATCAAACAATGGAGGTAGCTGCAAAAACGGATCATCTCACACAATCTACAAAATAGGGGTTCAAAGAACCTGAAATATCTCCCAAATGGAGATGAATTCGGAAAAAATGCTCATGAAAATATTAATTGGGCCCGTGCCAAGCAAAACCCATGTTTTTTTTTTTCCTAATTCAATTTTGTTTGCTCAGAAAATGAATTTGAAGTTCACTGGTCAAAACTGCTATGATTTTCCCTTGATCTTTGCCTGGAGGTCCACATGTGCGAGCTGGGTGGAATTTGATCACTCAAAATCCATATTATATCTTCTAGAAACCATGTCCAAGTGTCAGATTTCATTTTAGAGTGGTGTTATTACCTTAACCATGGAGATGGCTACGGAATCTTAGCTGAGCTGCAAAATCTAGAACTTGTCAAACTGTCATTAGTAAAACCATGCAAAAATATTCTTAATTCATTAAAAATAATGGAAATAATAATAATAAACCATGTAAACATGTATGCGGAAATTTGGTTCATTTGTGAGGAAATATGGTAAATAATGATGACAATGGGTGAGTGGAATGATGCAAAAATGGATGGTTTGATTAGCAAAATCATGACAAATTGGAGGCCAATTGGAGGCCAACATTCTGCCACACCTGAGTTTTTGCATGCTCTCATGCAAACAAAGATTTGCAAATTTTCATAGTCCATCGGTTCCTTGTGTTCCTTTATTCTGACATTTTAACTAAATCCTTAACCAAAGTTCCAAAGGATTGGTGTAGATCATCTATCTTGGTAAGATTTGTTTCTCTCTCTTGTTAAGTGAACCAATGAATTCATTCTGCAAAATTACACATCTGATAGCACAACTCTTTGTTTCCATACTTGTTTGTTGTGTCACTAGAATAAGAAAGAAGAGTCACCCATCTCTCCCTTGAAAGTCAAAGAACTTGAAGTCTTCACATACTAGGTTGCTCATGGATGCTATAAAGGTAGAAGCGATGCCTGTTGATTTGTTCTTCTCTAATAAAATAAACGTCCCTACATTAATTATTAGCCCCTTTTCAAATTATCATATATGACTTGTGTGAATGCCAAGGGTGCCCACAAAGTAGTAAATCCAAGTACTTTTTTCATTATTTTCAGAGCCTCTGCAAAGTAGCACATGCTTGTCTTCTTATCATCATGCATAGAAAATTTTTTTATAACAACCAATCCTGCTTCAACAATGTTGTCAAATAGCTTCTTCAAAAGCTCACCAGCTAATAAATGATCTTCATGCAAGTAGACTTCCCATTATGAATTCAAGAGTGTGTGATTAAAGCCTTGTTTCAACCCCTTTTTTTTTGGCTTTGTAAACATCACTTCTTGGCATCAATTAAAATCTGAAGATGAATCAATTTGTATTGCAACAAGAAGGGAAATTTAATCATGAGAATGGTGGGAGACAACATTATTACTAAGGCAAATGTAAGACCTTTTGAAGGAAAATATTATGCAATCATGGGATGGGGTTCAACTATAACAAAGTTGGTAGAGCATCCAATATGGTATGAGGGCTGAAAATAGTAGAATAGGGATGAAGGATAAGAAAGAATGGTTTGAAGAATGTGAATATGATAGGGAAAAATACATAGATGACATGTTTTACAATAGATTTCTTATTACAATTTCCAAATTTTTTAACAAGTTAAAAATGTTAAGGCTAGTTTTACCTTAAGTTTACCTTTTGAAGAATTTGAAATGCTGAAGTAGGAGCTGTATGTGTTGATTTGGCTCAAGTACGCTGCTCCATCGCTTTGACCCTTCCCCGCGAAATGTACCATTTTCATGTAGCAGAATTGTTTTTCCAATTCCTCTCAAATAGTATATTATATTCTCTTGAAATTTTCTGAGGCTATTACCATCAGTTTTATGCATCTTCCCACAAAAAATATCATCCAATGGTTGCATGGATCTCGAGAAAAATGAGAAATGGCTATAGGTGAAAGTGGCCAATTTATTGAAAAATAAACACTAGAATTTTCTGAAATTTTTTGAGTTCATTTATCCTGCCTCAATGCATTTACCATAAAAATTTCAGGCCCAACGGATGCATGGTTTGCAAGTTATGATCAAATCAATTTCTGCCATGTTTCACCCTTCATGCTGCCCAATGTTGCAACAAAACAAAATATGCCACGAACTCATTTTAAGGACAAATTGAGTGATTCAAAAGGGAAACCATGTATTTTTACCTTTTCTACTGCCACTTGCTTTCAGAATTTAATTTTGATGAAGAAAACGCACTGCTCTGCAAAAATACCAAAATCTGCCCTAATCTGTCCATAATGGTGAAAAATGAAAATCTACCTTAGAAACCCAGTTGAAATGCCCTTCAAAATTGTTTTTTTTTTTAAATAATTTTGTCCGCGTCTTACTCAATTTATCATATTCTGAGAAAACCCAAAAGCTCATAATTTTTTATTTCTGCTCCAACCTCTTGCAATATTTGTGCCAAAACTGTCTCTGGAAAAAGTTGCAACAACAAAAACAGGCTACTCTTGCAAAAAATGTCAATTTTTGCAACAAAAAATGTTTTCTCCGAGTTTGAACTACTGATTTGAATTGTGTACTTCCTACTGAAGTAGAAACCATGAAACATAATGCATATTGACTGAAATATACCCAAATATATTGTTTTTCTTGAAAATGAAATGAATGAAAAAAATGTTGTAATGGTGCCATCATGCTATTGTTGAATGACAAAAAGATGAACACACTACTACAAGAGACCAATAAAATGTATTGCTGCAAGTTTTTGTTGATTCCATAAAACCATTAGTCTTCATCGAAGCCAAATTTCATGGTACAATTATTACCATGTGAATGAGTGTGTCAAAGTCGAGCATGAGAAGAAATCATTGGATTACCGATCAATGATAAAAATCGTTAACCAATGCGAGACAACTCACCGATAATTTAAATGATTGTCAAGGTACCTGAGTGCATCTTGACAGGGACGGATGAATGTGTCGAAGTTGAGTCGCCTACAAGATTTGCAATCAAGAGACATTGCTATATTCCCATTGTTATCAAAAAGGAGGCTTGCCATTGATGTATGCAAGTTCCAAGGCACTCCAAATAATATCTGATTTTGATCCCAGATAAGGTGTTGAGGTCGATGTGACAAGATCTATTGGAAGGTGAGCCTTAAGGAATCCCACATCAGCCAACTCGAGCATAGAACAAAAAATTATTTGAAGAACCATACTAAAAGATTGAAACCATCATGAAATTACAGAACTTATTGTGAACTTTGCTTGCTAGTTGCCTAGTTTTCAAGCAAAGCTCATGTCCAATTGTGCCAACAAGCTGGTTTTCACAACACGACTTATTTTTCTCTTTAATTTTTCTTTTTTTTATATGTCATACTCTACTTGAAAAAGAAATCTTATTCAAGTATATGAATACTTCCAATGGAACCATGTCTGTAACAGGATGATAGATAAACTAATATGCAGGTTTGAAATATACTCTTTGATATGTACCAGTATATGAGAGAAAAATTGCTTTGACTGAGATGATGTCAGAAGATACTGAAGAATTGAGCATTGGGATCCAATGACTCCCCTGAACCAAGATTAAATGTAATCTTGTATTCCTTGGCTTACTTCTATCATGGCATGCAAGTCTTCAAAGATGTGATCTTCATTCATAGAATCTGGTGATAGGTAGTCATGAAACTTTTCAATCTCTGGTTCCAACAACTTCTCTTTATCAAAAGGCATTCGTGATTGTTAGACCTTATTTGAGTCTTCTTCTTCTGGTTTTTGTTCTTCAATGATAGCCGGTGAATCATTTTGAAATACCTCAAAATTGTAAGTTGATTGAGGTGTTTTATTTTTAGGGATATGAAATGGTTGTGCAGGTAGTGGAGTTTGAATGGATCTTTGGGGTGCTTGTGTGGATGGTAGCTGGAAAGGTTGAATTGAGGTCAAATGAGTGTGATATTGATGTTGTAGTGTAGGTGAATGGTATGGATAACATTGATGATGGTATTGAGGATAGAGAGGGAAAGATTGAGGATATGGTGGATTTCCTTTGTAGGGTCTTTGCCAACTTTGTTGCCAATATTGGTTTTGAGGTTGGGATTGAGATGGCCAAGGTTTCCAAGGTTGGTTTTGAGGTTGGGAATGAGATGTCCAAGGTTGCCAAGGCAAGGGTGTTTTCCAATTACCTTGAGATTGTTGTGCATAACCTTGAAACTGTGCATAAGGATATTGCATCATATTGGGTTGATGAGGCTGCCATAGTCCCCTTGGAGCTACATAACAAAGTTTATCTTCTACTTGATTTGCTCCATTATCCTTCTGGTAAACTGCCTTCAACCCTGGTAATGATGGGAAATCTTCATTATTATGTGATCCTGCACAAATTTTACAAATTTTAATGTTATCAAGTGGACATTCATGCAAAGCATGTTTCTTTCTACATTTAGGGAAAAATATAAATGAAGCAACTTTTTGCTTGTTTTTCATTCTTAGCATGTCAGTTTGTTCATTTAAATTAGCAAGAATGTTTAGCAAATTGTTAGGTTCAGTTTGACTTACCAATCCTGATGCCGACTTACTTACTCTTGCCATAAATGGATCTTGAGGGGATATTACATACTTTTCTTTTCCTCTTGATATGTTCTTGCATAGTTCAAAAATTTATTGAAATGACAATATATAGACATCTCCTTTTCCCACCAGATTAAGAAGATCAATCCATTCATCCGTTATAGCATTTACTAGGAGAGTTTTTAATGCGTCTGATCCTAAATTATGAAATTTGGATTTTTTGATATTATAAGTAAATCTCTCCACTAAATCTTCTAGGCTTTCATCCTCTTTTTGGTTCATCTTAAAGACTTCATTTCTAAGGTCATGGTGTATGAAATAATCTTTATATTTTTCCAAAAATACTCTTTTCATATCATCCCATGTCCTTATAGAATTTGTTCCTAAAGTCATGAACCATCTAAGAGATTTATCCTTCAATGTTGCCGGAAACAAATTCAAATTTTTAATGTGCAATGAGTAGCCATAAGATCTACAAATTATTTCAAATTCAAAAAGAAAGGTTTACTGGTCTTCTGATCTCATACCTTTCAAGTTAGGAAGTACGGATGGAGGGATGTTCTTCATTTGAACATTGATATCAGTTTCTTGAATGGGAAATCCAAAAGGGTCTTCCTCATTTTCATCATCTCCATCCATTTCTTCAACCTCCTTTGTCACCTCTTCTTCTACCTGCAAAAATAAGAATTCATGATGTGGATGTGTGGCTCTTACTGCACCACATGATATAGTGGGTGTGGTAGGTGATTGAAGTTTTTTGTTTTTTTTTTTAAATGAATATAAAAGGACTCCTATAAACACTTCCCCGGCAACGCCGCCAAAATGTTTGGCAATCTAATTGTTCTTAAATTGCATCATTTAAAGTCAACCAGGGCTAGTACGCTTGTGAAGTGTTTGTGCACAATATGTGCTAGAAATCCTCTCTTATTCCTATTTTATTATGGTGATTGTCAATTTAGGTTTTTTTTTTCTCGTTTTTTATAAAATGTAAAAGATTGTGATGATTGAATTCTATTTAAACAAGTTAAATCTATTCCTAAATCTCAACCAATTTGCTTATTAAAATTTTAGGAAAAGAAAATAACTTCAGTTTTTTTTGAGAATTTTTATATCTATGAAATCTACATTAATGAAAAAGAAAAATTGCCTAAATGATTGAAATCATTAGAAAGAAATTACAAATATCTAAATTATAGTGAAATATGAACTACTTAAATTGAAAGAAAGAAATATATTTAAAAGAGAATTACAAAATTATCTAATTGAAAGAAATATTCTATTGTTTATATGAAAGAAGGAAATCAGATCTAAGATATACATTGATGAAAAAAAGAGAATTGTTTTAGCTCTAGAAAATAAATCTATGTTGGCTTGACATCTATTGAAAGAGAATTGCTGGAAATGAAACAAACTAAAAAAAATAAGATCGAAACTATTCTATTTGAATTAAAACACACCCAGACATAATATGATTGAAACTAAACTATACTCAGGAAAAATAAGGCTTAAAATAAACTATTTGAATTAAAATACTCTCACACAGAATGAAGCATTCAAACCAAAACTACTCTATTAAACCAAATTGTAATTGAAAGGAAAACTGTGAATAAGAAAAAAAAAACCTTCTGTCAGGGGCCCTTCTGCACAACAGTCGGCACGCACACTTCAATTACACAATAAACTATGCATTGAGATCATCTTTTGGATTTATTCATAAAACATAGTTGTTTTAACGGTCATAACAATAGCTGTGATGAAAAATAGAGATATTCATCTCCTCATCAAACACAGATTTATAATAAGTTTTGAGTGCAATGTTTCAAACTAAAGGTGCGTAACTGAAATCTAATTCAATCTTAACAAATCCTTGATCATAATTGCCTTGATCAGATTGTCACCATGGATTTCGGATCTAGCTCTATCATCTCAAATACGTGGAATTAAATCCCTTGGAGAATTCATTTGAACCTTCGATTGATTATTTGAGTTGATCACATGGAATTAAATCATTAAGAGTATGATTTACCAGTTGCCCATATCTCTCTTTCCTAAGTTGGCATTCACTGACCTGTCAAACAATGGAGGTAGCTGCAAAAACGGATCATCTCATGCAATCTACATAATAGGGATTCAAAGAACCTGAAATATCTACCAAATGGAGATGAATTCGGAAAAAATGCTCGCAAAAAACTTAATTGGGCCTATGCCGAACAGAACCCATGTTTTGTTTTTGCCTAATTCGCTTTTGTTTGCTTAGAAAATGCATTTGAAGTGTATTGGTCAAAACTGCTACGATTTTCCCTTGATCTTTGCCTGGAGCCCCACATGTGTGAGCTAGGTGGAATTTGATCACTCACAATCCATATTAGATATTCTAGAAACCATGTCCAAGTGTTGTATTTCATTTTAGAGTGGTTCTACTACCTTAACCATGGAGATGGCTACATAATCTTAGCTGAGCTGCAGAATCTAGAAGTTGTCAAACTGTCATTAGTAAAACCATGAAAAAATCTTCTTAATTCATTAAAAATAATCGAAATAATAATAATAAACCATGTAAACATGTATGCAGAAATTTGGCTCATTTATGAGGAAATATGGTAAATAATGATGACAATGGGTGAGTGGAATGATGCAAAAATGGATGGTTTGATTAGCAAAATCATGACAAATTGGAGGCCAATGGGAGGCCCAACACTTCCCACTCCATGATGGCCTTTATCTTTTCTGGATCCACTGCTATGCCTTCCTTGGAAACAACATTTCCCAAGTAATGCACCTTTGTATGAAAGAAACTAATTTTATAAGCTTAGCACACAACTGATTCTCTCTTAGCAATCTCAACATTTTTGCTAAATGTTTGGCATGCTCTTCTTTATTCTTAAAATATACCAATATATCATCAATGAACACAATATTTTTTTTTTCCATATAAGGTCGCAACACACTATTCATCAAACACACAAATGTAGATGACGCATTAGTCAAATCGAAAGGAACTACAACAAACTCATAATGTCCATACCTAGTCTAGAAAGTTTCCTTGAATATGTTCTGTTCTTTGATGCGTACCTGATGATATCCCTATCTCAATTTGATATTAGAGAACACTGCTTCTCCCTTCAATTGATCAAACAAGTCATCAATTCATGGCAATGGATACTTGTTCTTGATCGTCCCTTTTATCAGATGCTTGTAATCAATGCACAACCTGAAAGTACCATCCTTCTTATTTATGAACAACATTGGTGCACCCCAAGGTGATACACTCAGCCTAATGTATCCATTTTCAAGCATTTCCTTCAGCTGCAACTTCAACTCTACCAATTCTAGTGTGCTCATCGTGTAAGGTTTCTTTGATGTTGGTGTTGCCCATGGTACCAAATCAATAGAAAAATATATTTTCCTATGAGGGGGTATATTTGGAATCTCTACTAGAAAAAAATCCTGAAACTATTGTAATATAGGATTCCTTTGTAATGTTTCATGCATCCTGAACATCCTTACCCTTGTCACTGGAAACATGCATTGCAAACAACACACCACATTTCCTGCAACTATGATTAGCCTGAATAGTTGTGACCATCCTTACTAATGTAGGCTTCTTCTTTCCCTGCAAGATTCTCTTTTCCCCATTATCATCCAGGCACTCAATGGCCTTGTCATAACAATCTACATTGGTCTTGTGAAGGTACAACCAATCCATACCCAAAATCATGTTATACGATCCTAATGGAAGTACATTCAAATGTGTTGTTGTAGGCATACCATTTAACTCAAATGCACAAGCTCTTACCCAATGGTGAACTCTTTTCTTTGTACCTCTAGCCAATTGTACCAACCAAGAATATGCATGCACTTCTTTTCTCAAACCAAACTTACCCACCAGGTCAAGATTAATATAACTATAATTATATCCAGGATTAATCAAAATATAAATAACTTTATCACAAATCTTACTGTCCATCTCAATGATAGATGCCTGATGATCTGCCTGCCTATTGTCCAAAACTCCATAAATCCAAGGAATGCTATGACCAACATCCCCAACTTTATGCACCTTATGTTCACTATAGATCTGGGGTCTACCACCCTAATACTATGGCCAATCCCTCTTACAATAATCCTTGCCACATATATAACACTGAAACAATGCTCTACCATCACCTATAGTTTGTTTCTATTCTGATTGCGATCCATGTCCCTTCTCAGCTGTATTGAATGTATTGTAAGTAACCACATTTTATTTCTCACCTACATCTTGCGTTCTTCCCCACTTTGGTGGCCATATTCCTTTAGATTTTTCATTTCCTTTCAAATCATGCTTAGGCTCAACTTTGTGTTTTGACTACTCATAAAAATGCTTTAAATTTTGAATGTCCTCCTCCAATGATCTATGCTCATCTCACTCAATCCAATCTCTGTAGGCTACCAGAATCCACTGATGAATATTTGAATGTTGGCCTTATCCTCCTTGAGGTAAGGCACATATCTCAAACACTCCAATAACCTGCTAGTATACACATCATCTATCATGGAACCCATCTAAAACTCATAAAACTCCTTAACTGTCACATCATAATACCACTTCGACAGGTACTTCTTTCAGAATAGGCTCTCGAACTCACTCCAAGTAAGTTCCTTCCCATAAATATCCTTGAAATTCTTCACATATTCCCACCAAATATATGCTTTACCTTTGATGTTGAATGTAGCTATTATGGCTTTCATGTTTTATGATTAATCATGTAACCTGAATAATTTCCTCATACCAAGAAACCATGTTTTTTCTTCCTGTAATTTCTTCATCTCTCCGTCAAATGTAAGTGTTTTTTCTTTCCAAAAGTCATCTGAAAAATACCCCCTGTCACTCCTCTTGTAAGTATGATAATGATGACTATCATACTTCCTGTCAGAACTAGAGCTAGAATAGTGTTTGTGTCTGTGACCTCTCCTATCCAGAGTGTCCAAGAAACTACCATCTCTAATCATGTCATCTCTAGCTGACCTATGAACACCATGATACCTACTATGATATGCCTTGTTAGTCCCATCCTCCTCTCTGTAGCTTATCTGAAGTGGTCCCTGTGTCTACAACTCTGGTAGAATTTAAAGGATTACTACATTGAATTATGCTTATTTCTCTTGTGGCTATATAGTTTTGTCATTGTCTGCCTTACAACTCCTTATTTCTTCCTTCAAAATTCTCAAGGTGTCTGCTAAGTTAGATAAGTTTCCAACACAATGATTCTCATCGAATTCATAGGGAGAATCTTTATAGTCTACCATCTTGTTAGTCATGCTTGGTTTCTTCCTTCAATGCATATCATATCATCTTAAACCAAATCGCAATAAACCGATGTACCTTAGCATAATTTGGGGATGATATCTCATCTACAAGATCAACCAATAAACACAATACATGTATAGACATAATAATAACATGATATAGACTTACAATGCATAGGTGTATAAACACATAAACATAATTCTAACTAGATCTCAATCATCAATGCTTGACCATATCAACTACACACCATGACCTCATGCATGAAAACATAAATCATACCAATGCACACAAGCACCTAAGATATATAGCCAGTCATACACTCATGAAAACACATTTCACAACAACACCAACAACCCTCCCATGGCGACATCACTAACACCATGATAAACACCATGAGGATGCAACAAGTACATAAACCACAAGTATGAGAAACATATATAAAAGCAACAAAAATACATGACCAACACACTACCCATCCTGTCCGAGGGGTGAACCACACTCTAATACCACCATGTGGTATCCGATATGCCCCAAAGAGAGTGCAAATTGCTCTGATACCGCCCCGTGGTATTAGATGTGACCCAAAGAGAGTGCAATATTCTCTGATACCTCCTTGTAGCGACACCTCCCCTCATATCTACCTATTTTCACCAGCTCACCTAGGGTAAACATGAGATGAAGCTATTGTGACAAGAATCAACCTCCTTGGTGACTTTAAGGAAGTGGAATCGATGGAAACCCATAACACAGACCTCATGTATTTGCTATAGTACCCCCAAAGGATATCTCAATCATCCACCTGACCGATCTTGGTTCCCACTCAGTTTTAGTGAAGAAATCCTCCAGATGCTCCCTTGATATGGACAAGGGTGTTTCTTGGAGGCTTTGGACGCTCCCACAACATGGGCATGGGTGCTTCTAGGGACATTTTTCGTTAGACTTATAACTGTGTCCCTGGGATTTGTGCCACTTTTTAATCCTAGAATACCAATCACTGCATAGAATTCCTATAGCTTCCAGAATCCATCAAACACATGATGATAAGGAAAATGAACCAAAAACTGACTCTAGGACTAGGCCTGACCATCCCCAACCAGGACTGACATTCTCTCAAACGCTTGGCATTGATGCAATATACAAGTATAGGATACAAGACATAACATGAATGACTGAAAAATCTTATCAGATATGACAATAAGGATCACTACCTATCCCTTGAAATGTTATGACATCAATTAGGTATTGCATCCATTATTTTTACAATTACAAGTAAGTAAATGAAATAATAGTGACTTGAACCAGTCATATAACCATGTTTATAACCAGCATAAAACCATGTAAATAACAATGAGATAAAAACCATTAAATCCACACATTAAAAAGTACAAAAGCAAGAGAAATTAGCTTTTATTAAACATAGGAAAGATCCAACCAGGTTCGAAACTTCAACGTACCACCCAACCATAGACATGGCTGAGTCAAATCTCTCTTCATCCAGTCACCCTCGTGCAATATTCCAATCATGAATGTGGGATCTCATGAATAAACCAATACAAAAAAAACCAAGGTAATCTAGAGGTTAAACCACCTCCACCGTCACCATACCATGATCACACCTAAACCGTTGTTGAGATCACAAAACCAAATCGAGCTTGGAGTGCCTCTGAAATCCATGACTATCCTTGAGGAATTTTCTGTCTCCTTGTCTCTCAATATTTACCGCAATCCACACCGAATCACTAGGCCCTAAATTGAGACATTACCCTTAGGATTTACCATGTATCTTGCCAAAATTGGTTAAGGGATTCCTAGGCCTTTTGGAATTTCCCGATACCACCTTCACCCCAAATTCTGAAAACCATCCAGGGATTCCAAAGCTCAAAACTAAGATCAATCCCATCACACCATGGCTATCTGGAAAAAGGAAATGCAAGGTTGAAAAACACTTTCAAAACCCAACAAAACCATGCCAATGAAAAGAAGAGAATTAAATACCAACATGCATAATCCATGCATGTCCAAACCAACTAGGAAATCACACATGCAATATGTTACCTAGAAGTATTCCTGCTGAAGCTACTTGATCATGCTCTTCATTGCTTTATCTTTTCTTTCCTTCCCTTTCCTTTTCCTTCCTTTCCTTCCTTTCCCCTTTCTTGGTCCAATGCTGAAATGCTCCAAGAAATCTCTAAGTGTCTAAGAGTGTGTGAGAAAGAGAATAGAGAGTGAGCTCCAAAATTGAACTGAAAAAAATCCATGACCTGATCCTTTTATTAATGAGGCTTATATTTTCTTCATTTTCCATTATTTTACTTCAATTTCCTCCTCACATGAAACCTGTGGCCTTTCACCTTCCTTTCCTCGTAATTTCCATTATTTACATAGATAAATGTGCCAAAATACCATTTTTCCTTTCCAAATACTTAGCCATTTCCTTTGCCAATTTCTCCTTAGCTATAAACACATCGAGTGATTCCCACTAGGATATCTTTTCCCAATGTTTAGCTTGGAATAAGTGTCCCTTAATTTTGGTCTTATTTTTTCCTTTATTAACTTGTATTACATGAACTTTTAACCCGGGTCTGTTACAATTGCTGGAAATGAGGTCTATTCCTTTACCGATGGTTTTTTAGGATATCACCAAGTGCACATTGCAGAAGAGGACAAGATAAATAATACATTCACGACTTAGTGGGGTTCCTTTGGCTATCACGTCATGTTATTCAATCTCAATCAATCCACACAAAAATAAAATTTATAAGAACCAATAAGATTGAAGATGATGATGTAAACCATGGGGGATGATTCACCATTTTTTAAGTAAAAGGGTAAAAATATTAAAAAATAATAAAATAATAAAACTACTTTTTTGACTCATATTTTCAACTTATCTCCCAAATTTTTTACTCAAATTTCAAGTGGGAGTACTCTTTGGATGAAAAATTTAATTCCTCATCTAAGGAGTACCCATGTTGCATACTTTTGGTGGACCCTGCTACACAAAAAATGAGAAATACATGAAAAATCGTGATTGTGATCACACTTTTCATGTATTTATCATTTTTCTTGTAGCAGGATACATCAAAAGTATGCAACATGAGTACTCCTTTGATGATGAATTAAATTTTGCATCCAACGAGTACTCCTGCTTGAAATTTGAGTAAAAACTTTGGGAGGTAAGTTGAAAATATGAGTTGAAAAAGTAGTTTTCCCCCTCTAAAATTTGATGATGTAATCAAATCTTATTTTATTATTTCCACTATTATTTTATATTTTCATTAGGAGGCCCATTTTAGGCCTCAAAATTCCCCTAATGATTTTATACTTTGAAGGAAAAAATTCCCAGTGCTATGATCCTAGTCTATCTAGATTGGAATAAGGAATTCCATGTACACATAGATTATTCTAGAATTTCTCTGGGTGTTATTCTAACTCAACCAAGTGAAGGTAATTTAGACAATCCTATCTATTTTTCCAATGGGAAGCTCTCTACAACTGAAAATAAGTGTACAACTACAGAGAGAGAGGCCCTTGCTATGGTGTATTCGCTCCATAAATTTAGGCAGTATCTTCTTGGAGGCCCTTTTAAATTCTTTACTGATCATTCTGCACTAAAATATTTGGTGAATAAAATTGTATTGGAAGGAAGGATATTCATGTGGTTTTTTTTATTTTAGGAATTCACCTTTGAAGTTATTGTAAAACCAGGGTATACTAATGTGGATCTGACCATATTTCTCGATTGGAGTTAGGTGAAGCAGGAGGATGAGTGGATGACCATTTTCCTGATGTAGATTTATTTCAGGTTGAAGAAATTTTTGATTATTTGGAATATATCACCATGTTCCTTGACATTGGTAAATTCCTTGATGATTACACAACAACTCAAAAAATTCATATGGTGGTTCGGGCTACAGATTATCAACTAATTGTAGGGAAATTATACAAAATGGGACTATATCATATTCCGTGGCGATGTTTTTTAGACCATAAGAAAGAATATGTTTTTTGGGAGTGTCATTCAGGTGTCGCGGGAGGTCATGTAGGAGGAAAAATCACCGCCAAGAAAGTACTGCAAGTTGGGCTTTGGTGGCCCACTTTTTTCAAGGATGCAAAATATTGTGCTAAGAAATGTGATGTTTGCTAATGGGTTGGTTGACCATCACAGCGAGATGGGCTTCCATTACACCATGTATTATAGTTATGCTATGAGAGAAGAGAATAATTGTGAGAAAGAGCATCCATTTCACTTGGATTGGTGGTAATCTTTTCAAACTGGGACTACATCAGATTCTAAGGAGATGTATCAGGGAAGTGGAAGTCTTTGACATCCTCTCAGCATGTCATGATGGGCCATGTGGGAGTCATTTTTCTGCTAAGAGGAAAAATTTCAAGTCCTTTCAAGTTGGCTACTATTGGCCTACTCTCTATTAGGATGCTAGAAGGTATACCAGAAGATGTGACCAATGTCAGAGAATGGGAAAAACCACACCCAGGGATGAAATTCCTCTACAACATTAGGTGGCCTTCGAGCCATTTGACAAGTGGGGTATGGATTTAATTGGGAAAATTGATCCACCATCCGGACAGAAGAAATACATCATAGTATGCACTTATTATTTGACAAAGTGGGTTGAGACAAAGGCTATCAAGG
Source organism: Pinus albicaulis (assembly GCA_034641835.2). Classification (NCBI taxonomy): domain Eukaryota; kingdom Viridiplantae; phylum Streptophyta; class Pinopsida; order Pinales; family Pinaceae; genus Pinus; species Pinus albicaulis. The sequence continues at coordinate 538,922,305 of CM076570.1, forward strand.
CAATAATAGAAGAAAAAGTGGTTGATTTCTTAAGGGAAATTTTTTTATACAAATTTGGGTATCCATGGGAGATAGTCACCGATCAAGGAGCTCAATTCAAATCACATTTGATTGAGAATCTCATAAGTAACCATAATATCAAGTACATAACATCTACTACATATCACCCTTAAGATAATTGGAACATAGAGGTTACCAATAGAGCACTGGAAAGCATGCTCACCAATGTAGTGAGCAAAAACAGGAAAGAATGGGAAAACAGATTAGTGGAGGAAACTTGGGCCTATAATACCACCTGGAAAACAACTACTGGGTTCACTCCCTATTATTTGGTTTATGGGAAGAAATATTTTATTTCTATTGAATTTGAATATAACACTCTCATAATGGCATCCCAATTATATTTAGATGTCACAAGAGCACAAAAATAAATTTTTCTTCAACTAAATGGCTTGGATCAATTCAGAATGTAGGCCCTGCACCACACTGAAGTCATACAATTGCAAAGGAAGGTTTGACATGATAGGAAGATCAAGGAGAAAATATTCTAATAAGGGGATTCAACTTTGTTGTATGACTCCAGGTTCAAGGAATTTAAAGGAAAGTTTATGAACATATGGTTAGGCCAATACCTGATAGAGAAATTACATGAAAATGGGGTTTTTCAGATCAAAACCATTTATGAGGAAGGGATCCCTCTTCTTGTCAATGGTTATAGGCTAAAAGTATACAAGAATCCCATTTCTAAGGTAGAGTTCATCGGTACAATTAGTAGGGAATAAAATGTAATTGGGAGCCTCGTAGCTTCCAATCCACAACAGTCTTAGAGAAAAAGAAAAAAAAGAAAAAAAGAAAAAATAAAGAGACCTAGGTAAAAACCTCCATGAGGCATCCAAGGCCAACTCTAGGATTGAAAACCTATTTGAGGTACTCTTGGAGCAAAAAGAAGAAGAATAAGAAGAAGAAAAATACAAAATCCCTAAGTAAAAACCTCTTTGAGGCTCCCAGGGAAGGATGGTGGGTTGAAAACTTGTTATGAGGGAACCCATTGGTCTTGAAAAAAAAGAAAAAGAAAATAAAAAAAGAAAGACAAGAAGATGAGATGACACCATGATTTCAGACCTTTTTTTTTCTCTGTCTTGCAGGGTTATGAATAGTGGCATGTCATGGTCACAAATAAAGTGAATTCACCCATTTCTCTTCACTCATCCATCCATTCACTCTCTATCCAACACCACCAATCACCTCTTCATCCCTTTACACTACCCTATAAGCTCAAAATTCAAAATTTTCACGCTCTCTATGGTGCTATAGGAATTTCCCATGGTGCTACAAGAAGTTACAGGAAGCTACAGGAGGGTAGATCGAAGACAAGGGAAGTCACCAAGGGTCATGTGGTATCAAAAATTATATGATGAGTGTTTTTCCACCATTACGAGTCACCCTCTCATCACTCCTCCATCTCAACCACAAATATTTTTCACCCAAACCCTTCACTTTGTCACATCTGTAAAGAATTATTATGAAAAAAAAGAGTTCCTTCACTCCATTTATCCAAGGCCACACCACTTCCTCATCATCATACCACTACCCTAATACCTTTCCATATTATCCCTCATCACCCATGCAGATTTAGAGTCCAAAAAGTGCAAAGAAGATGATGCTACATGAAGAAGCATCTTCTTGTATAAAACCTGTGTAAGCATCAGAAAAGCGCTATAATTGTTTTTGATCATCGATGGAGATAGGGAAGGCTTATGAGGTGAATCTGAAGGTAGAAATGGAACTCTAAGAAGGATTCTCCACCAATGACATATACTTGAAGCCTCAACAAGGTACCTGCACACACATCGAACAAATATAGTTAAGCACCTAAAAAAGAATGAAGACACACAACAAAAGCTCAGGTAATAAAAAAAATTCTTTGATTCCACTCAAATGGTCCAACTCCATCATGCAAGGCCCTGCAAGAATTTGACAAGGACTTAAGGCTTAGGTATGGCACTCTATCAACCTCTCCCCATGCATAAGTGACTAAATGAATGAATGCCAAGAGGGGAAGCTTTTATAAGTTAAAGGTGGCCATTTAACATAGCCACCCTTGACCAGTTGAACTAAAAGTTATTTGTAGAGTCCTCGTGCAACGTGGAGTTGTCTCATCAGTTAAAGTATGATCGTCGAGAGTGGGTGTTTATTATGAGGGAGAAGATAATGATAAATTTAAGTGGGACCAATGATACAAATGAGGAAACATCATGTGAGGGACAAATAATCACAATGCTCCAATCCAAATCAAAATAGCATATAAAGTACTTGAGCACACTTCCCTTTGCATCTTTTCCCATTCCAAGAATATTTAGAGAGATGAAAAAGTTTGCAAGCCACCGAGGAGCTTCAAACCTCAACTCACTGCTGCTACAAGACAGTGCTACAGGAAGCCTGAAATTGCCAAAGGAAGATCTGAGGAGTGCTATAGGAAGGCATAGAAGGTATATGCAAGAAAAAAAAGGCTCAATTGGTTTAGAAAATTCCCATTTTCATCTCAGAGAATTATTCTAAGAAGTAAGTTTCCATCACCTCATATTCCATCACTATTTCACAGAATTTCTCCTAAAAATTCTGCAGTTACTAGTCATCAAATTGTGAAATTGAAAGGTTATGTGTGAATAAATAGGGGTCAGTACACATAATTGGAGTGATAAGTAGCTTTGTGACCCTCTGATACCATTGAATTGAACACTAAGGCCATAAAATAAACACCTTTCCTATGCCTAGTCAAGAGTAGCAAGAAGAGATGGGGGGTGGGTTTAGCATGAGTGAACCTTCAAACACAAAAATGATTCACTTGCACCCTCATGTAGTAGATATATCTAGGAGACATCAATGGCCAGGCTTATTCAAATTGGTCAAGGGATATGATGATAAATTTTCATTTCATTTTGCAATGTATTTAAATTCACAATCAGATGCCAGTGCCACCACTATGGTATATGTATTAGCCATAAACATAAGTACTAAAGTGATCAACAGAGTAACCACACTGCCCCTAGGAATCAAATGGAATAGGGAAGACAAGGTCAATAGTTCCACTACAAATAAGAAATTCCATAGGACCAAGGAGAGACCAATGGAAAATAAAAATCGGGTTGGAAGAGAAATCTTGCCTTATCCATGGGATGAGGTAGCTTATAAAAATTTAATATACATCTCCTGTGAGGGAAGATTGAGTTTAGTGTATGGCTACCACTTTAGACTATTTCATGAGCTCATATACAAGGAAAATTTACCTCTTGACTAGAGATTAAATGTACCATACTTCCTCCTCCATTCCATCAGGGACATGAACGAGAACGTTAGAGAAGGAAAGTATCAACACTTAGCCCATCATGACCTTATTAAGATGATAATGGAGGATGCTCTAAACAACTTAATAATTCATTCCCCATCATCCAAGTTCATAGACATGGAAAAAGATACACCAATAGGAACTAAAATAACTACTCTAGGGGATACCCCTACATCTAGAATTCGATGTAGAGACACCAGAACAAAGGAGGCAGATGCAGAAGGAGGACATGATGAGGAAGAAAAATAATACAAGTTAGAAGAGGATGCCTTGAGTCCTAAACAGACCATTGAACCAAAGGAAACTAAGATATCCCATCAACAAACTATTCTGTCACCAGGGAACACAGAGGATGAGGTAGCTTCCACTTTAGCTACCTTGGGAACTCCTTTGAAATCCAAGAAGAAAATACCAAGACAAACCCCTCTTTAATTTAAAACAGCACTAGAGTGAAACAAGGAAGATCCCAGACACCCACAAAAGTTTCAATTATTATTGATCGGTCCCCAAGTATGAAACAGGAGGTAGGGCCAGATGAGAGAAAAATAGAGGAGGTCACCTCTCCAAAGCCAAAACCTAAGACTATCGTAGCCTATGTAAGGAGGTCCATCGCGAGAGAATCACCCTTCAACCAACCAAAATCACCCACATACATCCAAAAAGAAGAAAAGGGAGCACTAAAAGAAAAACAAATCATGCTACATGAAAAATAGAGTATGCTATAGGAAGCACATAAAAAGATACATGAAGAGAAGAATGCACAGAAAGAGTAACCGAGTGCACAAATTGAGGGGCAGAGTGGAAAAATAGTAGGAAAATATGTGCAATAGGGGGTACAATATGAACAACAAGAGTTAAAAAAGGAAACAACCTCCCCAAAGTACTTTGAAAAACAAATCATATAATTTGAAGAACCTACCCCACAACCTAATTTTGGATCTTATTAGAAGTTCATTGAGGGAGGGAGATTGATCCTTGAGAAATTCACAATCCCCCTCCTACATGAGATGGAGATGGAAATAGGGTGCACCCACATATGGATGCAGATCGCCAAAGAAAATAATGTTGAAGATGTGGGGTTGATGGAGGAAAGGCTCCTTGAAATGGGGAAAGAGCTAGTTTATGTAAGGTTAAGAGAATCTTTGGTGAAAGAGAAATTGCAAGCAGTGAAAGCAGAGAACATGAGGCTGCAGGGGAAGCTATAGGAAAAATACAACCAACTTGCCACTATGGCCAACCATTGCATGGAGGCCATGCAGTACAAACAACCTTTAAAGACATGAATTTATCTCAGGGAGCAATGGATATAATTCCAAGTAAACATCTTAGCTCAAAATGGCTCCCTACCATTTCAGAACTATAGACATTTCATTGATTTTTTCAAACAGTATAGTGTAGGGGAAAGAGCTAGAATGGATGAATTCAATATGCACAACCTCATATTAACTTATATGAACAATTTTAACCCTTATTCGAGGTGGGATGATATGAAATTAATGGCCTTAACATCTTGTCTAATACATGAAGAAGCAAGATTAGAAAAAGTTAAAAGAGTGTTTGAAAGAGAAGAAAGAGAAACTCTACATATCAGAGCATAACTATAAGCCCCATAGCTATAAGGATTATATACCTATTCACATAATGCACACATGGTCCCATTATTACACCGACCACTATACATATATATTTACCCCATTAGATATAAATTTACCCTGATATATTTCTAGCTTCAGGTCATATCCTAACACATACACATACTTAGGAAAAATGTTTCCTCCCTCCCTCTTGCATTAGAGAAAATAATGAAAAAATTGTTGATACAGATTCACATCACTAACCTATATTGTCTATCCTTAATTCAAATTTCATACTTAGTCATTTTCTAAGAAGAAATGGTGTAGAAATATTTCACATCTCCACTCTTGACACATCTTTGCACTCTGCACTTTTTTCACACTTTGCACATTACTCCCTTAGACTCTTCCATAGTCAGTTTTCTATGAGTGTGGAAGACTCACACCCCCATTGTTTCATGAGATGAATATCATTTAGTACTTTATGCCTCATTTTGTGCAAGTTTCACCCAACCTCACTTACATTGATATCTCTTTATAGGCATAACCATATATATATATATATATCTCAGTTATTGATCTGTATTATGGGGCATGAATCGATTGTTAACGTACCCAAGTTATTCCTACACATACTATTATTCTCTTTCAAGAACGATATTATATTGGGTGAATTAATAGTAAATTCACACTTAATAAAGTAGTTTCTACACATACACTGCTTCTAATTCAAGACATATATCATCTTTGACTAAGCAGAGGTTATTGAAAATGGGATTTATTTCCAATTATTTAATTTTCACAAGACCCAAAGATTTTTTATGATAACCTACCTAGTTATGGATATTATTTTCTATAATTTGTTTGATGACTTACTCTACAAAAGTAATATGAATCCTGAGATAGAAATAATACAATTATGGTACCCTATTCTATTGAAACATGATGGTCCTCAGTATTGCAACAACAATGATGCAAATCCCAAGGGTCTCATCTTTAATTCTCAACCCAGTATTCAGACAAAATTAACAGGGGTCAAAAATATATGTGAAACAAGCATTATATCTTTTGTTTGTTTAATTTATGTAGGTGAAACAATTGATATGAAATATATTTGTATAGAGACCAATCTGACTATTCAATTCTACAGGAAAAATCAAAATTGCGGTGAATGAAAGACAACACGAAAACCTAGACTAATTGTAATGAAGGAAGGGAAACTATTTTAATTGTAATGAAGTTAAAGCATACATATTCTATTATGTAAGAAAAGAAAAAACATTTCTGAAATAATATCTTGCAAATAGTAAGCCCTAATTCCGCAGGAAAGGAGTAATTTCTACAAAAACCTAAGGAAAGGCATCTAATTGGTCGGATCAGGTGCTCAAAATTATGCTAAAAAATGAAAGTTTTCAAAATGGTGCGTAACCTGAATGAACATGTATATCTCATCATTCTAATTTTTTCAAAACTTGTTTCACGAAAAACTGACACTGTATGCTCCCATAAATGCATTATGTCTATTTTCCCAAATAGGTAAATTTTGGCAAAAAAATGTGCAGGTTTTCCAGTCAGCAGTCCGTACAACTAACTGGGAATGGTTGAATGATAAAAGGATGACTGTACATCATGGGTCAATATTAGTGTGCCACTTGTCTAAGTTTTATTGGTGCTAGGTGGAATGATTTCATTGGTTGGTGTGGTGGCCAAACACATGTTGTCACGTGGCCCAACTGAAGGCCGCCACATGGCAGCAAGGGGGCCACCAAAATTGGTTGAAGGAAAAATGACCCCTCCACATCATTTGAACTCCAAACCTCCCACATAATAGTGCAATGCTCTAACTATATGGTTCACCACCCCTCCGCATCATTTGAACTCCAAACCTTCCAGATAACAGTGCGGTGCTCTAACTACACGGGCCACAGTGCTCCTTGCTATAATATATGGTGCAAACCTTATTAAAACTATGGTGGGCAGAGATATGGGGGTATGGGGTAGGGCTTAGCCCGGACCCCTACAAACAACGTTGCATTTGACCATATGTATTGAACCAGGGGCATGACGAGGGTATAAACTACCACCCTGACTGCCACCCAAACCTCCAATGTGACTGTTGTGGCCTCTAACCACCAACGATTTGTAGGACCGCGCAATTTTTTATTAAAAAAAATGTTTAATGCGGCATACCATTATGTTTAATTTTTTGGACTTAAGGCGTCATTGGGAAAATTAATGTTTCAACAATTTTTCCTGAAATTCCATAAAATTGTCACTCTGTTAGCTAAAAATGGGGCAAAACTGTAGTATCGGTCTAGATTTTGGGGAAATTGTAGAGCGATTAGTAGGAAAACTAGGGAGGCTCATAACTTCTCCATTTTTTGACCAATTTCAGATTAGAAAGAGGCTATACATGAATTTTTTGGAAATACTGGGGGGGGGGGGGGTGAATCAATATTCCTTTCAATTAGTATTATTATTAATATTTCAGAGATTTAGTTAATCTTCAATTATTATCAGTGTTTGTACAATAATAGAAGTAAAAAAAAGGAACATAAATGCACACAGTTTTTAAGGTGGAAACCCCATCCAGGACAAAAACCACTTGACTTCTTTTTTAATAAATATTTAATTTTCAACTCCAATTGAAAAGAAATCTCCAACTTCCTAGAATATAGAAAATAATCCTTCTCCAGCTCCCACTGGATGGACACTCCAATGCCCAAGATTCTCGAGTAGTCAGCTGAAGGGATGCCACAACACCCAATGAGATAAAACTCACCCTAACATCATCCTATCACCCTAAAGTTTTCACGGGCTTGAACCTGTTGGTGACTTCATGCACCAGCCTAGCACCACCCTACCACCCTATAGAATAATAAAATAAGAATGGACTCATGTACCAGGGAAAATGGTAAACTTTACAATGACATAAAATGATCTAGAATAAGAAGACACACTAGAATAAAACCCCAACTATGACACAACCATCTAATGATGATCCTAGACCTCCCGACACTACTTCTTCAATTCTTGGCAGATATACACTTGTAAAAAATTTACAATGATGCTTTTACAATGTCTCAGTACAATGATACCTTTACAATGACTGTATGCAGTGCTGCCCACTTGAAGACTTCATGTGGTGAACTTCTTGCTGATTTTCAGCACCTTGATTGCTACTATTGTCATGCTACCATTTCTCACTCTTCCAAACATTATATCATGAATTGAGTCTTATCTTGATGAATATATAATACCTTCAAAAATTCTTCAAGGAAATACCCATGACATGATAATAGCAAAAATTACCTCATCCTGCAGAGCATATGTCAGTGCTAAACAAACAAACAAAAACAAATTAGAATACAAAGAACCTAATGAAATTAAGAGATGAACATGCATATACAGAATATACTTACCTAGATCTTACCTTTGATGAACCTTTCTTTGCTTTGTTTCCTTATAAAGTCTGGTCCTTTGTAGCCCTTGACAACACATGATCTAGCTTTTTCTTGTCTTCTAGTAGATCGATATCGAATATGATGTATCTATGTTATTTCAGATCCCCAATATGTGATTTTCAGTCCTATAGTAGCCCTCTAAGTCTTATTTCCAATGCCATAGGTCTAACCCAATTTGGATTCTTCAAGACAAAGTTATGGCCAATCTCTCACAATGACCTAATTATGGACTAGTTCAATAGAGCTAACTTGTACGGCATGCCACGTGTCACTGTTTCCTCCTTCGAGTCTGAAATTAATACATAGAACACTACAGTCCATGAAATATCCGTAAATTTTTATAGAATTCCAATCTGATGCTCAGAGAGATATTTATGACGATTTTCCCAAGGTCACCTCTTTGAGATGAAGTTCAGGAGTCTGCAAAAACCTTAACTTCCATAGATAATATCTTCAAACATATTGCGAACCATGATCTAAAATTTTTACATGAGCTTCCTCAAGATTACAACTTCGTGTGATAAAAATTTCAGCTTCTGAAGCTTCGTAGAAAAACATTTATGGCGAAAATTCCACGATGAACCGTTTCAAGTAGCGAAATCCCTACATGAGGAGGATATGAGAATCAAAATTTATATAAATGCTTAGGTTGAGAGGGTCTTCAACAAATGAACGTGGGAGGGATTTTAGGAGCTTAAAAATTATTAATTATTGAATGTTCAATGACCACAACCAATGATTAGTTTCATGCCACAACCCCATGGGGTTTTAGCCCACTAACTGGGGTTACTAACTTCAAACATGAATATCTCTCAAACCGTGAAGAATTATGTGGCGTTCCATATATCAACGAAAACATCTCAACAAGTAGAAACCATAAAAAATATCCTTGAATAAAAATATAGTAATTTGGTAGGTCAAAATTCCCATGTAAGATGAGGGTATCCCCTGGTGCTGCTTGGGTTGACATCAATGACAACCACTGATCAAAAATATCCCCCTTTGGCATTGATGGCATCACAAGTACTCCCCCTGTGATCATGACACCTCTTCCTACAACATTCTCTCCCCCTTTGACATCAATGGAAAAGGGTAAGTCCCCCTGACACACAACTATCTTGCAGAACTTTACAAACTTCCACTCCCCCTTTATTTTCTGAATAAGGAAATTCTAATGAGAACTTGGGAGAATCCCAAGCTTCTGGAGAATATATTCATATGCTTCACGAGGTAAAGGTTTAGTGAATATATCAAAGATTTTTTCTTTTGTACCAACATATTCAAGTTTGATATTCTTTTCAGTGACTTGTTCTCTAACAAAATGATATTTGATCAGAATGTGTTTTGTTTTTGAATGCATGAAAGGATTCTTGGAGATGCTTATGGAACTAGTGTTATCACAGAAGATGCGAATAGGCTCACTGAATTGTACTTGAAGATCTTGAAAATTTTGTTTCATCCAAAGGACTTGAGTACAACAAACCGTCGCTATTCTGCTTTCGCTATAGATAACGAGATTGAGGTTTTCTTTTTGCTCAACCATGATACGAGACAACCACCTAGATAGAATGCTGCTCCAATATTAATCTTACGATCATCAATGCTTCCTACCCAATCTACGTCTGTAAAGGCCTGAATAGTGATATTGTTACCCTTGGGATACCACAAGCCATATTCTGTTGTGCCCTTTAGATATCAAAGAATTCTTTTGATGACAATAATATGTGACTCTTTTGGTGCTGCTTGGAATCTTGCTACTTTTCCAACTTCTTGCATAACATCTGGCCAGGAGGCTGTTACATATAGAGCCTACCAATCATAGATCTCTACAACCTTTGATCCACATCCTTAGATGAGTAGTCTATGCTCAATTTGCAACTTGTTACCATCAGAGTAAGGATGGGTTTGTGATATTCCATTTTGAATTTCTCGAGTATTTCCTTGATGTACTTGGCTCTACATATAAATATTCATTTCTCTTGCTGAGATATTTGAAGCCGTAAGAAGTATGCCATCTCACCAAGTAAATACATCTCGAACTCACTTTGCATCTTTGTAGCAAAGTTATTACTTATTCGATCATCCTTGCTACCAAATATTATATCATCCACATATACCTCAACGGTTGTTAAATTATATTTTTCTATTTGTAAATAAATATTGTTATCAACAATACCTTTCTTGAACCCTTGTTGACATAGATATCCATCAAGACAAGCATATCTTGCTCTGGGAGCCTGCTTGAGACCATATAGAGCCTTCTTTAATCTGCAAACATAGTCTTCTTTTTATGATAGTAGAAAAACTTAGATTGTTCGATGTAAAATTATTCTTCTAATTCGTCATTCAAGAATGTTGACTTAACATCCATTTGGTAGACTTTGATTTTTCTTGAACATGCATAGGCGAGAAACATCCGGATGGCTTCTGTTAGCCCCCTATAAATTTTTGACAAGAAAACAGGGGGCTAAAATGTTGTTTGAGTCTTCAAGGCATGCATTTCCCCTGAAAACACATCATCCTTGAAGCCTCCTTGTGCCTTTTGTCCTTTGAAAAATCCTCACTACTGTTTTCAATTATAGAGCTTCTCTGTTGTGAAAAAAAAAATGCCCAAAGGGCCTCCTATTCCTCTTATTCCATCTCCATTAAGCCTCCATTTCCTCCTATTTTATTCCCACTAAAGCCCACTTTCCACCCCCTTTTTCCCCTTTTAAATTTCCCTCATTAACCCTCTAAATCCTCCCTAAACCCTGTTTAAGCCTTATGATATGCCTTCATTTAGCCAAATAGCCCCTTTCTCCCTCTATCGTTACCCCTTTTTGGCCTTTAATTTCATTGAAAATGGGCCAGAAAACAATATTCTCCATATATGTCGGTTTAGCACCTTTCGGCCCTAGCCCCAGAACATTTTTCCCCCACATGACCCAGCACCAAGACCAGGCGCCAAGGCGGAAGGCGCTTATTACAAATGTTTATCGGGGGCAGGGTCCGCCGTCGATCTACACAGATCTGACGGTCTTCGCAATCCCATCGTGCCCATGGTCCCCACCCATTTCACCACTCGGTCGCATCACAACCATCCATTTAACCCGTTGAATCAACGGTCCATAGTTCATCCATCCCGGTGGTCCCCGCGCCGCGCCCTGTGCAAAAACCGGCGGTTTCCATCGCACCGCCTTTGAGAGGCGGGAAATATTTTTCATTTCGGAGTGATTCCACTCATCGCATGATGCATGGCTCCGTGCACTATTCATAAGCCGCCCTCCATCGTGCATTAATGTTCGTCCATATATCCGGCGCGATATTGTTGTACACCATCCGATCTGGGGCGGGCCATCCGACGGTAGTCGCACCACGATGTTGCGCGGGAGTTAACCCAAGGCAAATAGATCCCTTGGCCCACTGTCTGTCGCCCCCCAACGTGTCCTCAACCGTCGATCTCTTCCTGAGATTGGATGGTCCATATTTAATGCATGCCCACCATTGACCTGGTCCCGCCACGTCACCCATTCCACGTGTTTCATCACATTTTTCGCACGTCCCTTTATATATATTCCATTCTAAGGTTCTGCATTTAAATTTCCATTCTCGCCACCTTCGACTACATCTCCCGCTGATCCACTACATTCCATCACAACATCCTCCGCATTCATCGTCCTCATCCGCGCCACCCACCCCGTGCATGCTTTCTTAACGTGTTTTCGTGTTTTGCAGGGTTTCAGGTGGTGAAAACATCCTCTGTTCACAGTCACTGTCACGGTGGCGAAGAACGCAGGGAAGAGCATGCGCAGAGATTGTATTTATGAAGAAAGCCTGGGAAGGAGCCATGACAGGATGTGCACTCAAAGAACAGAGCTACACTCTGTCAAACCTTCCAGAACTATTTAAAGCGCATACTTTGCAGACAGAGAGTATCAGTGGAAAGGAGAGAGTTCAAGGCATATAATTGAAGATTGTAAGCCTTAACTAAACAATTAGAGGCAAAATACCAGATCAAAGACCCCGTGGATCTCCCAGAAGGTCCAATGCACAAAAAACCATATCATCATGGTGTTTAAATCAACAGAATGTTTCCTCCTGAGAAAGGACATAGTACACATACGATTTTAACCTACATTGTGTCCATGAAAAGTTTCCTCCCTGACAAAAGTCCTATGTTATCAGAAGCATTGGTTACATAGTATGGCAGACCTGAAATCCCTGATCTTCATTTTGTTCAGCTCACCAGAGTATTGCAGAGGTATTACAGCAGGTACATCAAAGACATACCTAGAGTAAATTGCAGCCTGACAAAGACTACTCTTTCTTCCAAAGAGTACTGAAGATGAATGCCCAGAATTTAAACTAAATGGGGCCTCGGCCCTCTTGTTGCTTCTGAGTTTTAATGCTGCATTTAGTTTTCCATCTACCCCCCTCTGCTCTCTTTCAGCTATAAAATCCATGAAGAAACTCATTGTAGGTGGTTGTTCAGTTGTTGCCGATTGTTGTTAGAGGGATTCAGTTTGACTGTTAGAACAATATTGGGAGGGAGTAGTAGAGTAGTTTTTAATGTAGTAGGCTGGGAGGAGAAAGTCTGGACTGTAACAGCCATTGAGCTCAGTGTATGTGACTGGTTTTGCATCAATTAATCAAGAAAATTTCTTTGGATCCCGGTCTATTACTACGGGTGATGTTTTCTTATCGCATTGTGTATTACATTTTTCATACTGTTTATTTCTTCTAGATCGCATCAGAAATCTGGCATAGGATTTACCCTTGTTAGGTACCCTATGTCTCTGCTCTCCTTGCCTTCAATGTTTTATGTTGTATGTGTTATCTGAAGATTGATTTCAAACTAATTTAACCAGTGTAGTAGTTCCATATGCTACTAGCTGATGTATGAATTAATGAAATCTGTCTTTAGTTGTTCTTGTTGGGTTTAAGCTGGAAGATTTGGGATACTAGGGATTAGAGTTAGCCCTGTCCACTAGGATCCTTGTGCGACCAGCTGGCCTTTCTAAGATCTCTTGCTAGTGTCAAAGCATTGAAGGTTCAAAGTCCTTCTCTGATCTACAGACCCTGGCTCTGTTAAACTTATCTCTGTTTTCCCTTGAAGCATGCTAAAGCAGACCTGGAGTTAAATGACCTCTGGTCCAATCTATAAGCTACCCCCTTGTGAATTCATTGAGAGCTGCCTTTGAGTATGTCCAAACAGGCCTGGATTTAAATTACCTCTGACCTGATCTATAGACGGAAATTGGGTTGTTTTCCTTCTTTCACTTTCAATCCTTAATGTTACATTCCACCATCTATCTAAAAGATCCTTTAGTATAGATGACTTGCCCTCTGAAAGCCTTGGCTAGTTTTTTGCATGTAATTAACTTTCATTACTCCATAGCCCAATGGATGGCACAGCCTTAACCTATCCTCTTTTGCTGAAACATCCTGCTGCTCTGCTCCTTTCCTTCCATTACTTTCTCAGTTTATGATCTCATGACCCAACCCAACAACCAACCAACCAAATCATTTTAAACCCCCTTTGTGCTTCATAAATAGCCTAACATATCATTTTAGCTCCAAAGATATACCATTCTTTGTATTATTGGAGAGATCCCTCTCCGGGTCCAGGAGGGCTAGATCCTAGGGCCCCAAAGTGGTTCTGATGTTGTCTCATCTTTTGGTCTTGCCAATCTGGCCAAAACATGGGAACCCCAACACAATGGAAACTCCACTGGGGAGAAATACCACTTAGCCTAGATTGGCTTTTAATTGCTGATGGTGGACAACAGCTGGTTCCAAACAGTCAAATTCATCCACCTAGAGACTCCACACTCCATAACTCCTAGAAGACCAAATGACTCCACTGGTAGAAGACTCTGAAATGGTTGAGAAGATATAGTGACCTATTTCTGATTTAAAAACATGCTTCCACGCATACAGAGAAGATATGCCCCAATGAGTAGGGAGCATATCCCTGGATTCCCACAAAAAATGCCTGAAGTGGACTGGTTAAAAAACCTGCGTACCTTTCAGGGTGAAAACATTGATCACCCCTTGCTATATCTCATCAAGTTTCATATACATGTGTGGAAATTTAAAGTTGAATGGCATGAATACTTCCTAATTAAAATTTTCATGGCAACGTTAGAAGGAAAAGCTAGGGTCTGGTATGAATGGTTAGAACCTCAAAGTTTGTTTTCTTTAAGGGACATGCACCAAGTAGGTTACAAGAATTATAAAGGAAACTCTCCATCCTTATCATGGGATTGTTGTGATCAAGCTTAGAATATCATAAAGTACCTGTTAGATATTGATGAGGATTTGGTTAATATGCATCCTGAAGATCTGTTAACAGCCATTCAAGAATTTCATATGCACCATGGCTATCACAAGAACATGGATGAATCAGCTGAGGAAGAAAAAAGTCAAGAGACCGTAGACATTCCTGAAGATATTCCTGAAAACTCAGATGCTGATCCATCATCCCTTGCAGTTGAGGCTTCAGATGACATTCTGCCTCAAATCCAGTCTTCAAAGGAAACAGAGAGTTGCTGCACTTCTGCACAAAGGAACACAAGACCATCTTCCCCTTTGACAGAAGAAGAAATAGATCAGATCATCAATGGACAGCCGACCTCTAAATTTTTTTATAGATCAGACATTCTTGTCCATTCATCTGATGAGCTTTGTTGTACAGAGTTGGAAGGCTCACATGTAAATCAGAGTGAAGAAAAATCTGCTGATTATCCAGTATGTCCGGTTGGTAGCATTACTTATATTAATGATTTTCCTATTTTTGATCTATCTGATGATGATGTTCTCCAAACAGAAGATGACCTTGCAGGGTCATCATTAGTAGATTTATGGGAGGAGAATCAGTTCCCTTTACTTCCAGAGAGTAATGAGCCAATGCAGGCTATTTATGATATTGATGAAGAAAGCTTTAAGAGTGCAGAACAGGGTGAAAGATCTCTATATCTTTGTTTCACTCCATTACAACTCATTAGTAATGGTTTTCACATGATTGGAGGTCAGCAACCTTTCATCTCAGAAGACGAAGAGGAAAACAAGGAAGAGATATTTGAGCAGTTTGAAAGCAAGGAGTTTTCTCTTGAAGAAGAGGAAGCGAAGGAACATACCCCTACTCAAGAATACATTGATATTTTCACAGAGCTCAGCCCACCAGATCAGAATATATCAGAGCCCGAAGAGGACAGCACTGCCATATATGATGAGTCCTCCGGTTCAGAAAATGAAGAAGATGAGGGAGATTCTCTTTCTCAAGAGAGTCTTGTTCTTGATCCAGTGGAAGAAGAATAAATCCTGGTCGAAGCCTGCCTGCTAAATATTCATAACCAGGTATCATTTCATGATCCTTATGTACATTTCCTGCAAACATTTGAAGAAGGATCAAAGGTCTTGTTGAGCAGCATGTTGCAGACAGCAAGAGAAATTTTAAAAGCTGCTGTCATGGGACAAAAAGAGTGGGAACAGCCCTGCCTATCCAGCCTGCTCAAGGATTTGAGCAAGAAAGACCAGTCATGGGATCACTTGATGGACTGGTTACATTGGAAGACAATGTTTGTGAGCTAGACTTGTAAATATTTGAAGAAGAGTAGGGTAGGTAGGAAAAGCTCAATAAAGCTCAGTCTGTGAGCATGTAGTTAGTTGTTTTTAATTTCTGCAAAGTCCAGCAAGCCAGACAGTCTAATCCTGGCTTGACTGTTTGTTTTTTAATTGCTGTCCTAGAATGTAGAGAAGAAGTCTGCTAGGCAGTTTAATCCTAGCAGACATTAGCTTAGGTAGAGATTTATGAGGCCAACAGTTTAATCTAGCCTCATGGAGCAATAAGGGTAGAAATAGAATAGGTTTATTTTCTTGTTTGTAAAAAATAAATGATGTAAAGGGTCTGCTATTCCAAATGCACCCTGGAAGAAAAAATTCTAGGATTGTAGGATGGGTAGGTATATTGTTTGAGATTTTTCTGATGATTTGATGTCTTCACAATTTGTGGCAGTTGATCCAAGAGAGAAAATGGATGGGTCAAGTACCAGGCATCTGCCCTACACCAAAGATCATGTTCTGAATTCTTGACTCCTTCAAGAAGAAGCCATCCCCTTGTGGAGCCACTGTTAGCCCCCTATAAATTTTTGACAAGAAAACATGGAGCTAAAATGTTGTTTGAGTCTTCAATGCATGCATTTCCCCTGAAAACACATCATCCTTGAAGCCTCCTTGTGCCTTTTTTCCTTTGACAAATCATCATTGTTGTTTTCAGTTATAAAGCTTCTCTGTTGTGAAAAAAAAAAAATGCCCAAAGGGCCTCCTATTCCTCTTATTCCATCTCGATTAAGCCTCCATTTCCTCCTATTTTATTCCCACTAAACCCCACTTTCCACCCCCTTTTTCCCCTTTTAAATTTCCCGCATTAACCCTCTAAATCCTCCCTAAACCCTTTTTAAGCCTTATGATATCCCTTCGTTTGGCCAAATAGCCCCTTTCTCCCTCTATCATTACCCCTTTTTGGCCTTTAATTTAATTGAAAATGGGCCAAAAAACCATATTCTCCATATATGTGGGTTTAGCACCTTTCAGCCCTAGCCCCAAAACTGTTTTCCCCCACATGACCCAGCGCCAAGACCAGGCACCAAGGCGGAAGGCGCTTATCGCGAATGTTTAATGGGGGCAAGGTCCGCCGTCGATCTACACAGATTCGATGGTCTTCACAATCCCATCGCGCCCATGGTCCCCACCCCTTTCACTTCCCAGTCGCATCACAACCGTCCATTTAACCCGCTGAATCAACGGTCCATAGTTCATCCGTCCCGGTGGTCCCCGCGCCGCGCCCTATGTAGAAACCGGCGGTTTCCATCGCACCGCCTTTGAGAGGCGGGCTGTATTTTTCATTTCGGAGTGATTCCACTCATCGCATGACGCGTGGCTCCACGCACTATTCATAAACCACCCTCCATCACGCATTAACGTTCATCCACAGATCCGACGCGATATTGTTGTACACTGTCCGATCTGCGGCGGGCCATCCGACGGTAGTCGCACCACGAAGTTGCGCGGGAGTTAACCCAAGGAAAATAGATCCCCTGGCCCACTGTCTGTCACCCCCCGACGTGTCCTCAATCATCGATCTCTTCCTGAGATCGGACGGTCCAGATTTAATGCACGCCCGCCATTGACCCGGTCCCGCCACGTCACCCATTCCACGTGTTTCATCACATTTTTCGCCTGTCCCTTTATATATATTTCATTCTAAGGTTCTGCATTTAAATTTCCATTCTTGCCACCTTCGACTCCATCTCCCACTGATCCACTACGTTCCGTCACAGCATCCTCCACATTCATCGTCCTCGTCCACGCCACGCTGCCATTTTCACAGTCATCCGCGCCACCCACCTCGTGCATGTTTTATTAACGTGTTTTCGTGTTTTGCAGGGTTTCAGGTGGTGAAAACCTCCTCTGTTCACAGTCACTGTCACAGTGGCGAATAACGCAGGGAAGAGCATGCACAGAGATCATATTAATGAAGAAAGCCTGGGAAGGAGCCATGACATGATGTGCATTCAAAGAACAGAGCTAAACTCTGTCAAACCTTCCAGAACTATTTAAAGTGTAGACTTTGCAGACAGAGAGTATCAGTGGAAAGAAGAGAGTTAAAGGCATATAATTGAAGATTGTAAGCCTTAACTAAACAATTAGAGGAAAAATACTAGATTGAAGACCCCGTGGATCTCCCAGAAGGTCTAATGCACAGAAAACCATATCATCAGGGTGTTTAAATCAACAGAATGTTTCCTCCTGAGAAAGGACATAGTACACATACGATTTTAACCTACATTGTGTCCATGAAAATTTTCCTCCCTGACAACAGTCCTATGTTATCAGAAGCATTGGTTACAAAGTATGGCAGACCTGAAATCCCTGATCTGCATTTTGTTCGGCTCACCAGAGTATTGCAAAGGTATCACAACAGGTACATCAAAGACATACCTGGAGTAAATTGCAGCTTGACGAAGACTACTCTTTCTTCCAAAGAGTACTGAAGATGAATGCCCAGAATTTAAACTGAATGGGGCCTCGGCCCTCTTGCTGCTTCTGAGTTTTAATGCTGCATTTATCTTTTCATCTACCCCCCTCTGCTCTCTTTCAGCTATAAAATCCATGAAGAAAATCATTGTAGGTGGTTGTTCGGTTGTTGCCGATTGCTGTTAGAGGGATTCAGTTTGACTGTTAGAACAGTCTTGGGAGGGAGTAGCAGAGTAGTTTGTAATGTAGTAGGCTGGGAGGAGAGAGTCTGGACTGTAACAGCCATTGAGCTCAGTGTATGTGACTAGTTTTTCATCAATTAATCAAGCAAATTTCTTTGGATCCTGGTCTATTACTACGGGTGATGTTTTCTTATCGCATTGTGTATTACATTTTTCATACTGTTTATTTATTTTGGCTCGCATCAGAAATATGGCATAGGATTTACCCTTGTTAGGTACCCTATGTCTCTGCTCTCCTTGCCTTCAATGTTTTCTGCTGTATGTGTTATCTGAAGATTGATTTCAAACTAATTTAACCAGTGTAGTAGTTCCATATGCTGCTAGTTGATGTATGAATTAATGAAATCTGTCTTTAGTTGTTCTTGTTGGGTTTAAGCTGGAAGATTTGGGATACTGGGGATTAGAGTTAGCTCTGTCCACTAGGATCCTTGTGCGACCAGCTGGCGTTTCTAAGATATCTTG
This sequence comes from Pinus albicaulis, assembly GCA_034641835.2. Taxonomy (NCBI): domain Eukaryota; kingdom Viridiplantae; phylum Streptophyta; class Pinopsida; order Pinales; family Pinaceae; genus Pinus; species Pinus albicaulis. The sequence continues at coordinate 538,941,410 of CM076570.1, forward strand.
CTGGTGTCAAAGCATTGAAGGTTCAAAGTCCTTTGCTAATCTACAGACCCTGGCTCTATTAGACTTATCTCTGTTTTCCCTTGGAGCATGCTAAAGCAGACCTGGAGATAAATGACCTCTGGTCCAATCTATAAGCTGCCCCCTTGTGACTTCATTGAGAGCTTCCTTTGAGTATTTCCAAGCAGGCCTGGAGTTAAATGACCTCTGACTTGATCTATAGACAGAAATTGGGTTGTTTTCCTTCTTTCACTTTCAATCCTTAATGTTCCATTCCACCATCTATCTAAAATATCCTTTAGTATAGATGACTTGCCCTCTGAAAGCCTTGGCTAGTGGTTTGCAAGTAATTCCCTTTCATGACTCCATAGCCCAATGGATGGCACTTTCTTGATCTATCCTTTTTACCGAAACATCCTACTTCTCTGCTCCTTTCTTCCCATTACCTTCTCAGTCTATGATCTCGTGACTAACCCCAGCAACCAACCAACTAAATCATTTTAAACCCCCTTTGTGCTTCATACCTAGCCTAACATCTCATTTGAGCTTCAGAGATATATCATTCTTTTTTTTATTGGAGAGATCCCTCTCCGGGTCGAGAAGGGCTAGATCCTAGGGCCCCAAAGTGGTTATGATGTTTTTTCATCTTTTGGTCTTGCCAATATGGCCAAAACATGTTATGGGAACTCCAACACAAACAATATTTCCATCACTTTTGAGGAAGGAAAAATTATATTGGAGCTTAAAGCAATCACGGAAACAAGAACCCAAAAACTATAGAATCGACCAATTTCAGGGTATCTCATTAAGTGGAAGAACTTACTTGCTGAAGATTCCACATGGGAGGATGAATATTTTATACAGAAGCATCCATAAATACTCAAGCCACGAGGTATCTTGTAGAAAAACTATTACGGAATGGGTCCGTTCATACCAATCACGAGCGTGGGCCTCGACATTGATGAAATCCCCTTGAATCCACTCCACCACCGCCAATACTCCTGCATCTCATTCAAGTTTCTTCGGATAAAGACTTCTTCCTAGAATTAAGTCTCATTCAAATGATCCTTTTTATTAAATCCAAGCTTAACTATGAAGGTCCATTGTTGCATGTTTCTTATCATTAGTGTTTAGAAATTAGGCCAACAACTTGTTCGCTAAGATCATTCCCGGTATGTGGTACTTCACAAAAAACTCTTTGGTTGCGGCCTTTTCATGCTGAGTAGTTTAACTTGTTGTGTTTTCCTTAAGGTAAATGTTTAACGTCTTTATGTGTTTTTTTCATAAAAAACAATTTTAACATTACCAAAACAGCGATTTTCTATCGACAAGTCTTTAACCGACCTTGTCTTCTTTGGAAACCCTGCCTAGTTTCTTTCTTTTCTTGCTTTCCCAGGGTTTCTCCTTTTCCTTATTCCCTGAATCCATTCATGACTCACGTATATTGGAGTCATGATGGAAAGGTACTACTTAGATGTTAGATACTAATCCATTTACCATTTCGCAAAGAAAGTGTTTACCGTAGTGTATGCTGCAGGTTGACAATTAAACCTATTAAAAGTCTTCTTCTTACGGTGTATTAAATGACGTATTGAGGGCGTAGCTAAATATTTCTTAAGAGCTGTGATTCACGAAGACTTATTAAATAACGTATAGTAGCATAAATATTTCTTGCCTCTTTACTTTCTCTGCCAGACTTGAAAAATATTTTAAAATTAACTTCATGAGATTCCGGAAATTTGCAGCTACTCTACAGTGGGAGCCTGAGGAAAATGGAAAAGGTAGACGATCACAAAAGCACTTCATTGATGACCAAATAAGTGATGAAGAGAAAAATCCAAAGAAGCGAAGATTGAGCTCACAAAAATTGGCAATCTTTATGAATGTGATGGACACCACAGTGCAACATAATGAATGCGATTCCTTGATGTAAAGCTTTAAGCACTAAATATTTTTATTTTGTTTATTTGTTGTTTTTTTGTTTTTATCGTGTCTCTCGACACTTGTGTGCAGCTAATGGTTACATCTTCGTGTTTAAATCAACCTAGTGACAGGAAGAGCTTGTCATGGGCACTAGAGGGTGTAACAAGCCCTTAGCTAAAGAGCCGGTAGGCAGCCCTACGATCGACATTGCGGGGGCTGGCTGTGAAACATTGGTTGAGCCTCCTTACTCACCTACAATATAGTGATGCTCTATAAAATATAGAAAAGGTATTCATATAGAAAAGCACATACATATAACAAAAGGAGAAGAAAAATGAAGGAAAATATAAATCTAACTAGGATATAAAATATATCTTTAGTATTTGGTGGAAGGATATCAATCTCACCCTCACGAGATATAATTTGAAACATTCATGAGGTGAAGTAATTTGAGAGAGGATCAAACAATGTTTTGAATAAAAAAATTAAATTCTCAACACTTAGATAAGAATGTGAGTGCAACATGTCACATTAAGCTTGAATATAATCCTTTAAATTTTGCTTGGGCTTTGATGACCAAGAATGCAACTCAATATTGTTATAGGTTGGGCATCTATGAAAACCATCATAGAATTATTAAAGCTGTAATAGACCATAAAATTTTGTGTGTAGAGTAGCCAAAGAATACGCATCAACAACACGAACGATTGGCTCATAAAGGTCACAATGACGCGCGATGCGACAAAAACGCTACGCTCCTAATGGGATAGAAGTGGCGATGGGCGCAAAGGTAGGGGCGTGCCCCTATAAGTGCGTGAGAAAACGGGGGGGCTAAAATGGCGCTGAGCCTTCAAGAATGCATTTCTCTGACATCATCCTTGAAGCTTCCTTGTGCCTTTTGTCTTTGGTAAATCCCCTGCTGATTCACATTATAAGGCCTCTGCGATTTCCAAAATTGTGTTCTAAAGAGCTTTCATTTGCCTTGTACTCTGTAAAAATCTCATTTTGTCCCTTTCCCCTTTTTCAAAGCCTCCTTTTCACCCAAAAATCCCTCCCTTAGTCCTCCTAAACTATCCCTAAATCCCCTCTAAACACTACTCACACCTACAGTTTGTTTAATTTGCCACTATCATATCGTTACCCTTTATTGGCCTTGAAATGCACTAAAATGGGCAAAAAACCCATTTTCCACATTATGACGGGCTTAGCACCTTTATTTGACACATGACCTTTTTCTCAGCAGTAGGCACTAGGAGCAACCCGCGGCACAGGCGCTTATCGCATGTCGGGGGCCGGGGAGTCGGCTAGTTGATCTACCTGGGATAAAATGGATATTATGATCTCATCGCATCCGTAATTCACACCCTTTTCATGGCAGAGTACGCATCACAACTGATGCATTTAATACGAATCAACGATTAGTGGCTATAGTCCCACCGATGAATGCGCCGGGTACGCGTGAAACCGGCCGACATCTGTCTCACCGCCTTTGAAGGGTGGGCGGTATTTTTGTTCGAACAATTCCACTCATTGTGGCCATTGACTGCGCACTATTCATAAACGCCATCCATAGCGCATTAACATTCGTCCACGGATACGCGCAATAATGTTGTGCCATAGTACGTGCGGGGCGAGGCCATGCGACAGTAGTCGCACCACAAAGTTGCGCGGGGGTTAACCAAGGAGAGCAAAACGACCCTTTGTCCCACAGCAATCGCCCTCAAAACATTGGGTAGTACGATCTCCTCCCGAGAGATCGGACACGATCTGATTTAATGCATACTTGTCGTGGCGGGATACATGTCACGTCACTGCCATTCACGTGTTTTTGTACTTGTGCGTCGGCTCTATATATTTAGTTTAAAGTTCAAATTTCAGTGTTGCATTTAAACTTTCATGATCCCTTGACTTTACGGGACCATCATGGTTTCACTACGTTTTCGCCATCATCTTGTTAGCCATTTAGCAAAAGTGCCACGTGTTTTCCTCATCATTTGTCCACCCTTCCACATCAAGGGTATAAGTTCAATGCTTGAACATTTTAAAACGAGAATGAGGCCTCGGCCATTTTTCCTCTTAAACGAGTTTAATGCTACATTTAGTTTCATCTGCAATATACATACTCGACTATAGTCCCCAGGGGCTGTATTGTAAAGGATTGTTGTTCGGTTGTTGCCGAATTCTTTGTTAGAGGATTGATTTGACCCGTTAAACGAGTCTTGGAAGAATTACTTCAGTGGTTTATATGTAGTAAGTGGGAGGAGAAAGTTTGAGCCGGTATTAGCCATTGAGCTCGAGGAGTATGCAAGCTGAGTTTTGCATCAATTAATTAAGCACATTTCTTTGGATCATGGTCTATTACTAGAGGTAGTGTTTTCTTATCGCATTGTTTATTACAATTTTCATGTTGTTCATTTCATACATTTCACAGATAAATACGGCATAGGATTTACCCTTGTTAGGTACCCTATGTCTGCGCTCTCCTGCCTTGATATTTTACATTGTATGTGTTATCTTAGGATTTATTTCAAACTAATTTAACAGTGTAGTAGTTCCATATGCTACTAGCTAATGTATGAATTAATGAAATATTTCTTTAGTTGTTCTTGTTGGGTTTAAGTGAAGATTTGGGGGATATTTGAGGATTAGAGTTAGCCACATCCCCACTAGGATCCTTGTGCGACCGATTGGCCTTTCTAAGATCTCTTGCTGGTGTCAAAGCATCGAAGGTTCAAATTCCTTCTCTCTGATCTATGAATGACTCTGGTAAACCTATCTACTGTTTTCTCTTGGAGCATGCTAAAGCAGGACACAGTTTAAGCAGGCCTCTTGGTCAGCTCTATAGCTACCCCTTGTGACTTCCTTGAAGGCATTTGCACCTTTGGTCTGTAGCGGTATGGATTTAAATGACCTGCGACCCAATCTGTGAAATGACTTGGGTTGCTTTAGTCTCTCACTTTCAATGTATTATTTCCATCCTCATCTGTCTAAAAGATCCTTTGGTATAGATGACTTGCCCTACGAAAGCCTTGGCTAGTGGTTTGCAAGTAATTCCCTTTCTGCTTGACTCCATAGCCTAATGGATGGCACATTCCTAACCTATCCTCTTTACCTAGCGTCCTACGCTTTCTCCTTTCTTTCCATTACCCTCTCGATGCAGCAGTCTCACAGCAGCCAGCCACCAACCAACCAGCAAATTATGTTCAAAACCCCTTTGTGCTTCATACCTTGCCTAACATCTTATTTGGCTTCAAATATATATATCATTCTTTTTTTCATGGAGAGACCACTCACGTTCGAGAGGGCTAGTCCTAGAGGCCCCAAAGTGGTTAGAATGTTGTCTAAGTCTTTTGGTCTTGCCAGTACGCTGGCTGTGGGGAACCCCAACATAATGAGAGCTGGGCGGAAATTAGTGCATTTATCTTACATATTCTTAGGCACTCAAAGACCGAAGATCTGTAGTTAGATTGGCATTAAATTGTTGATGGTGGACGACATCTTGCTTCAAAACATTCATATACATCTGCACAGAGACTCCACTCCATAACTCTAGAACCAAACCAGCTCCCGCTGAAGACTACGACTGGTTGAGGAAAGATACGGTGACCTCTTTCTGATTTACAAACATTAGCACATGCATACGAGAGAATATATGCCCCGATGAGTAGGGGAGCATATCCCTAGATTACAAAATGTACGAAGTGGATGGGATTAAAAAACACCTTACTACCTTTCGGGGGGGTGAAAATGTTGATGAGCCCCTTGCTACATCTCCTTGAAGTTTCATATACATGTGTGGAGAAATTTAAAGTTGAATAGCATGAAAATGCACCAATAGAAAATGTTCATGGCAACATTAGAAGGAAAAGCAGGGTACGGTACGAATGGTTAGAACCTCGAGATTTGTTTTTCTTTAAGGACATGCACAGTATTTTCTGAGAACATAAAAGGAAACTCTCCATCCCTTATCATGGGATTGTTGTGATCGATCTCGAAATGTCATATAATCCCCATTAGATATCGATGAGTATTTGGTTATTATGCATCTTGAAGATACGTGCCCAGTATTCAAAGAATTTCATATGCATCCTAGCTTCTCAAGAACATGGATGAATTAGATGAGGAGGAAAAAATTCAAAGAAGCCAGTAGACATTTCTCGAATATTCTTGAAAAATCGGATGTTTGGTCACCATCCATAGGATTGAGGCTTGAGATGACATTACTTGCCTCAAATCCGATCTTCAAAGGAAACGAGCTGCACACTTTTGCACAAAGGAACACGGTATCTTCCCCTTTGACGAGAGAAGAAATAAATCGAGATCATCGATGGACGACCGGCCTGCGAATTTTTCTGATTAGACATTCTTGTCCATTCATGTTACGATGAGCTTTGTTGTACGAGTTTGGAAAGCTCTCCGCATGTAAATCGAGAGTGAAGAAAAATGCGCATGATAATCCGGTATGTCTGGTTGGCAACATTACTTATATTCATGATTTTTCCCTAACTTTTGAAGATCCATCGATGATGATGTTCTCGAACGAGGGAAGGTGATCTTGGAAGTCATGATTGAGCGCGATTTACCGGAGAAAATCATTCCCTTTGCTTCCGAGGAAATGACAGGCCAATGCGAGGCTATTTGTAATCTTTAGTGAAGAAAGCTTTCGAGGTACGGAGAAGGGGTGAAGGATCTCTAGATCACACTTCCTCCATTACAACTCATCGGTAATGGTTTCCACATGATTGGGTGGTGACCTTTCATCGAGGAAGATGAAGAGGTGAAAGCAAAGGAGAAATTTTGAGCGGTTGAAAGCAAGGAGTTTTCTCTTGAAGAAGAAACCAAAGGAACATACACTCAAGATACATAGATGTTCACGAGCTTGGCACATCGAGCATAATATATCGGAAGTGACCTCGAAGGATAGCCTTTGCCATGTATGATGAGTCCTCCGGTTCGAGAAAATGAAGAAGTCGAGGGAAATTCTCTTCTCCAAAGAATCTTATTCTTCAATCCCGATCAGAGAAGAAAGCCTTGGTTGAAGGCACACACACGGATATTCATAACTTGATGTCTGTTTCATGATCCTTATGTTCATTTCTTGCAAACATGCGAAGAAGGATCAAAGGTTTTTAGAAGCGACATGCTTTGCAAACGAAGAAAATTTTCAAAGGCGCTATTATGGAGCAAAAAGAGTGGGGAGATGCCCTACCTATCGACTGCTCAAAGAGTTGAGCAAGAAGACAGTCATGGGATCATGATGATGCAGTTGCATTGGAGAACCGATGTTTGTAAGCTAGACTTGTAAATATTTGAAGTAGAGTAGGGTAGGTAGGAAAAGCTCAATAAAGAAACTCAGTCTGGCAGTATGTATTTAGTTGTTTTAATTTCTACAAAGTCCGTAAGCCGGACGGTATAATCTGACAAAACATTTTTCAATTGCAAATGTTAGAATGTGGAAAATGCTGAGCAGGTTTAATCCTAGCGGATAGTAGTTTAGGTAAGAGAAACTATGGGGCCAACGGTCTAATGCGAATGCTCATGTGGAGTAATAAGGGTAGAAATACAAGAATAGGTTTTATTTTCTTGTTTGTAAAAAATAAATGATGTAAAAGGTGCACCTTTCTGTCCAAATGCTACTGGAAGAGAAAAATGATAGGATTTGTGGGATGGGTGAGTAGTTGTTCGGAGAATTTTTAAGTGATTTGATGTCTTCTTAATTTTTGGCAGTTAATCCAAGAGAGAAAATGGGTGGGTCAAGTACCGAGGGCATACGCTTGTACACCCAAAGATCGCGTGCAGATGCCAGCTCCCTTGAGAAAGTATTGTCCCCATGTGGAGCCAACTGACAGCCCCCTGTAAATTTTTGACAAGCAAACGAGGGGCTAAAATGTTTGAGCCTTCAAGGAATGCATTTCCTGCGAAAACATCATCATGAAGCCTCCTTGTGCCTTTTGTCTTTTCATAAAATCCCCTGTTGATTCCCATTATAAAGCCTCTTTGATTGCAAAAAATGTGTTCTGAAGGCTTTCATTTTTTCCCCTTGTACCTGCGAATTCTCATTCATCCCTTTTTCCTTTTTCAAAGCCTCTTTTTCACCACAAAAAGAAATATGACTAAATATTGGTTTGTGTTATAGAATCTTGTAAATTGGCTACTAAAAGTCGTATATATGCAAAATTTAGTCATCATTTGTACTCACAAATTTATCATTTGGAAGTACTCATTTATATTTTTGGTAGTTTTTTATATTTAGTATAAGCGGCTAATTTAATAGTTATATTCATTTCATTTACATTTCATTAATAATCATTGTAAACAACTAATTTAGTATTATTCATTTTTATTTGTGTTCATCATTAGTCGATATAAACTACTAATTTGGTAGTTTTAGATTGATTTATTAATCGACATAAATAAATTAGTATGATTTTGCAATCTAATGTAAAAATGCTAGTTGCATATGTTAATTACAATACTAAATAATATCCGTATAACTATAAATAATTTCAACCAAATAAATTATATTATATGAAATGTCCAAAATTACAATATGAGTTTCAACTTAACAATGGGAGGCCAGGACTAAAATTTACACATGAAATATTTGTTTCATAACTTCAAAACATTATCATTGTGTTTCCAACGCATTGCGGTGAATTCACCAACTGCGAATACTTCAACGTCATTCTCTATGCGTGTGTCATATGTTGGATATTTACTCTAAGGGCATCAATGGATAAAGTATCTTATCTCTCTTTTCCTTTATCGCTCCCAGTATTTATTGTTCTCTATTTCTTTTAATTCTTGCTTCTTACCATCAACATTGAGTTCCTTTTATGAAGAAGAAGAAAAAGAAGATACGATTATTAGTTGGCCATGAGAGACGATGAACACTAGAATATAAGCTAAAAAATAGACTATAAAGGATTTAGACGATATATACCATATTGCATTCATAATAGTGTAGAAATTACGATGTCCATCACATTCTGCGATCACAATTTTCGCGAGCCTAATCTTGGCCTTTTATCTTTTCATCATCGTTGATTTATTTACTACCAATGAAGTGATTTTGCTGATCAGTTCAATTTTCCCATTTGTCTAGGCTACGACTAGTGAGCCAAGGCATAAATTATGGAAACTCGCAGAAGTTCATTTTAAAATAGTTTCAAATTTGCAAAGAAAACAAAGATGACAGCAATATTTTAGCTAACACTTTATACGTTATTTAATAGCTCTTGCTTTGAAGTAACCTTAAATATTCTTTTAGCTCTATATCATCATTTAATACATAGTAAGGAGAAGTTCTCACAACGGTTTTAATTTTCAACCGTGTTAGCAAGTTCATCGAAAAACACTTGCATTAAATGGTAATGGATTAACATTAGAAAGCATCTATGAAAAATTTTCCTTTGTAATTCTATGTACGAGAGGGAAGTCGGTAATGGATATGGGATGAAGGAAAGGAGAAGAAACTTGGAAAGTAGAAAGGAAGTGAAAGTAGGTAGGGTTTCCAAAGAAGATACAATGGCCGGAGTCCAAAAATAAGTTTTGATAGAAAATTGTGCGACCTTTAGTAATGCTGAAAAATTTTGATGGGAAAAAAAACATATGCAATACGCAGTGTTTGCTAAAGGCAAATATATTGTTAAACTATTGAAAGATGAGCAGTGTGGCAAAGAATTTTTACGTAGTGTTTGAAGTATTAAGGCATGAGCTTGAGTAGGTGTCCTTTGCCAATTTTCTAAGCACCAATGATAAGAAACATGTGTAGGAATTAAATGTGGACCTTCTGCGGTGCTTGGATTTGGTCATGAGGAGCATCCGAATGAGACTCGAATTCTAGTGGAAGAAGTCTTTATCCAGCTTAATTTGAATGAGATGGAGATATTGGCGACGCAAGGGAGGTGGCTTCAAGGGTATTTTATCAAAGTCAGGGCCATGATAACCGAAGTTAATTGAACGTGGAACTATACGCAACATTTTTCACAAGAGGAATTCCCGTGTGAGTATTTATGTGAAATTAGTAAAATTGACTACAAAGAGCCAAGATCTCTCGAAGAGAGCTAAGAAAAAGAAAATTAGAAAGCTCTCCAAAGAGTTTGAAAATTAAGTGGATCTTACTCATAAGTATTTGCGGAGAAGATTTGGCTTAAGCGGAAACATGTACGTATTTGAGTCCTAGTTGTGTGAATATTTGACATATTTGATCTGATTGAGTTTTCTTTGTTTGGCTTTAGAGCCCTTCATCTAGTGAGCCTGATAAAGTATCTGCCACCATGTATACAGAGAATTTAGTTAGCGATTTCTTCACATTTCTACAAGTTGTTATGGATACAAAAGCAAAGGAGGTCATACCCACAAGTATAATTTCTGGGACTTTGATTTTTAATGTACCATTGTGAATGTGAAAGAGACTTTTCTTGTGGAGAATTTGGAGGGCCTATGGGTTGCTTAGGGTGGAAATGGAAATGCCAAGTCTTTGGGTTGGTTTTATTTTGAATGATCACTCCCTACATTATGAAATAAAATTCAAGGCATTGTGGTTCTTGGTCACTTTCATTTTCAAAAAAACCATTAACAACATCAAATGAATTTTTGATTCTCGGACATGGGAATGTTTCTCTTTCTATAGGCAGAAAAAAAGTTTAGTGTAGCTAATATTCATGAACATGTCATCGAAGCGAGTCAAGGTGATCGTCCCAACTTACTCTTCATAAGTGAAGCTTGCAATACTCTACAACTTTGGTGGATGGAGTTGAATTGGAACTGAGTCGAGAGCCTTTACAAAATACATGCTAATGAATAACACTCACTAGGTTATCATGAGAAAATAAAATGGGAAAATTTTTTTCTCCTAGGGTTATCACTTGGGTGTGTAATACACACCAAATCCATTTCCTAATAGGTTTTCTCTCTTGGGGTAAAAAAAGTGTCTTAGACCATCTTCCTAGAGCTCAATAGATTATTAGAGCTGAATTCTATTTCTTGTGTGTAATAAAATAAATAATTCTTTTTTAGATTTTAACAAGGGCCAACTGACTCAATTTTTTTCTTGGCTTAAAACAAAAAACTTACTTATGACATTATATTGGCTCTCGCACTCTCTGCTTTCTCTACGGAATCACCCAGAGTTGTAAGTGAAGACCAAGGCACGGATCTTGTTATGTTGATCGCTTAAGGAGAGGATCACCATAACTAGACCATATGTGCCTACAATTTTCAACCCCTTGATTTATTTGCTTCCATATCTCTCTTTGAGAGAGAGCTTAGTTCTCTTTGCGTGATTTTACTACTTTCATAAATATAAACACGAGGGTATCTTGTAGAAAAACTATTGCGAGATAGGTCCACGTTCAACACCAATCCAAGTAGTGGGCCTCAAACATTGATAAAAGCCCCTTGAATCCACTCACCTTGCTTGAAGCTATCTCTCCATCTCATTCAAATTTCTTGGATAAGACTTCTTCTTCAAATTGATCTCATTCAAATGATCCCTCATGACCAAATCCAAACCTTTGCGAAGGTCCGGCTAGTGCATGTTTCTTGTCATTAGTGTTAAGTGGGCGGTAACATTCCGCTAAGATCATTCCCGAGTACTTGAGCGCAAAAACTCTTTGGTTGCAGCCTTTTCATCTTTCGGTAGTTTAACGATTGTATTTTCAACCAAGGTAAATGTTGCGTGCGTATATGTTTTTTTCCTGAAAACAATTTTAACATTACCAAAACAGAAGCGATTTTCTATAAATAGGTGTTTTTAACTTCATTGTATCTTCTTTGGAAACCTACCTAGTTCCTTTCTTTTCTTCTTTCCCGAGTTTCTTCTCCTTTTCCTTCTTCTGAATCCATTCTGCCCGACTCTCGTATATTGGAGTCATAGTGGAAAACTACTAGATAATGAATGCTAATCCATTTAACATTTAACGAAAGTGTTTGTCGCTTAATTGTACTACGATTGACAATTAAACCTATGCAAGAATCCTTCTTCTTACGGTGTATTAAATGACGTGTTAATTTGTGGTAAATATTTCTTAAGGCTATCGATTCTGGGAGCTTATTAAATAACGTATAGTAGCATAATGTTCTTTCTCTTTACTTTCTCTGTGGAACCGAAAAATATTTTAAAATTAACTTCTTGAGATTCAATTTACCTTTCTCTACTAGTCGAGCCTAGGAAAATAGGAAAATGAAGCTGATCACAAAAGCACTTCATTGGTGGTAAATAAATGGTGATAAAGAAAATCCAAAGGGCAAGATTGAAGCTCCAAGAAAATTGTGATCTTTATGAATGTGATGGACACCACATTTTGCTTATAATGAATGCAATTCCTTGATGTAAAGCTAGCTAAAATATTTTATTGCATTTTATTTATTTGTTTGTTTTATCGTGTCTCTCGTATGACACGAAAAGCTAATAGTTACCTCTTCGTGTTTAAATCAACCTAGTGACGGGAAGAGCTTGTCATGGGCACTAGAGAGGGTGTTAACAAGCCCTTGGCTAAAGATCCGAAAGGTGGTAAGCCTACGGTAAGCTTGTTCTGCAGAATATTTGTGAATGACATGGTTGGGCCTCCTTACTCACCTACAATATAGTGATGCTCCTATAAAATATAAGAAAGATAATTACATATCACACATACATATAACAAAGGAGAAAGAGAAAAATGAAGGAAAAATATAAATCTAACTAGGATATAAAATATATCTTTAGTATTTGGTAGAAGGATATCAATCTCACCTCACAGATATAATTGAAAGCATTCCTTTGAGGTGATAATTTAAGAGGGATCAAACAATGTTTGAATAAAGTACGATTCTCAACATAGATAAGAATGTGATGCAACATGTCACGGTAAACTTGGATATAATCCTTTCATTGCTTGAGCTTTGACAATAGAATGCAACTCAATATTGTTATGGGTTAGGCATGTTGTAGAAAACCATCATGAAGTGTGCATTTTATAATGAACCATAAAATTTGTGTGTCGTGTGAGGAATACATCTACAACATGAACGATTGGCTCATAAGGTCCCTGTTGTTGTAGCCAGCAGTCGACAGCTAGCTCCTAATAGGACTAGAAGTGGCCAGAAAGTAGGCACCAAAGGTGGAGGCCCATTAGCCTATGGGGTGCAGCGAAAACGAGGGCTAAAATGTTTTGAGCCTTCAACGAATGCATTTCCTCTTGAAAACACATCATCCTTGAAGAAACTTCCTTAATGCCTTTTGTGTTTTGATAAAAATCCCCTGTATTGATTGGTATAAAAGCCTCTACGGTTTAAAATTGTGTTCTAGGGCTTTCATTTACCCCTTGTACCTCTGTAGAATTCTCATTTCATCCCTTTCCCCTTTTTCAAAGCCTCCCTTTTCACCCCAAAAATCCCTCCTTAGTCCTCCTAAGCTATCCCAAATCCCCTCTAAACTTCTTCTCACCCTGGTTGGTTAATTTCATGCCTACATATGGAAATTTTACCCTTTATTGACGGCAGAAATGCTAAAATGGGCCGAAAAACCATTTCACATTATGACGAGCTTAGCACCTTTCGGCTGACCCTTCGACCTTTTTCTTCAGTGACTGGGGGCACTAGAAGACAAGCAACGGCACGGAGAGCGCTTGTCGCATGTGCTCTAGGAGACGAGTCCGTGGACCCAGTCTACACGGTCCGATGGTCTTCGCAATCATCGCGTCCATGGTCCCCACCCTTTTCATGATCGCATCCTGGCAAAATCCATTTAATCAGGATCAACGATTAGGTAGCTAGTACACCGATGGTCCCCGGCACTTAGCCTTGTGATACAGAAACAATGACAATCTGTCTCACCCTTTGGAAGGTGGGCGGTATTTTTTATTTGAACAATTCCACTCATTGCATGACGTGTGGCTGCGCCTTTATTCAAACGCCATCCGCAGCGCGTTGCGTTCGTCCACATGTACGGCGCGATAATGTTGTGCACCGTGCGTCTGGGCGAGCCATACGACGATGGTCGCACCACAGAACACGCGGGGAGTTAACGAAGGCAAACGGTACCTGTCCCACCATCGTCGCCCTCCCAGAAGCATTTTCGGTCGTCGATCTCCTCCGAGAGATCGGACGATCAGATTTAATACCGCCCGCCGATGACGGGTCCCGCGGTCACCATTCCACGTGTTTGTCGCCGCATTGTCATCGGCTCCCCTATGTTCGTTCAAGGTCAAAATTTCAAGTATTTGCATTTAAACTTTGCAGCGATCCTTACGACTCGAGACCATCTTGCATGGTTTCACTACGTTTCGCCATCACCACCGCTTTATTCATACATTTTGCCATTTGCCACGGCCATTCCTCATCCTTTGTCACCCTTCCCATGTGGTTTTCTTAACGTGTTTCGTTTTTTGCACGAAATTCTGTGAGTGAGCGGAAATCGCCATGATTCACAGTCTACTGTTCGGTGACAAAGAACACGGGAAGGCCATGTATAGAGATCGTATTAATGGAGAAAGCACGAGAGGAGCCATGGCAGGTTGCATTAAAGCAGAGCTAAACTCTGTCAAACCTTCGAAACCATTAAAGCGCGAGACTTTGCGGACAGTATCGGTGAAGCGAGAAGTTTAAGGCGTGTAATTGAATATTTTGAGCCTGCTTTAAACAATTAAGAGAAAAATGCCGATTTAAAAAAATCACGGATCCCACTCGGAAAGGTCCAGTAGCTCGAGAAGACCATATCATCGGGGTTTTAAAATAAATGAGAATGTTTCCTCACCGAAAGGACACAATACACATTATTTTTCGGTCCATTATTATTGGTCAGTTTCCCCACAGCAATGGGTCTATGCCATCGAAACATTTGGTACACGGTCTGCATGGAACACGAGTCATTGATTTGTTTACGTTCAATTCACCCCGAGTGTTGACAGTACACCAAAGACATACACAGGTAAATTGTAGCCTAACGAGACCACTCTTTCATCAAGAGTGCATAGGTTCAATGTAGACATTTAAAAATGGGCAAGACTGTAGCCTCGGTATTTTCCTCTTACGGGTTTAATGCGCATTTAATTTTTTTCATCTACCTTCTCTGTCCCCGCTTCGAGCTATTTACCCTTATTAGGTACCCTATGTCTACTATTCTCCTTGCCTTCGATGTTTTCTTGTTATTATTGTTTATCTTAGGATTTATTTCAAACTAATTTAACTTGATTAATGACCATTGATTTCCATATGCTACTAGGCAGTGTGTGAATTAATGAAATATGTCTTTAGTTGTTCTTGTTCGGTTTAATTTGAAGATTTGGAATCTGCTGAGGATTAGAGTTGACACGGCTCCACTAGGATCCTTGTGCGACGATTGGCCTTTCTGAGATCTCTTTCAGGTGTCAAAGCATTGAAGGGTTCAAATTCCTTCTACGATCTATGAACCGAAACTCACCATTAAACATATCTCTGTTTTCCTTAGAGCATGCCAGCAGGACACGGAGTTAAATGACCTACGAGTCCAATCTATAAGCGCGGCTTCCTTGAGAGCTTGCCTTTGGTATGTCCAGGCAGGTAAAATTTAAACAAGCCTCGGCCGATCTGTAAATGATGCAGGTTGCTTTCCTTCTCTGCTTTCAATCCTTAATGTTCCAATATGTCTATCTAAAGATCCTTTAATATAGATGACTTGCCCTGCGAAAGCACTTGACGTGGTTTGCAAGTAATTCCTTTCATGACTCCATAGCCTAATGGATGGCACATTCTCTTGTCTCTTTACCTAGCACGATCTCTTGCTTTTCTCTTTCTTTCCATTACCCTCTCGGTCTATGATCTCATGACCAATGACAACAACCAACGAAATTATGTTAAAACCCTTTGTTGCTTCATGCCTTTTCTTTCTTGTTTTATTGTTTAGCTTCCAAGATATGCTCTCGTTCTTTGTTTTCATGGAGGAATCCTCTTCGGGTCAGAGAGCTAGATCCTAGGGCCCAAAGTGATTATGATGTTGTCTCATCTTTTGGTCTTGTCTAATCTGGCCAAAGCTGTGAGAACCCCAACATGGCAAAGCGACTGCATTTGAAAATTGGTGCATTTATCTTACATACTCTTGAGCACTCGGAGAGAAGACCAGAATGGTTAGTTGGCATTTGGTGTTGACGGTGGAAGAAACGCGGCATCACAGCACAAACATTCCTGTGCATACACACAGCGACTCCACACTCCATAACTCCTAGAAGACCGTAGCTCACCATTGAAGACTGCGAAGTAGTTGAGAAGATACGGTGACCACTTTAAGTTTGCAAAAATGCTTACATGCATACGGAGAATATGCCCCATTAGGTAGGGGCATATCCATGGATTCCCACAAAATGCAGTGGAGTGGTCAAAAACACCTTACTACCTTTTAGGGTGAAAATGTTGAAGTGACCCCTTTGCTACATCTCATCAATTTTCATATACATGTGTGGAGAAATTTAAGTTGAATGGCATGAAGACGCAATGAAAATGTTCATGGAAAAATTAGAAGGAAAAGCTAGGGTGCGGTAGCAGACTGTAGAACCTCGGTTTGTTTTATTTCGGGACATGCCAAGTATTTTCAGAACTATAAGGAAACTCTCGACCTTGTCATGGGATTGATCAATCTCGGAATATCATACGATACCTATTAGATATCGATGAGGGATTTGGTTAATATGCACATCTGAAGATGCATTAACATCCATTTAAAATTTGTGTACATCCTAGCTATCACAAGAACATGGATGAATCTGGTGAGGAAGAAAAAATTCAAGAGGCCGTAGACATTCATAAAGATATTCTTGAAAAATGGAATCTTTGATCCACCATCCCCTTTCAGGTTGAGTTTAGATGACATTACGCACTCAAATCCGGTCTTCAAAAGGAAAACGACTGTTGCACTTTGCGGAGGTCATGATGTTCTCCAAACGAGAAGATGATCTTGCGGGGTCATAGAATAGTAGATTTATGGGAGAAGAAATCGGTTCCCTTTGCTTCCGGAAATGACCAGGCAATGCGGAGCTATTTACGATGCGTGAAGAAAGATTTAAGAGTGCGAAGAGGGTGAAAGGATCTCTGGATCTTTGCTTCACTCCATTACAACTGCTCAGGTAATGGTTTTCATGATTGGAGGTCGACATCCTTTCATCTCGAGGAAGATGAAGGTAAGCAAAGAAGAAATTTTGAAAGCCGGAGGTTTGAAAGCAACTGAGTTTTCTCTTGAAGAAGAGGATCAAGGAACACGTTTCCTCGAAATACATGGAGTACGTTCGCGAGCTTGGGACATCAGACGAGAATATATCGGTACATGAAGGGCAATAGCACTGCATATATGATGAGTCCTCACGGTTCGGAAAATGAAGAAGTTGATGGAGATTATCTTTCTCCAAGAGAATCTTGTTCTTGGTCCCGATGGAAGAAGAAGAAACACGGTTGAAGCCTACATGAGATATTCATAACTAGGTATCATTTTAAGTTCTTATGTTCATTTCTTGCAAACATACGAAGAAGGATCCAAAGGTTTTTGAGCGGCATGTTGCAACAGAAAGAAAATTTTCCAAAGGCTGTTATTGTAGAACAAAGGGGTTATTTGGGTGCCTACTATCGACTGCTCAAAGAGTTGAAGCAAGAAATACTGAGTCATGAGATCACTTGATGGTGCTGGTTGCATTGGAAGGCAGATGTTTGTAAGCTAGACTTGTAAATATTTGAGTAGAGTAGGGTAGGTAGGAAAATCTCAGTAAGCTGGGTACGTGAGCATGTGGTTAGTTGTTTTTTAATTTACGCAAAATCCAAACCAAGCAGATAGTCTAATCCACAGCAGCGTAACAAACTACATCTTCAGGACAGAAGAAATACGCTGCTTAGGTTTAATCCCTATAGCGAGATAGTAGTTTGGGTACAGAAAATATGAGGCCAACGAGTCTAATGCGGTCTCCGCATGGAGTAATAAGGGTAAGAGATAAGAATAGGTTTTTATTTTCTTGTTTCTAAAAAATAAATGATGTAAAGAGAGAATTCTTCACTAATTCAGGCCATACAGAAGAAAAAATGCTAGGATTGTAGGATGGGTAGGTAGTTGTTTGGGGAGAAATTTTAAGTGATTTGATGTCTTCACAATTTGTGGCGGTTGATCAAGAGAGAAAGTAATTGGGTCGAAGTTATAAAGCAAATAAGCACTTGCAAAGTCATATGCAGATTCTTGACTCCTTCAGAGAAGCCATCTGTCTGGAGCCAGCACAGCCCCAGCCCCCTATAAATTTTTGACAAGAAAACGAGAGGCTAAAATGTTTACTGAGCCTTCAAGGAATACATTTCCTGCAGAAACACATCATCCTTGAAGCCTCCTTGTGCCTTTGTCTTTTGATAAAATCCCCTCATAACGATTCCCATTATAAAGCCTCATTTGATTGCAAAAAAATGTGTTCTAAGAGCTTTCATGTCCCCTTGTACCTCTGTAATTCTCCATTTCATCCCTTTCCCCTTTTTCAAAGCCTCCTTTTCACCCCAAAAATAAATATGACTAAATATTGGTTGTGTTATAAGATGCGTAAATTAGCTACTAAAATTCTTATATATGCAAAATTTAGTCATCATTTATATAACAAATTATCATTTGGTATAATTTATATTTTTTTTGGTAGTTTTATATTCATTATATAAACCGCTAATTTAGTAGTTTATATTCATCATTTACTTTCATTAATAATCATTTTAAGAACTAATTTACTCGAATATTGATTTTATTTGTGTTCATCATTAGTCAATATAAGCTACTAATGTAGTACTTTTGGGTTGATTTTATGTGTTCATTATTAATAAACATAAATTAACTAGTATGATTTTGCGATCTAATATAAAAATGCAAAGTTACTTCATGTTAATTACAATACTAAATAATATCCTTTGCAACTATAAATAACTTCAACCAAAATAAATTGTAATATATGAAATGTCAAAAATTGTAATACTGAGTTTCCAACTTAATATTGGTAGGACTAAAATTTACACATGAAATGTTGTTTCATAACTACAAACATTATCATTGTGTTTCAACGCATTAACGAGGTAGAATTCACCAACTGCGAATACTTCAACCATCATTCTCTGTCACCGTGTGTCTTATATTGGATATTTGCTCTAAAGGAATCACTAGATCGAATATCTTCTATCTCTTTTTCACTTTGTCGCTCAGTGTTATTGTTCTCCTATTTTCTTTTAATTCTTGCTTCTTACCATCAACATTGAGTTCCTTTTATGAAGAAGAAGAAAAAGAAGATACGGAGTGTGGATTGTAAGCCATGAGAGACGATGAACACTAGAATATAAGCTAAAATGGGCTTATAAATGATTTAGACGATATATACCATATTGCATTCTGTGATGTGAAATTGCGATGTCCATCACATTCATAACGATCACAATTTTATGAGAGCCTAATCTTGGCCTTTGTCTTTTCATCATAGGTGATTTATTTACTGTAGTAGTGATTTTGTGATGGGTTCAATTTTCCCATTGTCTGAGCTCGACTGGTAGAGAAAGATAAATTATGGAAACTCATGAAGTTCATTTTAAAATATTTTCAAAATTTGCAAAGAAAGTAAAGATGGCAAGCAATATTTATGCTACTATACGTTATTTAATAAGCTCATATGCACATTAACCTTAAGAAATATTTACTTTTTTACGGACTCTATGCGTCATTTAATACAAAAGTAAGGAGAAGGATTCTACCGTAGGTTTTAATTTTCAATAATTATTGCATAATTTCATACGAAAAACACTTTCCATTAAATAGCGTGGATTAACATTCGGCATCTATGAAAATTTTCACCTTAAATTCTATGTCTGATCGATAATGGATATGGGGCAGAAGAAGGAGAGGAAAAACTTGGGAAAGTAGAAAAGGAAGTGAAAGTAGGTAGAGGGTTTCCAAAAGAAGATACAATGGCGAGTCAAAAAGCTTAAGTTTTTTTTGATAGAAAATTGGTACGACCTTTGGTAATGCTAAAAATTTGATGGGAAAAAAAACATATACAATACATAGTGTTTGCCTAAAGGCAAATATCTTGTTAAACTATTGAAAGATAGAAGGTGGTAATATCCGAAGACTTACGTGAGTGTTTGAAGTAATGCAGGCATGAAGCTTAGTGAATTGTCCTTTGCCCAATTTCTAAGCACGGTGATAAGAAACATGTAGGGTCGTGGACCTTCTACGATTACTTGGATTTGGGTCACGAAGAGAACATCACAGATGAGACTCGAATTCTAGTGGCAAGAAGTCTTTTGTCAAAGAAATTTGAATGAGATGGAGATATTGGTAAGCGCAGGAAGTGGCTTCAGGGTATTTATAAAGTCCGAGGCATGGCAAGGTTAAAGTGACCGAACGTGGACCTATACGCTTGTTTTCAAAGAGAGAATTCCAGGTAGCCAGTATTTATGTGAAAAGGTAAATTGACTACAAAGGCAAGATCTCTGCGAAGAAACTAAGGGGAAAAATTAAACTCTCAGGGGTTGAAAATTAAAGTGGATCTTACTCTCGTATTTGCGAGAAGATTTTTTCAACGCGAGAAGAAAAACGTATATTACGTATTTGAATTACCCATTGTGTGAATGTTTGACATGTTTGGTCAAATTCAGTTTCTTCTTTATTTGAGCTTTAGAAGGCCTTCATCTGGTGAGCCTATGATAAAGTGTCTCTGCCACCATAACCCTTACAAAATTTGGTTCGTAGTTTCTTCATTTCTACATGTTTGTAGGGATGCAAAACAAAGGAGGTCATACCCACAGTATAATTTTACGGACACAGTTTTTAGTACCATTGTGAATGTAGAAATAGACTTTTCTTCCTTGGAGAATTTGAGGCTGAGTTGTAGAAAGATTGAAATGGAAATGCCAAGTCTTTGGAGGTTGGTTTATTTTAGCAGACAGTCCTCCCCTACATTTAACAGAAATAAAATTCAAGAACTGACATGGTTCTTGGTCCTTTCATTTTTCAAAGAGCCATGTAACATCAAATGAATTTTTGATTCTCGAACATAGAATATTCCTGCTATATATGAGCAGAAAAATAAGTTTAGTGTGGCTAATATTCATGAACATGTCATCGATGGAAGTCAGAGTGATCATCCCCAACCTCTTCATGAAATTAGGCTTGCAATACTCTACAACCTTTGGTGGATGGAGTTGAAATTGAACACAGAGTCGGGAAGCACATAAAATGCATGCTAATGAATAACACTCACTGTGAGTTGTGCGAGAAAATAAAATGGGAGAAATTTTCTCTAGAGGTTATCCACTTGGGTGTGTAGCCATGATCGACCTAATAGGATTTTCTCTTGGGCTAGAAATCATGAGGCCATCAACCTCCCTGAAGCTCAATAGATTATTAGACCTAGAATTCTATTTCTTGTGTGTAATAAAATGACTAATTCTTGTTTAGATTTTAACAAGGGCCAAAAAGTAATTTTTTTCTTGGCAAAGCAAATAACTTACTTATGACATTATATTGGCTCTCATACTCCCTCTGCTTTCTCTACGGAATCTGAGTTGTAGCCAGAAAGACCAATGCAGAATCTTGTTATATTGTTTGCTAAGGAGAGGCATACCTTTCCTTTGGGAACCATACATGACACAATTTTAAACATGAAGAGATTTATTTGCTTCCTGGCTCTTTTAGAGAGAGCTTGGTTCTCTTGCAGCCAATTTTACTACTCCCCGCATGTAACCACGAGGGGTATGCGCGAAAAACTATTACGAATGGGGCCATGAACAACACCAATCACTGAGTCGTGGGCCTCAAACATTGATAAAAGCCTTGAATCACTCTGCACAGCAATATCTCCATCTCATTCAAGTTACTTCGGTTGAACTTTTCCCATAAATTAAAGTCTCATTCAAATGATCCCTCATGACCAAATCGAAGCAACACGAGAAGGTCCCACATTTAGTTAAGCATGTTTCTTATCATTGGTGTTTCGGTGGGCCAACAACTTGTTCTTAAGATCATTCGGTATAGTTGACTTTGGCTTTCTTTGGTTGCGGCCTTTTCATCTTTTCGGTAGTTTTGCTCTTGTATTTTCCTTAAGGTAAATGTTGCGTCTGTATATGTTTTTTCCCATAAAAAGTGTTTAACATTACCAAAGGCAAGCACAATTTTCTATCAACAAATTATTTTAACTTCATTAACCTTCTTTGAAACCCCTACCTAGTTTCACTTTTCTTTTACTTTCCAGTTTCTTCTCTTTTCCTTCTTCCTAGATTCATTCACCGACTCTACATATTGGAGTCATAATTAATTTTTTATGACAATAGATACAAAGGTAAAACTGCCATTTAACGGAAAGTGTTTTAAGCAAAATTATGCACACGATTGACAAATAAACCTGTTGCAAGAATCCTTCTTCTTCTGATTAGCAATGGGCGCGTATTAGGTTATAAGTAAATATTGCTTAAGGCTATCGGGTACGGGGAGCTTATTAAATAACGTATATTGTATAAATATTTATTGCCCTCTTACTTTCTGTGAGACTTGAAAAGGAGATATTTTAAAATTAACTTCATGAGATTCCGAAATTTACGCTCTACTGACCAGGAGCTAAAGGGAAGCGGAAAAAATGGGCTGAGTCAAAGCACTTCATTGTTGGTAAATAAATGAGTGATGAAGAAAATCCAAAGGGAAAGAGATTAGGCTCACAAAAAATTGTGATCGTTATGAATGTGATGGACATACAATTCTGCTTCATAATGAATGCAATTCCTTGATGTAAAACTTTAAGCACTAAAATATTTTGTTGCATTTATTTGTTTGTTTGTTTATAAATTGTCTCCTGAAATGGCCACCGAAAAAGCTAATAGTTACATCTTCATGTTTAAATCAACTAGTGACGGGGAAGAGCTTGTACGCCAGAACGTAGAAGGGTGTTAACAAGCCTTATTAAAGAGCCGAAAAGGTGGTAGCCCTACGGTCAACTTGTTACGGGGGGAGTAACTTTAGCAGAACGACATGGTTGAGCCTCCTTACTCTTACAATATAGTGATGCTCTATAAAAATATAAAAGGTATTCACATATCCACACATACATATATGAGAAAGAAAAAAATGAGGGAAAATATAAATCTAACTAGGATATAAAATATGTATCTTTAGTATTTGGTAGAAGGATATCAATCTCACCTCACGAGGATATAATTAAGAAGCATTCCTTTGAGGTGATAATTTTAAGAGGGATCAAGCAATGTCGAATAAGTATGATTCTCAACATGGAAATGGTACAACAGGTGCAACATATGCAGTGAAAACGAATATAATCCTTTCATTTGTGGAGGCTTTGACAATGATACGCTCAGCATATTGTTATAGGTTGGGCATCATAGAAAACCATCATGAAATTAATAAACTGTAATGAACCATAAAATTTTGTATGTTGTTAATAGGACTACATCAACAACATGAACGATCGCTCATAAAATTCATGTTGTATGGCCATGAAATCTGAAAAAACTACGTTCCCCAATAGGACAAAGTGAGTAGAAAGTAGTTGCAAAGGTAAGGCATTGGCCTATAAATTGCAGACAGCAGGAGATAAAATATTTACAGGCCTTCAAGAATATTTCTCACTGGTATCATCCTTGAAGCCTCCTTGTGCCTTTTGTCTTTTGATAAATCCCCTCTTGATAGTTTGTTATAAAGCCTCTCTGATTTCCAAAAATTGTGTTCCTAAAGGTTTTCATTTGCCTTGTACCTGTGAATTCTCCATTTCATCCCCTTTTTTCCCTTTTTCAAGCTTCCTCCCTTTTCTTCCCAAAAATCCTCCCCTTGGTCTCCTAAACTATCCCAAAATCCCCTCTATTTTCTCTTACAGTTTGGTCTAATTTCCCCTTTTCTCCTTATCGTTACCCTTTATTGACGCAGAAATGTTGCACACTAAAAATGGAGCCAAAAACCCATTCCACATTATGACGAGGCTTAGCACCTTCCGGCCCCAACCCTCGACCTTTTTCTCCCACGTGGCCGGGGCCTTCAGAACCGAGCGGCTCGGAGAGCGCGCTTGTCGCATGTTGTCGAGGACAAGGTCCGTCGTTGATCTACACGAGGATCGAGTGGTCTTGCGCCAATCCCCATCGCGTCCATGGTCCCCCACCCTTTTCACCGCCCGATCGCATCGACAATGCGTTTTAATCACATATCTGACGGTCGGTCGCTCGTCAACCCCGGTGGTCCCCGCGCGCGCCACATTGCGAGAAACCGGCGGCATCTATCGCCGCCTTTGAGGAGGTGGGCGGTATTTTTTGTTTCGGAGCGATTCCACTCATCGTGACGCTGGTGACTCATGCACTATTCATAAACCGCCATCCATAGCGCATTAATGTTCATCCACAAATCCGGCGCAATATTGTTGTGCCGTCCGTCCCAGGGCGGGCCATCCAACAGTTGTCGCACCACGGAGATTCAGCGGGGAGTTAACCAAGGCAAGCAGTACCCTTGTCCCACCATCGTACTTATAAAGCATTTTCGGTCGTCGATCTCCTCCGGAAGATCGAGACGATCAGCGGTTAATGCCGCGCCATCGGCCGTTCGCCACATCACCATTCCACGTGTTTTTGTAGCATTGTCGTCGGCTCCCCTATGCTGTTCATTCAAAGGTCAGAATTTTAATTATTTGCATTTAAACTTTACCGCGATCGACGGCTTTCACCCGAACCATCCTCCAAGGTTTCCTTGCGTTTTCGTCGTCATGCAACGCGTTAGCCATTCCATACATTTGCTGCAGCCATTTTCATCATCACGTGTGCATCCACCCTTCCCATGCATGGTTTCTTAACGTGTTTGTGTTTTTGGGGAGTTAGGGTAGTGAAAATCACATGAGATTCCACAGGTCTTTTATTCTGATGGTAAAGAACACCGAGGAAAACCGTGTATAGAATCATATTAATGGAAAAGCTTGGGAAAGACAACGACGAGGATGTGCATTCAAGAACGAGAATGAAAACTACCTTCGAGCCTTCAAGAACCATTTAAAGCGAGACTTTGCGATTAAAGAGTATCGATGCCGACGAGAAGTTTAAGGTGTGTAATTGAATATTTTTAGGCCTTATTCAACATTAAAGACAAAATACGGTTAAAAATCACCTTGGATCACTCGAAGGTCAGGCGCTGGAAGGCCATATCCCTTCGAGGTTTTTAAATCGAGCGAAATGTTTCCTCACGAGAATGGACACCAATACACATTATTGACTGATTACATTATGTCCAAGTCAAGTTTTCTGACGGCCAGGTCCTATGCCATGGCAGGCTTGTTACCTGGTATGGCAGGACACAGTCATTGATTTGTTTTAATTCAGTTCACAGTGTTACGACAAGTACACCAAAGACATACACAGAGTAAATTGCGGCCACGACAAGGACCACTCTTTCATCCAAAAGTGCATAAGTTCATGCTTGAACATTAAAGCAGAGACCAAGGCCTCGACCTTTTCCTCTTGTGTTTTTTAATGTTTTGCATTTAGTTTTCCATCTACCTTCTATTGCTCATCGAGCTATAAGAATCCCCGAGAACATATTGTAAAGGTTGTTGTTCGGTTGTTGCAGTGTTGTTAGAAAGGTTGATTTGACCCCATAAAACAGTCTTGAGAGAGTAAACGGAAGTAGTTTGTATGTAATGGTGTTTGAGGAGGAGAAAGTTTGGGTTGTATTAGCCATTGAGCACCAAGAGTATGTGGTAAGTTTTCCCATCAATTAATCGAAGCACATTTCTTTGGATCATGGTCTATTACTATGGGTGATGTTTTCTTATCGCATTGTTTATTACATTTTTCATGTTGTTCATTTCTTATGGCTCAAATAGAAATACGGCATAGGATTTACCCTTGTTAGGTACCCTGTCTCTTGCTCTCCTTGCCTTGTTTTTTTGTTGTATGTGCTGTCTTAGAAGTTTATTTCAAACTAATTTAACCGATGTAGTAGTTCCATATAAACGCTGATGGATGTATGAATTAATGAAATGCCCATCTTTAGTTTGTTCTTGTTGGGTTAAAATTTTGGAAGATTTGGGATACGGGGATTAAATTAGCCTGTCCACTGGGATCGCTTGTGCGGCCAGTTGGCCTTTCTAAGATCTATTTAGCACAGTGCCAAAGCATTGAAGGTTCAAATTCCTTCTGGAATCTGCCAGAAGCCCGAGGAGCTGCGGTAAACATATCTACTGTTTTTCCCTTGGAGCATGCTAAAAACGGAGCCTGGAATTGACCTGCGGGTCAATCTATAGTACCCCCTTGTGACTTCCTTGAGCGCAGCACAGTGTGTCCAAGCGGTGCAGAGTTAAATGACCTCTGACCCCGTCTATAGACGGCCAGGGTTGCTTTCCCTTCTCTCCCCTTTCAATCCTTAATGTTCATCCCATGTCTATCTAAAAGACTCCATGAGCATAGATGACTTGCCCTACGAAAGCCTTGGCTAGTGGTTTACAATAATTCCTTTAAAACCATAGCCTAATGGATGGCACATTCCTAACCTATCCATCTTTACTGCAACGTCCTACGCTTTTCTCCCGCTTTCTTTCCAAGTACCTCTTTCAGTCTAACAGTCTCTTATTCATTAACAGCAAACAACCAAAATTATGTTAAAAACCCCTTTGTGATTCATACCTTGCCTAAAATATTGTTTGAGCTTGAAAGATATGTATCATTCTTTGTTTCTCGCCAGAAGATCCATCTCGGGTCCGGAAGGACCCGGTCCCGAAGCCCCAAAGTGGTGCATGATGTTGTCTCATCTTTTCGTCTGCTTGCCAATGCGGCAAAACATGGGAACCCCAACATAATGGCGACTCCTTCAGAAATTGAGTGCATTTGTCTTACATACTCTTAGGCACTCAAAAGACCGAATCTGGTTAGATTGGCATTCAATTGCTAATGAAGTGGATAGCATCCTACTTCAAACTTTCATATACATCACACAGCGACTCCACTCCATAACTCCTAGAACCAAATGACTCCATTGGTGAAGACTACGAACTAGTTGAGAAGATACGGTGACACTCTTTCTAATTTACAAACATGCTTACATGCATATAGAGAATATATGCCCCAATGAGGAGCATGTCCACACAGTTCCCACACAAAATGCAAGTGGGTAGGTTAAAAAACACTGCCTACCTTTCGGGGGTGAAAAATGTTGATGACCCCTTGCTACATCTCATCAAGTTTCACCATACATGTGTGGAAATTTAAAGTTGAATAGCACATGAAAGTTTGCCTATTGAAAATGTTCATGGAGCCATTAGAAGGAAAAGCTGAGATGCAGTATGAATGGTTAGAACCTCGAGAAGTTTGTTTTCTGCTAGGGACATACACCGAAGTATTTTACAAGAACTATAAAAGAAACTCTCCATCCTTATCATAGGATTGTTGTGATCAAATCTCGATATCATACGATGCCTGTTAGATATCGATGAGGATTTGGTTAATATGCATCTGGAGATCTATTAACATCCATTCAAAAATTTCATATGCATCCTAGCTATCAAGAACATGGATAGATAAATTTGAGAAGAAAAATTCAAGACTGGAGCATTTCCTCAAGATATTGCCAAAACTTAGATGTTGATCACATCCCTTGGAGTTGAATGAGATGACAATGCCTCAAATCCGGTCTTCAAAGGAAAGCAGTGCACTTTTGCACCAAAAGGAACACAAGACCATCTTCCTTTGACGAGAAGAAAATAAATCGAGATCATCGTGGACGACGGCCTCACAATTTTTCTGATTAGACATTCTTGTCCATTAATAGAAGTGACTTTGTTGTATACGAGTTGCGACTCACATGTCAATCGGTTGAAAAAAAATGCAACGTGATAATCCGGTATGTGGGTTGGCGGCATTACTTATATTCATGATTTTCCCTGTTTTGATCCCATCGGTGATGATGTTCTCCAAACGGAAGATGATCTTGCGAGGTCATGATTGGTAAGGTTATGGGAGAAATACGATTTCACCCCAACTTCTAGAGAGTAATGATCCAATGCGATTATTTAGCAATCTCTTGATGAAGAAAGCTTTAGAGAAGTTCGGAAGAGGGTGAAGGTCTCGATCTTTGCTTCGCACCATTGCAACTCATCGGTAATGGTTTTCACATGATTGGAGGTCGACGACCTTTCATCTCGAGAAGATGAAGAGGTAAGCAAAGAATAAATTTTTGAGGTTTGAAAAGAGAGAAGGAGTTTTCTCTTGAAGAAGAAGACAAGGAACATACCCTGTCAAGAATACATAGATCTATTCACGAGCTTAGCACATCGAGGAGCGAGAATATCATCGGTGAGAGATAGCAACGCCATATATGATGAGTCTCCGGTTCGAGAAAATGAAGAAGTTGGGGAGATTCTCTTTCTCAGAATCTTATTCTTGGTCCAGGTGGAAGAAGAAGAAACCACAGTTTGAAGCACCTTTGTAGATATTCATGACGAGGGTATCATTTCATGATCACTTGTGTTCATTTCTTGCAAACATCGAAGAAGGATCAAAGTTTTTTAGCGGCATGTTGCAAACGAGAAAGAAAAATTTTCAATTTGCTAATATGGAACAAAAAAGTGGGAGTTGCCCTACCTATCCGGCTTTGCTCAAAGAGTTGAGCAAGAAATACACGGTCATGAGATCACTTGATGGTCGACTTGCATTGGAAGACAATGTTTTTCAATGAACTTGTAGATATTTGAAGTGAAGTGGGGTAGGTAGGAAAAAGCTCAATAAAAACTCGATCGTGAGCATGTAGTTAGTTGTTTTAATTTTTGCAAAGTCCGACCAAACCCCGGACAATCTAATCTGGCTTGGCCATCTTTTCAATTTACGTCTAGAATGTAAGAAAGAAATCTGCTAGGCAGGTTTAATCCTAGCCAGGATAAGTAGTTTGGAGATACAGAAACTATAGAACTGTGATCTAATCTAGTCTCATGGAGTAATAAGGGTAGAAGTAGAATAGGTTTTATTTTCATGTTTGTAAAGTAAATGATGAAAGGTCATGATGGAAATACACCACTGGGAAGAAAAATATAGGATTGTGGAATAGACTGCAGTAGATGGTTTGGAGAATTTTTTTGGTGATTTGATGTCTTCTGATTGTGGCAGTTGATCAAGAGAGAGAGAAAATGGGTGTGTCAAGTACCGAGGGCATACGGCATGCACCCAAAGATCATATTCTGAATTCTTGACTCCTTCAAGAAGAAGCCATCCCATGTGGAACCCTTTGTTAGCCCTATAAATTTTTGAAAAGAAAACGGAGGCTAAAATGCTTTGAACCTTCAGAATGCATTTCCTCACAAAAACACACATCATCAGTGACCTTCACTTGTGCCTTTTCATCTTTGATAAAATCCTCTAATTCCATTATAAAGCCTCTTTAATTGCAAAAATATAACATTTACTAAAGGCACTAGTTTTCCCCTTACTTTCTGTGAAATTCTCCATTTCAAAATACATACTTTTTCCCCTTTTTCAAAGCCTCCTTTTCACCCCAAAGAAATATGACTAAATATTGGTTTGTGGTATAAAGATCATATGCATTAGCTACTAAAAGTCGTATATATGCAAAATTTAGTGTGTTTGTATACCAAATTTATCATTTAGGTACTCTTTATATTTTTTGGTAATTTTATATTTAGTATACCTCAACATTAATTTGGCTGATTTATATTCATTTCATTATTCATTAATAATCACCATTGTAAAAAACTAATTTAGTCGTATTCATTTGTTGTGTTGATATTTAGTCAATATAAACTATAATTGGTAGTTTTAGATTGATTTTATATGTTATAGGTAAAATTAGTATGATTTTGCGATCTAATATAAAAATGCAAAGTTACATATGTTAATTACAATACTAAATAATAAAACACTACAACTATAAATAATTTTCCTTAAAAATAAAATTATATTATATGAAATTTCAAAATTACAATATGAGTTTCCAGCTTAATAATGGTAGGACTAAAATTTACATAAAATGTTGTTTCATAACTAAATAGTATCATTGTTCTTTCTAGCATTTCAGTGAAATTCACCAACTGAATCCTTTAAATCATTCTCTAAGGTCCTTTATTATAGATGACTTGCCTACGAAAGCCTTGGCTGGTGGTTTGCAAGTAATTCCCTTTCATCGTCCATGGCTAATGGACAGCATTACTACTTCCTCCTCATACCTAAACGTCTCTTGCTTTCTCTTTCTTTCATTCACCCTCTCGGTCTGTGATCTCATGACCAGCTGACAACCAACCAACAGATGTATTTAAAACCCCCTTTGTGCTTCCATGCCTTTTCTTGCTCTTGCTCTAGGCTTCAAAGATATATAAAATTATTTGTTTTTTCATGGAGGAATCCTCTCTGAGTCCCAGAGGCTGAATCTACTAAGGCTCAGTAGTTATGATGTTATCTCATCTTTTGGTCTTGTAATCTTGGCCAAGCTGTGGGAGCTTTAACATAATAGCGACTCGGCCAGAATGGAGCATTTATCTTACATATCTTGAACACTCAGGCCAAAGAATCTATGGTTATGTTAGCATTCAATTGCCAGTGGTGGATAACGTCACCTTCAAACATTCATATACATCCCCTGGTGACTCCACACTCATAACTCTAGAACCAAAATGACTCCACTAGTAAGGAGCTACCAAAGACTTCGTTGAAAATACGATTATAAGTTTTAAACTTGGCCTTACACGCGTCAGAAATATATGCCCAAATGGTGGGAGCATATCCTGAGATCCCACCAAAATTCACAAGTGGGCCGGATTTAAAAAGCTTTTAACCTACCTTTCGGGTGAAAATGTTGATGACCCCTTGCTACATCTCATCAAGTTTCATATACATGTGTGGAAATTTAAAGTTGAATAGCATGAAATTTTAATGAAAATGTTCATGGCAACATTAGAAGGAAAATCTAAGTCCTGCGGTATGAATAGTTAGAACAAAGTTGTTTTTCTTTTAAGGACACCAAGTGTTTTACAAGAACTATAAAGAGAAACTCTCCATCACTTATCATGGGATTGTTGTGATCAATCGAGAATATCATACGGTACATGTTAGATATCGATGAGGATTTAGTTGATATGCATCCACAGAGAATGCGGTAACGACCATTCAAATTTCATATGCATCCTAGCTATCACAAGAACATGGATGAATCGGTGAGGAAGAAAAAGTCGAGGCAGTAGACATTCCTCAAGATATTCTTAAAAGCTCGAGATGTTGATCCACCATCCCTTGCGGTTGAGCTTCATGACCGTGCCTCAAATCCGGTCTTCGAGAAGCAGAGAAGACAGCACACTTTTGCACAAAGGAACACAAAACCATCTTCCCCTTTGATGAAGAAGAAATAAATCGAGATCATCAATGGACGACCCGATATACGAATTTTTTTTTAAAGATTAGACATTCTTGTCCATTCATACGATGAACTTTATTGTACGAGGTTGAGCTCACATGTAAATCAGGTTAGAAAATACCACCGATAATCCCGGTATGTGTCGGTTGGCGGTAATACTTATATTCATGATTTTCCTATTTTTGATCCCATCGTGATGATGATGTTACTCCAAGCAGAAGATGATCTTGCGGGTCATGATTAAGTAGATTTATGGGAGAAATCGGGTTCCCTTTATACAGAAATGTGGGCTGATAAGACTGTTATGAAATCTTTTGATGAAGAAAGCTTTAAGAGTGCGAGAAGAGGGTGAGGATCTCTAGAATCTTTCTTCACTCCATTACAACTCATCGGTAATGGTTTTCACATGATTGGAGGTCAACGACCTTTCATCTCGGAAGATGAAGAGGTAAACAAAAGGAGAAATTTTTGAGCGAGTTTGAAAGCAAGGTTTTCTCTTGAAGAAGAGGAACCGAAGAACATGCCCACGCTCAAGAATACATAGATACATTCCCGCGAGCTTAGCACATCGAACGAATATATCGGAGGCGCAGGAAGACGACCTTGCCATATATGATGAGTCTCACAAGTTCAAAAAAAAAGGTGAGGGAGATTCTCTTTCTCGATAGAATCTTATTCTTGGTCGGTGGAAGAAGAAGAAACCCTAGTTGAATCACACATGAGATATTCATAACAGGAGTATCATTTTCATGATCATATCATTCCATTCTTCCCAAACATGAAGAATCGAGAGTTTTTAAGCGACATGTTTTAAGCGAGAGAAAGAAAAATTTTTCAAGGCGCACAATATGGGATTAAAAGAGTGGGAGCTGCCCTACCTATCAACTGCTCAAAGAGTTGAGCAAGAAAGACACGATCATGGATCATGATGAATGCAGTTGCATTGGAAGACAATGTTTGTAAGCTAGACTTGTAGGCACTGAAGTAGAGTAGGTAGGAAGGAAAAGCCCAAAATTAGCTGGAATTAATGACATGTAGTTAGTTATTTTAATTACGCAAAGTCAGGCAAGCAGTTAGGTCTAATCTACAGCTTGTTGTTTCCTCAATTACATCTTAGAAATGTAGAGAAGAAATACATACAAACAGAGTTTTAATCCTAGCCGGACAGTTCAGGTATGAAACACTGAGGCCAACAGTCTTAATCTAGTCTCATAGAGTAATAAGGGTAGAAGTAGAATAGGTTTATTTTCTTGTTTTGTAAAAAATAAATGATGTAAAGGTCTGCTAGTCCAA
This sequence comes from Pinus albicaulis, assembly GCA_034641835.2. NCBI lineage: Eukaryota > Viridiplantae > Streptophyta > Pinopsida > Pinales > Pinaceae > Pinus > Pinus albicaulis. Next base: position 538,973,964 of record CM076570.1, read on the forward strand.
ATGCACCCTGGAAGAAAAAATGCTGATTGTAGGATGGGTAGGTAGTTGTTCGGGAGAATTTTACGGTGATTTGATGTCTCACAATTTTGGCCGGTTGATCGAGAGAGAAAATGGGTGGGTCAAGTGCAGACATCGCGCATACACCAAAATCATGTTACCCAGTTATTGACTCCTTCAAGAAGGAAAGCCATCCCCGTAGACCCTTCTGACTGAGCCCCCTATAAATTTTTGAAAGCAATAAACGAGAGGGGCTAAAATGACTTTTGAGCCTTCGAGGAATGCATTTCTCCCAGCTTACATCATCCTTGAAGCCTCCTTTAGCCCTTCTTTGTCTTTTGATAAAATCCCCTCTTTGTTGATTCCCATTATAAAGCCTCTTTGATTGCAAAAAAATGTGTTCCTAAGGCTTTCATTTTCCCCTTGTGCCTACTGAAATTCTCCATTTCATCCCTTTTTTCCCTTTTTCAAAGCCTCCTTTTCACCCCAAAAATAAATGTGACTAAATATTGGTTGTGTTATAAGATACGTAAATTAGCTACTAAAAGTCGTATATATGAAAAAATTTAGTCATCATTTGTACTCACAAATTATCATTTCTGGGTAGTCATTTATATTTTTTTGGTAGTTTTATACGAAGTATATATAACGACTAATTTAGTAGTTTACCTTCATTTCATTGATTTCCGTGTGTCATTGTAAACAACTAATTTAGTCGTATTCATTTTATTTGTGTACATAGATTGGTCAATATAAACTACTAATTTAGTAGTTTGTGATTGATTTATTAAATAAACATAAATTAATTAAGCCATCAATTTTCATGATCTAATATAAAAATGCAAAGTTACATATGTTAATTACAATGTACTAAATATCATTTAACAACTATAAATAATTTCAACCAAATAAATTATATTATATGGAAATGAAAATTACCAATATGGTTTTCCAACAATATTCGTGAGACTAAAATTTACACATGAAATGTTGTTTCATAACTAGTATTATCATTGTTTCGCTTTAGTGTAATTGGATACCAACTACAAAAATGCTTCCAATAGATATTCTCTATGCGTGTCTTATATTGGATATTTACTCTAAGGGCATCACTAGATCGAGTATCTTCTATCTCTCTCTTTTTTCCTTTGTCGCTCAATGTTTGTTGTTCTCCTATTTTTTGATTCTTGCTTCACCATCGACGGTGGTTCCTTTTTATGAAGAAAGAAAAAAGAATACAATGTGGATTGTAAGCCATGAGAGACGATGAACACTAGAATATAAACTAAAATAGACTGCAAAGGATTTAGGCGATATACCATATTGCATTCATAATAGTGTGAAATTGCGATGTCATCACATTCATAACGATCACAATTTTCGCGAGCCTAATCTTGGCCTTTGTCTTTTCATCATCGTTGATTTATTTACTACCAATGAAGTGATTTTGTGATCAGTTCTTAATTTTAGCTGTCCACTGGGCTACGTAGTATAGAAAGATAGATTATGGAAACTCACTTCAGGAAGTTCATTTCAAATATTTTCAAATTTGCCAAAATAAATTAAAGATGACGAGCAACCCTTGTTGTGCTACTGTCATTTATTTAATAAGCTCTTGTGCTGATAACCTTAAGAAATATTTACTTTTTACGGCTCTATACGTCATTTAATACAAAATGAAGAAAAGTGAGTTTAATTTTCAACCGTGTGCATAATTTCATCGAAAAACACTTTCCATTAAGTAATTGTTGATTTAACATTAGTACATCATGAAAATTTTCCCATACATAAATTCCATATACGGAAGGGTAGGTAATGGATATGGGACGAAGGAAAGGAGGAAAGAAGCTTGGGAAGTAGAAAAGAGGAAGTGAAAGTAAGTGGGGTTTCAAAGAGAATCTGATGGCACTCAAAATAAGTTTTTGATAGAAAATTATGTGACCTTTGGTAATGCTAAAAATTTGTTGGAAAAAAAACATATACAATACGGAGTGTTTGCTAAAGGCAAATATACGGTAAACTATTGAAAGATGAAGATGGTATTAGGAACTTTTATGTGGTGCTAAAGTGTTAAGGCATGAGCTTAGTGAGGTGTCCTTTGCCCAATTTCTAAGCTTCAATGATAAGAAACATGTAGAATTAAATGTGGACCGCCCTACGATTGTTGGATTTTGGTCAGAAACATCAGAATGAGACTCGGTCCTGGTGGGAAGAAGTCTTTATCGAAGCAATTTGAATGAGATGGAGATATTGGCTTGGCTCAGGTAGCTACAAGGATATTTTATCAAAGTCAAGGAGCCGGTGACAGGGATTGGTGAACGTGGACCTGTACGCATTTTTCTGAGAGAATTCAGTGTGAGTATTTATGTGAAAGTGATAGGGTAGCTACAAGTGAACCAAGATCTCTGCGAAGAGAGCTAAGGGAAAAGGTAAAAGCTCTCCAAAAGGTTGAAAAATTAAAGTGGATCTTACTCATAAATATTTACGGAAAGGAATTTATCAAAACGGAAACATGTACGTATTTGGAATACTAGTTGTGTGAAATGTTTGACATATTTGATGCGATTCGATTTTTTTCTTCTTATTTGAGCTTTGAAGGCCCTTCATCTAGTGAGCTATGATAAAGAAATGTCTCTACCAACATAACCCTTACGATAATTTAGTTCATGATTTCTTCCATTTCTACAGGGATTTCTATGGATAAAAAACAAAGGAGAATTCGTACCTGATATAATTTCTAGACTTTCATTTTTAATGCCACCATTGTGAATGTGAAAGAGACTTTTCTTGTAGGAAGAATTTGGAGGGCCTATAAGGTTGTAGAAGATTGAAATGGAAATGCTGAAGTCTTTTGGAGTTGGTTTATTTTGAATGATCACTCCCTACATTGCTAGAAATAAAAGTCAGGGCAGCATGGTTCTTGAGTCCTTTCATTTTCAAAGAGCCATTAACAACATCAAATGAATTTTTGATTCTCGAGACATGGGAATGTTTCTGTTTCTATAGGCGGAAAAAAAGTTTAGTGTAGCTAATATTTATGAACACTGTCATCGAGCAAGTCAAGGTGATCATCCCCAACCTGTTATTCATGAAATTAGGCTTATGATACTCTACAACTTTGGTGGATGGAGTTGAATTGGAACTAAGTGAAACCTTTACAAAATACATGCTAATGAATAACATCCCACTAGGTTATGCGAAAAATAAAATGGGAAGAAATTTTTTTCTCCTAAGTTTATCACCTTGGGTGTGTAATGCCACAAATCCATTCCTAATAGGTTTCTCTCTTAAATTTCCAAAGTGTCTTAGGCCATCGGCTTCCTAGGCTCAATAGATTATTAGAGCTAAGAATTCTATTTCTGTGTGTAATAAAATAAATAATTCTTGATAGATTTAACAAGGGCCAAGAAGCTCAATTTTTCTTGTTAAGACAAATAACTTACTTATGACATTATGTTAGCTCTCATGCCCCTCTGCTTTCTCTACGGAATCAACTGGGTTCTAGTGAAAGACCAAGGCACAAATCTTGTTATGTTGATCGCTAAAGGAGAGCATCACCATAACTAGACCATGTAGCCTTTAATTTTCAAACCCTTAGAAGATTTATTTGCTTCCTTAGCTCTTTTAGAGAGGAAACTTGAGTTCTGCCTCTTGCAGCCAATTTTACTACTTTCCCATAAATACTCTCCAACACGAGAATTATCTTGTGAAAAAATATTACGGAATGAGTCCCCGTTCAACACCAATCCTACAGTCGTGGGCCTCCAAACATTGATAAAAACCCCTTGAATCCACTCACCATGCCCTTGATATCTCCATCTCATTCAAATTGCTTAGGATAGAAACACACACTAGAATTAAGTCTCATTCAAATGATCCCTCATGACCAAATCAGCTTAACTGCCAGAAGGTCACATTTAATTAACATGTTTCTTATCTGTTACTGACTGAAATTGGGTAAGCAACATTTCCACTAAGATCATTCCCGATTGTACTTGACGCCAAAAACTCTTTGGTTGCGGCCTTTTCATCTTCAGGTATCTTCACTGTATTATTTTCCTTAAGGTAAATGTTTAATGTTTTGTATATGTTTTCCCATAAAACAATTTTAGCATTACCAAAGGCAAGGCGATTTTCTGTCAGGAAAATTGTTTTAACTTCCATTATCTTCTTTGAAACCCTACCTATTTCCACTTTCTTTTCTTGCTTTCCCGGAGTTTCTTCGCCTTTTCCTTCTTCCTAGATCCATTATTGACTCTGCATATGTTGAATATGGTGAAAATACTTCATGAATAATAGATACTAATCAATTACCATTTAACGGAAAGTGTTTGTAAACAAAATTATACATACAGTTTAATAATTAAACCTATTGCAAGAATCAACTTCTTCTTACGGTGTATTAAATGACGTATTGAGATGTAGAAAGTAAATATTTGTGACTATCGAGTACGAACTTATATTAAATAACGTATAATGTATGTTTCTTGCCCTCTTTACTTTTTTTTTTTTTTTCCACGGAAAAAATCGGTGGCCTTTTATTAATAAAAATGAAAAGTTACACATAGCACATATGCATTGAAGCATTTTCGAGAAATTGCCCATTGGCTCATGTGCTCTAGCACCACGATGCGTTGTGAGCCACATGCATTCGGAAAAATAAAAGAAAAAAGAATGACAAAGAGAGAAAAGAAGGGCGAGCAGCGGGCCCCCGCTAGATGGGTGGGAAAAGTGTCCACAAATCGGGGTTTTTCTCCGCCTGCTTCTTCTCAACCTTGCGCCATTCGCCACAGAGATAGCTCGCCAGTGACGAGGACAATACGATTTTCTTGCTTTTGGTTCTGTGTCCTTGTCCGGATCTGAAGTTTCGATGTATGGTGTGCCTTTGATCCCTGTTTATCCTCCCACTTTGCTACATTTCTGTCTGGAATTGTTTCGTACGAAAATGTGGATCCTCGTCTTCGGTTGTGTCCTTTGCCTTTCTGGTTCACCAGTAGTCTGCTGATTTCTGGTGGGGGCTGGTTCTCCCTTCTTCTTGACCGTCCTCCTCTAAATCGGGAGGATGTTACTTGACCTTTTCTCTGCTTCTGTTCGGTTCTTTTGTTGTTAGCTTTCTTAATTTAAGGCATGTGTTTGTAAGTATCTGTCATCCTATGATTCACATCTAAATACGGTATTCTCATAATCTAATGATTGTGACCAATTTTGTTGTATAAATACGACATAATATTCTGGTAATCCTTTACTTAAATCTACCTCCCATAGAATCAGGAGCAAGAGTGAAAATTCGTTGTTCTAGTCTTTCCTGTCTGTTTTAATATAACGCCAGCTTGTTCCCAATGCTCTCAAGAACACAGTCATTCAAAATGAAAATGAGTTGTAAAGTCTCACCATAAGTGCAGGCCTTAACGTGTTCGAGGTCAAAATACAGAAACCATGGAGTGATAAACAGCATTGGACCCCCGAACCAAGGCCCCTCTGCGATTATGATATCCACTTTCCTCAGGGGTTTGAAATTTAACAATAAAAAATCCCTTCGAGGAAACGAGAGATCATTTGCCATTCCGGGGACCCGGTGGGTGAAGATCAGGTGAAAAGGTCCATGGGTTTGGGCAAAAAACCATTGAGCGACAATGCAAAACTTCATATGTCTTGATATGCTCCTCTGTTCTTTGAACTATTGATTTTTAAATAGGGGTTTTCTGTTGTTCTACTATGTGAAGCCTCGGAGTATTTCCCGACATTCTGCAGGTAGACATTCCTTTTTTTTCCCCCATGGGGATATTTTTTGAAGGAGGGCCACCATTTTGTTTGCTACAGGCGATGCTACGGTTCACACTTCCGCCCCCCCTCTGGGCCCAACGATTTGGAGTGATGGTACTCTCTGCTCTTGTGGCGTAATCACCTTGAAACTGCCGGTCTGGAAGACACAGTAGGTTTGCAGGATATTGTGTTAGTCTTGGGTAGCCGGTCATAACCCAGATGCAAGCTGGCAGGTTGGGATTGAGGTGTCATCATTGCTTATTATACGTGGTTACCCATAGGCGGTTTGATAAAGATTTGGAAAAGAAGGAGAGTTCGAGAGAGGCCAGGCTCTTACACAGAAGTGAGATTCAAAGCAGTTCTTTGAGGCTTTCACTCCTGCACGTGCAATCCTTTTCTTCTGTGCATATCACAAATATTACGGTCAGGTAGAGAGTTGTGCAAATGGGGCTTAGGCACCTTTTATCCCAGGAGGAGAAGAAGAGCAATCGTTGAACTACTGACAGCTCCATGGTGTGATTCCTTGAAAAGCTGCTCAGTGGCACACTTATTATTATCTGTGAAAACCCCCTAGCCTAATCCAAAACTGATTGGAGACGAATCGGTCCCGGGAGGTCAAATCACCCAACCATTGCCGTAAGTTTTCTGGGCAAGGTCCACCGCCATTGCTCGGTTGGTAGCCCCCGTCGAAGTCGGCGTGAGGGCACTTTGCCGTCCGATCTTGAAATCTTTGCTCATGATGCGGTCCCCGCATGGTGTAGTGGGCGCGACGGCCCCGGCTCCAACAAGGGCATTATTCACGAGTCTTTGAGCTGAGCTCATGGGAAACTTTGAAGCACGACACGCGAGGAGCCGATGTGGGACACGGCCGGATCCGAGGCCAAAGCCACGGACAGAATGTTGTTGAGTGCAAAATCCGCATGGACGCTGACAGGGGTGGCGGCATAGCTCAATACAACCTAGCGGCCCCATCACTCCTCTCTTCCAGTGTTCCAATTCCCCTAGCTGTTCCATCACATCATCTGTCTAAAAGATGCTGGTATGAATGACTTGCCCTCTAAGCAGATTCAGTGGTGCTACCCAGTAGTGCCTCCATGACTCACCCGCCCCTGTGGATGGCACAACCTGTTTCCTCCTCTTTTCTCGCGTCCTGCTTTTCTCAGCTTTGTTTTCCATTACCCTCTCGGTCTGTGATCTCATGACCAACCCGACAGCAACCAACCAAATTATGTTCAAAGACCCCATGGCCTTGCTTTTTCCTAACATGTGTTTGAGCTTCCAGTATATATCATTCTTTTTTTCATGGAAGATCCCTCTCGGGTCAGAGAGCTGAATCCTAGGGCCCCAAAGTGGTTGTGATGTTGTCTCATCTTTGGTCTTGTATTGTCCATTCTTGAACCCCAACACTGTGACGAACTCCTTGGAATTGAGTGCATTTGTCACCCATGTAGGCCTCAAAGACCAGAATCTGTCTTAGATTGGCATTCAATTGCCCCGATGGTGGACAGCATCTGCTTTAAACATTCATATACATCCACACAGCGACTCCACACTCCTGGCATAAGGGGCAAATGACTCCCTAGTAGGGCTGCAGGCGGTTTGAGAAAATCGATGACCTAACACAATTTACGAACATGCTTACAGCATACGAGAATATATGCCCCAATGAGTGAGGAGCATATCACGGATTCCCACAAAATGCACAGAAGTGGACGGTTAAAAAACTGCCTTTCCTTTCGGGGGGTGAAAATGTTGACCCCTTGCTACATCTCCTTGGTTACTTATGTGTAATTTAAAGTTGAATGGCATGAAAGGCGCCTAATGAAAATGTTTATGGCAACATTAGAAGAAAGCAAGATGCAGTATGAATACTGGATGCATTTCTCAGTTGTTTTCTTTAAGGGACTGTACAAGTGACTTTACAGAACTATAAAAGGAAACTCTCCATCCTTATCATGGGATTGTTGTGATCAATCTCGGAATGTCATCTGCAGTACACAATTCGATCTCGATGAGGGATTTTGGGTTAATAGCATCCTGGAGATACGTCAACATCATTCAGAATTTCCATATGCATCCTAGCTATCACAAGAACATGGATGAATCGAGTCGAGGAAGAAAAAGATCGAGACGTAGACATTCCTCGAATATTCTTCGAAAACTCGGATAACGATCCACCATCCCTTTTGATTGAGGCTTTAGATGACCGTCTTGCCTCAAATCCAATCTTCAAAGAAGCAATTTGGTACTTTTGCACAAAGGAACACAAGACCATCTGCTTCACTTTGACGGAGAAGAAGAAATAAATCGGATCATCGATGGACGACTGACCTCTAATTTTTTTATGAATTAGACATTCTTGTCCATTCATCGATGAGCTTTGTTGTCTGATTGGAAAACTCACATGTAAATCGAGTGAAGAAAAATCTGCGTATTGACCATGTCCGGTTGGCGACATTACTTATATTACATGATTTTCTATTTTTGATCCATCGAGGATGATGTTCTCGAACAAAAAGATGATCTTGTGAAGGTCATGATTAGTAGATTTATGGGAGGAAAATCGAGTTCCTTGCGCTAGAGAGGAAGCTAATATTGAGCCAATGCGGTATTGTAATCTTGATGAAGAAAACTTTAAAAGTGCGAGAAGAGGTAGAAGGATCTCCAGATCTTTGCTTCACTCCATTACAACTCATCGATAATGGTTTCACATGATTGGAGGTCGACGACCTTTCATCTCGGAAAGATGAAGAGTGAAAGCAAAGAAGAATTGCAGGCGGTTTTGAAAGCAAGGAATTTTCTCTTGAAGAAGAGGAACCAAAGGAACATACCCCTACTCAAGAGAATACATAGATCTGTTCACGGAAACAGCACACATCGAACGAGAATATATCGGTAAAGAGAGCTGACAGCACTTACATATGTGATGAGTCTCCGATTCGAGAAAATGAAGAGGTGAGGAGATTCTCTTTCTCGAAAGTCTTATTAAATGATCCCGATGGAAAAGAAAACCACAGTTGAAGCACACATGAGGATATTCATAACAGGGTATCATTTCATGATCCTTATGTTCATTTCTTTAAACATCAGAAGAAGGATCAAAGGTTTTCAGGTAGCATGACACGAAGCAGAAAAGAAAATTTTTCAAAGTGGCCATTATGGAACAAAAATTAGGTACCTACCTATCGACCCTGCTCAAGGACCGAGCAGAAATATGAGTCAATGGGATCTTGATGGTACGCATTGGAAGACAATGTTTGTAAATAGACTTGTAAATATTTGAAGTAGGAAGTAGGGTAGGTAGGAAAAGCTCAATAAAGCTCGGTGCGGCAGGCATGTAGTTAGTTTTTTTAGTTGCAAAGTCCGGCCAAACCCAGAGACGGTCTAATCCTGGCTTGATTGTATTTCAATTTTTGTCTTCGTGTAGAAAGAAATGCGCTGGTAGGTTTAATCTTGGATAATGGTTCTAATGCAATGTAGAGTAGCAGTCGTCTGGTCTCATGGAGTAATGAACAGAAATAGAATAGGTTTTATTTTCTTGTTTGTAAAAATAAATGATATGAAAAGTGCATAGTCCAAATGCACCACGGAAGAAAAAATTCGATTGGGATGGGTAGGTAGTTGTTTGGGAGGGCAGTGATTTGATGTCTTCACAATTTTTTTTAGCGATTGGTCAGAGAAAATAAATTGGGTGATACACAGACATCACAGCATACACTAAATATCATGTTCTGAATTATGTGGCTCCTTCAAGAAGAAGCCATCCCCATGGAGGCAACATTATTTTTTTTTTTGGCAGGTAAGCAGAGCTAAAATGTTTTTGAGCCTTGAGAATGCATTTCCTCTGAAAACACATCATCCTTGAAGCCTCCTTGTGCCTTTGTCTTTTAACAAATCCCCTACTTTGATTCCCGTGTAAAGCCTCTTTGATTGCAAAAAAATGTGTTCCTAAAGGCTTTCAGTTTGCCCCTTAGCACCTCTGTAAATTCTCATTTCATCCTTTTTTCCCCTTTTTCAAAGCCTCCTTTTCACGCAAAAATAAATATGACTAAATATTGGTTGTGTTGTAAGATCTTGTAAATTAGCTGTAAAAGTAGTATATGTGCAAAATTTAGTCATCATTTGTACTCACCAAATTTATCATTTGCAGTGCTCATTTTATATTTTTTGGTAGTTTTATATTTAGTATATAAGCAGCTAATTTAGTAGTTTATATTCATTTCATTTTGATTTCATTAATAATCATTGTAAACAACCTAATTTAGTCGTATTCATTTTATTTGTGTTCATCATTAGTCAATATAAACTACTAATTTAGTAGTTTTTAGTTGATTTATTAATCAACATAAATTAATTTAATTTAGCAAATTTTTACAATCTAATATAAAAAATACAAAGTTACATATATTAATTACAATACTAAATAATATGTTGCAACTATAAATAATTTCCAACCAAATAAATTATATTATGAAATGTCAAAATTACAATATGAGTTTCCAACAATATTGGTAGGACTAAAATTTACACATGAAATGTTGTTTCATAACTGAAAACATTATCATTGTGTTTCCAACGCATTGCGGTGAATTCTGGCTACGAATACTTCAATCGTCATTCTCTATGCGTGTGTCTTATGTTGGATATTTACTCTAGGCATCACTAGATCGAGTATCTTCTATCTCTCTCTTTTTTCCTTTGTGGCTCCAATGTTATTGTTCTCCCTGTTCTTTTAATTTCTTGCTTCTAACCATCAACATTGAGTTCCTTTTATGAAGAAGAAGAAAAAGAAGATACGGTGTGGATTCAGAAAACGCATGGGGCAGTGAACACTAGAATATAAACTAAAATAGACTATAAAGGATTTAGACGATATATGCAACATTGCATTCATAATAGTGTGAAATTGTAGTGTCCATCCATTCATAACAATTACAATTTCGCAAGCTAATCCCTACCTTTGTCTTTTCATCATCGTTGATTTATTTACTACAGTGAAGTGATTTTGTGATCGATTCAATTTTTGACATTGTCTGGCTACATTTAGTGAAAAATAAATTATAGAAACTCATGAAGTTCATTTTGAAATATTTCAAAAATTTCAGAAAAGAAAGTAAGATAGCAAGCAATATTAATGCTACTATATACGTTTATTTAATAAGCTCTTGTGCCCTAATAACCTTGAGAAATATTTACTTTTTTACAACTCTATACGTCATTTAATACACCGTAAGGAGAAGGATTCTCTGACATTTAATTTTCAATAGTGTTACTGCATAATCTCATCGAAAAAACACTTTCACTAAATGGTAATGGATTAACATTGACATCTATGAAAATTTTCCATGTAAATTCTATATACAAAGAGTAGGTAATGGATATGGAATAGAGGAAAATAGAAGAAACACAGGAAAGTAGAAATGAAGTGAAAGTAGTGGGGATTTGCAAAGAAGATACAATGATCAAAAATAAGTTTTTGATAGAAAATTATGTGACCTTTGGTAATGCTAAAAAAAAATTTGATGGAAAAAAAACATATACAATACGTAGGTGTTTTGCTAAAGGCAAATATCTTGTTAAACTATTGAAAGATGAAGAGGTCGTAGCCAAATACTTTTAGTAATTATTTGAAGTGTTAGGGGCATGAAAGCAGTGAGTGTCCTTTACTTCATTCTGAAAGCACCAATGATAAGAAACATGTAAAGGAATTAAATGTGTACCTTCTGCGGGTGTGAATTTCAGTCACGAAGAGAACATCAAAATGAGACTCGAATTCTAGTGGGAAGAAGTCTTTATGCGGAAGCAATTTTGGAATGAGATGGAATATTAGCGGCGCAAGATTAGCTTCAAGGGTATTTTGTCAAGAGTCGAAGCCACAGAAGCTTGGGGATTGGTGTTGAACGTGGACCTATGCGCAACATTTTTTTCTAGAAAATTCTGGAGGCCAAAATGTTATGTGAAAGGAGGTAAAATTGACTGCAAGAGAACAGAATCTCATAAAGAAAGGAAACTAAGGGAAAAAAAACAAGAAAACTCTCAAGAGTTTGAAAATTAAAGAGTGGATCTTATAACAATATTTGAAGGACCTTAATGAGAAAAATATCCATGTTTGGAGTCTAAATTTGTATGAATCATTTGGCTTATGTTTGGGTAAGATTCATTTTGTCTTCTTTTATTTTAAAGAGCTTTGGCTTGTATTAGTGAGCTACGATAAAAAGTATCTCTTCCTGCATAACCCTTAAGAATTTAGTTCGTGATTTCTTCCACATTTCTCTGGTGCTATGGATACAAAACAAAGGGAATCATACCCATGATATGTTTTAGAGACTTTGATTTTTAATCTACAAACTAGCAGATATGAAAGAACTTTTATTGCTTGGAAGGTGGAGGGCCTATAAGGTTGTAGAAGATTGAAATAGAAATGACAAGTCTTTGGAGTTGGTTTTTATTTTGAATGATCATCTCCATTATAGAAGCAAAAGTCAAAGCGACATGGTTCTTGGTCCTTTCATTTTTCAAGGAAACCATTAACAACATCAAATGGGTGCAGGTTACGGTTTAATGGGAATATTTACTCTTTCTAGGCAAAGAATTTTAGTGTAACTAATATTCATAGACATGTCTTGAGCAGTCAAGGTGATCATCCCAACACCTCTTCATGAAATTAGGCTTGCAATACTCTATAAGCACTGGTGGATGGGTGAATTGGAACAGGTAGAGGCCTTTACAAAATACATGCTAATGAATAACACTCACTGAGTTATGCGAGAAAATAAAATGGGGAGAAATTTTTCTCCTGGGGGTTATCCACTTGGGTGTGCATGCATAAATCCATTTCCTAATAGGTTTCACTCTCTTGGTGCAAAGTGTCTTAGGCCATCAACCTAGAGAGCTCAGCCAAATTGTTGAAATGAATTCTGAAAACTGCCAGCAATAACAATAAACAGCTAATTCTTGTTTGGAATTTTAACAAGGGCAGCTCAATTTTTATTGTGAAACTCAATCACTTTCCCTTTTGAGCAACTACTCATTGGCTCTCATACTCTCTTGCTTTCTCCTCCCCAGAATCACTGGTTGTAAGTAGAGACAGAGGCAGATCTTGTTATATTGATCGTTAAAGAAACATCCTATAACTGAACAATATAGCACTTTATTTTCAACCCCTTGGGGAATTTGTTGCTTCCTTAGCTCTCTTTTGAGGAAGAGCTTGGTTCTCTTTGCAGCCAGTTTACTACTTTCCATAATGCTCAAACAAAGGGTATGTGTGAAAAACTGTTGTGGACAGTCCATGATAACATAGTCTGCTGGGCGTGGGCCTCAAACATTGATAAAGCCCTTGAATCCATCTTTTTCACTTGGCCTCTACACTCTATTCCAGAATTTGTTGGGATAAAGAACACCCCACTGAGAATTAAAGTCTCATTCAAATGATCCCACTCAGCAGCCAAAATCTGACACTGTGAAGGTCCCACATTTAGTCTTATCAGCTATTGTAAATGGTGTTTGAAATTTGAGCCCAGCAACATTCACTAGATCATTCCCGGTGATCTGAAAATGGTATGAAAGCAGAAGATTACCAAGGTATCCATTTTTCATTTACGTAGAGAAAATAATTATAATCTTCCTCTAGTTTAGTCTGCAAGAAAATGTGAGAACTTATTATTTTCTAATACGGAGATAGACACTGGGGTCATTTCTTGGATATGTCTGCTAAAGAGGATGAGTCTAGAGGCTTCTGACACTGTTATGGACTGCTAAAGAAATGGTGAAATGACATAGGATTTATTAAATGATCTGGGTTTAAACTTGGCGTTATGCGGTGGCTTTGCAAATGGTGTATATACATTTCACACAAACCTACATATGTTTTAGTTTATTTATTTTCTAGGCATAACATGTATATCAGCAGGAGTATTCAGCAATAACAACTCCAGAACACAACAACAAATAACAATGTAGAGTTCACTAACTCATGACTACATCTCTTGGATCAAGCCTCCCAAAATAGACTTGTCACTCATGTATTAAGCTCATCAAATGCCAATACTGATTATAAGTGTCTCATTGAACAAATGTGAATATATAAACTAATTCAGAAGGTAGGAAAAAATGAATTATAGAATTCAGGCAGTGAGGACCATATAAACGTTGATCTCTTCATCAGTATGCGTGGTGCTGAAAACTTCTCTTCTGTGTTCAGGCAACACGAAGTCCTAAATGCTAAAACTGTTCGTGGCTTGAAGGTCAAAATTGTCTGGAAATCAGGCATGGTTCCAACTCAAACTGATAACCACAGAAAACAACAAACTCAAAACTTAGGCTAGTGGCTCAAAACTACTCCAGAAGCTAAGCGAGGTGAGCGGGCTCAATGGCTAAAAACCTACTCATTGAATTAAAAATGCTGAGAACATGTGAAATCAAAATAAAATTTTAATTCCAGATTTGGTTAGTAGAAATTTGTGACCAAACAACTTTGCCCAATTTCCTCCACTAAGTATTAGAACAGCGCAGTTAACTCCACTAAAAGTGAGTACTGTTGGGAGCACCTCCAGAATCATATATACATATTAAACTCCACTTGGCCGAGCTTGATTAAATATTAAACTTGAGTTAGGCTCATAGCTCTCTTTCAATCATTAAAAGCTCCCATGGTCATGAGTAAGGGTTCCATGGGAGGAGGTAGCCTAGTGCTGGGGCCACTCCATAAAAAGTGTAATAACCCCCATCACGGTGTTCATTTTCGAATGCTTGGTTTGCAGCGTTCAGGATCATATCGGCAGGCCTATCAAAATCGCTCGGGATCCAAATCAATTTGATCACTTTCATTTTGAGCACTGGCTGATTTGAGCTCACGATCTACCTCCCAAGTGAGAGGCCCCCCCGGTCCCCAAAAGCTTTGTGGCTGCGGCCAAGGCGGCAATGCAGAAGGGTAGAAATACTGAAATCACTCTTCTCTTCGACCCTTCAAACACTTTTTCCTTACAAAGCAAGTAAATTTGAACATAAATAAAGAAAAATCGACATTTCCCTTCTTACAGATAAGCAATACCGCTCACCAATGAGCGCTTCTTGAACCCACACGGAAATTTAAGCGAAATTTACGGTGAAATATATATAGCAATATGAGTCTGTGATCTGGGTGGCTCAAAACAAACAGATATTCTGACATAAAATACATGCATACATCCCAAAATTTGCGTATCCTTTTAAAGGAGTACGATATTCTTTGTAGTAAAATTTACATCCCACTTCTCACCAAGCCACTTCCATGGTAATTTTATGCTACAACTTTTCCTCCATCAATAGGCTGCCACTACTTTCAATAATGGAATATGAGGTTCCATAACCAGCTAACTATTTTTGTCCTCTTGTGGCAATAGGTAGGACGACGAGTTGGATACAAGGACCAACAATGAGAGACAACATGTCCTTATTTTGTGCAAAAGTGCAAATATTATTTATTCTTTGAGCAATCTCTTTGCTTCATCTCTACTTCTTGTGTGCCTTCTTCTCAATAAGCATCTTGAAACATGATGGTTAAGTCAGCCACATGTGTGCAAAATCCTCTTATGTTGCTTTGCATACTTTCCTGTAAAATTTGCATGTCTACCATCTTCTTCATTTGCTGTGAGAAACTGATAGTAGGAAGATTTTGTCATGACATTGATGTAATTGAGAACAGGAGAAATTTTCTCTTAAATTTGCATCACATTCTTAAATTTTGCATGTCTTTAGGAAAGCTTCGCCATTAAAGTACATTTCGCATGTGGAACCAATATTGGGATGCTCCACAACACAAATAGGCTCAACAATGCCTTGTGCATGCTTACAAACCTTTTACTTCTTGATGACATACAACGTAATTTTAATTATTTTCATGTGTTTTCAAAAGAACCAACATACTTTTCAATAGAGGCAGAGACAATCAGAATGATTTGCCTCATGATTACATCCTGAAGATGGTGTTTTCTTGGACAAAGCTTCTTGAGCTTGGAAGAAGGCAATTCCATATCATATGAATCTTTCGAAGAATGGCTTTCTCTTCCTTCATAGCCATCATTTTGCATGAGCTTAACGCTTTCCTCTTGAATCCTCGAGGAGAATACTTTCCATGTCCTTCACCTTAAAGAACAAATTTCATGTCATCATTGAAGATCTGCATTGAAAACTTTGTATGGCAGAAGTTGACATTATGTAAATAGTCAAAACAACCAAAGGAACTTCCAAAGAAAAGTCCTCAAAACTTTCAAACAAGCAGCTGAAACTTTTAGCTTAATCATCGAGTAAGGCCCTTCTCATTCAAGCGACCCATTTTGCAACCAATAAAAACGATCGTCTCTTCTTGTTTTAAAACCTTTTTGCACCATAAGGAATGCTCAACCTAAGCTACACGATATGTCCCAGTCTGAAAATGGAAGGTACTTGAAAAGGGTGCAAGGTATCCATTTTCATTTCGTAAACAGGTACAAATATTCTCTAAGATTTAATCACAAGAAAATGTAGAGAACTTCATATTTCTAACCAGAGGGCTCAGGCACAGGGGCATTTCTTGGATATGTCTGCTAAAAGAAAGGATGAATCAGAGAGCTGCATAAGCCCACTATGAGACTACTAAAGAAATATTGATAGCTTTCGATTTAATTAAATGAATCTTGGTTTAAACTTGGCCGTTATCTTTGGAAATTTAAAAGCACAAATGGTGTATGTCTTTTTAACATTTATTAGTTTTAATTCTTTGTTTTTTGCTGAAGCAACATTTATATCAGACATATTCAGAAATATAATATCAAGCTCTGGCTTGGCCACTGATACAGAGTTGCTGACTCTTGACCATCTCTGGATCAACCTCCCAAAATAGACTTATGTCTTGTATTAAAAGCACCTCTAAAATGCAGCCAAGATTATAAGTGTCTCAATAGACAAATATGAATATATAATGATTCGGAAAGTGGGAAAAAAATCTAAGAACCTTTTCAAATTCATTCATGGTGAAATATTACCATAACAGTCTCTGTCCATTCTGCATTTTGAACTCTCACAACTGGGCTGTATAAGTCCTAAAATGCCTCTAAACCTATTCAATGGCTTCAGAAAGGTCGAAATTATCTAGAAACAGATCTTTGGTTCACCTCAAACAAACAACCACAACCTCAACCAAACTCAAAACCCAAAATGGCCTGGTGACAAAAGCAACCTATAGAAATGGCTGAGTTGAAAATGGCTCCAAGCAGAAAAACAAAACCTGCATATTGGACAAAAGCTGATAAAATGCCAAAATCAAAAAAAAAAAAATATTCCAAAAGGTTGAAACAAAAAGTAGAAATTTATGACCAAAACAATTTTACTTTAATTTCACTCCACTAAATGTGGGGTGGGGCATATGGAACCAACTCCACTAAAAGTGGAAGTCCACCCTAAATTTGAGGCACCCTCAGAATAAACATATTAAACTCCACTTAACGACCTAATTAAATATTAAACTTGATATTAGGCTCATGCAGCTCTCTTAATCAATTAGCTCCCACAACACGGTCATGTGATAGGTTCCTTGGGGAGGGATTTATTTGTGGCCCATGTGAGAACCCACTCCCTCAAATTAACAACCTTCTTCCCATCTGAATGACCGTTTTAGGCCGTTGCGCGTTGGGATCATATTTCCGAGGCCTATCCTTGGCTCAGGATCCAAATCAATTTGATCACTTTCATTTGGAGGCTTTTCCAGCTCAGGGTTGAACTCTTTGATCTTGATATACCTGTTTTACATACAAAAAAAACTCTTTGGTTGCGGCCTTTTTCATCTTTAGAGTATTTTAACATATTTTCATAAAGTGGTATTGCGTCTGTGTATGTTTTTCCATAAAAAACAATTTTAACATTACCAAAACGGCGATTTTCTGTCGACAATTGTTTCAACTGCATTTAACCTCTTCTTTGAAGCACACCTAGTTTCACTTTCTTTCTGATTTCCAAAAGTTTCTTCTCCTTTTCATTCTTCCTGGGTCAATGTTGACTCTGTATATTGGGTCATAATTAAAATTTTCATAGATAATGAATGCTAATCCATTACCATTTAACGGAAAGTGTTCAAAAACAGTGCTTTACCCGGTTGAAACAATTAAAATATATTTGCAAAGTCTTCTTCTTCGGTGCCATTGATAGCGTATTGAGGCATGAAAAGTAAATATTGCTTAAGGCTATAGGGTATAGGAGCTTATTAAATATGATAGTAGCATAAATATTTCTTTCCTCTTTGCCCCTATACTGTGAGACTTGAGAAAACCATTTAGTGCTTCATGAGATTGCCGAAATTTACCTTTCTCTACTAGTCCATGACCTAGGAAAATCGGAAAAGTGGTGATCTGAAAACGCTGATAGTAAGTAATAAATGATGAAGAAATCCGAAGGGCAAGATTGAGCTCACGAAAATTGTGATGGTATGAATGTGATGGACTCACAATTTGCATGTAATGGATACCAGTTCATGATGTAAAACTTTAAGCACTAAAATATTTCTAGCATTTTATTTACTTGTTTTTGTTGTATTGTCTCCAACCTTTGGCCAGAAAACTAATGGTTACATCTTCGTGTTTTAATCAACCTAGTGACGAAGAGCTTGTCATGGGCATGAAGAAAGATAATAGCTGGTATGTTAAAAAGGCAGAGAATTGGTAACCCTACGGTCAGCATTGCGAGGATGCTATGAACGACATGGTTGAGCCCTCCTTACTCACCTACAATATAGTGATGTGCCTATAAAATATAGAAAAGGTATTCACATATCCACACATACATATAACAAAAGAAGAAAAATGAAGGAAAATATAAATCTAACTAGGATGTAAAATATATCTTTAGTGGTAAGCTGGTAGAAGGATATCAATGTCACACCTCACAGGATATAATTGAAGCACTTACTTTGGGGTGATAATTTAAGGAGAAGACAAACAATGTGGGAGCAAGGTATGAATCTCAACACTTAGATAAGAATGTAGGTGTGTGTGTACGTAAGCTTAGACATAATCCTTTCATTGTGGAGGCTTTGACAATAGAATACAGCCTCAATAATGTTATTGCAGGTTGGGCATCTGTAAAACATGTAGAGTGTAAATACATAATGAACCATAAATTTTGCTTATTAAATTATTGAGGACTACGTCAACAACATGAACGATTGGCTCATAAGGTCCCTATTATTGTAGCCACATGGTGAGAAAAACTAAATTTTATTGGGATGGGGGGCGGCGACAGGCGCAAAGGTAGGAAGCTGTTGCTTCTATAAATTTTTGACAAGTAAACAAACGGGGGCTAAAGTGTTTAAAACCTTCAAGGAATGTTCACTCTGAAAACACATCATCCTTGAAGCACTCATATGCCTTTTGTCTTTGAATAAGTCCCTACTAAGCAATTCCATTATGACCTCTGTGATTTTCCAAAAAATTGTGTTCCTAAGGGCATTGTTTTGCCTCCCAACCTTTCTGTGAAATTCTCACATTTCATCCCTTTTTCCCCTTTTTCAAAGCCTCTTTCACCCCAAAATTCCTCCTTAGTCCTCTAAACTATGCAAAATCACTCTGAGCCCTGCCTCACACCCAGGTTTGGTCTAATTTCATACTGTCTTATCATTACCCTTTCTTCAGCGGCAGGAAATGCCGCTAAAAACGGGCCAAAAACCCATTTCCACATTATGGTGGAGCTTGGCACCTTTGTTTAAACTACGACCTTTTTCTCCCGCGACCGGGGGCTCGGAACCGGCCGCGGCGGGAGCACTTATCGCATGTGTCGGGCGCGAGGGTGCGTCGTTCGATCTGCACGGTCAGCGGTCTTCGCAATCGCGCGTCGCGGTCCCCACCCTTTTCCATGGCCGATCGCGTACAGCGGTACGTTGTCCAGCGGATGGTAATTTGGACCGCTCGTCCGTCCCGGTGGTCCCCACGCCGCGCGTGCGTCGGCCACATCTATACGCATGTACCTTTGGGAGGTAGGCGGTATTTTGCTTGGGCGGTTCCAACAAACGCATGGCATTGTCCGCCTTTTCTCCCTCAGCTGCCATCCACACTGCTTACAATCGCGTTCGTAACGAATCGTGGCATTATTGTTGTGCCAAAAAACCAGTGGGGGCGAGGGCGATCAAGCAGTAGTCGCACCAAAGTGGCAGAATTTAACTCAAGGCAGCAAATTACCATAATACACCATCAATCGCCCTGCGAAGCATTTTTTATTATCGATCTTCTCGGGGCCAGACGATCCGGTTAGCCTTGTGTCGATGGGTCTTATACATCTGTCCACAGTGTTTTAGCCATGTGGTGGCTCCCCTGTATTTCATTAAAGGTCAAATTTCAATTATTTTGCATTTAAAGTGCCGCAGTCAGCAGGCTTTCACGGGACCATCCTCATGGTTTCTTTGTCATTTTAGCGTACTTACTGCATTGTTCGCTTGTTTCTCCAGTGCTGCAGCCATTTTCATCATCATGCCTCCACCCTTCAGCATGGTTTCTTAACGTGTTTTTGCATTTTTAAAGTTACGAGTAGGCGGAAATACCGCCATGATTCACGGTCTCTAATAGGTGACAGGCTGCAGAGAACATATATGGGAATCGTATTAATGGAGAAATCACAGGAAGGAGCCATAGTAGGATATCATTCAAAGAAACAGAAACTAAACTATAATAAAACCTTCAAGGTATTAAACGCAGACACAAAGACGGAAGAATATCGTTGGAAAACGAGAAGTTTAAAGGCGTGTAGGTGAAAAGATTTTGAAATAACAACAAGCAATTAAAAGGCAAAAATACCGATTCAGAAATCAGTGGATACATGAAGAATCGACACTCGAAGAGCATATCTATAGAGTTTTAAATCAAACGAATGTTTCCTCACGAAAGGACACGGTACACGGTATTGTTTCGGTCCATTGTGTCCAGTGGAGATTTCCCAAATAGGCAGTCTATATAAATGTTGTTACATAAATATGGCAGACACAAGATCCCATTGGTTGTTTCGTTAGGTTCACCAGAGTGTTGTGGTAAAGTACACCAAAGACATACTGCCGATGAAATTGCGGCTGACAGAGACCACTCTTTCATCAAAAATTTTGCAGTTAATATGAACATTTAAAGCAGACCAAGGCCTCGGCCTTCCTTTCCTCTTACGTGTTTTGTCTTTTGGCCAATTTCACTCTCTTCTCTTGCTCACTGAAGCTGTGAAATCCGAAACATATTGTAAAGGTTGTTCGGTTGTTGCCGATGCTTTGTTAGAGGATTAGTTTAATGTAAAAACAGTCTTGGAGAATATGAGAGTAGTTTGTATATAAATAGGTACAGAGAGGGGAAAGATTTGAATTTGTATTAGCCATTGAGCTCGAGTATGTTGGTTTTGTATCGATTAATCAACACATTTCTTTGGATCATGGTCTATTACTATGGGTGATGTTTTCTTATATGGTAATTTCATTACATTTTCATGTTGTTCATTTTCAACCATTCGATGAGAAATCTGGCATAGGATTTACCTTATTGTTAGGTACTATGTCCTGCTCTCCTTGCCTTGTTTACGTGTATGTGCTATGTGGATTTGTTCAAACTAATTTAACAGTGTAGTAGTTCCATATATGGCGTGTGAATTAATGAAATGTTGTCTTTAGTTGTTCTTGTTGAGTTTAGTGGAAGATTTGGATCTGCTGGGGATTGGGGATTGTCCCATATCACTAGGATCATGTGAGCAGTTTGACCTTTCTGAATCTCTTGCTGGTGTCAAAGCATTGGAGGTTCAAATTCCTTCTCTTATCTATAGACCGAGCCTCTGTTAAACATATCTACTGTTTTCCTTGGAGGCATCTCGCGGTTTCTGAGTTAAATGACCTCGATCCCGATAAAAAGCTTCCCCCTTGTGTGACTTCCTTGAAAGGCTTCCTTTGAAATAATGAAGCGGTGCAGGTTAAATGAACTCGACTCGATCGCAGGCAGAGGGAATTAGTTTGGCTTTCCTTCTTTCCTTTCAATCCTTAATGTTCATCCATCATCTGTCTAAAAAGATATTCAGTATGAATGGGCACTCTCTGAGAAGCACTTGGCCTAGTGGTTTGCAAGTAAATTTCCTTTCATGAATCGCAACTAATGGATGGCACATTCACCTATCCTCTTTACTGAAAATGTCTTTTCTCCTTTCTTTCCATTACTGCCCTCTCGGTCCTGTGATCTCGGCAGGCAAGCAAATGACAAACAACAGGTGTGTTGAAACCCCTTTTGTGCTTCATACCTTGCCATGCTCTTGTTTGACTTGAGAATATATGTTCTTTTCACGGAGAGATCCTCTCCCAAGACCCGAAGGCAGGTCTGGAGCCTGAGGCCCATTACGATGTTGTCTCATCTTTTGGTCTTGTAATCTGCAGCCCAAACATGGAACCCCAACATAATGTAACTTGGAAACTCTGGTTAAGAAATTAATTTTTGTTATCTTACATGCTGTTCGACACTAAAAAAGACCCGAATCTCATGGTTAGATTGGCATTCAATTGTTGAGTGGTGGACATGCTGTGCAAACAAACCATGTCCTCCCACTGGACATCACCTCCCATAACTCTAGAACCAAATGACTCCCATGATGAGGCCTATGACCCCGGTTGGAAATAAGTCGACCTCTTTCGGTTACAAACATGCTTACACGCATAGGACAACCTGTGCGATTAGTGAAGAGACATGTCCTGAGATCACACAAAATACACAAGAAATGGGTGGTTAACTGCTACTTCAAGGGTGAAAATATGAAGTGACCCTTATACATCTCATCAAGTTTCATATACATGTGTGGATATTTAAGGATTAGATAGCATGAAAAGACTGCTAATAAAAAATATTGACATAGCATTAGAAGAAAATTAGGGTCTGGTATGATAGTTGAAACCAAATTTGTTTTCTTTACAAGGACATGCATAAATGTTTACAAGAACACATAAAACTCTCCATCCTTATCTGTTGGATTATTGCTGATCAATCTCGGCAGAATATCATACGATGCACAAACATATATCGATGAGGATTTGATTGTCTCATCACTGAAGATACGGTAACGATACATTCAGAGAATTTCATATACATCTTATTATCACGGGGACATGGATAAGATGGGCAGGAAGAAAAAAGTCAAGGGGCAAACACACATTCCTCAGGGTATACAAAAACGAGATGCTGGTGATCACATACATGGGTTGAGGGCTTCGGACAACATTACTGCCTCCAAATCCGGATATTCAAAGCAGAGAAGGCTGTTTTTTTTCTATAGGGAACACAGAACCATCTTCCTTTGAAGAAGAAGAAGCAATCAGATCATCGATGAATGACCTACGGAATTTTTACAGATTAGACATTCTTATGAGCTGTACAGTGAAACACAGCATGTGAGAGTTGGAAAAGCTCACTTGCTAGTAGGAAGCCAGGCATCTATTTAAATAATCTAGTATGTAGATTTGGCATCATTTATTTATATTCAACAGTTTTCCTATCTTTTGGTCATCTGGTGATGATGTTCACCGACAGAAGATGATCTTTTGAGGTCATGATTAGTAGATTTGTGGGAAGAAAATGGGTTCCCTTTGCCTTCGATAGCGAACGTCACAATTTATTTGTAGGCTCATAGTGACTTTAAGAGTGCGGAGAAGAGGGGTGAAGGATGTCTAGATCTTGCTTTAACACATTACAACTGTGGAAACGACAGTTTTCACATGATTGGAGGTGGAAAAGACACTGTCTGAGAGGAATGAAAGAGGTAAACAAAGGAGGAGCCTTGTAGGCAGGTTTGAAAGCAAGGGATTTTCTCTTGAAAGGGGGAACAAAGGAACATACCTACTCAAGGCACGCAGATGCGTTCCACCGAGCTTAGCACATCGAGCAAAAATATGTCGAGGTTGCAGAGGAAGCAGCCTTTGCCATATGCTGGTGGGTCACCGGTTCGGCCAGAAGAAGTTGAGGAAGTTCTCTTTCTCAAAGAAATCTTAATGTGATCCCGATCAGAGAATAAAAACCCAAAATTTGAAGCACCTTTTATGAGATATTCATAACCGGGTATGTTTCATGATCCTTATGTTCATTTCTTTTAGACTTTATAGAAGGATCAGATATTTTTTTAAAACAATGTTTTGCAAAGCATAAATAAAAATTTCCATTTTACTTTATTATGGAACAAAGAGTGGGGCCTTTACTATCAGACCTACTCAAAGAGTTGAGCAAAAAGACAGTCATGGGATCACTTGATGGTCTGGTTGCATTGGAAGACAATGTTTGTAAAAGCTAGACATAAATATTTTGAATGAGTATTGTGAGTAGGAAAAGCTCATCAGAAAACTGGAATGTAATGACATTTGGTTAGTTAATTTTAATTTCTACAAAGTCAAATAAAGCCAGACGGTCTATGGCTTGATTGTCTTTTCAATTTCTGTCTTAGAATGTAGAGAAGAAATACCTTTGAACAGTTTTAATCTAGCAGGATAGTAGTTTGATAAAACTATAGAATATGATCTAATCTGGTCTCATAGGAGTAACAAAGACAGAAGTAGAATAGGTTTTATTATCTTGTTTGTAAAAAATAAATGGTATACAAATGATACTGTAGTCAAATGCACCACTGGAAGAAAAAAATTCTGGGATTGTATAGGATAGGTAGATAGTTTGTTTGGGAGAACACTAGTGATTTGACCTCTTCTACAATTTTGAGGCGGTTGATCAAGAGAAAATGGGTGGGTCAATGCAGAACTTAAAACTTGCCAAGATCATGTTTAATTCTGCATTCCTTGAGAAAGTCATCCCATGTAGAATACTTTATTAGCCTAGAATTTTGAAATAAACGGTGGCAAAATGCTTTTGAAGCCTTTAAAGGGGTGGCCTCACTCTGAAAACACATCATCCTTGAGCCTCCTTGTACTTTTGTCTTTTAATCAGAAGAAATCCCTATGTGATTCTGACCATAAGCCTCACAGTTGCAAAAAAATGTGTTCCTAAAGACTTTCATTTGCCCTTCTACCTCCTGAAATTCTCCATTTCATCCCTTTTCCCCTTTTCAAAACCTCCTTTCTTGTAAAAATAAATATTACTAAATATTGGTTGTGTTATGAATCTTTGTAAATTAGCTCTTAAAAGTCGTATATATGCAAAATTTAGTCATCATTTGTACTCACAAATTTATCTTTGGTCAGTGGTTATATTTTTTGGTAGTTTTATATTTAGTATATAAATGACTAATTTTAGTAGTTTATATTCATTTCATTTTGATTTCACTTCAATAATCATTTATAAACAACTAATTTAGTACGTATTCATTTGTTATGTTCATCAATCAAATCGATATAAAACTACTAATTTAGTACTTTTAAGATTGATTTTATTAGTCTAACATAATTGAATTAGTATGATTTTGCGATCTAATATAAAAATACAGAGATTACATATGTGAGTACAACACTAAATAATATCAACTACAACTATAGCCATTTCCAGCAAATAATTATATGTGAAATGTCAAAAATTACAATATGAGTTTCAACAATGACAGTGGACTAAAATTTACACATGAAATGTTCATTTCATAACTTCAAAATATTGTCATTATTAACTTGCTTTGTTCATAGGGTGAATTCACCAGCTACTGAATACTTTAGCCGTCAATCTCTCTCGTGTGTCTTCATGTTGGATAATGTTTACTCTTAAGGGCATCACTAGATCGGTATCTTCTATCTCTCTCTTTTTCCTTTGCTTGCTCAGTATTGTTGTTCTCCTATTTCTTTTAATTCTTGCCTCTTACCATCAACATTGAGTTGCTTTTATGAAGAAGAAGAAAAAAAGAAGATATAGTGTGATTCAACCATGAGAGCCGATAGACATTAGAATATAAACTAAAATAGACTATAAAGGATTTGGAACGAAGTATATACCATATTACATTCATAATAATTATTGAAATTAGAAGTCATCATCACATTCTGCCGATCACCATTTTGTAGAACTGTCTGGCTTCCTTTGTCTTTTCATCTGTATTCCAAGTTGTTACTATAAATGATTTGTGATAGGTCAATTTTCATTGTCCTAGGCTGCGGCTAGTAAGAAAGATAAATTATGAAACTCATAAAGTTCATTTTAAAAATATTTTCAAATTTGCAAAAGTAAGATGGCAAGCAATATTTATGCTACTATACGTTATTTAATAAATATTGATATTTTGGCCATGTAAAAAATATTTACTTTTTTCTGCGACTCTATACTTATTATTTTTAGTAAGGAGAAGGATTCTCACAAGCTGGTTTAATTTTCAACAGTGTGCATAGTTCATGAAAAACACTTTCCATTGAAGCAGTAAATGGATTAACATTCGGCCATCTATGAAAATTTTCAACGTAAATTCTATATACGAGTCGATGTGGATGTGGGACAGAGAGGAAAGAAACTTGGGAAAGTAGAAAATAGAGTAGAAATAGGTAGGGTTTTCAAAGAAAGATACAATGGCAATCAAAATAAGTTTTTGATATAAGGTGTGCGACCTTTGGTA
This sequence comes from Pinus albicaulis, assembly GCA_034641835.2. Classification (NCBI taxonomy): domain Eukaryota; kingdom Viridiplantae; phylum Streptophyta; class Pinopsida; order Pinales; family Pinaceae; genus Pinus; species Pinus albicaulis. Next base: position 539,000,253 of record CM076570.1, read on the forward strand.
ATACAAAAAATCTTTGATGGGAAAAAAAACATATACAATATTGTGGGTGTTTGCTAAAGGCAAATATCTTTATTAAGCTATTGAAAGATGAAGAATTGACAGACCGAGAATTGCCACGTAATATTTGGTAATACCAGGCATGAGCTTAGTGGAGTGTCCTTTTAATTCTAAACATAATGATAAAGTATGTAGAATTAAATGTGGACCTTCTACAGGTGCTTTGGGTTGGTCACGAGGGCTTGTCCAAGATGAGACTCGAATTCTAGTGGGGAAGAAGTCTTTATTCGAAGAAATTTGAGTAACTTGTGGGTATTGGCGGCCATAAGGAGGTGGCTTGAAGGTATTTTATCAAAGGTAGGGAGCCCTTTGACTTGAGGATTGGTGTTTAACGATGAGCCTATACGCAAAAAAAAATTCACAAGAGAATTCCCGTGCTTGAGTATTTGTGCGAAAGTAGTAGGTATTCTGAAGAGAACAAGATCTCCTCTTGAAGAAAATGAGAAGAAGTGAAATCTCTAAAGGCATTGAAAATTAAAGTGGATCTTACTCATAAATATTTAGAATATTTGTCAATAGAAACATGTACGTATTTGGAGTCGTAGTTGTGTGAATGTTTGACATATTTGATGCGGATCGGTTTCTTCTCTGTTTTGAGCACAGAGGCCCTTCATCTGGTAGGCCACTATGATAAAAAGTATCTCTACCACCATAACCCTTACAAAATTTAGTTAAGTGATTTCTTCCATTTCTACAAGTTGCTATGGATACAAAACAAGAGTCATACCCACAAAGTATAATTTCTGAGACTTTGATTTTTAACTAACACCATTGTGAATGTGAAGAACTTTCTTGCTTGGAGAATTTGGAGGGCCTATAAGGTTGTGAAAGATTGAAATGGAAATTCCAAGTCTTTGGAGTTGGTTTATTTTGAATGATCATCATTGTAGAAATAAAAGTCAAGACGACAGCAGTTGATGATACTCATTTTTCAAAAGAGCCATTAACAACATCCAAATGAATTTTTGATTCTCATTGTGGAGATATTTCTGCTCTTTATGTAGGCGAAGAAAAAAAAGTTTGGTGTAGCTAATATTCATAGACATGTCATCGAGCAAGTCAAGGTATTTTAACACTCTTCATGAGGAAATTGAGCTTGCAATACTCTACAGCACGAGTGGATAGGTTGAATTGGAACTAGGTCGAAACTACAAAATACATGCGAATGAATAACACTCACTAAGGTTATGCGAGAAAATAAAATGGAGAAATTTTTCTCCTGGGGTTATCCACTTGGGTGTGTGGCCACCAAATCCAGCCTAATAGGTTTCCTCTTGGGGGTCTGCAAGTGTCTTGAAATTTTGTCAACCTCCCTGAAAGGCTCAGCCAGATTATTAGAGCTGGGGTCTATTTCTTGTGTGTAATAAAATAAATAATTCTTGTTTTAGATTTAACAAGGGCAAAGAAGCTCAATTTTTTCTTGGCAAAACAAATAACACTTATGACATTATATTGGCTCTCATACTCCCTACCTTTCTCTACGGAATCACTAGGTTGTAGTAGAAGACGAAACACGGATCTTGTTATATTGATGTCAAGGAGAGGGCTCTTTTATAACTAAACCATTTAGCCCTTTAATTTTCCTTCATGAAGATTCATTTGCTTAAGTTAGCTCTCTTTTAGAGATCTTGGTTCTCTTCTGACAATTTTACTACTTTTATAAATACTCCAAGCACGAAAATTATCTTGTGAAAAACTATTGCGGAATAGGTCCACGTTCAACACCAATCAGTGAGTGGTAGGCCTCAAGCAACAATTAAAGCCCCTTGAATCCTCCTGCACAGCAAATACTCTCATCTCATTCAAATTGCTTCGGATAAAGACTTCTTCCCACTAGAATTAAAGTCTCATTCAAATGATCCTCATGACCAAATAAAACCTTGCGAGGAAAGGTCCACATTTAGTCCATGTTTTACCCAACATCTGCATTCTTTGTTTAGAAATTGAGCCAACAACATTCCCACTAAGATCATTCCCGGTATGTCGCGTCACAAAAAACTCTTTCGTTGCATCCTTTTCATCTTTCATTAGTTTAACTGCTTTGTGTTTTCCTTAAGGTAAATATTTAAATACCCCCATATATGTTTTCCATAGCTTTAATTTTAACATTAAAGGCAAAGGCGATTTTCTATCGACAGTGTTTAACTTCCATTTGTATCTTCTTTGGAAGCCTACCTAGTTTCACTTTCTTTTTAACTTTCCCAGGGTTTCTTCTCCTTTTCCTTCTTCCCCTAGATCCATTACGACTCTCTGTATATTGGAGTCATAGTGGAAAATTTTCATAGATAATGATGTATATCCGGCCACCATTTTGCGGAAAGTGTTTGCCGGCAAAAAATTATACACACGATTTGACAATTAAGCCTATTGCAAGAATCATACAACAACACGATTATTAAATGACGTATTGAGATCTTAAGTAAATATTGCTTAGGAAGCTGCGGGTACAATAGCTTAGTAAATAGCATTAGTAGCATAAATATTTCTTGCCCTCTTTACTTTCTCTGAGACTTGAAAATATTTTTAAAATTAACTTCATGAGATTCCGAGTTACCTTTCTCTGCTAGTCACGACCTAGGGAAAATAGGAAAAGTGAGCGGTACTAAAAGCACTTTACATTGGGCGTATTGACTAAACCAGGTGATGAAGAAAATCAAAGGAAATAATGAAGCTCACGAAAATTGTGATCGTTATGAATACTTATTGAACTTTAATTTACCGCTATAATGAATGCAATTCCTTGATGTAAAGCTTTAAGCACTAAAATGTTTGTGCATTTTATTTATTTGTTTTTGTTTTTATGTGTCTCTCGACATGGCCACCGAAAATCTTATAGTTACATATTAGGTATTTAAATCAGCCTAGTGACGGGAAGATGTTGTCATGGGCACTAGAGGTGTTGGCAAGCCCTTAGCTAAAGAACGAAAGGTGACCTACGGTCAACATTGCGGGACGTTGTGAACGACATGGTTGGGCCTCTTACTCACCTACAATATAGTGATACGCCTATAAAATATAAGAAAAGTGTTACCTTATCCACACATACATATAACAAAAGGAGAAGAGAAAAAATGAGGAAAATATAAATCTAACTGGGATATAAAATATATCTTTAGTATTTGGTAGAAGGATATCAATCTCACACCTCACGAGATATAATTGAAGCATTCCTTTGAGGTGATAATTTAGGGAGAGGATCAAACAATACACCGAATAAGAGTATGATTCTCAACATGAGCAAAGATATGAGTGCAACATGTCACATTAGCTTGAATATAATCCTTTCATTGCTTGGAGGCTTTGACAATAGAATGCAACTCAATATACGTTATAGGTTGGGCATCTATGAAAACCATCATAGAGTGTACGCTATATTAGACCATGAGTACATTATTATTAGTGTGAGGACTACATCAACAACATGAACGATTGGCTCATAAGGTCCCTATTTTGTAGCCAGCGATCGACTAAACTTCTGACTGCAATGGGATAGAAGTGAAAAGCGGTAAGTGCCAAAGGTAGGTATTAGCCCTATAAATTTTGGCAAGCAAGCAGGCTAAAATGTTTTGAGCCTTGAGGAATCATTTCTCTTGAAAAACACATCATCCTTGAAGCCTCCTTGTGCCTTTTGTCTTTTATAAAATCCCCTCTGTTTGATTCCATTGTAAATCCTCTGCGGTGCCAAAATTGTGTTCCTAAAACTCGTTGCCTTGTTACCTCTAAATTCTCCATTCATCCCCTTTTCCCCATGCACAAACCTCCTTTTCACCCAATCCCTCCTTGGTCCTCCTAAACTGTCCCAAAATCCCCTCTGACACTACTCACACCCTGGTTGGTCTAATTTCCCCTTTTCTGCTACTATCGTTTGCTGTTATTGTTGTGAAATGCACTAAAAATGAGCCAAAAACCCATTTTTCACATTATGACGGGCTTGGCTGCCCCCGGCCCTAGCCCTGTTTGCTTTTTCTCCACGTGTTAAGGCGTAGAACCCCGAGCGGCCGAGCTCTTGTACGCACTTGTTTATCGGGGGCGAGGTCCGTGGATGGTCCCCACGGATCCGACGATCTTCGCAAATCCCATCGCGTCCATGGTCCCCACCCTTTTCACGGCAGGTACGTCACAGCAAGTCCCGACCCAATCACGGATCAACGTTGGGTGGCTGCGTCGCCCCGGCCGTCGCGGCACGCGCCTTTCGTACGACGAAGACGACATCTGTCTCGCTCTTCTTGGCCTTTGGGAGGTGGGCGATGCAAACCCCCAGGCGATTCCACTCATCGCATGACACGTGGCTCCGGCCATGCTATTCATCGACACCATCCGCAAGCACGGTACGTTCGTCCCACGAATCCGTGTGATATTCCAATATTGCGTCCAGGTACGGGGTGGGCCATGAACGGGCGTCGCACCACAAAAAGTTGCGTGGGGGTTAACAAGGCAAACATTATACAACTCATCCATCGCCCTCCCAAGAAGCATTTTCAATGTGCGATCTCCCACTCAAACATCGGACGATCCAGTTAATACATGCCAACCATCATTGGTCCTTGCGTCCCCCACCACATTCCCGTGTTTTTTCGCATTGTCGTCGGCTCCCACATATATTTCAGGTAAATTAATTTCAATTGTTGCATTTTAAAGCTTTGCCGCGAGTCCTTGACTTTCACCGGACCATCCTCCATGGTTTTACGCGTTTCGTAGTCACCCTACCTTTGTTCGCATTTCGCCAGCGCACGACCATTTTCATCATCCACAGCATCCACCTTCCATGCTTAGGTTTTTGTAACGTGTTTGCATTTTTTGCGAGGTTACGGTGAGCAAAAATCACCATGATTCTGGGTCTACTGTTATAGTAACAAAGAACAAGGAAGGCCGCAGAGATCGTATTAATGGAGAAAAGCACGGGAAGGAGCCATGACAGGATGCGCATTCAAGAAACGGAGCTAAACTACATCGAACCCGAACCATTTAAGCGCGGACTTTGCGGTGGAAATTATCGGTGGAAAGCGAGTTTAAAGGCGTGTAATTGAAGATTTTGAGCCTTAACTAAACAATTAAAGGCAAAATAATGGGTTCGAAATCTGGATCACTCGGGAGAAGGTCTGGCGCTCGAGAAGACCATGTCATCGGGGTTTAAATCGACGAATGACATAGAAGGACACGATGCATTGTTTAGGTCACATTGTGTCCAAGTGAGTTTTCCCCACTGACGAGCGGTCCTATGCCATGAAACATTGCAGGTATAGCGTTTTAGTCATTGATTTTTTCCCGTTCGTTCATGAGGTAATAAATAGTACACCAAAGACATGCCTAGAGTAAATTTACATTTTTTGACGAGGACCACTCTTTCATCCAAAATTGCATAAGTTCAATATTGTCATTTAAAGCAGTGACCTCGGCCACTTGCTACTCTTACGAGTTTTAATGCGCATTTAGTTTTCCATCTACCTTCTACTTGTCACTGGTAGCCCCCTATGAAGAAATTTTTGACAACGAACGGGGGGATAAATTGTTGTTGAGACTTGAGAATGTATTTCCACCTGGCTTACATCATCTTTGTTCCTCTTTACCTGCCTTTTGCCCTTAAGTGAAATCCCTCTCTTGATTTCCATGTAAAGCACTCTTTGTTTGTGAAGAAATGCAGGGGCACCTTTCTCCTCTTGTTTCACCCCCATAGCCTCTACTTTGTTCCCCCATACACTCCCCTTGTTCCTCTCACCCTGGGAATTCTGAAATACTTTATTTTCTTCCTTGTGACCACGTACTTTGCTGTTCCTCTGTCATTCCCCTTTCTAACCTTTAAATCCACGTTTCGGCCGGGTTAAAAACCCACTTTCGAGAAGACTATATGATGGGGCTTGGCCCTTTTCCACAGACCACTTCCCCCACATGCCGACGTTGGGGACCAAGTGCTTAAGTCTCGACGCTAATCGCAATCGGAAGAGCGAGACGGGTGCAAATTCTTGTGTAACATTGAAAATCCCCCCGATGTGATTGTTTTAACACGTTAAGTACGGCGATGTTTTCGCACGGGCCGGTCCTCCGCGATCGGACGGTGAACGTGTGCGCACCCGCCGCGCTTCGATCGCAATCGCAACATTCACGTACGCAACCCCAGAATCCAATCGCAAGCCTATCTCTCGATCTCCGATTGATCGCATCCCCCACCTCCGATCCCGCCAGAATCTGGCCATCACCCGATTACATCTCGGCCGTCCATCCTCCCCGCGATCGACGGTCGGCGGCCGCTCGTCGCATAACCCCTTTAGATCGCAAACTCCGGTTGTCCGCACGTTGAGGGAGTCTTAGATTACTTTATAAGAGTCGCCAGTTCCTCCCGGATCAACGGTCATCGCTCCTCCTTGTCACAATCGCAATATTTGAAATGTGTTGCACATTTTTACCTTTCCGTTAACGATAGTTCGATTAAATCTTGGTCGTTGATCCTCACAGATCAGAGTGGTTACAGCTTTGATCGCCCTCACGCCTCTGGCTGGGTCCCACTCTTACGTACGTTTTCCATCGCATTTCATGTGTTTTATAGGTTTTAATACTATTTATGTATTGTTCTACATTTAATCTCTATAGTTGATCTTTGATGGAACCATGATCTCACGTTCTGTATTTTACAATAACATCATCTTTCTTGAACCCTATCATTCGCATATCTCTTCACTTAAAGCATTTTTCTTTGTCATTTCTGCTAAAATCATTGTTCATGCTTGTACTTAACATATATTTACTTCCTCCACTCCGCCCGGTCCTCCATAACAGTGATTTTCTGCACTTAGTTGTGGGTTTTACGCAGTACAAGGATTGAACATATGCCTCAGTACTGTGATATGGAGGCAACGACAAAATTTCAGCAGCAGAGACAAAAGAAATTAGCGAATATCGGTTTTCACATTAGCCAGTGGTTTTTTTCTCCATCAAAGGAAAGATTTGAAATACGCAAATCATCTCCGGCCATCATTAAAGCTCATAATGCATGAACAAAACGGTAAGGGAACGACATAGGGATCGAGGCATTAAAGAAGATATTTTTGCACCCTCGCGAGGATTTTAGGAAGCACGAGAACCGATTCAAGGAACCCCGCCCACATCGCACGAAGGTACGAAAGCACGAGAGATCGGGGTATCGGGGTTTCCTATCGTGATATTTTTTTCTTCATCGGGGACAAGGCGCCCATACGGTCTTTGTTATGCAGGTGTCCCTGACGAGTTTCCCACCTAACGAGCGGTTCGAAGAAACAAAAACATTTACGAAACGAGCCTTCCGATGTTTGTTTATTCTTGGTTTCCAAATCACCAAGAGTACCGCGACCTAAATGTCAAGATCATATCGGGGAAAATCATTCTTTCCCAAGGAGGTGGCAGAATTAAAATGTGACATGTCAAACGAGTGGGTTTCGACCTGTAGGTCATTCTTAGGTTTAATGTAACATTTAATTTTTTACCTACTCCTTGATCGATCTTAGGATCATCCTTTTCTATAAAGCACGGAAAACATTGTAATGGTTGTTGATGATAAATCGAGGATGCAAGCATTGTTCCTAGATTTGAGACAATTCTCTTGTGCATATTGCAATAAGACAGAACTAGATTAGATGTATTAGATGAATGTTCAGGCTATAGGCTATGATGTACTTTGATTGGTGTTGTTTTTAATATGACATGTTTCTTTGGATCCTAATCTAAAACGGTGGCTGATGTTTCCTCTTTCTCTGTATTCGTGATTGACTTGCTCATGTATGTTATGTTCATTTCATTTCATTCTATTTTGGCAGGAGCAACATAAGTATAATATAGGATTCACTCTTGATAGGTGCTGTATGTTTCTTGCTCTCCTACCTAAATGTTTTCTACTTATGTATTGTGTCTGAATGTTGGTTTTCAATTGATTTAACCGATGTAGTGGATGCTATTGCCTTCTCTGCGATGTATGAATTAATGAAATGTTGTGTTTGGATGTTCTTGGTAGGATTTAGTTGAATGTGTTGAGAACACAGGAGGTCTAGAATCACAGCTGTCGCCTCCACTAGGAGCTTTTCATCCAATTAAACTTTCCAAAGATCCCTTGTTCTGCCTCTAATTCTTGTCAGGGCATAGGAGTTAAACAGCCTGCAGCACGATCTGTAAACGATTTGATTTAGTTCTCCTCCTTCATTTTCAATCCTTTGTCCCATTCCAAACATCTCCTTCAAGATCATAATGCTCTGAATGACTAATGGCCCCGAAAGCTTGCACATTGAACACAAATAAATCGCTGTAAATACATAGCCCAATGGCTTTGATGTTCTACGAGTTATCTGTCTGCTGCCTAAAGCTTCCTCTTTCCACATCATGTCACGTAGTGGTCCTTCTTTCTGATTCCTCAACCAAACACAAACAATCAAACAAACAACCATGAGCCCACAACTAGCCTAAAATCTGCTCAGAGCTTCGAAGTTAAACCTTTGGCTTCTGTGGAGAATCCTCTGGACCCTGAGGGCTAGATCCTAAGGTACGAAAGTGGATTACATGTTGTCTCATCTTTTAGTCTGTAACTTTGGCAAAAACATGGGAACCCAACACTCGGTATAAGAATCCTGAGAACATATTGTAAAGGTTGTTGTTCGGTTGTTTCGATTGTTAGAGGATGGATTTGACAAATAGAAGCAGGTCTTGAGGAGGAGTAGCGGAAGTAGTTTGTATGTAGTAAGTTTGGGAGGAGAAAGTTTGAATTGTCAGTAACCATTGAGCTCGAGTATGTCAGTAGTTTTTATCAATTAATCAAGCACATTTTCTTTGGATCATGGTCTATTACTACGGGTGATGTTTTCTTATCGCATTGTTTTTTATTACATTTTTTTCATGTTGTTAATTTCATACATGTGAATCGAAATCTAGCATAGGATTTATACCAATGGGTACCTATGTCTCTGTCTCCTTGCCTTCAATGTTTTATGTTGTATGTGTTATCTTAGGATTTGTTCAAGCTAATTTAACCAATGTAGTAGTTCCATGTCTTGCTGGTAAAATTATTATGAATTAATGAAATACATGTTTAGTTTTCTTGTTGGATTTAGGCCGGAAGATTTGGGATGCGAAAGGATTAGGGTTATTACATCCACTAGGATCCTTGTCGACCGATTGGCCTTTCTAAAGATCTCTTGCGGTGTCAAAGCATTGAAGGTTCAAATTCCTTCTCTGATCTATGAACCCGGACTCTTGTTAAGCATATCTATGTTTTCCCCTTGGAGCATGCTAGCGGACACGGAGAGTTAAATGACCTGCGGTGGCACTTATCGCTGCCCCTTGTGACTTCCTTGAGAGCTACCTTTGAGTATGTCCAAAGCGGTACCGAGTTAAATGACCTGCGACCGATCTGAGCAGAGAAAGCTGAGTTTGCTTTCCTTCTCTCCTTTCCAATCATAAATATTCCATCCCATCATCTATCTAAAAGATCCTTTAGTATGGATGCTTTCCCTACGAAAGCCTTGGCTAGTGGTTTTGCAAGTAATTCCTTTCATGACTCCATAGCCTAATGGATGGCACATTCCTAGCCTATCCTCTTCACCTAAACGTCTCTTTGCTTTTCTCCTTTCTTTCCATTACCTCTCGATCCCTGTGACCTCATGACCAACCCGGCCAACCGACCAAATTGTGTTGAAACCCTTTGTGCTTCATACCTTGCCTAACATCTTATTTGAGCTTCAAAGATATATATCATTCTTTGTTTTCATGGAAAGATCCCTCTCTGGTCCGGAGACGGAGCTAGATCCTAGGGCCCCAAAGTGGTTATGATGTTGTCTCATCTTCCACAGTCTTGCCGATACGCCCCAGCTGCCAGCAGCCCCAACATAATAGCGACTCTTTCTTTGAGGAATTGGTGCATTTATCTTGCCTCTTAGGCACTCAAAGACTGAGAATCAATGGTTGAATTGGCATTCAATTGTTGATGGTGGACAACATCACGCTATTCATATACATCACAGCGACTCCACACTCCATAACTCTTAGAAGACCAAATGACTCCTTTGGTGAAATACTGCGAGCGGATTTGAGAAGATACGGTGAACTCTTTACGATTTACAAACATGCTTACCGCATACGGAAAATATATGCCCCAATGAGTAGGGGCATATGCTGATTCCCACAAAATGCACAGAGGTAAAATTTGGTTAAAACACCTTTCACCTTTCGAGTGAAAATGTTGATAGGCTTGTATACATCTCATCGAGTTTCATATGTGTGTGGAAATTTAAAAATTGAATGGCATGAAGAGCGCCTAATGAAAATGTTCATGGCAACATTAGAAGGAAGAAAAGCTAGGAGTACGGTATGAATGGTTAGAACCTCAGTTTGTTTTCTTTAAAGGACATGCGCCAAATATTTTACAAGAACTATAAAGGCTTTCTCCATCCTTATCATGGGATTATTTTTGTGATCAATCTCAAAATATCATCTGATACACCATTGGGTATAAGTGGAGATTTGGTTAATATGCATCTTGAAAAGTCTGTTAACGACCATTCAAAAATTTCTGTATACTAGCTATCACAAGAACATGGATAGATAATTGGGAAAAAAATTTAAGGGCAGTAGACATTCATGAATGGCAGCTCGGATGTTGATCCACCATCCTTACGGTTGGGCTTGGACAGAGAGTACCACTCAAATCCGGTCTTCAAAGCAGAAGGCTACTTTGCACTTTTGCACAAAGGAACACAAGACCATCTTCCCCTTTGACGGATGAAGAAATAAATGGGATCATCGATGGAGCGACCCACGACCCTGCGAATTTTTCTGATTAGACATTCTTGTCCATTCATGCGGTGACTTTGTTGTGCGAGTTGGAAAGCTCACATGTAAATCGAAGTGAAGAAAATGTTGATAATTAGGTATGTTTGGTTGGCGAGCATTACTTATATTCATGATTTTCCTATTTTTGATCCATGCGGTGATGATGTTCTCGAAAGGAAGATGATCTTGCGGGGTCATGATCGGTAGATTTATGGAGGAAAATCGATTCCCTTTTACTTCCGGAAATGACAGGCAATGCGAGGCTATTTGCCAATCTTGATGAAGAAAGCTTTTAAGAGTGCGAAGAGGTGAAGGATCTCTGAATCTTTGCTTCACTCCATTACAACTCATCGTGTGGTTTTCACATGATTGGAGGTCAACGACTGTCTGAGAAGATAAAGAGGTAAGCAAAGAAGAAATTTTTGAGCATTTTTGAAAGTAGGAGTTTTCTCTTGAAGAAAGAGGAACCAAAGGAACATACCCTGCTCAAAAAAAGAATACATGAATCACATTTCCTGGGAAACAGCACATCGAGGCAGAATGTATCGAGGAGGCACGAGAAGGGGCAGCAACGCATATATGATAGGTCCTGGATTGAGAAAAAATGAAGAAGTTGGGGGAATTCTCTTTCTCGAAGGAATCATTCTTGATCCCGATGGAAGAAAGAAAACTTCCAGATTTGAATCACACACTTGGAGATATTCATAACAGTGTCATTTCCTTGATCACTTATGTTCATTTCTTTCTGGCTTAGAAGAAGGATCAAAAGGTTTTTTGGCAAGCATGTTGCAAACGAAAAGAAATTTTTCAAAGATACTATTATGGAACAAAAGTGGGAGGCCGCCCTACCTATCATTTTGCTCAAAGAGTTTGTAGAAAGACCGGTCAGCAGGATCATGATGGTACGAGGTTGCATTGGAAGACAATGTTTGTAAGCTGAACTTGTAAATATTTGAAGTAGAGTAGGGTAGGTAGAGAAAAGCTCAATAAAGCTAAGTACATGAGCATGTAGTTAATTGTTTTAATTTACACCAAATTCCGACAAACGAAGACGGTCTAATCTGGCTTAAAACATTTTCCAATTTACATCTTAGAATATGAAAGGAAAGAAATATGCTGAAACCGTTTAATCCTAGCAGAGATAGTAGTTTAGGTACGGGAAACTGTGGAGCCAACGATCTATTAAGTCTCATGGAGTAGCAAAGCTGATAGAATGGTTTATTTTCTTGTTTGTAAAAAATAAATGATGTAAAGAATACATGGTCAAATGCACGGAAGAAAAAGGCTAAGTTGTAGGATAGGTAGGTAGTTGTTTGGGAGAATTTTTGCGAGTGATTTGATGTCTTCACAATTTGTGGCAGTTGATCCAAGAGAGAAAATGGGTGGGTCAAGTACCGGGCATCGCATGCCCCAAGGTCATGTTGTAGATTCTTGACTCCTTGAAAAGCCATCCCCATGTGGAGCCAACATTGCTTTATAAATTTTTGGCGACGGCAAGCAGAAACGGGGGGCTAAAATGTTTTGAGCCTTCAAGATACATTTCCATAAAAACATCATCATGAAGCCTCACTTGTGCCTTTTGTCTTTTGATAAAATCTCTGTTGAATTACATTATAAAAGCCTCTTTGATTGCAAAAAAATGTGTTCCTAAAGGCTTTCATTGCCCCTTGTACCTCTGTGAAATTCTCCAATTCATCTCTTTTCCCCTTTTCAAGCCTCCTTTTCACCCAAAAATATGACTAAATATTGGTTGTGTTATAAAGAATCCTTTGTAAATTAGCTACTAAAATTCGTATATATGCAAATTTAGTCATGGTGTACTCACAAATTTATCATTGCGGTAGTCATTTATATTTTTTTGCTAGTTTTATATTTACTAGTATATAAACGACTAATTCGATGGTTTATATTCATTTCATTTAAATTTCATTAATAATCATTGTAACTATTTAATTTGGTAGCTATTCATTTTAGTTGTGTTCATCATTAGTGATATAAACTACTAATTTAGTAGTTTTAGATTGATTTTATTAATCAACATAATTAATTAGTATGATTTTGCGATCTAATATAAAAATGCAAAGTTACATATGTTAGTGTTCAATACTAAATAATATCAAGTACAACTGTAAAATAATTTCAACCAAATAAATTATATTTTATATGGAAATATTAAAAATTACAATATGAGGTTTTCAACTTAATATTGGTAGGACTAAAATTTACATGAAATGTTGTTTCATAACCCCAAAACATTATCATTGTGTTTCAAGCATTGAGGGTGAATTCACCAACTCGAATACTTCAGCCGTCATTCTCTGTGCGTGTGTCTTGTGTTGAATATTTACTCTAAAGAGGCATCACTAGATCGAGTATCTTATACTCATCTTTCTCTCTTTTTTATTTGTAACCAATGTTATTGTTCTCTTTATTTCTTTTAATTCTTGCTTCTTACCATCAACATTGAGTTCCTTTTTTGAAGAAGAAGAAAAGAAGATACGGTGTGGATTACCAAGCCATGAGAGACAATGAACACTAGAATATAAACTAAAATAGTATAAAAGGATTTTGTTTGATATACCATACGTGTTCATAATAATTGTGAAAATTGTGATGTCCATCACATTCATAACGATCAATATTTCGCGCGGAAACCTAATGTATGCTTGTCTTTTCATCATCGTTGATTTATTTTACTACCAATGATGATTTTGTGATCGAGTTCAATTTTCCCATTGTCCTGAAGCCTCAAAACTAGTAGAGAAAAATAAATTATGGAAACTCATGAAATTCATTTTAAAATATTTTCAAATTTACGAAAGTAAAGATGGCAAGCAATATTTATGCTACTATACGTTATTTAATAAACTCTTGTGCACGATAACCTTAATAAATATTTAATTTTTACAATCTATACGTCATTTAATACACATGGTAAGAAAGGATTCTACCAGCTGGTTTAATGTTCAATAGTGTGCATAATTTCATCGAAAAACACTTTCCATTAAATGGTAATGGATTAACATTAGACATACATAGAAATTCTCCTTTGTAAATTCTATATACGGAGAGTCGGTAATGGATATGGGACGAAGGGAAAGGAGAAAACTTGAGAAAGTAGAAAAGGAAGTGAAAGTAGAGTAGGGTTTTCTGAAAGAAGATACAATGGCGGTCAAAAATAAGTTTTTGATAGAAAATTGTACGGCCTTTGGTAATGCTAAAAAATTTTGACGGGAAGAAAAGCATATACAATAACGGTGTGCCTAAAGGCAAATATCTTGTTAAACTATTTGAAGATATGAAGAGGTAAATGGTAGCCAAAAGACTTGATCCGGTGGATATTGGCGGTCTTGCTAACTATTCCATAGGGCTCTGCTGTCTGTTCGGTTTCGGTTGGCAGTTTACTTATTTTAGCGAGTTTTGGGTCCTAAACCGAAGTCGTTTTGAGGCCCTAGCGACGTTTTTTTGGAAAACGGAGGAGCAACATGGGTCCATAGACCTATGTTGCTGAATTCCCAGATTTGTAGTCCTCGGATAGATCTTTTTATAACGAGGTATGGTAAAATAAACAGAATCGTATGTATACTTAAAGTACGCCCCTGGAAGTTGAAACACCAATTTAAGCAGGGCCTGGTTTTAGCTTCATCTAGGGTTAGGAGTTTTGAATGTTTAGGATTTTCCATTGTTTCTAAATGATAAATAGGCCTCGAGCCTCATTGTAACACGATTCGAGGAGCACCTTAGCCGCCACATCTCTTCGAGAGATAGCTACACGCGACACCCTAGCTAGTTTTATTTCCATTTTTAATGCAGCAAGCAAATTTCGAGTTCTTTGATATTAATGAAATGAAGTGTTATTTCTGTTGCATCTACGTATTTGTGGTTGTATGTTTGTTTTTGTTGCGTTCACACATAAATCCGGATCAGTGGTATCGGAAGGGTCTGCTTTTCTGATCCTTCTTTGCATGTCCCCAACGAGGTCGGGTATAAGGAGGGCAGGGCTCGATGCGGTGGAACTGCCCCCGGAGTATTTTCATGAGCCTCGACGGACGCCCACGTGGGGGACGAAAAGAAAGATGAGGGGAGCGGGGAGATCTATCAAAATATTGCTCGAGGAGGCCTCGAAAAACAAGGAAACGTGATGATGAATCGCTTTGTTGGATCCTTCAGCGGTACCCACCCAGGCGGCGCTGCTCCGCATCCGACGGCGGCCACTCCCGGAAGAGGCGACTCCCTTTAGTGCAAGTAAATTTGACATTTCCCATGTTGAGGGGTCAAATAGACGCGGTCTTTTGTCAGAATACGTGGTTGAGTCTGTTAGAGGATATTTCTCGGTTCATGACTTTTAGGGCCAGGAGAAAGGTGTTTTTACACTCTCCTCAAAGCTACCCCCCATGTTGAATTTGGTGAGAAGCCTATTGTGTGAGAACAAGGACCGGGCGAGAACCCTCTTGATATGGTAGTACCCGACTTGAATTCTTCAAGGCAGCGAGTCAAAGAACAGTACTATCATGTGGGGAGCTATGAGGACAAGTACATACAATGAACCATAAGCCAAACAGAAAAGATCGAGGTGTTACCGTGGTGGCCAGATACATTTCCATGCCACTGCGCACAAAGTTGGGTATCAAGGTCAGGAAAACATGCAGTGCTAAAGTATCGCATTTGTCTACTAAGCCATTGGAAGTAAGTTCCTTGACATCTCCTAAGCAGTACGGCATGCGGTATCTTTATGAATTGAGCGAGAAATTCAAGCGAGAAGAAACGGAACTTTTGGATGCGAATCAAAAGCAAGGAAAGGTGTCCAAACCACGGAGCAAAGGACCAAGCCAAGGCATGGTGGCTAGAAGCCAACTCGTGAAGCCACAAAGAAAACTGACACCCCGCAAAACCGAAGGACACGGAAAGTGGTGTGAGTTCCACTGACTCCCTCACAGCACGAGTGAGTGTCGGGCCAGCAGTCGCTGATGGTGAGATGAGGGCCGAGTCGGTGCATGCTGCGACTCCGAATCGAGCACGAAGGTGAATGAAAAGGCAGTTGTTCGATGCGGAGCCCAACGCCACTGGCCCCTTATGCAAAAGTCCGGAAGGCAAGAAAGATCAGAGGAGGAGGAACGTCTCTTCACTCAGGAGATGTGGGTAAGGAGGGCTCCACCGATGCAGTTCATTGACCAAACCAGTAGGGGCCAAGAACCTCATTCCGCGGAGACACGGTAAGAGCGATTGGGCTTGCCGACACAGGCTCACCCACATCCACATGCATAGCGGGGTGGCTTCCCACCAGGAGCGAGATCTCCCGCGTCGGCCGGCGGTGTCGCCTTCCCTGTAGCATCAAGCCCTTCACGGATGAGGTACTATGTGGCGTTGCTCCTATTGATGTTTCGGTGTATTATTGGGGCAACCATACTTGTGGAAAAGCGTCCATCTTGTATTATGAGTCTAAACCTCGTGCTGTTATTGTTACTTTTGGAAAATAAGTTGTACGAGGATACCCGGAAGGCTGCCTCTAATAACTATCTCTTTAGTTCTTTATGACAATGCAGTAAGCTCATTTCCCAAACCGAAGTCGTTTTCACATTTAGTCACGCCCCGAACGCAAGAGAAGAATATTGGCCACATCTCCGAAGACGGGGCTCTACCTTGCAACAACAACAAATGGATAAGGTTGCTTGGAGGAGTACGGAGACATATTCACCTCACACGGGGTTCCTGCGCGCATCGGGTCGAGGCACCCGATTGATCGACCCCCGGTCTTACCGCTGCCAATGAATCGATCTATCGACGCTCTATGCAGAGAATGATGGAAATCAAGAGCAGAGATTCGAGAATGCAGAAAACACATGGAACCAAGGATTCATCGCCACATTGGGGCTTGGAGTACGTGTTGGTACGAAGAAGGATGGGACATGGAGACTTCTGTATTGACTATCGAGCCTTCGAACAAGATCACTTTGTCCGAATAGGTGCCCAATCCACGGATTGATGGCTTATGCCAGACCAACTCAAAATTAAAAATATTTCAGCAAGATGCGACACCGGAAACCGGGTATCACCGAATGCCAGAGTTGAACCCTCCAGGTGTGTTGAAGGCGCAGCAAGCGGGAAAGGCCTTTTGAATGGTGGTCATGCCTTTCGGGTTTGACGAATACTCACTTGCATGTGAGGATGATGGATGACATCTTACTGACCATTCATAACTCATTATAATGGTGTACTTGGATGACATTCGATCTTAAGCCAGGACTTGGGAAGAGCACCTTCCTTTATCCAGAAAACGAAGTCCTCCAAAACAACTGTGACAACAAAGGTTGTGTGCCAATTTGGAAAGGCACACTTTTAGCATGACCCGGAGTTTAATGTCAGGATACATTATTGATGAAAGGGGCCATGTGGATCATTGAATCCAAGTCATTTGGGTTGACATTAACCACTATAACGGAAGCTTCGCGACTTTAAGGTCTTTTAATTTCTATCGGAGGTTCGTGTTGGGATTCTCTCATATCACTTGGCCCTTGAGTCAAGTCACTAGGGGGAGGAGAAAGCGAGGAAGCAAGAATTTGGGGTTGGAGACCTCAACGAGCGTTCACGGAAGCTGAAAAACGCCTCTTGTGCCGCGATCTCACTTTGCAGGACACATAGCAGCCATTTGAGATCGAGACGAGATGCCTCGACTGTACTGTTAGGCGATTCTTCTCAGGGGACATCCGGTGGCATTTTTCACGGTGAGACATTGTCGACACGATTCGCAAAGTACCCACATGTTACAAAGTATGCTCATTGTGCGAGCTTGTCGACGATAGAAAGCATTACATTTTTGGGGAAGAAACAATCATCACTCTGGGACACGAGGCCACAGCGGTTCATGGAGACGAGGATGAGAATGATCGCCATCGAGAAGTGGTCTGCCATATACTGTGATTTCATTTGAACATCAAGTATAAGAGACTGGCACAATCATGTTTATAGGGTTGCCTCGGTAGACACCGATCGTGGCGCTCACTGCTGTACTCAGCACACCGCCAGGTGCAGAGACACGATTGGCCACTTCTCTATGAGAGTGACCCGAAATTGACCAAACACACAAAACACTCTGCAGGGGTACGCAAGTTCCAAATTTTCACCTCGTATGCACTTTTGTCACATGGGACACCTTTGTGTTCCTTGACGAGCGATGCCAAGATGATATAGGAAGCACGGTCTGGAGGTCGAGTCGCTGAACGTTTCGAGGTCGAAAACGATGGCAATCCTGTGATGTTTCTGTCGGCGAACAACCCGAAAGGATGTCGGCTTGTACGAGATCTTTCTGCTTCCTTTGACCTGCATTGTAGCAGGCCATCGAAAGCAAGGCCTATATGCTCTCTACCTACCCCTAAATAGGCCTTGAATCCATATCCATGGTTACATGTGAAACACCTTCCTAGCGAGGAAATGGCTTGTGTTTTTGTGGCATTGCGTCGACGATTCTCGAAGATAGCCATTATGGCGGCTATGAAGAATATCACGATGAAAACGCGCTAAACTCTTCTTTGAACGAGTGTGGGTGCGCTGGGATGCACGGTCTATCCTGTCGAGATGGGATAAACGAGGTTCTAGGCTGGTACAGTGCGACCTGCGGTTGATGTTGGATACCGAAGCTCACCGAAGTCCACGAAGCTTTCCATCCCGACAAGATGGCAGAACGGTCGTCGACGAGAATGATTGTGCACGTGTAGCATGTACAGTGAAAACATCCGCATGGAGACCGAGCATATGTACAGCATAGTTATATTCGAGCTCTCCACCGGTTCAATACGACACGCCCAACCCATTTGCGGTGAGCCGGGATTCCGACCTTTATGCCCCATTGACGTAGCCATGCCATTTGCGGTTGCTCGAACCAATTCAGCTCATGTCCCGATGCGAAGTTGAAGCAAAGCCGGTGGCCATCGGCGTTCAACACATACGCAACGAGTTCATGATATGTTGGACGAGCCAATGCCAAGTGCTAGCGCAACGCCATGATCAACAACGGTGCCACACAACTTTCGAGGTGGGTGACAAAGTATGTTTACATTTTGCAGAAGAGCGCCTCCAGACCCCACCGCAAGCTTCGCCCGCTCCAATACGGGCCGTGCCACCATCACCAAGGCACCGTGAGAACAATGCATTTGAGCTCGGTGTTCCACCATTGCCAGTACTTGCACCAGTCTTGATGTGGATCGCCTTCGTCACTTACTTCCCACCACTCTGGACACCTCGGACATTGCGGAGAACAACTCACACCAAGCTGAGTTAAATCCGGACGCATGGAACGAGCCTGCAGTTGCATCATGGACATGCAAATCATACCACTACTTGACGTAGAATCCAACTATATCGGGTTGTCAAGGCGGCCAGCTCACACACCAAGGAAAGTGGTTCACCGGGGACCAAGTTTGTGAAATTTCACTCATCTCATGGGAAGACACGCAATAGGGACCATTTTGCTTCCTAAGGAGGAATCCGGGGTGGATGTTGGTGGTCACCCGCCTATTCCCGCCAGGGCTCCCACATTGTCTGTTTCAGTTTGGTTAAATAGTTTTACTATTTTTAGCAGTTTTTGGTCCTAAACTTAGGAGAAATGGTTACCCAGGGCTTCCCTAACTGACATTTTTTGGGAAAAGCAGGAGGCAACATGGGTCCATGGACCGATGTTGCCGTTCCAAATTTGTGGTCTCGGATAGATCTTTCCTAACGAGGTATGGTACGCGTCAAACGGAGATCGTATGCCAGGGAATTACGCCCACAGGAGGTGCTGCAACACCAATTTACCCGAACGGGGCCCATAGTTTTGGCGCCTTCATCTCTAGGGTTAAGTTTTTGGTGGTGGGATTTTCCATTGTTTTCACATAAATGATAAATAGGCCCTCGAGCACCTCATTGTAACACGGATTCGAGCTGTAGCCGCCATCTCTTCTCGAGAGATAGCTACTGAGCGCCCTAATTAGTTTTATTTCATTTTTATGCCTTAAGCAAATTTCGGTTCTTTGATATTAATGAAATGAAGTGTTATTTCATGCATCTACTGTATTTGTAGTTGCTGTTTTTTATTTTGTTGCGTTCCTACATAAATCCGGATCAAAACTTTGTTTGTGGTCTTTGAATTTTTGGGCATGAGCTTAGTGGAGTGTCCTTTGCCCTATTTCTAGCTTTAATGATAAGAAACATGTAGAATTAAATGTGGACCTTCTCGGTGCTTGGATTTGGTCACGAGGGAACTTGTCCAAGACAGGACTCAAATTCTAGTGGGAGAATGCTGTCAGAAGCAATTTGAATGAGATGGAGATATTGGCAGCGCAAGAGGTGGCTTCAAGGGTATTTTATCAAAGTCAAGGGCCATGACTTGGGGATTGGTGTTGAACGTGGACCTATACGCAACATTTTTTCACAAGAGAATTCCCGTGCTTGAGTATTTATGTGAAAGTAGTAAAATTCACTACAAAGAGAACCAAGATATCTACGAAAGAGATAAGGGAAAGAAAATTAGAAAACTCTCAAGGGTTGAAAGTTAAAGTGGAATCTTACTTTGCGGAAGATTTGTCAATCACATAGTGTATACGTATTTGGAGTCCCTAGTTGTGGTGAATGTTTGACATATTTGATGCAGATTCGGTTTTTTTCTTCTTTATTTGAGCTTTGAAGGCCCTTCATCTAGTGAGCCTATGATAAAAGTATCTCTACCACCATAACCCTTACAAGAATTTAGTTCGTGATTTCTTCCATTTCTACAAGTTTCTATGGATACAAAACAAAGGAATTCATACCCACAAAGTATAATTTTAAAGACTTTGATTTTTAATGCCACCATTGTCAATGTGAAAGAGACTTTTAATGCTTGGAGAATTTGGAGGGCCTATAAGGTTGCTTAGAAGATTGAAATGGAAATGCCAAGTCTTTGGAGTTGGTTTATTTTGAATGATCACTCCCTACATTATGAAATAAAAGTCAAGACGACATGGTTCTTGGTCCTTTCATTTTTCAAAAGAGCCATTAACAACATCAAATGAATTTTTGATTCTCAAACATGGGAATGTTTCTCTTTATATAGGCAGAAAAAAAGTTTAGTGTAGCTAATATTCATAGACATGTCATCGAGCAAGTCAAGGTGATCATCCCCAACTTACTCTTCATGAAATTAGGCTTGCAATACTCTACAACCTGGTGGATGGAGTTGAATTGGAACTAGGTCGAGGCCTTTACAAAATACATGCTAATGAATAACACTCACTAGGTTATGCGAGAAAATAAAATGGGAGAAATTTTTTCTCCTAGAGGTTATCCACTTGGGTGTGTAATACACACCAAATCCATTTCCTAATAGGTTTCTCTCTTAGGGTACAAAGTGTCTTAGGCCATCAACTTCCCTAGAGCTCAATAGATTATTAGAGCTAGAATTCTATTTCTTGTGTGTAATAAAATAAATAATTCTTGTTCAGATTTTAACAAGGGCCAAGAAGCTCAACTTTTTTCTTGGCAAAACAAATAACTTACTTATGACATTATATTGGCTCTCATACTCCCTCTGCTTTCTCTACGGAATCACTAGGTTGTAGTAGAAGACCAAGGCACAGATCTTGTTATATTGATCGCTAAAGGAGAGCATCACCATAACTAGACCATGTAGCCCTTTAATTTTCAACCCCTTGAGAGATTTATTTGCTTCCCTTAGCTCTCTTTTAGAGAGAGCTTGGTTCTCTTTGCAGCCAATTTTACTACTTTCCCATAAATACTCAAGCACGAGAATTATCTTGTGAAAAACTATTGCAGATAGGTCCACGTTCAACACCAACCCCTGAGACGTGGGCCTCAAACATTGATAAAATCCCCTTGAATCCACTCCTGCACCGCCAATATCTCCATCTCATTCAAATTGCTTCCGATAAAGACTTCTTCCCACTAGAATTAAAGTCTCATTAAAATGATTCCTCATGACCAAATCCAAGCACTGCAGAAGGTCCACATTTAATTCTGCATGTTTCTTATCATTGGTGTTTAGAAATTGGGCAACAACATTCCACTAAGATCATTCCCAGTATACTTCAGCGCCACAAAAAACTCTTTGGTTGCGGCCTTTTCATCTTTCAGTAGTTTAACACTGTATTTTCCTTAAGGTAAATGTTGCGTACTGTAAAAAAAAAAATTCCCATAAAAATCAATTTTAACATTACCAAAGACAAGGCGATTTTCTATCAGCAAATTATTTTAACTTCCATTGTATCTTCTTTGGAAACCCTACCTAGTTTCACTTTCTTTTCTGCTTTCCCAGGTTTCTTCTCCTTTTCCTTCTTCCTAGATCCATTACTGACTCTCTGTATACTGGATTCATAGTGGAAAATTTTCATAGATAATGAATGCTAATCCATTACCATTTAACGGAAAGTGTTTGCCGGCAAAATTATGCACACGGTTGACAATTAAACCTATTGCAAGAATCCTTCTTCTTACGATGTATTAAATGACGTATTGAGCTGTAGAAAGTAAATATTGCTTAAGGCTATCGGGTACAGGAGCTTATTAAATAACGTATAGTAGCATAAATATTTCTTGCCCTCTTTACTTTCTCTACAGACTTGAAAATATTTTAAAATTAACTTCATGAGATTCCAGAATTTACCTTTCTCTACTAGTCACAGCCTAGGGAAAATAGGAAAAGTGAACTGATCACAAAAGCACTTCATTGGTAGTAAATAAATGAGTGATGAAGAAAATCCAAAGGGCAAGATTAGGCTCACGAAAATTGTGATCGTTATGAATGTGATGGACACCACAATTTACCGCTATAATGAATGCAATTCCTTGATGTAAAGCTTTAAGCACTAAAATATTTTATTGCATTTTCTTTATTTGTTTTTGTTTTATCGTGTCTCTCGACATGGCCACCGAAAAGCTAATAGTTACATCTTCGTGTTTAAATCAACCTCGTGATAGGAAGAACTTGTCATGGGCACTAGAGAGGGTGTTAACAAGCCCTTAGCTAAAGAGCCGAAAGGTGGTAGCCCTACGGTCAACATTGCAGGACGCTGTGAACGACATGGTTGGGCCTCCTTACTCACCTACAATATAGTGATGCTCCTATAAAATATAAGAAAGGTATTCACATATCCACACATACATATAACAAAAGGAGAAGAGAAAAATGAAGGAAAATATAAATCTAACTAGGATATAAAATATATCTTTAGTATTTGGTAGAAGGATATCAATCTCACACCTCACAGATATAATTGAAGCATTCCTTTGAGGTGATAATTTAAGGAGAGGATCAAACAATTTCTGAATAAAGTATGATTCTCAACACTTAGATAAGAATGTGAGTGCAACATGTCACATTAAGCTTGAATATAATCCTTTCATTGCTTGGAGGATTTGACAATAGAATGCAACTCAATATTGTTATAGGTTGGGCATCTATGAAAACCATCATAGAGTGTCTGTCTATAATAGACCACAAAATTTTGTGTGTCGTGTGGGGACTACATCAACAACATGAACGATTGGCTCATAAGGTCCCTATTGTGTAGCCACTGATCGACAAAAACTACGTTCCTAATGGGATATAAGTGAAAACTGATAGCTGCAAAGGTAGGAACTGTTAGCCCCCTATAAATTTTTGATAAGCAAACAAGGGGCTAAAATGTTTTTGAGCCTTCAAGGAATGAATTTCCTCTGAAAACACATCATCCTTGAAGCCTCCTTGTGCCTTTTGTCTTTTGATAAAATCCCCTCTGCTGATTCCCATTATAAAGCCTCTCTGATTGCCAAAAATTGTGTTCCTAAAGGCTTTCATTTGCCCCTTGTACCTCTGCAGAATTCTCCATTTCATCCCTTTTTCCCCTTTTTCAAAGCCTCCTTTTCACCCCAAAAATCCCTCCCTTAGTCCTCCTAAACTATCCCAAAATCCACTCTAAACCCTACTCGCACCCCTGGTTTTGTCTAATTTCCCCTTTTCTCCCTTATCGTTACCCTTTATTGGCCTTGAAATGCACTAAAAATGGGCCAAAAAACCATTTTCCACATTATGACAGGCTTAGCACCTTTCGGCCCCAGCCCCTCAGCCTTTTTCTCCATGTGACCGGGGCGCTAGAACCATGCACTGGCCCAGAGAGCGCTTATCGCATGTGTATCGGGGGCAAGGTCCGTCGTTGATCTACACAGATCCGACGGTCTTCGCAATCCCATCGCGTCCATGGTCCCCACCCTTTTCACCGCCCAATCACATCACAACCATCCATTTAATCCGCAGATCAACGGTCAGTAGCTCATCCGCCCCAATGGTCCCCGCGTCGCGCACTGTGCAGAAACCGGCGGCATCTATCGCACCGCCTTTGGGAGGTAGGCGGTATTTTTTATTTCGAAGTGATTCCACTCATCGCATGACGCGTGGCTTCGCGCACTATTCATAAACTGCCATCCATAGCACATTAACGTTCGTCCACAGATCTGGCGCGATATTGTTGTGCACCGTCCGATCTGGGGCGGGCCATCCGACGGTAGTCGCACCACGAAGTTGTGCGGGAGTTAACCAAGCCAAACAGTACCCCTGTCCCACCATCCGTCGCCCTCTGAAGCATTTTCAGCCGTCGATCTCCTCCAGAGATTGGACAATCCAGATTTAATGCACGCCCCGCCATCGATCGGGTCCCGCCACATCACCATTCCATGTGTTTTTGTCGCATTGTCGTCGGCTCCCCTATATATTTCATTCAAAGGTCAAATTTCAATTATTTGCATTTAAACTTTGCCGCAGTCTGCCAGCTTTCACCAGACCATCCTCCATGGTTTCACTACGTTTTCGCCATCACCCTGCACTGTTCCGCCATTTCGCCAAGCTGCACGGCCATTTTCATCATCCCCGCTGCATCCACCCTTCCCATGCATGGTTTTCTTAATGTGTTTGCATTTTTTGCAGGGTTATGGGTAGGCGGAAATCCGCCATGATTCACAGTCTCTGTTATAGTGACAAAGAACACCGAGAATGCCATTTATAGAGATCGTATTAATGGAGAAATCCCGGGAAGGAGCCATGACAGGATGTGCATTCAAAGAACGGAGCTAAACTCTGTCAAACCTTCAAGAACCATTTAAAGCGCAGACTTTGCAGATAGAGAGTATCAGTGGAAAGCAGAGAGTTTAAAGGAATGTAATTGAAGATTTTGAGCCTTAACTAAACAATTAAAGGCAAAATACCAGTTCGAAATCCCGTGGATCACTCAGAAGGTCCAGTGCTCAGAAGACCATATCATCAGGGTTTTTAAATCAGCAGAATGTTTCCTCCTGAGAAAGGACACAGTACACATTATTGTTTCAGTCCACATTGTGTCCAAGTGAAGTTTTCCTTCCTGACAGCAGTCCTATGCCATCAGAAACATTTGTTACACAGTATGGCAGACCTGAGTCATTGATTTGTTTTCGTTCAGTTCACCAGAGTGTTGAAGCAAGTACACCAAAGACATACCTGGAGTAAATTGCAGCCTGACGAGGACCACTCTTTCCTCCAAAGAGTGCATAAGTTCAATGCTTAGACATTTAAAACAGAACGAGGCCTCGGCCCTTTTCCTCTTCTGAGTTTTAATGCTGCATTTAGTT
This sequence comes from Pinus albicaulis, assembly GCA_034641835.2. NCBI lineage: Eukaryota > Viridiplantae > Streptophyta > Pinopsida > Pinales > Pinaceae > Pinus > Pinus albicaulis. The sequence continues at coordinate 539,025,696 of CM076570.1, forward strand.
TTCCATCTACCTTCTCTGCTCCACTCGAGCTATAAGAATCCCCGAGAACATATTGTAAAAGGTTGTTGTTCGGTTGTTGCCGATTGCTGTTAGAGGGATTCAGTTTGACCGTTAGAACAGTCTTGGGAGGAGTAGCAAAGTAGTTTGTATGTAGTAGGTTGGGAGGAGAAAGTTTGGACTGTATTAGCCATTGAGCTCAGAGTATGTGACTGGTTTTGCATCAATTAATCAAGCACATTTCTTTGGATCACGGTCTATTACTACGGGTGATGTTTTCTTATCGCATTGTTTATTACATTTTTCATGTTGTTCATTTCTTCTAGCTCGAATCAGAAATCTGGCATAGGATTTACCCTTGTTAGGTTCCCTATGTCTCTGCTCTCCTTGCCTTCAATGTTTTCTGTTGTATGTGTTATCTTAGGATTTATTTCAAACTAATTTAACCAGTGTAGTAGTTCCATATGCTGCTAGCTGATGTATGAATTAATGAAATCTGTCTTTAGTTGTTCTTGTTGGGTTTAAGCTGGAAGATTTGGGATACTGGGGATTAGAATTAGCCCTGTCCACTAGGATCCTTGTGCGACCAGCTGGCCTTTCTAAGATCTCTTGCTGGTGTCAAAGCATTGAAGGTTCAAATTCATTCTACGTCATGGAGCCAGTGCATGCTTTTATCTTTGAAATCCCTTGAAGACACTACTTTTGCTGAGTTAAGCCTGCGGTCAATCTGTAAGCTGCCCCTTGACTTCAACGCCAAGGCTGCCTTTGAGTATGTCCAAGCAGGTGCGGAGTTAAATGACCTCGACCCAATCTATAGGCAGAAGCTGGGTTGCTTTCCTTCTCTCACTTTCAGGCTCAATGTTCCCATCCCATCATCTATCTAACTCACGATGGGCCGGATAATTGCTGAGCCCACGAAAACGCTTGGCTGGTGCCTCTCTCTTGATGCTGTGAATCATGGCCAATGGATGGCTAGGATTGCAGGATGGGGTAGGATGGGTAGGTAGATTGTTTGAGAAATTTTCTGCTGATTTGATGTCTTCACAATTTGTGGCAGTTGATCCAAGAGAGAAAATGGATGGGTCAAGTAGCAGGCATCTGGCCTACACCAAAGATCATTTCTGAATTCTTGACTCCTTCAAGAAGAAGCCATCCCCATGTGGAGCCACTGTTAGCCCCTTATAAATTCCTTGACAAGCAAGCAGGGGGCTAAATTGTTTTTAAGCCTTCAAGGAATGCATTTTTCTTGAAAAACACATCATCCTTGAAGCCTCATGCCTTTAGCTACTGATAAATCCATAGGTTAGTTATAAAGCCTCTTTGATTGCAAAAAAATGTCAGTTCTCATTCATTTTCTTATACCTCTGTGAGAATTCTCAGTTCATCCCTTGCACCCTTTTTCAAAACCTCCTTTGCTACCCAAAAATAGTATGACTAAATGGAACATTACTAAGAGACGCTGTAAATTAGCTACTAAAAGTCGTATATATGCAAAATTTAGTCATCATTTGTACTCACAAATTTATCATTTGCAGTAGTCATTTATATTTTTTTGGTAGTTTCATATTTAGTATATAAACGACTAATTTAGTAGTTTATATTCATTTCATTTGATTTCATTAATAATCATTGTAAACAACTAATTTAGTCGTATTCATTTTATTTGTGTTCATCATTAGTCAATATAAACTACTAATTTAGTAGTTTTAGATTGATTTTATTAATCAACATAAATTAATTAGTATGATTTTGCGATCTAATATAAAAATGCAAAGTTACATATGTTAATTACAATACTAAATAATATCAACTGCAACTATAAATAATTTCAACCAAATAAATTATATTATATGAAATGTCAAGAATTACAATATGAGTTTCCAACTTAATATTGGTTGGACTAAAATTTACACATGAAATGTTGTTTCATAACTTCAAAACATTATCATTGTGTTTCCAACGCATTGCAGGTGAATTCACCAACTCTGAATACTTCAACCGTCATTCTCTATGCGTGTGTCTTATGTTGGATATTTACTCTAAGGGCATCACTAGATCGAGTATCTTCTATCTCTCTCTTTTTTCGTTTGTCGCTCCAATGTTATTGTTCTCCTATTTCTTTTAATTCTTGCTTCTTACCATCAACATTGAGTTCCTTTTATGAAGAAGAAGAAAAAGAAGATACAGTGTGGATTGTAAGCCAGGAGAGACGATGAACACTAGAATATAAACTAAAATAGACTATAAAAGATTTAGACGATATATACCATATTGCATTCATAATTGTGTGAAATTGTGATGTCCATCACATTCATAACGATCACAATTTTCGCGAGCCTAATCTTGGCCTCTGTCTTTTCATCATCGTTGATTTATTTACTACCAATGAAGTGATTTTGTGATCAGTTCAATTTTCCCATTTGTCCTAGGCTCTGACTAGTAGAGAAAGATAAATTATGGAATCTCATGAAGTTCATTTTAAAATATTTTCAAATTTGCAAAGAAATTAAAGATGGCAAGCAATATTTATGCTACTATACGTTATTTAATAAGCTCTTGTGCCTGATAGCCTTAAGAAATATTTACTTTTTTACAGCTTTATACGTCATTTAATACACCGTAAGGAGAAGGATTCTCACAACTGGTTTAATTTTCAACCGTGTGCATAATTTCATCGAAAAACACTTTCCGTTAAATGGTAATGGATTAACATTCAGCATCTATGAAAATTTTCCACTGTAAATTCTATATACAGAGAGTCAGTAATGGAAATGGGATGAAGGGAAAGGAGAAGAAACTTGGGAAAGTAGAAAAGGAAGTGAAAGTAGGTAGGGTTTCCAAAGAAGATACAATGGCAGTCAAAAATAAGTTTTTGATAGAAAATTGTGCGGCCTTTGGTAATGCTAAAAAAAAAATTATGGGAAAAAAAACATATACAATACGCAGTGTTTGCCTAAAGGCAAATACAGTGTTAAACTATTGAAAGATGAAGAGGTCGTAGCCAAAGACTTTTCTGTGGTGCTGAAGTATTTTGGGCATGAGCTTAGTGGAGTGTCCTTTGCTCAATTTCTAAACACCAATGATAAGAAACATGTAGAATTAAATGTGGACCTTCTACAGTGCTTGGATTTGGTCACGAGGGAGCATCCGAATCAGACTCGAATTCTAGTGGGAAGAAGTCTTTATCCGAAGCAATTTGAATGAGATGGAGATATTGGCAGCGCAAGAGTGGCTTCAAGGGTATTTTATCAAAGTCTGAGGCCCGCGGCTTAGGGATTGGTGTTGAACGTGGACCTATCTGCAACATTTTTTCACAAGAGAATTCCCGTGCTTGAGTATTTATGTGAAAGTAATAAAATTGACTACAAAGAGAACCAAGATCTCTCTGAAAGAGAGCTAAGGGAAGAAAATTAGAAAGCTCTCAAGGGGTTGAAAATTAAAGTGGATCTTACTCATAAATATTTGCAGAAGATTTGTTAAGCAGGAAACATGTGCATATTTGGAGTCCTAGTTGTGTGAATGTTTGACACATTTGATGCAGATTCGGTTTTTTTCTTCTTTATTTGAGATTTGAAGGCCCTTCATCTAGTGAGCCTATGATAAAAGTATCTCTACCACCATAACCCTTACAAGAATTTAGTTCGTGATTTCTTCCATTTGTACAAGTTGCTATGGATACAAAACAAAGGAGGTCATACCCACAAAGTATAATTTTACAGACTTTGATTTTTAATGCCACCATTGTGAATGTGAAAGAGACTTTTACTGCTTGGAGAATTTGGAGGGCCTATAAGGTTGCTTAGAAGATTGAACTGGAAATGCCAAGTCTTTGGAGTTGGTTTATTTTGAATGATCACTCCCTACATTATGAAATAAAAGTCAACACGACATGGTTCTTGGTCCTTTCATTTTTCAAAAGAGCCATTAACAACATCAAATGAATTTAATTTTTCCAAGCCCTTAGCTAAAGAGCCGAAAGGTGGTAGCCCTACGGTCAACATTGTAGGACACTATGAACGACATGGTTGGGCCTCCTTACTCACCTACAATATAGTAATGCTCCTATAAAATATAAGAAAGGTATTCACATATCCACACATACATATAGCAAAAGGAGAAGAGAAAAATGAAGGAAAATATAAATCTAACTAGGATATAAAATATATCTTTAGTATTTGGTAGAAGGATGTCAATCTCACACCTCACAGAGATAATTGAAGCATTCCTTTGAGGTGATAATTTAAGGAGAGGATCAAACAATGTCTAAATAAAGTATGATTCTCAACACTTAGATAAGAATGTGAGTGCAACATGTCACGTTAAGCTTGAATATAATCCTTTCATTGCTTGGAGGCTATGACAATAGAATGCAACTCAATATTTTTATAGGTTTGGCATCTATGAAAACCATCATAGTGTGTCTGGCTACAATACACCATAAAATTTTGTGTGTCATGTGGGGACTACATCAACAACATGAATGATTGGCTCATAAGGTCCCTATTGTGTAGCCACTCATCGACAAAAACTACATTCCTGATGGGATAGAAGTGAAAACTGATAGCTGCAAAGGTAGGAATTGTTAGCCCCCTATAAATTTTTCACAAGCAAACAGGGGGCTAAAATGTTTTTGAGCCTTCAAGGATTGCATTTCCTCTGAAAACACATCATCCTTGAAGCCTCCTTGTGCCTTTTTTCTTTTGATAAAATCCCCTCTGCTGATTCCCATTATAAAGCCTCTCTGATTGCCAAAAATTGTGTTCCTAAAGGCTTTCATTTGCCCCTTGTACCTGTGCAGAATTCTCCATTTCATCCCTTTTTCCCCTTTTTCAAAGCCTCCTTTTCACCCCAAAAATCCCTCCCTTAGTCCTGCTAAACTATCCCAAAATCCCCTTTAAACTTTACTCACACCCCTGGTTTGGTCTAATTTCCCCTTTTCTCCCTTATCGTTACCCTTTATTGGCCTTGAAATGCACTAAAAATGGGCCAAAAATCAATTTTCCACATTATGACAGGCTTAGCACCTTTTGGCCCCAGCCCCTCAGCCTTTTTCTCCACGTGACCGGGGCGCTAGAACCAAGCACTGGCCCAGAGAGCGCTTATCGCATGTGTATCGGCGGCAAGGTCCGTCGTTTATCTACACAAATCCGACGGTCTTCGCAATCCCATCACGTCCATGGTCCCCACCCTTTTCACCGCCCGATCGCATCACAACCGTCCATTTAATCCGCAGATCAACGGTCAGTAGCTCGTCCGCCCCAGTGGTCCCCGCGCCGCGCACTGTGCAGAAACCAGCGGCATCTATCGCACCGCCTTTGGGAGGTGGGCGCTATTTTTTATTTCGGAGTGATTCCACTCATCGAATGACGCGTGGCTCCATGCACTATTCATAAACCGCCCTCCATCGCACATTAACGTTCGTCCACAGATCCGACGCGATATTGTTGTGCACCATCCAATCTAGGGCGGGCCATCCGACGGTAATCGCACCACGAAGTTGCGCAGGAGTTAACCAAGGCAAACAGTACCCCTGGCCCACCATCCGTCGCCCTCCGAAGCATTTTCAGCCGTCGATCTCCTCCAGAGATCAGACGATCCAGATTTAATGCACACCCCGCCATCGACTGGGTCCCTCCACGTCACCATTCCACATGTTTTTGTCGCATTGTCGTCGGCTCCCCTATATATTTCATTCAAATGTCAAATTTCAATTATTTGCATTTAAACTTTGCCGCAGTCTGCCAGCTTTCACCGGACCATCCTCCATGGTTTCACTGCGTTTTCGCCGTCACCCTGCACTGTTCCGCCATTTCGCCAAGCTGCACGGCCATTTTCATCATCCCCGCTGCATCCACCCTTCCCATGCATGGTTTTCTTAACGTGTTTGCGTGTTTTGCAGGGTTACGGGTAGGCAGAAATCCGCCATGATTCACAGTCTCTGTTACAGTGACAAAGAACACCGGGAAGGCCATGTATAGAGATCGTATTAATGGAGAAAGCCTGGGAAGGAGCCATGACAGGATGTGCATTCAAAGAACGGAGCTAAACTCTATCAAACCTTTTAGAACCATTTAAAGCGCAGACTTTGCAGAAAGAGAGTATCAGTGGAAAGCAGAGAATTTAAAGGTGTGTAATTGAATATTTTGAGCCTTAACTAAACAATTAAAGGCAAAATACCAGTTCGAAATCCCGTGGATCACTCAGAAGTTCCAGCGCTCAGAAGACCATATCATCAGGGTTTTTAAATCAGCAGAATGTTTCCTCCTGAGAAAGGACACAGTACACATTATTGTTTCAGTCCACATTGTGTCCAAGTGAATTTTTCCCCCCTGACAGCAGTCCTATGCCATCAGAAACATTTGTTACACAGTATGGCAGACCTGAGTCATTGATTTGTTTTCGTTCAGTCCACCAGAGTGTTGCAGCAAGTACACCAAAGACATACCTGGAGTAAATTGCAGCCTGACGACGACCACTCTTTCATCCAAAGAGTGCATAAGTTCAATGCTTAGACATTTAAAACAGAACGAGGCCTCGGCCCTTTTCCTCTTCTGAGTTTTAATGTTGCATTTAGTTTTCCATCTACCTTCTCTGCTCCACTCGAGCTATAAGAATCCCCGAGAACATATTGTAAAAGGTTGTTGTTCGGTTGTTGCCGATTGCTGTTAGAGGGATTCAGTTTGACTGTTAGAACAGTCTTGGGAGGAGTAGCAGAGTAGTTTGTATGTAGTAGGCTGGGAGGAGAAAGTTTGGACTGTATTAGCCATTGAGCTCAGTGTATGTGACTAGTTTTGCATCAATTAATCAAGCACATTTCTTTGGATCATGGTCTATTACTACGGGTGATGTTTTCTTATCGCATTGTTTATTACATTTTTCATGTTGTTCATTTCTTCTGGCTCGAATCAGAAATATGGCATAGGATTTACCCATGTTAGGTACCCTATGTCTCTGCTCTCCTTGCCTTCAATGTTTTCTGTTGTATGTGTTATCTTTGGATTTATTTCAAACTAATTTAACCAGTTTAGTAGTTCCATATGCTGCTAGCTTATGTATGAATTAATGAAATATGTCTTTAGTTGTTCTTGTTGGGTTTAAGCTAAAAGATTTAGGATACTGGGGATTAGAGTTAGCCCTGTCCACTAGGATCCTTGTGCGACCAGCTGGCCTTTCTAAGATCTCTTGCTGGTGTCAAAGCATTGAAGGTTCAAAGTCCTTCTCTGATCTATAGACCCTGGCTCTGTTAAACATATCTCCGTTTTCCCTTGGAGCATGCTAAAGCAGACCTGGAGTTAAATGACCTCTGGTCCAATCTATAAGCTGCCCCCTTGTGACTTCCTTGAGAGCTGCCTTTGAGTATGTCCAAGCAGGTCTGGAGTTAAATGACCTCTGACCCGATCTATAGACAGAAACTGGGTTTCTTTCCTTCTCTCACTTTCCATCCTTAATGTTCCATCCCATCATCTATCTAAAAGATCCTTTAGTATAGATTACTTTCCCTCTGAAAGCCTTGGCTAGTGTTTTGTAAGTAATTCCCTTTCATGACTCCATAGCCCAATGGATGGCATATTCCTAACCTATCCTCTTTACCTAAACGTCCTACTGCTTTTCTCCTTTCTTTCCATTACCCTCTCAGACTATGATCTCATGACCAACCCAGCAACCAACCAACCAAATTATGTTAAAACCCCCTTTGAGCTTCATACCTAGCCTAACATCTTATTTGAGCTTCAAAGATATATATCATTCTTTGTTTTCATAGAGAGATCCCTCTCCGGGTCCAGGAGGGCTAGATCCTAGGGCCCTAAAGTGGTTATGATGTTGTCTCATCTTTTGGTCTTGCCAATCTGGCCAAAACATGGGAACCCCAACATAATGGCGAATCCGCTAGGGAATTGAGTGCATTTATCTTACATACTCTTAGGCACTCAAAAGACCCAGAATCTATGGTTAGATTGGCATTCAATTGCTGATGGTGGACATCATCCTACTTCAAACATTCATATACATCCACCTGGCGACTCCACACTCCATAACTCCTAGAAGACCAAATTACTCCAATGGTAGAAGACTCTGAACTGGTTGAGAAGATACAGTGACCTCTTTCTGATTTACAAACATCCTTCCACGCATGCAGATAATATATGCCCCAATGAGTAGGGAGCATATCCTTGGATTCCCACACAAAATGCCTGAAGTGGACTGGTTAAAAAACCTGCCTACCTTTCAGGGTGAAAACGTTGATGACCCCTTGCTACATCTCATCAAGTTTCATATACATGTGTGGAAATTTAAAGTTGAATGGCATGAAGACTGCCTAATTAAAATGTTCATGGCAACATTAGAAGGAAAAGCTAGGGTCTGGTATGAATGGTTAGAACTTCAAAGTTTTATTTCTTTAAGGGACATGCACCAAGTATTTTACAAGAACTATAAAGGAAACTCTCCATCCTTATCATGGGATTTTTGTGATCAATCTCAGAATATCATACAGTACCTGTGAGATATCGATGAGGATTTGTTTAATATGCATCTTGAAGATCTGTTAACAGCCATTCAAGAATTTCATATGCATCCTAGCTATCACAAGAACATGGATGAATCAGCTGAGGAAGAAAAAAGTCAAGAGACCGTAGACATTCCTCAAGATATTCCTGAAAACTCAGATGTTGATCCACCATCCCTTGCAGTTGAGGCTTCAGATGACATTCTGCCTCAAATCCAGTTTTCAAAGGAAACAGAGAGCTGCTGCACTTTTGCACAAAGGAACACAAGACCATCTTCCCCTTTGACAGAAGAAGAAATAAATCAGATCATCAATGGACACCCAACCTCTGAATTTTTTTATAGATTAGACATTCTTGTCCATTCATCTGATGAGCTTTGTTGTAAAGAGTTGGAAAGCTCACATGTAAATCAAAGTGAAGAAAAATCTGCTGATAATCCAGTATGTCCGGTTGGCAACATTACTTATATTCATGATTTTCCTATTTTTTATCCATCTGATGATGATGTTCTCCAAACAGAAGATGATCTTGCAGGGTCATGATTAGTAGATTTATGGGAGGAAAATCAGTTCCCTTTACTTCCAGAGAGTAATGAGCCAATGCAGGCTATTTATGATACTGATGAAGAAAGCTTTAAGAGTGCAGAAGAGGGTGAAGGATCTCTAGATCTTTGCTTCACTCCATTACAACTCATAAGTAATGGTTTTCACATGATTGGAGGTCAGCAGCCTTTCATCTCAGAAGATGAAGAGGTAAGCAAAGAAGAAATTTTTGAGTAGTTTGAAAGCAAGGAGTTTTCTCTTGAAGAAGAGGAACCAAATGAACATACCCCTGCTCAAGAATACATAGATCTGTTCACAGAGCTCAGCACATCAGAGCAGAATATATCAGAGCTCCAAGAGGACAACACTGCCATATATGATGATTCCTCTGGTTCAGAAAATGAAGAAGTTGAGGGAGATTCTCTTTCTCAAGAGAATCTTATTCTTGGTCCAGTGGAAGAAGAAGAAACCCTGGTTGAAGCCTGCCTGCCAGATATTCATAACCAGGTATCATTTCATGATTCTTATGTTCATTTCTTGCAAACATCTGAAGAAGGATCAAAGGTTTTTTTGAGCAGCATGTTGCGAAAAGAAAGAATTTTTTTCAAAGCTGCTATTATGGAACAAAAAGAGTGGGAGCTACCCTGCCTATCTATCCTGCTCAAAGAGTTGAGCAAGAAAGACCAGTCATGGGATCACTTGATGGACTGGTTGCATTGGAAGACAATGTTTGTAAGCTATACTTGTAAATATTTGAAGTAGAGTAGGGTAGGTAGGAAAAGCTCAATAAAGCTCAGTCTGTGAGCATGTAGTTAGTTCTTTTAATTTCTACAAAGTCCAGCAAGCCAGACAGTCTAATCCTGGCTTGATTGTTTTTCAATTTATGTCTTAGAATGTAGAAAAGAATTCTGCTAGACAGTTTAATCGTAGCAGATAGTAGTTTAGGTACAGAAACTATGAGGCCAACAGTCTAATCTGGTCTCATGGAGTAATAAGGGTAGAATTAGAATAGGTTTTATTTTCTTGTTTGTAAAAAATAAATGATGTAACGGGTCTGCTAGTCAAAATTCACCCTCGAAAAAAAAATGCTAGGATTGTAGGATGGGAAGGTAGTTGTTTGGTAGAATTTTTCTGCTGATTTGATGTCTTCACAATTTGTGGCAGTTGATCCAAGAGAGAAAATGGGTGGGTCAAGTACCAGGCATCTGGCCTACACCAAAGATCATGTTCTGAATTCTTGACTCCTTCAAGAAGAAGCCATCCCCATGTGGAGCCACTTTTAGCCCCCTATAAATTTTTGACAAGCAAACAGGGGGCTAAAATGCTTTTGAGCCTTCAAGGAATGCATTTCCTCTGAAAACACATCATCCTTGAAGCCTCCTTGTGCCTTTTGTCTTTTGATAAAATCCCCTCTGCTGATTCCCATTATAAAGCCTCTCTGATTGCAAAAAAATGTGTTCCTAAAGGCTTTCATTTGCCCCTTGTACCTCTGCAGAATTCTCCATTTCATCCCTTTTTCCCCTTTTTAAAATCCTCCTTTTCACCCCAAAATTCCCTCCCTTAGTCCTTCTTAACTATCCCAAAATCCCCTCTAAACCCTACTCACACCGTTGGTTTGGTCTAATTTCCCCTTTTCTCCCTTATCGTTACCCTTTATTGGCCTTGAAATGCACTAAAAATGGGCCAAAAACCCATTTTCCACATTATGACAGGCTTAGCACCTTTCGGCCCCAGCTCCTCAGCCTTTTTCTCCACGTGACCGGGGCGCTAGAACCAAGCGCTGGCCCGGAGAGCGCTTATCGTATGTGTATCGGGGGCAAGGTCCGTCGTTGATCTACACAGATCCGACAGTCTTCGCAATCCCATCGCATGGTCCCCACCCTTTTCACCGCCCGATCACATCACAACCGTCCATTTAATCCGCAGATCAACGGTCAGTAGCTCGTCCACCCCAGTGGTCCCTGCGCCTCGCACTGTGCAGAAACCGACAGCATCTATCGCACCGCCTTTGGGAGGTGGGCGGTATTTTTTATTTCGGAGCGATTCTACTCATCACATGACGTGTGGCTCCGTGCACTATTCATAAACTGCCCTCCATCCCACATTAACGTTCGTCCACAGTCCGGCCCGACAATGGCTGACCGTCAGATACGGGGCGAACCATCAGAGCGGTGGTCACTGCAGTTGCGCGGAGGGGAGTTAACCAAGGCAAACGTTCCACGGCCTGCATTAGTAAGCCTCCGAAGCATTTTCGACCGTCGATCTCCTCCGGAAGATCGGACGGTCAGTTAATGCACGCCACATGCATCGGCAGGGTCATGCATCACCATTCCCCGTGTTTTTTCCACGTGTTTTTTCGCATTGTCGTTGTCCCACATATATTTCTTTCAAAGGTCAAATTTCAATTATTTGCATTTTAAAATTTGCCGCGATCATGGTTTTCATAGGGTATCCTCCATGGTTTCCTTGCGTTTTAGTCACCTGCCTGTTTCGCCATTTCTCAGCGCTGCAGCCAACAATAATCTTGTTGCATCCACCCTTTCCATGCATGGTTTTCTTAACGTGTTTGCGTGTTTTGTAGGGTTACGGGTAGGCAGAAATCCAACATGATTCACAGTCTCTGTTACAGTGACAAAAAACACCGGGAAGGCCACGTACAGAGATCGTATTTATGGAGAAAGCCTGGGAAGGAGCCATGACAGGATGTGCATTCAAAGAACAGAGCTAAACTCTGTCAAACCTTCCAGAACCATTTAAAGCGCAGACTTTGCAGACAAAGAGTATCAGTGGAAAGCAGAGAGTTTAAAGGCGTGTAATTGAATATTTTGAGCCTTAACTAAAAAATTAAAGGCAAAATACCAGTTCGAAATCCCGTGGATCACTCAGAAGATCCAACGCTCAAAAGACCATATCATCAGGTTTTTTAAATCAGCAAAATGTTTCCTCCTGAGAAAGGACACGGTACACATTATTGTTTCAGTCCACATTGTGTCCAAGTGAAGTTTTCCCCCTTGACAGAAGTCCTATGCCATCAGAAACATTTGTTACACAGTATGGCAGACCTGAGTCATTGATTTGTTTTCGTTCAATTCACCAAAGTGTTGCAGCAAATACGCCAAAGACATACCTGGAGTAAATTGCAGCCTGACGAGGACCACCTTTCATCCAAAGTGTGCAGAAGTTCAATGCTTAGACATTTAAAATAGAACGAGGCCTCGACCCTTTTCCTCTTCTGAGTTTTAATGCTGCATTTAGTTTTCCATCTACCTTCTCTGCTCCACTCGAGCTATAAGAATCCCCGAGAACATATTGTAAAAGGTTGTTGTTCGATTGTTGTTGATTGCTATTAGAGGGATTCAGTTTGACTGTTAGAACAGTCTTGGGAGGAGTAGCAGAGTAGTTTGTATGTAGTAGGCTGGGAGGAGAAAGTTTGGACTGTATTACCCATTGAGCTCAGTGTATGTGACTAGTTTTGCATCAATTAATCAAGAAAATTTCTTTGGATCATGGTCTATTACTACGGGTGATGTTTTCTTATCGCATTGTTTATTACATTTTTCATTCTGTTCGTTTCTTCTGGCTCGCATCAGAAATATGGCATAGGATTTACCCTTGTTAGGTACCCTATGTCTCTGCTCTCCTTGCCTTCAATGTTTTCTGTTGTATGTGTTTTCTGAGGATTGATTTCAAACTAATTTAACTAGTGTAGTAGTTCCATATGCTGCTAGTTGATGTATGAATTAATGAAATCTGTCTTTAGTTCTTCTTGTTGGGTTTAAGCTGGAAGATTTGGGATACTGGGGATTAGAGTTAGCCCTGTCCACTAGGATCCTTGTGCGACCAGCTGGCCTTTCTAATATCTCTTGCTGGTGTCAAAGAATTGAAGGTTCAAATTCCTTCTCTGAACTATAGACCCTGGCTCTGTTAAACTTATCTTTGTTTTCCCTTGGAGCATGCTAAAGCAGACCTGGAGTTAAATGACCTCTGGTCCGATCTATAAGCTGCCCCCTTGTGACTTCCTTGAGAGCTACCTTTGAGTATGTCCAAGCAGGTCTGGAGTTAAATGACCTCTGACCCGATCTATAGACAGACACTGGGTTGCTTTCCTTCTCTTACTTTCAATCCTTAATGTTCCATCCCATCATCTATCTAAAAGATCCTTTAGTATAGATGAATTGCCCTCTGAAAGCCTTGGCTAGTGGTTTGCAAGTAATTCCCTTTCATGAATCCATAGCCCAATGGATGGCACATTCCTAACCTATCCTCTTTACCTGAACATCCTACTGCTTTGCTCCTTTCTTTCCATTACCCTCTCAGTCTATGATCTCATGACCAACCCAGCAACCAACCAACCAAATTATGTTAAAACCCCCTTTGTGCTTCATACCTAGCCTAACATCTTATTTGAGCTTCAAAGATATATATCATTCTTTGTTTTCATGGAGAGATCCCTCTCCGGGTCCAGGAGGGCTAGATCCTAGGGCCCCAAAGTGGTTATGATGTTGTCTCATCTTTTGGTCTTGCCAATCTGGCCAAAACATGGGAACCCCAACATGAATAATCGCGTCAAAGGTAATATTGTTTCCATAAATAATAGAACTAGAAATAGGCTCATGAACACCATCAATATATATTGGAGGTGATATGATGAAAGCAATAATGAATACAAACTTTGTGTTTAATAGGATATGGATCATCAAGATGTTGAACCATCCAATGTAAAGATGGTTTTCAGTGCTAGTGATCTAGTCACTTAAAAGACATTATAAATTTGTGCTTTGGGGTACTAGCTCATTTTTTCTCTTTCATTTCATCTTCAGCAATGGAAATCACCTTATAATATTGAATAAAGAAGATTTAAATCTGCCTATTAAGGAATCTAGAATGCAAGTGGGTAAGGCTCTCTAATGAACATAACAGTAAGATGAGATTCATGGTTCTTTCCAAGGATTGTGTGAAGCTCTTTTGATCATGGATTCTCTTTGGGATAGTTTAATTCCCCCATAAGTGGCTTCCATCCACAAACCCTTCCCACAAGGTTTGAACATGAGAGCAATCGGGGACTAAACTCAACTCACACCAATTGGTCTACACATCATGGGTATGATAAAATTTTACAAACAAGGGTTGTCATACAACAAATTGGTGTATGTCTTGACAAAAACCATAAAATAGATTATTACTATTATTATTATCATAAACTTTGAAAATAAAGTTTTCAAATATAGAAATACAAAATTATATAATACCTATTAGATAAAATAGAAAGATAGGTGCAAAGAAACTAATCACTACCTCATAAAACAATTAAACAATTTGTAATGTTTTATAAAAACAAATCAATCCTTTATTTATATTTTGATGGTGAAAAACCCCATAACTAATAATTTTTAAATGTCAGACCCATTTAACATTATTAATCCTCTCTAAATTATCAAATATCATGTGTCCACCAAATGTTTGTCACAATGATTATCAAATATATTTCAATATTTTTAAAACCAAAACTACTATATATTTCATGCCTCTTGGGCATATCAATGGAGGTTTCTACGAGCGAGGAGATTGCATTTGTGGATGACACATCTTCCACAAGAGTTTATCCCCTCATTTAAGTACGACATATACTAGATGCATATTGTTAGTTTGTTCAAAATATTCATGAAAACCTTGATTAGCATGCAAATAAAGAAAAACTTGCTTCCTCAGACAAACATGATATATGCATATGCCACGATTGTTGGCAAAGAAATCATTTTGGAATTCTTTTGCTTCATCGCCGATAGGGTATGCTCGATGCCCTGATTTTGTGTATCTGTGCCCACCATAGTAAATCACACATGATTTGGACACCAAAAAAAAAACATTGTACATTTCAGTAATATGTAATTATTTCCAGTGCCAATCCAAAAGCCTATTGCTATAAATTAATTTTATCAAGGGGAGGAGGTTAAGCACTCATGGTTGCATGAATATTAAGCCATTAACTCTATCATGTGCTTTCATATCCATATTTCCTCAAATTTTATCCATCATTCCCAAAAGGAAATGTCAAATGAAATTTCATCATATCTTTTCTCTCGCAATATTTATATAAAAATGAAAAATAAGAGCAGCGATTGAATAGCGCACACAAGGAAAAAAGACAAAAGCTAGATTATTATATTTGGATGCTTTTTAGAAGTGTCATTGTTTTAACTATATTTATGAGATGCAGGGCTTTGCAATGGTTGGGTGAATGAATTACCTAGTGTACTGAAACAAGAAATATTAGGAGTAAGGGTGAAGAAGGAATTAGAAAGTGCTTACCATTGCAATTACAATACCACTAACAATACCCATAAATTTATATGATGTGTGGATCTTACTCATTACAATAGTCTTCTTCATCATCATTGATGTTTTTATACTAACCCATTACTTAAATCTATATCCTACAAATGTTCAAAAAAATTTGAATTTACAGATCCAATGATATCAGAAAATGTTTATTTTAGATTGAATTCTAGCCATAGTGTTGTTAAAGGTCTGACTTAGGGAAATTTTCAGATTCAGAAACTATGGTTTCTTTTGCCTCACTTCAAAAAATAAGGTTGAAGCATATTTCTCAACTGCCAATCTAGCCTAGATGACCTAGATGGCCTATTTCTCAATCTGGATTGACTGAACTAATTCCATCAACTCACAATCCAGTGTAGATGAAAGTAAATGCTCTAAAATACAATTTACAAGACTTCTCCAATATCCAACCCCTATTACATTGCAAATAATAGACTTTATGAAAAAATACATCTACATGCTATTACTAGCTTTCACGAATCAAATTCTACTAATAAATTAAAAATAAAAACAATCTTAATTTTGTCACATGGAATTTGGAACTGCAGGAGTCAAATGCCCCTAAATCTGGGTTTGATCCTTAAGTGTCTAACCTCCTCAAAACCTTGAACTATCATGCAGTTTTCCCCTAAAAATATGTCAACTTCCCTTTAAACAAGGCAAGCACTGGAACCTATGAGATGCCATGTGGCGGCCTCCAGTTGGTCCATGTGGAAAATTTCCATTGGGCCACCAAAATACACTGCAACCAATAAAATTCGGCCAACTCACACTTCAGTGTCAAAATTGCAATTTTTCATTTCTGGAGTGACACAATTAAAAATTACTAACATAAATGACTAATTAATATACTTGTTGTACTTATTATTTGGCCATATTTTTATTCTTGGACTATAGTAGTCATTTACATTGATCATTAATAATTTTTTCACTTATCTAGTCATATATTTTAGTCCTGGACTAGATTAGTCATTTTAGTTAGTCTCTTTTAGTTTGGTCACTTATTATCTAGTCATGTATTTTATCCCTAAACTAAATTAGTCTTTTAATTTAGTCATTTTTAGTTCGGTCACTTAAAATTGCTCAAATTTAGTAGTAATTCACATGAAATCATTGCAATGACTAACGTTTTTATTCACCTAGTCACTAATTTCATCATTTTCTACTAGTGGTTTTAGATAAAGAGCTTCTTATCAATATAGATGTTGGGCCCATATTAATTGAGATGAAACTTGTTTCTGTTGAACCTATTGTGTGGAAAAATACAAGGTAGAATTATTGGAAATGAGAAAGAGTCTCATTAAGAGAATAATGAGCGATTCCATAGGATAGCTAGCCTCTGGATGGATGGTCGATAAGCATCTTGAGCTATGTGTTCATTATTTTCCAAATCGATTTTAAGAATATTTTAATAGATTCTCAGGATCATATTGTTTCCTGTAATAGTAGTATGTCTATATTTTCCTATAGCAACTTGTTTTCAAGGATTCTTTTCCTTGATTTTCCATCGAGGCCCCTTGCGTTCCATGATATGAATTTCATGGTGAGCATTGAGAAGAGGGGTAAAATATTGCATTCATGGGCAAGACCCTTCCTGTATTTATCAAATAATCTCCCAGATCTTCCAATACTTGACTATTGTTTTTCTCGCCTCTCTTTTTTGGATCCTTTGAAAAGGCTTAGTTCGTCTTTCGGAGCATTTATTTCTACTCCATAAGAAGAAAGAATAACATATTTCGAAGGGATGTTACCTAAGTGCTAAGCAGGGTGTAAGATTAGATATTGGTGCTTGAGATAGTCTTGAGTAATTATTTGGACTTATTCCTTTAGAATAGTCGTTTGATCTTTGTTTTTCCATTCTTCACTAGGGTTTGAAGATTAACGTTATGTAACTCCACGTCCTTTGGGTCTTCTATATTTGAGGGCTATAATGTATCTTCTTCCATGTTTACATCTTCTAGTGTGGCTTTAATGCTCAAATCTTGTTTTGCAATTTTCAGTGACAAAGGCTCTTATTCATTCTCGTTTATTTTTGGTTGATTTTATCCTCCAACGATTTTTTCATCTGGGATATTTAGGAGGATTGTATATCCATTTTTGTTCTATTCGATTGTTGAAAATAGATCCCAAGGGATTTTCTTTTCCATTTTCATTTTATTTTTTATTTTTGGAAAATCATCTTAATCCATAGTTTGATTCGCTAGGTTATCTTGTTGAAGTTGATTAATCAAACGGACTCTGAATAGGTGGTTGTACTCATAACATTTGTAGCATTGAAATGGGATTTTCTTGTAGTCTATTGGTTGTTCCCATATTTCGTCTTCACTTATTAGTTGGACGTTAGCTGAAAGGGGCTTTGGTATACTAGGATAAGAACAAAGGCACACATATGAGGCGTAACAACCTTTCTTGGTCGTTTTCGAGATCATAACAAAGTGTCTAATGAAATTTCCAATGATTTCTAATATTTCTGGATCAAAAAATTCTATGGCAAGGAATAAAATTGAGTCTGGAAAGGGGCATAGGAGAAATATTCTTTATCCAGGTTAAATCTTTAAAATCGAGGTTTCATAAAGAGGACAATATAATTCATGAAGTAGGGGCTATCTTGGAATATTTGGTCTTTGTCTTCGATATTGTTGAATATGGCCATGAAAAATCCCTAAGAGTTGAGTTTCATATCCATAGCGCCCTTTTGGTTCCAATTATTTTTTATCAAGCTGAGAAGGGTCCCTTCTAAGGGCCATAAACCCACGAATTTGAAAATAACCTTGTGTGCCCACATGAATTCTACTTTTGCATTAATATTCTCTATTGGAATTTACAACGAGGGTGATTTTGATGTCTAATGGAAGGAGGGGCCATTGGTCTTTAACATTTTCACTGTCATATTAGAGGCATTTGCAGTTGTTTCAATGTTGTTTGCAAGTAAGGAACTACATGTTTCTTGAGTCAAAGATACTTTGGAATTTTTGAGATTACTTATTATGTGTGTGTATCTTTGAATGAGCCAAACTGCTACTCCATTTCTGAAGTAGGGGTTGCCTCTCCCCCACCCATGGGGGCACCATTGGAAATCATATAGAGGAGGTCCTCTGAAACCTTTATTGTTGCTCAATTTTTTTCAAAAACCATAGCAGAGCCTCCAACATACATAAAATAGATTAATAAATTTGGTTTCTACATTTAGATGAGATTTCCTTTAGAATTTAGGAAATATTTCACTAAGTCTTCAATCAAGGAGATCAAGGAGAAATCACCTTTAGTCAAAATTGAGCACACATATTGGTGATGATTTTCATCCTAAACAAAAATAGGTCTATTTTGGGACAATATCATTCAATTTTTTTTATTTTGGACAATCATAACTTCTAGGTATTAACAAGTGGTTAAGGGATCCAAAAGTTCAAGGAAATATTGGGAATATTAAACTCCACCTTTCTTGCTCTCATTGCGAAAAAGAAAATTAATGTAATATTTGATGACTTTAGACCCATATATTGTTGCAATGCTATCTACAAGATTATATCTAAATTTATAGTCTAGCACAATAAACCCATCTTCAACAAGTTCATTTATGATGAGAAATTTTACTTCTTGAATGGTAAACAAATTCATGATGCAATCTTTATTTCATAAGAGACCCTCCACTCCATAAAATCACAATACCCAATCATGGATGGTAGCACTATCCATTTCCATATATGTGGATCTTTCTTCGTGCAACCATCTTTTACTTGAACTCTTTCTTTTGGAATAAGTAATAATATAGCACCTTTCTATGTTGACATGAGGGGGTGGTTCTTCTCTGTCATCTCCATGTGAACATCATTCATTACTCTCTCCTTAGATTGTAATTTAGTAATGTCTTGTGTGGGCCAAGGGGAACTTTGATGGTTCTGTGGAGCTGAAGAGGGTTGTGTATTAGTGGGGGTTTCCCCTCTTTTATTGGTTTTTTCCTTGGATTTGGTACTTGCTTCACAAAATACATCAAATTTTGGTACTATTGTTTCCCTCTCCTTTGACGTTCCAACTTCATTCTCTCCACTTCATTTTGTGATATTCATGAACAAATTTCCATATCATACATTTTCCAAATGCCTCGAAAATATGCCTGCAACATCAAATTCTGTAGTGGGTTGAGCTTTAGTTGAAATGAAACGCTTTAGTATTCCAAATAATTCTACCACATGTGTATAATTCTTAACAACAACACCTCCAACAACAAATGGTAATGAAATAAATTGTTTCTTCTTTTTCTTGTCATACAAAATTGACTATGAATGGTACTATGTACAGACTTATGCAACAAAATACTTGCAAAAACTAACATGGGAAGCAACAATGTTTTGTCCTCATAACCATAATTCTTAATGTATGTATAAGTTTCATCTTCCATATTCACTCATTTTCCACTAACGATTGTTGATCTTATGAAGATATCCTTTAGGGTTCATTACTTATGAGCATGTACCAAAATTCTCTGACAAATTGGTCCTGGATAAGGTGAAGGTGGAATGAAGCCTTGTATCTCCATAGAACAATGTACCATAATTGCACTATTTCCACTTTGGAATTTATATTCCTTTTGTGGAGTAGGCCATTGAATAAATTATAGAAAACAATGGCCATTACTAGGTTGGCCATCATAAATAATCTTTGGGTCTTTTGAAAATTAACCATTTGGAAGGAAACCTTGTTGGAGAGATAACCTCCACCCAATCAAAGATAACATTGTTTTAAAAAGAAAAGTATAGTATGCACAGAACTGACCAAGGTAGATGTGTCAATTGGAGAATAAATTCCCAAATGTCGTTCATATTTCCACCCTAAGAATATAGGAATTGCATCAACCTCAAACAATTTGAGTTGCATGTTTGGCTTTAATAGTAATGAGAGATAATTAATCTTACTTTTGGATGACAATTTTAACTAATTTTCGGTATCATTTACAATTTTCACCATTTTGTAGGTCCCACCAAATGGTGATGTTTCTTAACATCCCAACATTCAAGAGATTTATTCGTTGTTTTTTGTACACTTCTTTTTACAAATGTCATGAGATTATTGAAAATTTTAATACATAATTTAATATTGAGATGTGAATACCTTTCGTATATTTTATAGGAGCATCACTACATTGTATGTGAGTAAGGAGGCCTAACCATGTCGTTCAAAGCTTCCTGCAACCTTGACCACAGTGCCGCCACCATTCGGCTCTTTAGCTCAAGGCTCATTAACACCCTCTCTAGTGCCCATGACAAGCTCTTCCCATCACTAGGTTTATTTAAACACATCGATGTAACTAGTAGCTTCTCGGTGGCCATGTCCACAGACACGATAAAACAGAAACATATAAATAAAATGCAATATAATATTTTAGCGCTTAAAGCTGTACATCAAAGCATTGCATTTGTTATAGCGGGAAATTACGATGTCCATCACATTCATAACGTTCACAATATTCATGAGCCGAATCTTGGCCTTTCGCTTGTATTCATCGTTGATTTATTTACTACCAATGAACTGCTATTGTGATTAGTTCACTTTTCCCATTTTCCCTAAACTCTAACTAGTAGAGAAAGGTAAATTTTGGAATCTCATGAAGTTAATTTAAAAATATTTTCAAATCTGCAAAGAAAGTAAAGAGGGCAAACAATATTTATGCTACTATACATTATTTAATAAGCTCATGTACTTGATAGCCTTAAACAATATTTACTTTTTATAGCTCTATACGCAATTTAATACACTTTAAGGAGAAGGATTCTCGCAATTGTTTTAATGTTAGCCTCTCTCATAAAACAATGATAAATCCAAAATAAGAACAAGGAACCATCTTCCAAGTTCTCATGTTGATCCTCAAAAACATTGCCTGAAAACCGCCAAAGCTGGATGCTGAAAAACTGCAATCTGAAGAGACCATGAGTCAGTTGCATGTCTGATTCATCTCTGAATTTTGCTTGACAACTCCATCACGTGCCAAGTTGCAAAAGGATCCATCTATCATTTGCGTGAAATTAACTTGATTGTATTGATGTAGACTTCGCTTTGAAATGCTGGAGTTTGTAGGTTCATTAATTTGATTTGTATTGAGTTAATTTGCTTGTTGAGGTAGAATGTTGATGTTGAAAACTTTGATTATTTGTTGTAGTGGCGCAAATGCATGTGTTGAGCTTAATTATCTTTCCTTGTAGCTACTTTGTTATAGATGTCGTTCTTGTTTGTATTGAACTTTATGTATGTGTTAAATGAAATCATTTATGTGTCAAAACTAGACACAAATCAAAAGCAACAACATGAAGCATGCACCATCATAAACACACTCTTCGTGTACCTAAGATCCCCTTATTCAATTTCGGGCGGATCTAGGACACAATCACCACAAAAAATATATGCTTTACTAAACTTTGGAGTACATAATCATTCAGCTTCATAACATCTTCATGGAATCAAAGTTCCAGAACTTCTTGAAAAAATGTCTTCAAAAATTGACTCAACCTCCTACAACAATGAGCTTTCTTTTGAAAAACTCATCACTCCAAATTTACAAAAAATCAATCCTTATCACTCCACAAAATCACTTGTTGCTCCAAAATTACAAAAACAATAATTTCACCTTATTTCTCCAAGTTACAACTTACTACTCCACTTATTACAAGCTTCACCCTTATGAAAAAATAAAAATCTTCTCCTATCCAATGCACTTGTCTTCCAAAGACTTGATGGCTTAGAAGTGAATATACCCCAACTTAAAAAGCATCCCCTACAACATTACTTTAATGAAAAATACATTTATCACTTCAATATCATTAAAATCTCCTTAAAGTTTCTAATATACACTTCTTTCTTTATTTTTTTTCTTTCTTTTTTTCCTTTTTTTTAATTATTTATGTTTCCCTTTTTGTGAACCAAAAAAAAACAAAAACCACTTGAGAATTTAAGGATATCATTCTCGAAGAGGCTGAAGCAAAGAAGGTTGTACTGAAGTGATATGCAGAGTACGGTCTACATCAACATTATTGAACTTGTAATCAAACTCAAATTGCATTGAATTGTAAGGGTGCATTCTCGGTTGAAACCGACAACCAAGTCTTGAATTGAGACAAATTAAGTCAAATTGAATTCATTCTAGTGAGTCATTAATCATTTTTGGGTGCATTTTCGACAGTGTTAGACACCCTTTCTTTAAGCATGATCAAGTGAGTGCACAAGTTTTAGCTCTAAAGAAAAAAAGCAACAAATTTCACATCTCCTGCAAGCGAGCGTGAGTATCCATTCAGCAATTTCCATCAAGTCAGTACAAAGTTCAAACCATCAAGTGAGCCAGCGTGAAGTTCATTGCAACAACCATCAAAGCAACCAAGCAAGTTCAACTCTAACACCAATCAAGCAAGTTGAAATCTACATCAGACGAGCGTGAGTATTCATTCAAGTGAGCGTGAAGTAATGAAGCAAGTCAAGTGAGCGTTCAAGCAAAGCGATCGTCATCAAGCGAGCGTGAATTCAAGAGTTCAAGAAAGAAATTTCTACAACTCCATCAAGTGTTCCAAGCAAGCAACAAATCAAGCGAGTGTGCCATTCAAGCCACATAGCAAGCGAGCCTATCATTCAAGTAACAAAATCAAGTGAAACAGTTCAAAGCACGACATCTACGACAAGAGAACCTGAATTCAAGAGAGCGAGTTCAGATGGTGCAACACATCCAGTTGTTAAAAATTCTTCACAATTTGATCCTCTCAAGTGACGAAGACATGGTGCAAATCGGCAAAGAAACTCTTGTTGATCTTTCACGACATCTACAACAAACAAATGAAACCATTGAGTTTCTTCAAATAGAGTTGCAACTACAACGAAATGAGTTGCAAGAGAAGAGTAATGCTTCAGAGTCTTTGAACCATACAGCTAAAGATGATTCTAAGTCATTCATCCAAACAGCGTCTAGTGTTGACGTTGTTCCAATTCAAATTTCTTCCAAGCCATGGGAAGAAATTCAAAGTAACAAGAATTGACGAGGCTTAGGATATGTCAACGATGACACCAACTTGCATATCCCAGATTATTCTAAGCCAATTAAGTTCGTCAATGTAGGATTTCTTGCACAAATCACCTCAGCAAGTTATGAGAAGGTTGCAGACAAACAGAAATGCACGCAACCCAAAGTTGTAGTCAAACCAACATGTTATCATTGTCAAAGAATCATTCATATGGAAGATCAGTGTTTTGATCTCCATCCTTGTCGCCATTGTGGCAAGCCAAATCATTCATCAGAAAAATGCTACAACCAACAACAATCAACCAGATCAAAGATAAACTATGAATGGATCGATCCTTGGGAATGGTCATCCATAGTCAAAAGATTGTCTCAGTTCTACAACCGAATACAATCACACATAGTGCAGTCGATAATGAAAATAATATGGTACTCTCATGCAATTGAACGAGGGAGTACACTAGTGCAACACTCCTACACTTGAAGGGGGGGAGTTCAAGACTAATTCACAGAGAATTGTCTCTCCTTTCAGCTAACAAAGGGGAGGAAATGTCAATGAAATTGATGGTGGTTTTCACACTGAAAGTCTCAACAAAACCAACAAAAGCAGCGAGTGGGCATCAACAAATTCACCAGTGGGAAGTCGACAGAAAAGAAGCAGTGAGCAGTTTTCATTATAACAAAAGAAACAGAGAGTTGTTTTTGACATTATCAACCAGTGGGCGTTGAACAAATTTTTTCAATGGACAAAGGATGTTGATTTCACGCAAAGGACAGATGGATCCTTTCGAAACTTGGCACGTGATGGAGTTGTCAAGCGAAATTCAGAGATGAATTAGACATGCAGCTGACTCATGGTCTCTTTAGATTGTAGTTTTTCAGCATCCAGCTTTGGCGGTTTTTCAGGCAATGTTTTTGAGGATCAACATGAGAACTTGGAAGATGGTTCCTCGTTTTTATTTTTGATTTATCATTGAAGGGGGGAATGTTAGCCTATCTCATAAAAAAATAATAAATCCAAAAATAAAATAAATAAATTAAATATTAAAATTTAGGAATTTATGCCTAACTCTTTCGTTTGGGTTGTTCCTCTAATATAGGAGTTAGTTTAGGTAGCTCCTATATTGGTGTGTGTTTGGTTGAGAAATTATCTCAACCAAGGTGTCTAAGATAGCACGCACTATCTTAAAGACACTATCTCCTCGTCTATTTAATTGTAACACTACATTCTTTTGATAATGAGAAAATATGTGAGGAAGTCGTGAGGCTAAAGCCTTTTCCACCAATATTTTTTCTCTGGTTTATTATGTGTGTTTTCTGTATTTTATGAGTTGATTTGATTTTCGACATTTAATCGTCAACTGTGTGCATAATTTTGTTGGAAAACACTTTCTGTTAAATGGTAATGGATTAACATTCATCATCTATGAAAATTTTCCACTATGACTTCAATATACAGAGAGTCAGTAATGGATCTCGGAAGAAGGAAAAGGAGAGGAAACCTGGGAAAGCAAAAAAGGAAGTGAAAGTAGGCAGGGTTTCCAAAGAAGATACAAAGGAAGTTAAAAATAACCTGCTAATAGAAAATTGTGCAGCCTTTGGTAATGCTAAAATTGCTTTTCATGGGAAAAAAAACATATACAGTATGCAGTGTTTGCCTGAAATAAAATACACTGTTAAACTATTGAAAGATGAAGAGGTCACAACCAAATAGTTTTCTGTGGCGCTAAAGTATACTGAGCATGAGCTTAGTGGAGTGCCTTTGGCCCAATTTCTAAAAAACAATGATAAGAAACATGTAGAATTAAAAGCGGACATTCTGCAATGCTTGGATCTGGTCATGAGGGAGCATCCGAATGAGACTCAAATTCTAGTGGGAAGAAGTCTTTATCCAAACCAATTTGAACGAGATGGAGATATTGGCGGTGTAGGAGTGGCTTCAAGGGGATTTTATCAAAGCTCGAGGCCCACGACTCAGGGATAGGTGTTGAACGTGGACCTATCTACAATTATTTTTCATAAGAGCATTCACGTGCTTGAGTATTTATGGGAAAGTAGTAAAATTGGCTACAAAGAGAACCAAGCTCTCTTTGAAAGAGAGCTAAGGGAAACAAAGAAAGCTCTCAAGGGGTTGAAACTTAAAGTGGATCTTACTCATAAATATTTGCAGAATATTTGTCAAGCATAAAACATGTACATCTTTGGAGTCCTATTTGTGTGAATGTTTGATATATTTGATGCAGATTCGGTTTTGTTCTTCTTTATTTGAGCTTTGAAGGCCCTTCATCTGGTGAGCCTATAATAAAAGTACCTCTACCACCATAACCCTTACAGAAAGTTGGTTCATGACTGCTTCCAGTTCTGCAAGTTGCTATGGATGCAAAACAAAGGAGGTCATACCCACAAAGTATAATTCTACAGACTTTGACTGTTAACACCACAATTGTGAATGTGAAAGGGACTTTTACTACTTGGAGAATTTGGAGGGCCTATAAGGTTGCCTAGAAGATTGAACTAGAAATTCCAAGGCTTTGGAATTGGTTTATTTTTAATGATCACTCTTTATGGTGTCCTCATCCTACTTTATGAAATAAAAGTCAAAACGACATGGTTCCTGGTCCTTTCATTTTTCAAAAGAGGCATAAACAATATCAAATGAATTTTTGATTCTCAGACATGGGAATGTTTCTCTTTCCATAGGCGGAAAAAAGTTTAATGTAGTTAATCTACATAGACATGTCATCGAGAAGGTCAAGATGACCATCCCCAACTAACTCTTCATGAAATTAGGCTTGCAATCCTCTACAACCTGGTGGATGGAGTTGAATTGGAACTAGGTCGAGGCCTTTAAAAAATACATGCCAATTAATAAAACTCACTAGGTTATACAAGAAAATAAAATGGGATAAATTTTTTCTCCTAGAGGTTATCCACTTATGTGTTATACTCACTAAACCCATTTCCTAATAGGCTTCTCTCTTAGGGTACAAAGTGTCTTAGGCCATCAACTTCCCTAGAGCTCAATATATTATTAGAGCTATAATTCTATTTCTTGTGTGTAAGGAAAGAAATAACTCTTGTTTAGATTTTAACAAGGGCCAAGATGCTCAAATTTTTACTTATGAAACTCTATTGGCTCTCATATTCCCTCTTCTTTCACTTCCTTTTCTACTTTCCCAGGTTTCTTCTCCTTTTCCTTCTTCCCAGATCCATTACTGACTCTTTGTATATTGAATTCATAGTGGAAAATTTTCATAGATGATGAATTTTAATCCATTACCATTTAACGGAAAGTGTTTGCCCGCAAAATTATGCACACGGTTGATAATTAAACCAATTGTGATAGAGCTGTAAAAAGTAAATATTGTTTTTAAGGCTATCGGGTACATGAGCTTATTGAATAAAGTATAGTAGCATAAATATTGGTTGCCCTTTTTACTTTCTTTGCAGATTTGAAAATATTTTAAAATTAATTTCATGAGATTCCAGAATTTACCTTTCTCTACTAGTGAGAGCCTAGGGAAAATGGGAAAAAATAATTGATCACAAAAGCACTTCATTGGTAGTAAATAAATGAGCGATGAAGAAAATCCAAAAGGCAAGATTAGGCTCGCGAAAATTTTGATCGTTATGAATGTGATGGACATTGCCATTGCCCGTTATAATGAATGCAATGCCTTGATGTACAACTTTAACCGCTAAAATAATGTATTGCATTTTATTTATCTATTTATGTTTTATTGTGTTAGTGGACATGCCCACCGAAAAGCTAATAACAGGCCCTGAGCTAAAGAGCCGAAAGGTGGCGGCCCTGCGATCAAGGTTGCAAGAAGCTGTGAACGACATGGTGAACCACAATGACGATGACGATGTGAACCACCTATTTTACATCCCAAATCCATTATTGACTCTCGATATATAATAATCATAGTGGAAAATTTTCACTCACAGATTAAAGTTAACATGGAAATGATTGGCATAAAGTCTGATAGGCCTAATGGCTCTCTTGCCTCTGCCATCTGGTTGATTAACGGGAACAAAAGTGGCCTTAGATCTCTATCCACCCTCCAAATTTTTTTGTACTTTAATGGATCCAAATGAAATAGAGCTCGAAGGCATATGGAAACTGCTAAATCCCTCGGCAAACTCCTTCGCAGAAGCCATCGATGTCGAGCATTTGGCTTCAACTACAGGTGGAGGCACTTGTGTAGGGATGGAAGGTACCCTAGAAGGATCTTGAGTATTGATATTAATATCCCTCATTTTGGAAGCCATAACAGTTGCATGAATATTAGAAATATTTTCTTGAGTAAGAGCACCTCAAGTTGATCCACTAAACCCCTACCTATGCCTCTTCCCTGGCCCTGTCCCTAGCCTTGACCCATACCTTCACCTTGGCCTCGACCTCCATTTCCACCTCTACCTCTTCCTCTTCTGCCATAGTTGCCTCTGAGATCCACAGCCAAAGAAACAAAAACGAACTACCGATCTGAAATTAAATGAAATCAGTATCAAGTCTTCGCAAACTGCTAGAATCTGACTTGATCTGCAATATTCCACACTGATATAGAGGGAAAACTCCACATTTAATTTATAATAAATGCAATGAACTTAAAACTGGAGTGGAGATAATATTTCAACTTCCACTGCAAGAGACCTAGAAAGCCAAGGGCGAAGAAGAGTGGATTAGTGGTGCTTCCTTCGAATTAACAATATCACTTATTGTTACCACTTTACGCTTTGCCCATATTTGAAACCAACACCCTTCAAAATATATTTTTTGTTCAGAGGGAGATAATAAGAGTCATTATTTTGCCTCAATATATATAAATTATCATTACAGACGGCGCTGCAGATTGAAATAAATATATACTAGATGCAATAAATATATACTAGATGCAGAGTACTCAATAACAACAATAAACATCGAGATTTCAGTATAACATAACCAGCTACGAGAACCTACTAAAATTTCCATATCTATAAACCAATTCATCATACCTCTAAATGGATTGTAATTGGCATGTACTACAACGAAGAGAACACAATAATGTACTGACATCAAAGACTTGGAAAGGTTAGTGTGGTTTCCCAATCTTTATTGGCTAAGTATATCCAAGAACACCCTTCAAAAATTTTGAAAGATTTGTTCCCTTCAGGAAAATTCGGTCCTCGTCCAACCTGTCCCAAAAGATCTAAACGAAAAAATCCCTAAACATAAATAAAAAAAAGGGTTTTTATAAACTCCTCACGTAGGCTTAAATATTTGTTAAGTGCCACCAAAATCTAGTTGGACAAACACTAATTTTTTTTTTATTTGTTTTGAGTTGGGTTTAGTTAAAAGCTGCTTGGCGGGAATTTAATTTTCATACATATAAAAAAATATTTAGATTTTCAATAATTAAGTTATTTTTTATATTAAAAAAATAATAATATTTGATCAATTAAAAATTATTTTAGTTTATTTTTTCAAATTAAAAGTATTTTTAATATTTATCAAGAAAATCAAAGTGCCCTTGGATGGAGTATATTGCCAATATTGTTTAATGTTTATGTATTTGAAGGATATTTCCAGTTGTGTTTAGTGTTCAAGTAATAGAATGAATAATTATTAACCTTCTAGGAGCACAAGAGGCCATGATTATGTGACATCAATGATGAGCAATGTTATTAGAATACGCCAAAAGAGATCAAATAATATGCAAACAAATCAAAAAGTTGGGCCTCCTTACTCACCTACAATGTAGTGATGCTCCTATAAAATATAAGAAAAGTATTCACATCTCCACACATACATATAACAAAAGGAGATGAGAAAATGAAGGAAAATATAATTCTAAATAGGATATAAAAGATGTCTTTAGTATTTGGTAGAAGGATATCAATCTCACACCTCACAAATATCATTGAAGCATTCCTTTGAGGTGATAATTTAAGGAGGGGATCAAACAAAGTCTGAAGAAAGTATGATTCTCGATAGTTAGATAAGCATGTGACTGCAACATGTCATAGTAAGCTTGAATATAATCCTTTCATTGATTGGAGGATTTGACAATAGAATGCAACTCATTGTTATAGGTTGGGCATTTGGCTATGATAGGTCATCAAATGTTTATGTTGTGTGGGGGCTACATCGACGACATGAACGATTGGCTCATAGGGTCCCTGTTGCATAGCCATTGATCGACAAAAACTACTTTCTTGATGGGATATAAGTGAAAACTGATAGTTGCAAAGGTAGGAACAATGGTGTCAAAGGAAATATTGTTTCCATAAACAATAGAACCAGAAATAGGCTCATGAACACCATCAAAATCTATTGGAGGTGATATGATGAAAGCAATAATTAATACAAAATTTGTGTTTAATAGGATATGGATCATCAATATGTTGAACCATCCAATGTAAAGATGGTTTTTAGTGCTAGTGATCTAGTCACTTAAAAGACCTTATAAATTTGTGCTTTGGGATACCCCCAGGATTCAATAAGTAATCCAAAATGAGAGGATTTGTTTCTAAGGTGATTGGTTCCATATCAACAACCATTGTGTTTAGCTCGAACATTTTAATAAAACTATAGTGATATCCTTTCGCGTCCTTAAATTGTAGCACCCCAAGACATCTATTTTCCATCATGTATGAGACTTAAAGTAAAGCCAAATATATCATAAATCATGGCATATAGTATACTATCCTAACAATACCTACTAATTTATTTTTTATCATAACATGCCAAAAATGACCCAGCAGGTATCAAATTATCATCATGAAAGAGAAAAGTCATAGAAAAATATATTTCCGATGCAAGAAAGTGTTTGTAAGACTTCAAACAAAACTAAGGCGGGAAGGTTAACATACCAATATTCTAAGAATTCCCAAACCATTTTCTCATTAGATTGGTTGGCCTTACATTAATGAAAACAACCCATGATTCTCTTTATATTTCCTTTTCAAGTAATGTTTTCCTAGTTCTCGAAGGGCCATACGCCAAAACACCTTTTGGAGGACTCACAAACAAAAGCCACAAGAAATTTCAAAACATGCTACATGGATCCATAGATTGTTAGGGATTCTTTGAGGATTCTAGAAAATGAACCTAAGTAAACAAATGCATAAGATTAGTGCATTTCTACTATTCCTAGGTAATTATTTTCACTTTCACCCTTGATTTCTTTTATTCTTACTGCATTGTTATTAATTAATTTATTGTTTGTATTTCTCTATTTTGTTTTTTCAGGTTTGAGAGGAATGCTTTAACCTCTTTTATGGTAGCTTTTATAGAAACATGGAGGTAAAATATATGAGTTTAAAGTGAAAGGCTCTCCTATCCTCTTCAAATTTCTCTACTCTCAATCTATTTCATTTTAAATTTATTATTTATATATACTTTTAAAACTCATAAACACTACATTATTACCATGGGCATGACCCTTTATTTTTTCAAATATTAGGCCCCTTGTCCATGTTCTATCACCATTTACAAGTATTAAGGGTTCATGGAAAATATCTTCATATTGAGTTGTGGCATTGATGTATCCAACACTTGCAAGCATTTTGTGGGTGCCTCCCATCATGTGGTGGGAATGCAACTCCCACTAGCTCATTTTTTCTCTTTCATTTCATCCTCAACAATGGAAACCACCTTATAAGATTGAATAAAGAAGATTGAAATCCGCCTATTAAGGAATCTATAATGCACGTGGGCAAGGCTCTATAATGAACATAACAGTAAGATAAGATTCATGGTTCTTTCCAAGGACTGTGTGAAGCTCTGTTGAGCATGGATGCTCTTTGGGATAGTTTAATTCCCCCATAAGTGGCTTCCATCCACAACCCCTTCCCAAGAGGTTTGAACATGAGACCGATTGGGGACTAAATTCCACTCACACCAATTGGTCTACACCTCATGGGTATGATAAAATTTTACAAGCAAGGCTTATCATACAACAAATTGGTGTTTGTCTTGACAAAAACCATAAAATTACAACACTTGAAGCTCCATCAAATTGAACAATTAAAAAAATGCAATAACTATAGCAGAGGAAGAAATTGTAATGTACATATATAACAAAAAACATATGATGATGATCCTTTCTCTACAAATACAACCAACAATAAACTTTATTGTTGGATGTTCCATAGCTTTTTTCGCCATAGCGTTTGTAGCCATATTGATCATACAAATATGATTTGATTACAAATAAATATATAGATATGATATTTTGTTTACATGGATGCTAATGTAGGGACTCTTTTAATCACAACTTTAATTGTGAGGTAATTTTAAAATGTCAAACCCATTTAACGTTATTAATCCTCTCTAAATTATCAAATATCATGTGTCCACCAAATGTTTGTAATAGTGATTATCAAATATATTTCAAGATTTTTAAAACAAAAACTACTATATATTTCATGCCATCCGGGCATATCAATGGAGGTTTCCAGGATCGAGGAGATTGCACAAGTGGACGACACTTCTTCCACGATAGATCATCCCCTCATTTAAGTACGACGGATACTAGATGCATATTGTTAGTTTGTTCAAAATATTCATGAAAACCTTGATTAGCATGCAAATAAAGAAAAATTTGCTTCCTCAGACAAACATATATGCATCTGCCACGACTGTTGGGAAATAAATCATTTTGGAAGTATTTTGCTTCATTGTTGCTAGGGTATGCTCGATGCCCTCATCGTGAAGGGCGTCTATTGGAATGAGGCTGGAAAGATATGCCTTGAGTTTTTGCCTCCATGCACACTGTAGTGAATCACACATTATTTGGACACAAACAAATCACTGTACATTTCAGTAATGTGTAATTATTGTCAATGGAAATCCAAAAGCCTATTACTATAAATTAATTTTATCAAGGGGAGGACGTTAAGTGCTCATGGTTGCATGAATATTAAGCCATTAACTCTATCATGTGCTTTCATTTCCATATTTCCTCAAATTTTATCCATCATGCCCAAAAGGAAATGTCAAATGAAATTTCATCATATCTTTTCTCTCGCAATATTTATATAAAAAGGAAAAATAAGAGGAGGGATAAATTAATGCACAACAAGAAAAAAGACTGAAGCTAGATTATTTATCTTTGGATGCTTCGTAGCAGTGTCATTGTTTTAACTATATTTCTCAGATCCAAGGCTTTTCAATGGTTGGGTGAATGAATTACCTAGTGTCCTAAAACAAGCAAGATTAGGAGGAAGGGTGAAGAAGTAATGAAGTAATTAGGAAGTGCTTACCATTCCAATTATAATGCCTCTAGCAATACCCATAAATTTGTATGATATGTGGATCTTACTCCTCATTACAACAGTCTTCTTCATCATCAATGAGGTTTTTATATCTTCCCATTACTTAAATCTATATCCTGCAAATGTTCAACAAATTTTGAATTTACAGATCCAATGATCTCTGAAAATGTTTATTTTAGATTGAATTCTGGCCATAGTGTTGTTAAAGGTCTGACTTAAGGAAATTTTCTTATTCACAAACTAAGGTTTCTTTTGCATGACTTCACAAAATAAGGTTGAAGCCTAATTCTCAACTTCCAATCTAGCCTAGATGGCCTAGATGGCCTATTTCTCAATCTGGATTGACTGAATTTCCATCAACTCGCAATCCAGCCTAGATGAAAGTTAGTGCTCCAAAATACAATTTACAAGACTTCTCCATAATCCAACCCCTATTACATTGAAAATAATAGAATTTATGAAAAAATCAATCTACAAGATATTACTAGCTTTCAAGAATGAAATTCTATTAACAAACTAAAAATAAAAACAATCTTTATTTTGTCATGTGGAATTTGGAACTGCAGGAGTCAAATGCCCCTAAATCTAGGTATGATCCTTAGGTGTCTAACCTCCTCAAAACCTTGAATTGCCATGCAGTTTTCCCCTAAAAGTATGTCAACTTCCCTTTAAACAAGGCAAGCAGTAGAACCTATGAGGTGCCACGTGGCAGCCTCCAGTTGGTCCACGTGGCAACTTTCCATTGGGCCACCAAAATACACTACAACCAATAAAATTCGGCCAACTCACACTTCAATATCAAAATTGCAATTTTTCATTTCCGGAGTGACACAATTAAAAATTACTAACATAAATGACTAATTTATATACTTGTTGTACTTATTATTTGGCCATATGTTTATTCTTGGACTATAGTAGTCATTTACGTTATTCATTATTAATTTTTTCACTTATCTAATCATATATTTTAGTCCTGGACTAAATTAGTCAATTTAGTTAGTCGCTTTTAGTTCAGTTAGTTATTATCTAGTCATATATTTTATCCCTAAACTAAATTAGTCGTTTAAGTTAGTTGTTTTTAGTTCACTCACATAAAATTGCTCAAATTTAGTAGTAATTTGCTTGAAATAATTGTGGTGTCTAACATTTTTAGTCACCTAGTTACTAATTTCATCATTTTCTACTAGTGGTTTTAGATAAAGATCTTCTTGTCGATAGGGATGTTGGACCCATATTAATTTGAGATGAAACTTGTCTCTGTTGAACCTATTGTCTGGAAAAAAAGAAGAAGGTAGAATTATTGGAAACGAGAAAAAGTCTCGTAAAGGGACTAATAAGCAATTCCATATGATAGCTAGTCTTCTGGATGGTCCATGAGCATCTCGAGCTATGTGGTCGTTATTTTCCAAATCGATTTTAAGAATATTTTAATAGATTCTGAGGAACATATTGTTTCATCTAATAGTACTATGTCTAGATTTTCCTATAACAACTTATTTTTAAGGAGTCTTTTCTTTGATTTTCCATCGAGGCCCCTTGTGTTCCATGATATGACTTTCATGGTGAGAATTGAGAAGAGGGGTGAAATATTGCATTCATGAGCAAGATCCTTCGTGTATTTATGAAATAATCTCCTAGATCTTCCAATAATTGACTATTGTTTTTCTCGCCTCTCTTTTTTGGCTCCTTTGGAAGGCTTAGTTTTTCTTTGGGAGCATTTATATTTACTACATAAGAAGAAAGAGTAAAACATTTCAAAGGGATGTTACCTAAGTGCATGTTTCAGTGACAAAGTCTCTTATTCATTCTCGTTTATTTTTGGTTGATTTTATTCTCCACCGATTTTTTCATCTGGGATATTTAGGAGCATTGTATATCCATTTTTTTTCTATTCGATTTTTTAAACTAGATCCCAAGGGATTTTCTTTGCAATTTTCATTTTATTTGTTATTATGGAAAAATCATCTTAATCCATAGTTTGATTCGCTAGGATATATTGTTGAAGTTGATTAATTGGATAGACTTTGAATAGGTGGTTGTACTCATAAAATTTGTAGCATTGAAATGGTATTTGCTCGTAGTCGATTAGTTGTTCCCATATTTCATCTTTACTTATTAGTTGGATGTTAGCTGGAAGGGGGTTTGATATATCACGATAATCACAAAGGCACACATATAAGGTGTAAAGACGTTGCTTGGTAGTGTTCGAGATCATAACAAAGTGTCTAATGAAATTTCCAATGATTTCTAAGATTTCTGGATCCCAAAATTCTTGTGGCAAGGAATAAAAGTGAATCCGGAAAGGAGTGTAGGAGAAATCTTCTTTATCGAGGTTAAATCTTTGAAATCGATGCTTCATGAAGAAGACAATATAATTCATGAAGTAGGGGCTATCTTGGAATCTTTGGTATTTGTCTTCGATATTGTTGAATATGGCCATGAAAATTTCCTAAGAGTTGAGTTTCATATCCATATCACCCTTTCGGGTCCAATTATTTTTTATCAAGTTCAGAAGGGTCCCTTCTAAGGGCCATAAACCCACGAATTTGCAAATAAACTCGTGTGCCCACATGAATTCTACTTTTGCATCAATATTCTCTGTTGGAATTTCCAACATGGGTGATTTTGATGTCTAATGAAAGTAGGGACCATTGGTCTTTAACATTTTCATTTTCATATTAGAGGCATTTGTAGTTGTTTCAATGTTGCTTGCAAGTAAGGAACTACATGTTTCTTGATTCAAAGAGACTTTGGAATTGTTGAGATTACTTGATATGTGTGTGGAGCTTTGATTGAGCCAACCTGCTACTGTATTTCTAAAGTAGGGGTTGCCTCCCCCCCGCCCACCCCACATGGGGGCACCATTGGAAATCATAAAGAGTGGTTCCTCTAAAACCTTTATTGTTGGTTAAAGTTTTTCAAAAACCCTAGCAAAGCCTCCAAAATACATAAAGTAGATTAATAAATTTGATTTCTGCATTTAGATAAGATTTCCTTTAGAATTTAGGAAATCTTTCACTGAGTCTTCAATCAGGAGATCAAGGAGCAATCACCTTTAGTCGAAATTGAGCCCACATATTGGTGATGATTGTCATCCCAAACAAAAATAAGTCTATTTTGGGACATTTATCATGCAATTTCTTTTTATCGTTGACAATCATAATTTCTAAGTATTAACAAGTGGTTAAGGGATTCCAAAGTTCAAGGAAAATCTTGCAAAGATTAAACTCCACCTTTCTTGCTCTCATTGCGAAAAAGAAAATTGAGGTAACATTTGATGACTTTAGACCCATATATTGTTGCGATGTTATCTACAAGATTATATCTAAATTTATAGCCTAGCACAATAAACCCATCTTCAACAAGTTCATCTTTGACGAGAAGTTTGGGTTCTTGCATGGCAAACAAATTCATGATGCAATCTTTATTTCATAAGAGACCTTCCACTCCATCAAATCATAATAACCAATCATGGATGGTAGCACTATCCATTTCCATATATGTGGGTTTTTCTTGGTGCAACTCTCTTTTACTTAAACTCTAACATAGTTATCGATCAAATAGGTAACTGAAAAGGTACCTACTTTTTTGAGGCAGAAAAAACACACCCGATTTTGAAAAGTGGTGATGCAAAATCACCCTTTTTTTTGGAGCATATTTTTGACACTTCAATTTTTTTTAATTTATAAAGTATGAACATTTGTTTTAAAATGTTAGTGATTTTCATGCTAATTTTGAAAAGTGTTGATGCACCATCAACCATTTTTTTTAGAGTGGTGATTTTCATGTTGGTAATAAAACATAAAATTGAAATTAAAAAATATGACAAAAAAAATCAAATATATAAAAATAATAAAAAAAACAATAAAAGTATCCAAATAAAAACAAAATTAACTTATAAAAATAAAAATATAAATATAAATAAATAAATAAATAAAACAAAAAAAAATCAAAAATTAAATAAAAAAAGGAAAATTTTCAAAAAAAACACATAATTTAAAAAAGTAAAATAAAAATTGAACCAAAAAATTAAAAAAACATCAAAACGATTTTTTTATTTATTTAAAAAAAAAACCACATTAAAAATAAATAAATAAATAAATTTAATTAGAAATTTTAAAATTAATTGAAATCAAAAAATTAAAATTAAAATAGAAAAATAAAAGATAATTTAATTTTGAAAATTTAAATTAAAAATAAAAATTGATAAGAAAATAAAAATAAAAATGATAAAAAATGATAAATAAAAAAAATTAAATTAAAAAATAATAATAATAATAAATAAATAAAAACATAGAAAAAAAAACAAAAAAGCAAAAAACAAAAATCTATTTTAATATTAGGAATTTGGTTTCTGTGATCCATAAAATGTGTGTAATAATTTTCGGTGAAAATCACATAAAAGAAATTTTTGTCGACGCGTTTCGAACCAGCCAGTGCGGTTCATCATGAGGAAAAGATGAGAAATCTGATCAGGAAACCAGTTTAAATAGATTAGGACAGCTACAACTAGCCATTGGAAAAACGGCTAGTTTGACTAGAATAGGCAAAAAATATTTTAATTTTTAATTTTAATTCTATTATATTTTTATTATAAATTCTATATCAATAAAAATAAAATATAAAATCAAATCAAATAAGTAAGTAATAATAATAATAATACTCAATTAATCAATTAATTTAAGATTACTAAATAGGTAAGTTTCACGATTATTTAAAAATACATATATATAAACAAAAAATAAATAAATAAATAAATAATACTAAAAAATATAAAAATAAATAAATAATAAAAAAAATCTATTTTTTTAAAACATTAAACCATTTTAAAAATTAAAAAATAAAAATAAAAAAGAATTAAAAAAATAAAAAATAAAAATAAAAAACATTTTTAAACTTAAAATTATATATATATAATATATATATATATATATATATAAAAGGGTTAATTTTTATTAAATTAATTTAAAAAAAAATTAAAATAATTAAAATAAAATAAAATTAAATATTAAATTAAAAATAAAAATAAAATATTAAGTTTAAATAATAATAATAATAATAATAATTTAAACTAGAAGTTGCCCCAAAAGGTGCAAAGAGAGGCCGATAGGTTTATTTAGGTTTATTTAATTGAAAACGTTCTATGAGGGATGCATTTGTATTCATGTATTGCATTGCTTTGCATTTTGAAACACACATTGAAAATAAAAATAGTACATATTTAATTAGAAAAGTTCTATGAGGGATGCATTTGTTGCATGTATTGCATTACTTGCATTTTGAAGCACACATTGAAAATGAAAATAGTACATAATGTTTTAAAATTATTCGAAGAGACTTAGTCTCTATAGATATGGTCCAACACAAACTTTTTGTGAGTTAATAGTTTTCAAATAACCCTTCCTAAAAGGTTACTATCTTCCATTCTTTCATAGTGTTTTTTTAGAAAAAATAAATAAAATAAAATAAATAAATAAACAATAATATATATATATGTTCTCAAATATTTCAATTAATTTTCTTTTAAAGAAAAAATGAATTGAAAAAAACTTGTTCTCAAATTGAAATATGTAATTCATTGATGAACCATACTTAGTTGTTCGAAATACGTCAACCAAAGAAATTGAAATGTGATTTACCAAGAATTCTCTTGAAGGACCACTTATTGTCTACCAACTATGAATTCTGACCCCAAGAGTGTCAAGTTATTGTTGGCTCAACTACAAAGTCTTACCCCAAGAGTGTCAAGAGATCAATTGAACTCATGACCTCTCAATAACAAAAGTGTTGTATTTAACCCATGACCTCTCAATAACAAAAGTATTGTAATGATGGGGATTAAACCAATTAAGCTAGCCTTCAAG
Organism: Pinus albicaulis; assembly: GCA_034641835.2. Taxonomy (NCBI): domain Eukaryota; kingdom Viridiplantae; phylum Streptophyta; class Pinopsida; order Pinales; family Pinaceae; genus Pinus; species Pinus albicaulis. The sequence goes on from CM076570.1 coordinate 539,064,202, forward strand.
ACTCATATATAATTATCTTATTAAAAATAAAAATAATTAGTTAACCTAATCTCATTCCATAACATTAAGAGCATATATAGCTTGAGTGGGCCTAATGGTTAAGAGCATGAGTTTCCTCCGAAGAGGTTAATCGGTTCAAAATCAGAGAGAAATAAAGTATGTATGTCTTCATAAAATTGGATAATAATAATATTGATAAATGTTTTTCGGATTGACCAAATCCTAATAACGTGATTAATACATTTATGAACATTATGGATCACAATAGTCTTAGATCTAACAGAATAATAATATTAACTATAAAAAAATGAATACTATTTTTATATATATATATATATATATATATATATATATATATATATATATATATATTCATTTAAAATGAAAAAAGAGATAGCAAAAATAACATTGACATTACTTTTTGAAATTAGAAAAAATAACGTTGTTCATTAAAAATGAAATAAGAGAAGAAAATAGCATTGACACTACTTTTTGAAATTCATATATTAATTGAAAAAAAAAACATTAAAGAAGAAAAAGTTATTAAAAAAATGAATTTTGACATTAAAAAAATGCGAGAAAATGAATTTCAAAAGAGACTTTGTTTTATATTTTGTTTTTCTTTAAAAGTTTGTATTTACATTTAATTAATTAAAATTATTTTTATAATTATATTTTGTTTTTCTTTAAAAGTTTGTATTTTTTATAACTAAAATTGTTTCATTGCAAAAATAATTTAAAAAAAATACTTTTAGTCAAAATCAAAGAAGAAAAAAATAAAGATCATCACCATAAAGAAACAAGTACACTTCTCATGCTAAAGCAATGTTCACTTCCTCGCATAGGAAAAGTATATATGCTTCTAGGCACTAAACCAACACAAATTTAAGAAGTTACCTTTTTAATAATTAAAATGATTTATTTGAAATAGTAAATGTAAAAAGTAAGATTTTGTGGAGTACCGTGAGATTTCTTGCAGAGAATTTCAGAAGGCCAATAGCGAATTCCTCTTTGAAAACTCGATCCATGGGACGATGGACAGGCCACTCACGACCGTCAGAATAACTGCATGGCGGAAAAATGAGCCCTTGACGTGCCGCTCGCCCAGGGGACGGTGAGCATCTCCAGTTGCCCTCACCTACCCCTCTATATATGACCAGGAATAACAATCAATTTTCAATCATTCCAATAGTTTTTTTCTCAATATTTGTTTGCTCAGTTTTCATTTGTCTGCGAAGATCTTGTTTTTTTGTTTTGTTTCTTGGTATCAATTTCTTTTGTAGTTCCTAAGCAATTTGGTGGTTTTAACAATGGCTTCAGCACAGACAACTGCAAAGCCTGTAGTCAACAATGTTGTCAAAGAAAAGAAGCCCAAGGCTTCCAATGGATCGAAACTGCTATCTTATCATCTCACATATTTTCAAGTTTTAATTCTTGGCCTCTGAATTTTTTTCCCACATAAGATTTTGAACGCAGGGGTCTCCATTTCTCCCTTTTTTTAAAATGAGCACAGAGGCGATTACTTCTTTGAAGGAGAGAACCGGGTCTAGACAGTATGAAATAACTACCTATATTGGCAGCAAGTACCAATCCCAAATCCCTACCAATTTCAAGAAGCTGCTAGCAATTTAGCTGAGAAATATTTCCAGATGTGGCAAGCTCACCAAGGTCAATAACTCCTTCAAGCTTTCGGAGGAGCTGAAGAAGCGTGTGAAGCCCAAGGTGGCCAAGCCTGTGAAAGCTAAAGCCCCGGCGAAGAAGCTCGCAGCTAATTTCAAGGCATCCTCGCACCTCCATATGACACAGGAGTTCTTGTTCTTTAAGGGAAACAATATTGGATTTTATCTCAACAAACTCAAACCGGCGACCCAGCTCAAACCGGAGAAATCGACCATAAATTCGGGATTGGCGGTTTTGGGTGCAATCGTGCATAATAAGATTCACGTTCACAGCCATAAATGGTATGAAGAATTCAAACAGAAGATGTTGAAACTGACGTAAAATAGTGCAGACAGATGTCAAAGGGAGAGAAGAAAGGTAGGCCTAACATTTTTGCACATATGTCAGCACGAGACAAGAAGTGTTGACGAAACCCAAAAGTGTACTGATTCAAAAGAATAGGCCTATCGGCCTTGAAAAAAAAAAAATTTAACCCCGCGGGAGGGCATGCAACCCTAGTCGCCACCTTGGCCACGATTTTTTTTTTTAATTAATTTTTTTTTTTTTAATTTGATTTAATAAATTCAATAATTTTTCTGATCTATTTATTTAATTTATTGAAATTTAATAAATATTATTTTTATTTAATTAGATGAAATTTAATATTTTTTATTTAAATTTAATTTTATATTTTAAATTAAATATATATTTTTAAATTAATTTGTTTTTTTCTTTAATATTTAATATTTTTAAATTTTTTTCCATCTTTTATTTTTATATTTTAATTTTAAAAGTGTTTTATTATTTATTTATATATATATTTTAAATTTATTTATTAAAATTTAATAATTTTTTAATCTATTATTTAGGACGATTGGTAGTAAAAAAAAAAAAATTGTGATCTGGAGGAGCATTGCGGTCGTGACCTAGGCACAGGCACGTCTCTCTCTGTTGCTGCTGCAGCCTAATCCCGGGTGCATAGCCCCTCTAGTGGACATCCCAGAGGCGGCCTCTCCGCTTGATCATGCCCAGGCCTTTTTGGTGTTGATCAGCTCATTGAATCCGCCTCGACCAAGGCCAACAATTTCCAAGTTTGTTAAAAAACTGGATGGCAATCATGAAGTCTCTCTTCCCCCTGCGATCCCTCGAATGGAAGCTCTCTCACTCGCCAAGAAATACCTCATTGGTCAATTTACAGGATTGTGGCCCTCGCCAAAGACGGTGCAGAAATGGGTTGAACACAACTGGACGGATAAGATCAATGGGAAAATTTCAGTCATATTTTATGGTAGGGGTTACTTCACATTCCATTTCAAGACAAAAGAAGACAAGGATTTGATATTCAGAAATGGGTCATATTTCATGAATACCAGAGGGCTTTACCTAAACAAATGGACTCCAGACTTTGATCCAGAACTTGATGTACCCAATGATGTCCCTGTCTGGGTTCGCCTCCCTCGCCTCCCCTTGCATTGTTGGGGCGATGATTTAGTTAGAGCGATCGGGAACACAATAGGAAAACTCACTGATAGAAGCAAGCCGAAGGACAACATGCAAGACTATGCCTGAATCTGTGTTGAAGTGGATATGGGGAAAGGACTTCCTGAGGCGATCAAACTAAAGGTCGACAACTGGACTCACATTCAACAGCTGGACTACGAACAAATTCCTTTTAAATGTAAGGTATGCCATGAATACGATCATTTTGCTAACAAATGCACTAAAGTTATTGAGGTTGAAAACTCTGATCTATAAGCACAATTGGAAACCATAAAAAAAGAAGAAGACTATGATGAATCTTAGAAACACCGAAGCTCCATCTTCTCGCTTCAATGGAACCCCTCATTAACTCATCAGCAAATCCCTGAACCCCCTCTTAACCCATCCTCCATCCCCTCCCTTACCTCCCCTAACCCCTTCTCCTCCCTTGCCCCTTCCGAAGAGGACCCTCCTCAACCCTCCATCCCCTCTCCCCTTCAAGGATCCACTCCTCAGATCTCCCCATCCAAGTCTTGTCCTCCATCCTCCTTCGTTGAACCTTCTTCTACCCGGATTGTCACTAGGAACGCAGCCAAAGAGCATGGGGATACTCTGGAAACCCTTACAAAAATGGCCCCGGAAGGAAATCATCCAAACATCATCGAGATGAACCAACCCATAAGGACATTGCCCTTGGAACTGAGCAACCAATAGAAACTTTCAATGGAGGTCATATCAAAAAAGAAGCAAGTCAACATGAATCAGGAGGGAAGATAGGTCCTCAACCTGCATTCCTGAAATGATGAAAGCCCTCTCTTGGAATTGTAGGGGACTAGGGCACCCCTCTAAAAACACCGCTCTAAAAGACCTTTTTAATCAAGAAAATCCTAACATAATTCTCCTTCAAGAAACTAAACAAGGAGAAAGAGACATGGGGAACATCATAAATAAAATGAATAATTACATGGGCACCGTGGTGAAATCCAAAGGTGCCTCTGGAGGAATAGCTACTATTTGGAATCATAATACTTGGAAACAAATCATTACAAGGACAAAGAAGTCTGTTGGGGCACCATGAAAGCAGATATAGACAATGAGGATAATATAAACATCATCATCGGAGGGGACCTTAACTTTATCCTGCATGCCAATGAAAAAAGAGGAGGCAGTTTTAATATTGATCCTTCAAGAGATCAGCTAGAAACAATTATCCAAACTCATGATCTGGTTGACATCATTCCCAAAAATCAAAAATTCGCCTGGAGCAATCGAAGAGTCAGAATTGGGAACATAATGGAAAGGCTTGATTGTTTTATTGTGGTTGTCCCTCTTATCTCCCATTGCTTTGTTGTAACACCCCCAAGTTCTATGCTTTTCAAGTTAGACATTTGAACATAAATCCAAAGGGAGTGGACCCCAATGGATAATTATTGTGTGGATGTAGTTAATTATTTATTTATGAAAAATAAATAAAATGTTTTGTATGCACTATGATTAAATGAGATTTTTGAGATCACTTGCCTAATCCATGAGGTTATGGAAAGAGGTTAAGACTTTCCCCAAAATCTTTCAAAAAAGCCTTGAAAGAATTCATTTCTAATTTAGATTTTTGAGGAAAAATCTAAATTTCCCCAATGATGAGGAAAGTAGTTGGGAAGAGGTAAAAAGCTAGAAAAGCAAAAAGCAGCTTTAAAGTCCCTAAATAAGGGAAGCCTAGGCAAACAGGAATAAAAGCATCTTGAAATTCTAGACGCAGAATTGGAAATAGGCTTTGGGGAGAGCATAGCTTAAATAAGCTGCTCCATAACAGATTGAGGTTAGTCTGGAGGATCTCAGCTCGGGGGTGAGTTATGGAGATAGAAGAACTCTAAGGTTGGGAGGACTGGTCATAGTATCGGTACGCATGCATAATTTTGGATATTATTTTAAGTTTGTATAAAGTATATCAAGGTTATATGAATTGTTATGTTAGAATTTCTTATCCAAATTTTAGATTGACTGTTTATTCAGTACCTCATGCAGTTATAAACTAGATCTAATAGCTGAAATTTCAGTATGTTTAATAGCAGGGAGAAAATTTAATAGGGACCATCACCCAGAATGTCGAAACCAAAGATGGTTTGGATCTGGGGATAGGTACCCTGCAGTAATAAAGTTTAGATATGATAGATCATTTGAATGTATAATCTAATAACAAATTTAAAGTTGTACTTTGTTGTCTTTTAAATGAAAATTTAGTTGCGGTGTTGTATAAACAGAAAATTTTAACAAAACTGTAAACAGGAACAGCAGATAGAAAACAACTAAACCTGTCATAGAAGTATTGATTACAGTATAATAGCCATACTACAGTGACAAGAATTGTAGAATTAAGAATTTAAATTTTTCTATTACATGGAAGTTTAAATATACGAAATCAGAAATTAAATCCTAGGTAAGTAAGTAGGATCTGAAATTAATGAGTATAAAATATCAAATTCTGTTTCATTACTTCCATTTGCTTGCAGAAAAATAATCTATATTCTATATTTCCAAGGGAAGAGGGTAATATACCCCATAATTATAAATATGCTGAATAACTATAACAAGAATATACGGAAAAATTCATATGGAAAATCTATTTACGTGTTCTAAAAGTATATGAGTAGGAGAAGAGTAAAAGCATATTTAAATTACTGGAAAAGATCAATTATCCACTTCCAATATCAACTGCTGCAAAAGTAGTTGAAGAAAATGAAGTTAAATGAGCATATGTATATGTATGTATGTATGCATATACATAGATGTTGAAACTCTATAATCATAGATGTTGGAAGTTATATAAAGCTTGCTAATTGAAAAGTTAAAGGAAGGGCATATTGATCTGTTAGAGTTGGACAAAACACTGAGGAACCGACCTGAGAAATGCAAACAAGTATATATATAAGTCGACTAGATTGAGTGATAAGAAATAAAGTCAAGCCAAATTTCCTCATGGGAAATCTTATAATAGTAAGAATATCTGTAATTACCGAAGTTGTGATCGTAAACAGGAAAAATGAGGAAAAAAAAAGTTTTGGGTATGAGAGACGTGACATTTGTTTCCTCCTCTGGCATTCTCTCTTACTCTGCCTTTGATCATTACCCCATCACTCTCTTCTTAGGAGATCAATCCTCCCTCGGACCCCTCCCTTTTAGATATAACCCGCTTTGGAGTGACATCCTTGAAGCCAGATAGATCATGCTCAACTCTTGGCAGCAACACGTGGAGGGTTCCCAAATGCACATTTGGGAATCAAAGTTGAAGAAGGTGCGTAGGGCACTTAAAGAATGGGCAAAACTTCACTACAGGGAACCGGACATAGTCATAAATGAAATCAAAGGGAAGTTAGAAGCAGTCCAAATTGACATTGACACTCATGGAGTGAGCCAAGAGAAGCATGAGCAGGAGAAATAACTATACTGGAACTCGTATAAGGCAAACAGGAAAGAAGAGGAGAAATGGAGGCTCAAATCAAGAAATCTTTGGTTGCAGGCTAGTGACAAAAATACTTCTTTCTTGCATAAACAATTCATGGTCAAAAATTCAAGAAACAATATCTCAGCCATAATTGATGATGAAGGAAAGGTCCACACTGATCAGGAAGCTATCAAGGCAGCAGTTAACAGCCATTTTAAAAAATTTCTCACCGAAACAACTACGCTAGAGGATTACAATGATCTATTGAAACACATGCCCAAACTGATCACGGATGAGATTAACAATTCCTTCAGTAAGGATATATAGGAGGCTAAAATCTCAATGCTATTTGGACACTACATTCAGACAAGTCTTCGGGACCAGATGGCTTTTCCATAAATTTTTCCCGACATTTTTTGGATGTCATTAAAAAGGACCTTATTAAAATGATTTTGTGGGTTCAAAGAAAGAAGAAGATAGGTGGCTTTACGAACTCTACCTTCCTCGCCCTTATACCCAAAGAGAATCGTCCCTCTTCATTCTCCATATTTATACCTATTTCCCTCTGCAACACTTCGTACAAAATCATCACTAAAATCCTTGCCACCCGCCTCAAACTCCATATCCCAAATCTCATTTCTGAAAACAAAGGGAGCTTCATATCCCAAAGACAAATCTCTGACTCAATCCTTTTGGTCCAAGAAGCCATTTACTCGAGTAGAATGAGATATGAGAAAGGATTCATCCTAAAACTCGACCTTCCTAATGCTTTTGACAGAGTGAGACATTCTTTCCTCCTCTTTGTCCTTCAAAAAATGGGATTTGAATCTGATTTCATATCTTTCATCAACTCCTGCATCTCCAATCCTTGTTTCACCCCCTTATTCAATGGTAGACCTAGGAAATTCTTTCAATCTTCCTGTGGCCTCATACAAGGCTGCCCTCTATCTCCTTTCCTTTTCATCCTCATGGCAGAGTCCTTTAGCAGGGCCTTGGACCATAAGTGTTGAATTGGTCTCATCACTAGTATCAAGTTTAGTAATGGAGCCAAGAATATGAATCACTCTCAATTTTCAGACAACACCCTCTTTATGGGTGGAGCCACCTGTATTATTGCACAAAGATTCAAATCACTTCTCGAAAAATTTATGTTATTTTCAAGAGGCCAGATTAACAATCAAAAAAGCTGCATCTATGGGTGGAATGCTAAAATTAACACCATTCGCAATATAGAGCAAATATTTGGAGTCACCTACAAGTGGAATTGGACCCACTTTAATTACCTTGGGATGCCTGTCAGTACTCGACACTTGAAGACAGAGGTCTGGAACATCACCATTGACAAAATGAAAAAGAGAGTTTAGCAATGGGGATCTTCCTGGCTTAATCTGGCCGTGTGCACAATCCTCTTAAAATATGTCCTCTCTGCCTTGCCTCTGTATCACTTTTCCTTACTTTATGCTCCCTCCGGCATTCAACAAAAAAATATAAGTTGTTTTAAGACAATTCTTATGGTGAGGAGGGAAAAATGAGAAGAAGAAATTCAATTTAGTCAAATGGAGGCAGGTTACTCAAAATTATGAAAATGGTGGACTTGGTATTTCATTCCCAAGCTCTTGAACAATGCCTTTGGGGGGGAAATACTGTGGCGCCTTATTTCCGAACATAATTCTTGGTGGAAGCAAGTACTGGAGACCAAATATCTCACCATTGTTAAACAAAATCTCCTTGATCGGGCTATCCCTAACAGGCCATGCTCCAGAATCTGGGCTCTATGAAAAAAAGCCATACCTTTTATCAATAGATATATCTCCAAAGTTCCTCAAGGAGGAAGCAGCATAAACATATGGGAGGATAAAATTATGGGACAGTCTCCCCTCACTAACAGCCAGAGCATTCAACGTATTCAAAATTATCTCTAGAGTCAAGGTATAATCACCATGGATTAGATTTCCAAATGGGATTAACATTCCAATGCCTGGAATGGATGGGAATTTCCTATCACTCCCCCTCACCTTGAGGTTGATCTAGCAAATCTGAAAGGAATGCTCCACAGTGTAGCTCCTCTATCAAAAGAAAACCAAGACAGTTTTAGTTGGGATCACTATGGATCATCGTACACAATCAAAGTTGCTTATGGGTCCCTTCTTAAAGATCAGTTCCCCACTCCTCTGTAGCCCATATGGAAGCTTGTATTGAAATCTGAAGCCCTTCCAAAGGTAAAAATGTTCATATGGATACTGCTCAAAGGTAAGATATTGACCTTTGATAATATTAAAAAAAGGCATTCTTGGTCCTTCCAGATGCCCCCTTTGTAAAAAAGAAGAAGAGACGCCCTTCCATCTCTTTGTGAGGTGTCCCTTTGCCAACCATTGCTGGAATGATCTCACGAATTCCTCCCGGATTGACTTAGTAGCCATCAGTTCGATCTCATAGTTGATAAACAATTGGAGGAAGGGCTATCCTTGGGGAAAAAAGAGCAAGAAAATTTCCAAAAGAGTCTTGGACACCCTCCCATACGTGCTTCTTTGGAGTATCTAGCTAGTTGGGAATAAGGCGATTTTCCAAGATAAGAAACCTTGTCCAAGGAAAGCTCAAAATAAGACCCGGAGTCTCTCTGTTGAGACGATTTTATCCAAAAGAAACAACCATCTCAATTTCAATGATCTGCAAGCAAAAGAAAGAACATTTTCGAGGAGAGCTCTCGACAATCTTGGCTATAGCAAAACTCCTATCATACAAATCTCCCAAAAGGAGAAGTGGAAGATAATACTCAAGGAGAACGAGTTTATCAAGTGGATGGATGGTTGTAAAAGACCTGCACTCTTCTTTGACGGAATAGCAAAGGCCAACCCAAGCATTACTGGGGCAGGAGGTCTCATTAAGAATGAACATGGCTGCATTTTGGCTTCCTTCGAATGGGGGCTTGGCTCATTGTCAAACAACAGAGATGAGGCCTACGCTCTGTTCAAAGGTCTCCAAATCATCAAGAGCTTAAATCTGCAAAACGTTATGATATTCGGTGACTCCGCAATTATTATTAGTATGATGATAAATAGTAAGCAATCCCCCAACATTGCTCTCTACAGGCTCATCAAAAGATGTTGTATCATGAGCAAAGATATGAAATATCTCTCCTTCTACTATATTCTCAGAGCTAATAATAAACAAGATGACATCTTAGCTAACAAAGCCTACAATAGATTAGCCGGTCAATTATTCTACCAAGATGGCACATCAATCTCTCCATTGCCATGATATCTCTCTCTACCTCTTTTCTCGACTGTATGATACCCTACAAAATCATGTCAGTGTATGTAAGTTCTCCCCATACCATCAGCAACGCCTTACCTGTGACCTTATCTCCTCATGAACCTCGCCTCATTTCTATCTTCTTTCTAATCCCTCAGGCCTCCCTTATTTATACACCCTCTTCCGTGACTATGTCTCACCAATCCTGCATCTACGAATGCTCCTCTCCTCCTTTGGTAAGTCATCGACCCTGCTCTTTCAGGACTCATCCCCCTGAGTGGTTTTTCACCTTCCTCATCCTGGTCTCCCCTGCCCTAAATTTTACTCCGCTTCCTGTCAAATCTTGTGGCAGTCTCGACCTCCCTCCACTGTTGCTCAGATTTTTTAATCTAGCTACTGCCTCTTCAGCATTATCTACCTTCAACCCTGGCCCCTTCGTGTATATTCACAGCTCTTCGATTCATCATTTGATTGTTTCTCAATCCTTTGCTCAGACCTTTGGTGTTAACATGAGAATCGAAAATTGCATCCATTGTGCAGACCTACAAGCAAAATTGGCTTTGATTCATGGACAACTGAAGATCATGGAAGAAAAACATGAAGTGGATACTGCCTTCAGCAACAGGCTCAGTCCTGTCAGCAGCAGCTTTTGACTGCCTCAAATCGTTGTACACACATGGAAGAATCCCTCCATATCCTGAAATATATTCTAGACAAACACTCTTCACCAAGTTCCAGCTCAAACAATGTCAAAGATGTCAATCCAGATGACAATCAAGACAACACCGATGCTTCCTCCTCTCTCTCTTTTGTTCATGTCTTTTAAATTCGCACTTATGCTTTCGCAGTTTGTTAGAATTTATCTTGAATCTGTAATGTAATATAGTACTAATAGTCGCCACAATGGAGGCTTGGTATTTTGTCATTTTACCCCTCCTTGGCTATCCTCATTACCATAAGATTGTATGTAATAGGGAACTATCCCTATCTTTTTTTCGAATATAATATAGCAACCGAATTAGTAAAAAAAAAAAGTTAATAATTTTTTATCTTAATGTTTTTTTTAATTAATTTAAATTTAATTTAATTTTTTTTTTTAATAATTTTTTTTTAATTTTTTTAATTTATTATTATTATTATTATTATTTTAATTTAAATAAATTTTTTTTTTTATTTTTTTTTTATTTTTTTTTTATTTTTTAATTTATTGAAATTTAATATGTTTTTTAATTTAATTTTTTATTTTAATTATATATATATATATATAGGTTTATTTGTTTTTTTTCAATTTTAAAAATTAATTTTAAAAAAGATTTTATTAATTTTATTTATATATTATTTTATTTTCTTTTTTATTTTTTATTTTTTTTAATTTTATTTATTTTTTAAATATAATGAATTTTGTTTATATATATATTATTTTTTTCGTTTTTAATATAAATTTTTATTATTCTAAAATTTTTGTTTCAATATTTTCCGTTTTCGAGGTGTATTTTGCACAAAACAAATTGGATTTTACTTCTATTTTTAAAAAATGTTGAAAATTTACCCAGAAAAAGAAAAAGAAAAAGAAAGTTATTCGAGAATACAACGTTTTTAAAAAATGTTGAAAATTTATTGCAAAAAAAAAGGTCATTCCACAATACAACTTTTCGTTTTGAGGTTTTTTTTTTTTTGAGTTCCCGTTTTGAGGTAATAGCTACTGTTTGATCGGTAACTATGTTATCTTCCTTTTGGAATAAGTAATAATATAGCACCTTTCTATATTGACATGAGGGGGTGGTTCTTCTCTGTCATCTCCACGTGAACATCATTCGTTACTCTCTCCTTAGATTGTAATTTAGTAATGTCTTTTGTGGGCCAAGGGGAGACTTTGATGGTTCTCTGGAGCTGAAGAGGGTTGTGTATTAGTGAGGTTTTCCCCTCTTTTATTGGTTTTTCCCTTGGATTTGGTACTTGCTTCACAAAATACATCAAATTTTGGTACTATTGTTTCCTTCTCCTTTTACGTTCCAACTTCATTCTTTCCAATTCATTTTGTGATATTCATGAACAAATTGCCATCATACATTTTCCAAATGCCTCGAAAATATGCTTGCAACATCAAATCCTTTAGTGGATTGAGCTTTAGTTGAATTGAAACGCTTTAGTATTCCAAATAATTCTACCACATGTGTATAATTCTTCACAACAACACCTCCAAAAACAAATGGTAATGAAATAAATTGTTTCTTCTTTTTCCTGTCAAACAAAATTCACTAGGAATGGCGTTATCTACAGACTTGTGCAACAAAACACTTACCAAAATGAACATGGGAAGCAACAATGTTTTGTCCTCATAACCATAATGCCTAATGTATGTATAAGTTTCATCTTCCATATTCACTCATTTTCCACTAAGGATTGTTGATCTTATGAATATATCCTTTAGGGCTCATTTCTTATGAGCATGTACCAAAATTCTCTGACAAATTGGTCCTGGATAAGGTGAAGGTGGAATGAAGCCTTGTGTCTCCATAGAACAATGTACCATAATTGCACTATTTCCACTTCAGAATTTATATTCCTTTTGTGGAGTAGGCCATTGAATAAATTACAGAAAACAATGGCCATTACTAGGTTGGCCATCATAAAGAATCTTTGGGTCTTTTGAAAATTAACCATTTGGAAGGAAATCTCGTTGGAGAGATAATCTCCACCCAATCAAAGATAACATCCTTTTAAAAAGAAAAGTATAGTATGCATGTTGACCAAGGCAGATGTGTCAATTGGAGAATAAAGTCCCAAATGTCATTCATATTGCCACCCTAAGAATCTAGGAATTGCATCAACCTCAAACAATTTGAGTTGCATGTTTGGCTCTGATAGTAATGAGAGATAATTGAACTTACTTTTGGATGATGGTTTTAACTAATTTTTCTGTATCATTTACAATTTTCACATTTTTGTAGGTCCTAGCAAATGTTGATGTTTCTTAACGTCCCAACATTCAATAGATTTATGAATTATTTTTTGTACACTTCTTTTTACAAATTTCATGAGATTATTGAAAATTAATACATAATTTAATATCGACACTATTATATATTTATAATAAAAAATGATCTATATCTAAATGAAACATGTTTACGATTTAATTCTTTCTTTGAAACATTATCAATCACTTTATTATAAATTGTTTTTTTCAAGTAAACCATTTATGAAGTGCACTTTAATACATAATACATAGTCTAACACAAAACGTGATATATTTTTCATGATTTTTAGGTGAACTGTAATAAAAATTGCCTAAAGAAGTTCCATCAGAAGCTAAAGATTCAAGTGTCCATAACTACAAGTGCAAGATAAAAGCCTAACCCCGTTGAAGTTTTGAAAGTTGAGAGATCCATTAAAAAGATAAGCTTTATGCACACATTAACACAAACTAAAAACCAAGATTCAAAGTGACAAATGTATTTAATGCTCTATGCAAAGTCAAACTTTAGCATACAAAACCCACAAGCACATGGGTAGATGTAAGCTTTCCCCACATGGGTTGTAATATTCAAAGATGGAGTTGGTCCCTCTTACATATCTAAAAACAAGGGTTGTATTCTCATCGACTACTAATGGTTGGGTGGAAAGTTGTGTGTGTGTGTAATCAATTCCATGGATCATCTTTGGTAGGCAATAAGCACTTTATCTTATTTGATGAATATGTAAAATATTTGTTCATTATGTTATTCCTTGGTTGAGAATTATAATTGATTGCAAAACTTATGCATATGAATGCATAATAATGCATTTAGGGATTGACACCATGATATGGCTATTCTCTATATATTTATTATTGTTGTATTCATTGTTTATTTGCATTATACATTCTTTACAAATGTTGCTAAATTCTAAGCTAGCGTGGCTCCATTGCTCCCCGTCAAATGGGATTAGGAGGTTCAAACAAATTTTATTAGAGTTAAGAACTCATTAGAGAATTTGGTTAAAGCACGACTATGACATTAAATTTGAATTTTCAAAGTTATTAATCACTCACACAAAGGACACATGGCAATGTCCTATTGGTGTGGTTTATAAAGGTGCGTCCTTGAGGGGACCTTTATAACTCATGATGATTTGGGTTGTCAAACAATTCTCAGATTGACAATTAGGATCAAATCTTCGGTGGAATTGCACATCATATTAAAATGGATCAGAGGTCACAAGAGTAAGGAATGTGACACTCTCCCATATATATGAGTTTCAAATCTACACATCACGAAGAGGGTCTCCCTTAAACCCACATCTATGTTGACCCTATCTTGATCCTAAGATTAGTGGTGGGGAAATGAGTAAAAGGATGCATGCATGAGAGAGTTGAGACCTCTAAGGGTTAAAAGCAGGGGAATTGTAGAGTGTTGATTTGGCTAAGATCAATAGAAGGGAGTAGAGCATGAGATCTTGACTTAACCATTTTTAGTTGTGTTAAAGGAGACACGTGGAATGTCTTTATTGGTGTAGGTTATAAAGTTGCACATTAGTATGGGGAGGATCTTATGACTCAAAAATTCCATTCATTGATCATATTTGTGATCCACAATTCAGAAGGCACATATTGTGATGATGATTGAGACTTACCATGGAGGAATGGGCTCAACATTCAATTAGATGTTGCCACATGGTAGGCCCAAAATACACATTGCAACCCAAATACCACACAAAATTTTATTACCATGAGGAAATGAATTAAAGAGCAATAGGAAAGTTAGACTAGAAAATATATTACACGATGGATTTTACATGCAGGTCTTAGTGATGCACATAGAAGAAAATGATCATATATGCCAACAACCACATTATGTTGGTTCGAATACACGATAATGAACAAGGCCCATTCTCTTTACAAAAATTGTGTTTACTCTCGGGAACATAATGAAAGGAATCTAAGAGGAAAACATAACAGTAATAAGCATGCAAAGTAGGACAAGTAAAATGAGACTTAAAGAGTGATCATCATAGACAACTAAATCCATTAATTTATACAAAACTAATAAACAATAATTTTCAAAAAAAAAATTATTTTGTATAATATGCATTACATTTAGAGAAATGATATATCATGTAATATAACATAATGCATTAAAATTAAATAAAACATAAACTTTACAATACAATTTATGAAAATAAAATATTAAAAACAAACCATAACCATAATAAATATATAAAATAGAAAAATAAACTGTAACTCTACTTTAAAACCTATTCCTTAATTAATACACCATAAAAGATGTAATGAAAAGAATTTAAGAAAAAACCATAAAAATAAGCATGTAAAGCGGGACAATTAAGGTCATTACTTTATCAAAGACCATCAAACCAAAAAAAAATCATTAAAAAATCTTATCATTTAGAAAAAATGACATAGCACATAATATAATAATAAAATATTAAAATTAAATAAAAAATAAATTTTATAATATAATTTAGGAAAACAAAACATTAAAAAATAATTATAATAATAATAAATATATAAATTAAGAAAATAAATTAACACAACTCTATCTTCTATCATAATTTTTTAATAATTTTTTTTTTCTATTTTTTATTTTTTTTACACTAACACATCCACACCAATAAACTATCACAAAAAAAAATGTTAATAATAATTATATTCACCATTAAGTTATTGGAACGTTGTGTGCGGGAGAGAAGCGTTTACTTGCTGCTGCGTGAGCGTTGTTCGAGCTAGGGTTACACACTCATGGAGGTGCTAGGCACGCCCCATGTGCCTCCCCCCCCACCGCCATCTACTACAGATGCTTTCAACTTGTTGTTGGCATCCCTGCCAAAGAAGAAAAAATGCGAAGCTGCTAAGTTTGTAAAGAAGCTTGACGATATTCCTTAAATTTCTCTTCCCCCAGAAACTCCGATCCAAGTAGCTCTGTCCCTGGTAGATCGTGCCCTTGTTGGCCAGTTCACAGGATTCTGACCCTCTCCAAAATCCACAGAGAACAGGGTCATCAAGAACTGGGCGCCATTGATTAAGAACAACGTCACCTCTTATTTCTTGGGGAGAGGGTTCTTCCTGTTCGAATTTACTTCAAAAGACGATAAGGATCTGATCTTCCAGAATGGCCCCTACTTCATGGGCCCTCGGGGCCTATATCTTAACAAATGGACGCCGGATTTCGACCCAGCAGTCGATGTTCCCACGACAGTCCCGATGTGGGTTAGGCTTCCAAATCTTCCAGTCCACTGTTGGAACTGGGATTCATTGAAGCACATCGGCAATGCCCTTGGGAAATTCATAGATCGGGTGAACAACAAGGACCAATACGACTATGCCAAAATCTGCGTGGAGGTAGATCTAGAGGTGGGTCTTCCAGAGGCCATAAAAATCAATGTCGGAAGTTGGACCCATGTGCAGAAACTGACTATGAGCAGTTGCCCTTTAAATGTCGGAAATGCCATGTCTACAGCCACTTTGCCAAAGGTTGTCTGTCCAATGCCGAGGCAGAGAAAGGGAAGGAGGAGGTTTGGAATCAGGTCAAGCATTACAAGACTTCTCATAAACCCCATAAGTTCGATGCCCCTAATGGCAAAGGCCCTCAGCTAGCCCCTACCCAGCAACCCCCTCCCAGGATGGGGCAAGAAAACAAATTTGGACCTCTAAGCTCGCAAATAGAGGAAACTCAGGAGGTCGAGATCCAAAAGGCTATCTCCCCAGGAAAAGGCACCCCCTCCGCCTCATTCAAGGGTGTAATTGCTGCAGAAAGTTCTAAAGGAAGACCCTTAGAAGCTGAGGAGGAAGATCAAGAATCAGAGGACTCGGAGGAGGAAGGAGAAATAGGAGATTCTAAAGCCTCTGTCAGGAGATCCATAAGAGGCCGCAAGACCGACCGAGAAAAAAGAGAGTAGGAAACGTACAAAGACAAGCTTTAGGGCAGCCAACCAACCCTCGAGAAGCTATTAGCAAAAATTTCGAAGATGACGAGAAACTAGTCCCAAGGCTCCAAGGGAGCCCATTAGAACAAAAGTAAATGATGAAGGTCGTCTCCTGGAACTGTAGAGGTATGGGGAGCAGAGCCAAAGAAGAAGCCATAAGAATTTTAATAAGGATAGAAGCCCCTGACATACTTCTCATTTAGAAGACCAAAACGGAGGACTCAGTCTTCCTGCAAGAAAGTAAGAAAATTTGGAACAAAAGTGGAGCGAAAGCAGTCTCAGCCCGTGGAGCCTCGGGAGGGCTGGGCACCCTCTGGAATGCTAACAAGTTCTCGATAGTTTCTAAGACCCTAAATACTCATTGGTTTTTTTTTAAAATGCAGCATCTCGTCACAAAAGAGATCTTCTGTCTCTTCAATGTGAATGTCCCAGTTAACGCTAGGGAAAAAAAGGCCTGTTGGGATTCCATAAGAATCCTGGCAGATATAGTGAATCTAGAAAATATCATCATAGCCGATGACCTCAATCTCACTCTTCTTTCGGCAGAAAAGAGAGGTGGCAGCATTGTTTGGGATCCGGCAAGGGAATGGGTGGAGGATCTTATGCAGGACTGGGATCTGCTAGACATCAAGCCTTCTTCTGGTAAGTACACTTGGTCTAATAAAAGAGTAGGTCCAGGTCACATCGCTGCAAGGCTTGATAGATTTTTCATTCAAAGCTCCTTCCTTCTCCTAGGGTTAGAGGCTAGAATGCATATTCTCCCTTGCAGCGTTTCTGATCACAAACCCTTCAAGCTCAAGTTTTTGGCACACCTCGATCTTGGTACAATCCCTTTTAGATTTAGCCCTCTATGGGTCAATGACCTGACTTCATGCACATGGTTAAGGAAAGTTGGATGCAGCCTGTCCAAGGCTCTCCTTTTCTTGTTTGGGAGGAAAAACTCAGAAGAGCGAAAGCTGCCCTAAAAAGCTGGGCCAAAACTCTGCCCAACCCTGCAACCGAAAGAAAAAAAATCCAAAGCATGTTAGATCTCCATCAACTACAGTCGGAAGATGCTGATATAACTAAAGAAACTCTAAACAAAGAGGCCCATCTTCAGCATAATTTTCATAAGGCATGCCTGGCTAAGGAAGAATACTGGAGGCAAAAATCTCGTAGCCTCTGGCTTAAAGCAAGGGACAGGAACTCCTCTTTTTTTTCACAAGCAAGCCCAGGCCAAGAAATGCTCATATTCCATCACTGAAATCAAGGAAGACACTATCATTCACGAGGACTTTGTAAGCATCAAAAGAACAACCTTCCTTCATTTTAAAAATCTGTATAGCAAGGAAATGGAATTGGGCCAGAACTCTAATCTTCTGGATGTGGTTCCCCCTCGATTACAGCCGAGATGAATCAAATGTTAGAAGCTAAAGTCACCAAGAATGAATTTATGGACACCCTCTTTGCTATTGGCCCGACAAAGCCCCAGGACCGGACGGATTCACAACCATATTTCTCCAATCTTGTTGGCAGATTGTGGAAAAGGACCTTTTTAAAATGGTTTTAAAATCCCAAGTATGTCAGAAAATCGGAGGCAATACAAACTCCGCATTCCTTACCTTTATCCCTAAGGAGAAAGGAGCCAATTCCTTCAACAGATTTCGCCCGATCTCTCTATGTAACATTGGATACAAACTTATTACCAAAGTGATCGCTAACAGATTGAAGCATATCCTCCCCAAAATTATTCTGGAGAATCAAGGGGGCTTCATTCATGGTAGGTAGATTGTGGACAATTTCATCTTAGTCCAAGAGGCGATCCACTCAAGTCTGCATCGCAACAAAAAACGTTTGGTTGTCAAACTTGATCTAGCAAATGCTTTTGACCGAGTTAGACATAGTTTTCTGTTGAATGTCTTGCATAGGCTTGGGTTTGGTTCGAGCTTTATAAACTGGGTTCGGGCTTGCATCTCGGAGCCCTGGATTGCTCCACTGGTGAATGGCAGAGCTGCTGAATTCTTCAAAGCCTTGAGAGGACTTAGGCAAGGGTGTCCTCTTTCACCTCTACTATTCGTCCTTCAAGCTTTTGTCCTCAGCTTTTACCTTGATAAGAAGTTGCAAGACCAGGAGATCACTGGGCTAAGTATAGCAAGAGGGATTAAAAACATTAATCATGCCTTCTTTGCCGATGACACTTTGTTGCTGGGTGCTGCCATTATGCTTTCGGCTACCCGGTTCAAAGGAGTGCTAGACGAATTTTGTGAGGAGTTTGGCAGCATTCTAAATAATGGGAAATGCCACATTTATTGTTGGAACATTTCGCCCAACTCGCTCAACTCTATTTCCAGATGATTTGGATTTGATGCCTCCTCATCCTGGACTTCCTTCAAGTTTCTTGGTCTTCCTATATTTCTCAAGAGAGCATACAATAGAGACTGGCTTCCCCAACTCGAGAAATTCAAGAATAAACTACAGGCCTGGGGATTCTCCTGGCTAAATATTGCTGGCAAGACTGTGCTCATCAAAGCTGTGTTCAACAACCTCCCCTTATTCCAATTCTCTGTCCTTCTAGCTCCTGTTGGCATCCTCAGAAATATGGAGGATTTCATTTGTCAATTTTTTTGGAAGGGAGGTAAGCAGAATGAGAAAAAAAATTTCCTTGTCAATTGGGAAACAGTCTCCAAACCTTTGATGGAAGGGGGCTTAAATTTCAAAAACCTCTACTTCCAGAATATTGCTATGGGAGCGAAAATTTTATGGAAAATCATAGCCCCAAATCCTGGTTGGGTACAATTGGTGCTGTGGAGGAAATATTTCAAAGGAAAGAGAACCCGTTGCCTGGATAAGCCCCTCCCTCAAGTCAATTCTCCCTTCCTGAAATTATGTGCTAAATTCACCCCTCTAATTAAATCTCACGCATACTGGATTCCCGGAAATGGAAAAAGTATAAATCTATGGACAAATCGAATTATGAACAAAGATCCTCTGGCGGAGTGCAGCTCCTTGCAACCGTTACACATATGGATGAATGATGCCGGTTTTAAATCACTGTGGGATATTTCCTCATGGAAATGTCCAATTTGGGCGAATTGGAAACAAATCCAGGCACCCCCGGATCTCCAGCAAGACTGTGCTTTCTTGTTTACTCTGCTGCACGGTATGGCTCCCTCTCACGCATGGAAGAAAGACTCTCGGGGCTGGGGCTCGAAGGCTAGAGGCTTCTCTGTAGCACAGGGTTACATTAAGCTACAGAAGCAACCTCACATTCCGCCGGATCCAGCGCCATGGAAAGGGATCTGGAACTATCCCTCCAAGCCAAAAGCGACTACTTATGCTGGCTGTTATGTCATAGGAAAATTTTGACAGATGACAGATTGCAAAAGAGGGGATATCATGGTCCATCAAGGTGTATCTTGTGTGGAGAAAATGTTGAGTGCGCTCGTCACCTTATGTTGGAGTGCAAATTTGCATCACAAATCTGGCTTGAGTTGTTGGGCAATTGGAACTCCAATTTCGCACTCCCCAGTACCATTCCTGAGTTGTTCGCAAATTGGTTGAATAGATATCATGGCCCCTTCCCAAAAAACAAGGTGATCAAAGCTGCATGGTCCTCCCTTCCAAAAATCATTTGCTGGCAGATTTGGCTCGAGAGGAACAAAAAGGACCTTCGGAAATAAAGAGCAGGATGTCAAGTTTGTAGGGGTCAAGATAAAATGTCAATTGAAAGACTGTTTTGGAGAGCAAAAGGAGATTCAAACTTATGCCAGCAAGAAAAATATTGGGGTGCTTCACTTGATCTTCAATTCCAAAAAGTTGTTAGTATCATCTCCCTCCCCAAAGAATGGCAAATAAGAGAAAAAGAAAAAGGTTTTCAAGACTGGATTTCCAACCAATCGAGACACTCTCTATTCTTTGACGGGGCAGCCAAGGGAAATCCAGGAAGAGCTGGTGCAGGAGGAGTCATAAAGAATTTAGATGGCATGACGATTCACAGCTTCGCCTGGGGTCTGGGCCATACTTCCAGCATTCAAGCAGAGGCATTGGCACTTTTCCAAGGCCTCAAGTATCTCAAAGACTTGGACATCAGTGAGGCAAACGTATTTGGGGACTCACAAGCTATCATAAAAACTATAGTGACTAATTCATCTCCATTGGATTTAATATTTGCAAGGCTAATCTCTAGAATCAAAGTTCTGGGAAATTCATTTCAAAATTTGAAATTCTTCCATGTGCTGAGAACCAACAATAAGGACACGGATCTAGAAGCTAATAAAGTAACCCTCCTTTCTGCTGGGTCCATACTAAGGGATAGAGACGAAACATGGTATCCAATTCCTTAATCAGCTAGTTGCCATGTTCTACTGCTTTTTATTAAAACAATTCGTTTGTATCCACAATCTTGGGCGAATCACAGAAATTGGTTCCATTGTTGCATGTAAGAAGATCTGGAACATAAGCATAAGCACCATGATTCTCCTGGTTGGGGAGGCACTCTGGGGCTTTGCTTTCAAATTTTGTAAACCGAATTAAGGAATTTATGCCAAGTCTCTAATATAATTCAATAACCGTTCCTATAAAAAATATATATATATAATATTAATTAAAAAATTTATAAACATTAATTAGCTCCTACTTAATTATGCTTTAAAAATAATTTAATACACAACTAATCTTAATTTTAGAAT
Source organism: Pinus albicaulis (assembly GCA_034641835.2). Lineage (NCBI taxonomy): Eukaryota > Viridiplantae > Streptophyta > Pinopsida > Pinales > Pinaceae > Pinus > Pinus albicaulis. The sequence goes on from CM076570.1 coordinate 539,085,616, forward strand.
AATTTTTATTTTTAAATTTAAATTTACTTTATTATTTCTCAAATAAAATATTTAATCTAGATTTCATTTTTTGGTATTCAGCCGCGTTAAGTAAGTCATTCAACAATGACCATTTCCATGGGAGGTAGTTGTAACTGAGTAATTTATCATGATTTTTGAATAGTCCACTTAGCACTCATTGCATCGGGTGATGCTCACAGGGGTGAAGAAGTGGGATTGAAACTAGTGAAATGAATCACATAGCATCAATCATCACTTCAGGGCTTGCACCCAGTAACCAGGACTTCCCGAGAGGTCACCCATCCCTGATTGCTTCTGGTTCAAGCGCGCTTAACTGTGGAGTTTTCCCCATAATCAAGCCCACTTAGCTTCCTACCCCATTTGCAAAACCTTAGCAAGTACTGTGCCTCATGAAACATTCAATTAAAGCTCCCTTCACTCTTTGTATTTAAGTATTGATGGATTTTCCCAGTGAATTATATTAGATATCATTTTTTGGGATTTAATTGTGTTAAGTAAGTCATTCATCTGTGACCATTTCCATGAGAGGTAGTCGTAACTGACTAATTTCTCGTGATTTTTGAATAGTCCACTTAACATTCATTACATCGGGTGATGCTCACGGGGGTGAAGAAGTGGGATTGAAACTAGTGAAATGAATCACATAGCATCAATCATCACTTCTAGGGCTTGCACCCGGTAACCAAGACTTCCCGAGAGGTCCCCCATCCTAGATTGCCTCTGGCTCAAGCGCACTTGACTGTGGCTTTTTCCCCAGAATCAAGCCCACTTAGATTGCTGCCCCATTTGCAAAACCTTAGCAAGTATTGTGCCTCGTGAACCATTCAAGTAGAGCTCCCTTCACTCTTTGTATTTAAGTATTGATGACTTTTCATAGTGCATTATGTTAGATATCACTTTTTGGGATTCCACTGTGTTAAGTAAGTCATTCATCTATGACCATTTGCATGAGTTAGTCATAACTGACTAATTTATCATGAATTTTTAATAGTCCACTTAACACTCATTGCATTGGAGATGCTCATAGGGTGAAGAAATGGGATTGAAACTAGTTAAATGAATCAAATAACGTCAATCATCACTTCCTTTCTTGGGATGAGTGGATTGGGCATTTGAAACTTTCTCTTCTTCATTGTTGGTTACTAGTGAGATTCTCATCTCTTATTGCCTTCAAGCATTCCATAATTCCTCAAATGAAGGAGTGTCTTTCCAGCTATTGATTCTTGAAGCAAAAGCACTCCAAGTGGGTGGAAATCCCAATAATGCAGTAATCACAACTAACTCTTTTTTCCGGTACAATCTCATCAATGGCTTGAAGGTCATCTCTAATTTTAACTATCCTTGCAAAGAAGGAAGCCACAATGTCATATTTTGTCATTTTTGTGGTCCTTAGTTCATTCTTAAGACTTGCTACTTGACCAATGTTCTTGATAGTGAACGATTTCGATAAGGCTTCATACATTTCTTGAGCAAATTCTGTGTTGGAAATGTATGGGAAAATATTATCCTTTATACATTCTACCATTAGTGTCATACCCAATATTTTTGACTCTCTAAACTTCATTTTATCTACATCACAAGCTCCTTAAGTAGGTTTCTTCACTCTTCCTCTCACTAAATCCAAGACTTTGTTCTTTTCAAGAATGACATCAATTCTCTTCTTCCATGACCTGTAATTTGATGCCCCTTCTAATTTGTTCTCTTCCTTTGTTGTGTTAGACATTGTCCTTGAAGATAGTAAGTTTCTTTCCTTATAAGGTCTCTTTCTATGATCCATTGACCAACTTCTTGAGATTCCTTAGATTTCTTTCAATGTATCCTTAAACTATATTTTTCCTCCTTCTTAACCTTGCTTTGGTACCATGTTAGAAAATCAGAAAGGCATAAATATTTTCTTATATTCGATAATTACTCGTGAGGTTCTTGTGTTCTTATTAAATTTATTATGTTCCTTTTTTATCTTAGTTCAGTGAGAAATTACCAAAACAATAACCCAAAGATCAAGGACACCAGATCTAAGCGGACAACCAAGGAAGAACCCCAATCTTGGGGAAAACACAATGAACAAATCTTCCTTCAATAGTTTTCCTGGGATAATCCAATACTCTAGACTTAGACACAAACTTCCTCCACACCAAGTCAACATTTCCTTCTAGAAGCTTTGATCTAGAATTTCAACCTTGTAGCAGCAAAAACTTCGATCTATGTAGCAACAACTACTTCGACCTGTCCAACACTTTGACTTATGCAACACTTCAATCTATGTGGCAACAACACTTCAAGCCTAACAAATTCGATCTGGCAACAACAACTGCCATCAACAAATTCGACCTAGCAACAACCACTTCGACTTGGCAGCGACTAGCAACAACTGCTTCGATGCAACAATATAGACTTTGATCTTCCTAAAAATTCCACACATGTGAGAGATAGATGGCCCAAAACCTCGATCTAGACCTTTCCTGCAACTTTTCTACTTATTTTTCAACTTCACACCTTTTCACTGCTTCTCCTTGAAGATCGAACTTGTGTGAGAGTGTGTCCTCCAAATGAATCGAACTACTTCAATATATAGGCTTCTAGTGAGGCCAAATTACCCTTATTGAGGTCGACTTGATCTCCTTGAGGCCGACTTGGTGTGGAGGTGATAAATGACCTATTTGACTAAAAAATAATTATTTTTACATGATTCAAAAACCCAAGAAGGGTCTTATTAAATGTATAATGACTCTAATGACTCTATATAAATCCTAGAAGTTCTCAATGGGGACCTTTGCCTTTAACACGATGACCCAAGCATGAAACCCATGCTTTAATAAGTCATAATAATAATAATAATAATAAATATTTTTCATTCTTTTCATAAGTACATTTCATTATGACTCAAATACAATTATGAAGACTGAAACCAGTTACATTTTTCAACACTCAGGTGGAGGGAAATCCAAATATTTTGAGCCCTGGGACACGTGGCTTCATTGATTCTGGCCACAATCTTCTAAGTGTTGGCACACGCGACTTCCTATTCTACTACTACGCGACTTCCTGTTTTACTTCACACATTTCTTCCACTGTTTCAAAAAACCATATATCGCAGCCTGCCAGGAGTCGGGCTTCATTGGTGTTTTGCAGATTTGTATTCTTTGAAGTCATCCATTCACATAATAGAGCTATATGAAACCTTCACAAAATAGAGTTGTTTGAAATCTTCTGTAGTAGCTTTTCTTTGTGCGTAAGGCAACTACTTCCAAGATATATAAGCTTTCTGCATCAACAACAATGATCAAGTATGCAATATATTCAAAAATAATAAGAACACTTCAACATTACTAGAAGTTTGTTCACTCGTCTTCAACTGGAAGCCATCTCCTGCTTTTTAACTAGAATCCTCCTTCCTATTCAACTAGAGCCTCCTCCCAAGGTGTGTATGCATCACCGTTTACACGAAACTTATTATTACTTTTTTATAACCTTAGAATCTTACTATTATTTTTTTTTTATATTTTACAATATTTTATTACACTATTAATTTGTATAATTTACTGTCTTTTAATACACAGGTTTTTCATATATATAATGTCCTCGGTAGGTTGTGTCAACATTTGCAACTGCTTTTCATTGTATGTGTCCCATGAGAAAGCTTGAGTATTACCAGCCTAGACCCATCTTAATTCTAGATCTATCAAGCGCTGAGAGGGATCAAATCTCTAGAGGTGCAAACCTCTTTTTTTGAGTGCAAAACTTGAGGAAAGGTTTGCATCTCAAGAGATATGATCCCTCTCGGTGCTTGATAGATCCAGCGTTAAGATGGATCTAGGCTGGTTTTAGTCCTGTGCGGCCAAGGAAAATCTATTGAAAATATGATTAATTTTATCAATAATATGTAAATACAGATAATATAAATATAATAATTTTATATATGCTAAATATGTCTGATATTTATCTAGTCATTTTAATTTTAAATTTTTCTTAGTTACCTCAGTTTTTTGAGATGATAAATATTGTTAATAAATTTAATGACGAAATATTTTTTTTGAATGCAAAGTGACAATGTAATAGTGTTGAATGATAGAAAATGAAAATAATAAGAATGTAGTCAATTACAAATAGTCTTCATTGTGATCAATCTCAACTTATTTTCTTTTTTCTATTCTTATTGTCACCCTTGTTAGTTTTGTCATATTTTCATATCGACTATATGAAAAGGACAATTGAAATAATAAACCATTTAAATATTTAGCTTGAACTATTGTACTAAACATCATACATTGTCTCTCTTTCTCTTCAATATTAATAGGTTGATTTACTATAACACATATATTAATGTATATTGTTAATAATTTTGTGTGCTTACACTGAAATCAATGCACAATCTTAATCCAATCACTTTAAAATTAATGTACCATCAATGTACATCAAATCAGAAATCAACGTCTACAGTGAAATCAATGCACCTAATGCAAACAATCAAATAAGATTACAAAACAACATCTACACTGAGATCAATGCATCTAATGCAAGTAATCAAATAAGATTAGAAATCAACATCTATATTGAAATCAATGGATCTAGTGCAAGAAATAAAATAGTATTAGAAACCAACATCTATACTGATATCAATGCATCTAGTGCAAGCAATCAAATAGGATTATAAATCACCATCTACTTCCCTGTCTCCCCCCTTGAACTACATCTCTCTTTCCCTCCATCTCTCCACTCTCTCACATCCTCCCTCTTCCTTCCTCTATCTCCATTTATTTCCCACATATATATCTCCCTCTCTCTTCACCCTCCAAATATGTTTCTCTCTCTCTCTCTCTCTCTCAACATCTACACTAAAATCAATGCATATAGTGCAAGAAAACTAGGATTAGAAATCACCATCCACACTGAAATCGATGCATCGAGTGCAAGAAATCATCTTCCCTCTCTCCCCCCTCCAACTACATCTCTCTTTCCCTCCCTCTCTCCTCCTCTACACTGAAATCAACATCTACACTGAAATTAATGCATCTAGTGCAAGCAATCAAATAGGATTATAAATCACCATCTACTTCCCTGTCTCCCCCCTCGAACTACATCTCTCTTTCCCTCCATCTCTCCACTCTCTCACATCCTCTCTCTCCATTTCTTTTCCACATATATATCTCCCTCTCTCTTCACCCTCCGACTATGTTACTATATCCCTCCCTCTCTCCTTCTCTCCATATCTTCTTCTTTATCTCTTTATCTCACCCCAAAACATATACACACTCTCTCCATATCTCCCTTGTTGTTGGGTGTGGAGCCTGATTATCTTGTTTACTTTGTATCACAGCATTGGACCCCTGTACGTTGCCGCCCGTAATTAATCGCTGCCGTGGGGTGTCCAGGGGGGGCGGCGGTTTTCGGGGGCAGTGCCCTCGAAGCTAAAAACATATGTAAAATTGCCTTGTAAAAGTATAGTAATTTCTAGTCAATCTGGGTCGTTCATTAGGCAAATGATCTAACGGTAGAAGTTATGTTTAGATTAGGGTTTTTTGCCCTAGAAGGCAACCCCTCACTTTTATGAGGGTATTGTATTGCGGCTGTGTATTGGTATGTGTATTCTCGGAGCGAGAAACAGATAGGGAGACTGTGAGAGAGAACAGAGGATATTACAGCGGATTTGCTGTAGGTTTTGTCTCTTCAATTTTTGCTGGATAATAGAAAGGAAGGACTGGATGTTCGGGGTGGACGTAGCCCAAACTGGGTGAACCACGTATATCTGTGTCTCTCTGGTTTTATGTGTTTTGTGTGCTTGTATTTTCCGCTTATTTTATGTGTTGCATTGCTCTGTAATATTTAATTTTCTAACACTTGTCACTTCATCTCTCTCTCCACTTCTCACTCTCTATGTATTCCTTCTTCCCTCCCTCTCTCCCCCTCCAACTCCATCTCTCCATCCTTTCATCTCCCTCCCTCTCTCCTCCTCTCTCTCGTCCTTCCTCACTCTCCCCTCTCTCTCTTTCTTTGCCCTCCAATTTTCTCTCTTCCCCCATAACTCTCTTCCTCTCTCTCATGTCCTCTCTCTTGTCCTTCCTCTCCTACCTTCCTCTATCTTTTCCTCTCTCTCTCTCTTTGCAATCCAATTATCTCTCTCTCTCTCTCTCTCTCTCTCTTTGCCTTCCAATACTCTTTCCTCCCCCAACAAACACACACACACACACACACTCTCAACATCTACAATAAAATCAATGCATATAGTGCAAGAAAAATAGGATTAGAAATCACCATCCACACTGAAATCAATGCATCGAGTGTAAGAAATATCTTCCCTCTCTCCCCCCTCCAAATCCATCTCTCTTTCCCTCCCTCTCTTCACTCTCTCACATCCTCTCTCTCTTCCTTCCTCTCTATCCCTTTCTCTGCCACATATATCTCTCTCTATATCTCCCTCTCTTCACCCTCCAACTATGTTACTATATCCCTCCCTCTCTCATTCTCCCCCCATTCCCTCCATCTCTCCTTATTTTTCTCTTTATCTCACCCCCAAACATACACATACTCCTCTATTTATCCCTTGTCACTCCCTCTCTCTCTCTCCACTTCTTGCTCCCTATGTAAATACATTACTCTGGATCCAGAGTTTGATATTATCTGTATTTACACTGAAATCAATGCATTTAGTGCTAGTAAGAAAATAAGATTAGAAACCAACATCTACACTGATATCAATGCATATATTGTAAGCAATCAAATAGGATTAGAAATAATCATATTAATGTACATTGTTAATAATTTTGTGTGCTTACACTGAAATCAATGCACAATCTTAATCCAGTCACTTTAAAATTAATGTACCATCAATGTACATCCAATTACATCAAATCAGAAATCAACGTCAACACTGAAATCAATGCACCTAATGCAAACAATCAAATAAGATTACAAAACAACATCTACACTGAGATCAATGCATCTAATGTAGGTAATCAAATAAGATTAGAAATCAACATCTATATTGAAATCAATGGATCTAGTGCAAGCAATAAAATAATATTAGAAACCAACATCTACACTGATATCAATGCATCTAGTGCAAGCAATCAAATAGGATTATCTATCATAGTCTACTTCACTATCTCCCCCCTCGAACTACATCTCTCTTTCCCTCCATCTCTCCACTCTCTCACATCCTCCCTCTTCCTTCCTCTCTCTCCATTTCTTTCCCACATATATATCTCCCTCTCTCTTCACCCTCCAACTATGTTACTCTTTCTCTCTCTCAACATCTACACTAAAATCAATGCATATAGTGCAAGAAAAATAGGATTATAAATCACCATCCACATTGAAATCAATGCATCGAGTGCAAGAAATCATCTTCCCTATCTCCCCCCTCCAACTACATCTCTCTTTCCCTCCATCACTCCTCCTATACACTGAAATCAACATCTACACTGAAATCAATGCATCTACCGCAAGCAATCAAATAGGATTATAAATCACCATCTACTTCCCTATCTCCCCCCTCGAACTACATCTCTCTTTCCCTCCATCTCTCCACTCTCTCACATCCTTCCTCTTCCTTCTTCTCTCTCCATTTCTTTCCCACATATATATCTCCCCCTCTCTTCACCCTCCAACTATGTTACTATATCCCTCCCTCTCTCCTTCTCTCCATATCTCCTTCTTTATCTCTTTATCTCACACCAAAACATATACACACTCTCTCCATATCTCCTTTGTCACTTCATCTCTCTCTCCACTTCTCACTCTCTATGTATTCCTTCTTCCCTCCCTCTCTCCCCCTCCAACTCCATCTCTCCATCCTTCCATCTCTCCTTCTATTTCCCTCCCTCTCTCCTCCTCTCTCTCATCCTTCCTCTCTCTTCCCCCTCTCTCTCTCTTTCTTTTCCCTCCAATTTTCTCTCTTCCCCCATAACCCTCTTCCTCTCTCTTGTCCTTCCTCTATCTTTTCCTATCTCTCTCTCTTTTCAATGAAATTCTCTCTCTCTCTCTCTCTCTCTCTCTCTCTCTCCCCCTCTCTCTCTCTTTGCCTTCCAATCCTCTTTCCTCCCCCAACACACACACACACACTCTCTCTATAACATCTGCACTAAAATCAATGCATATAGTGCAAGAAAAATAGGATTAGAAATCACCATCCACACTGAAATCAATGCATCGAGTGCAAGAAATCATCTTCCCTCTCTCCCCCCTCCAACTCCATCTCTCTTTCCCTCGCTCTCTCCACTCTCTCACATCCTCTCTCTCTTCCTTCCCCTCTATCCTTTTCTCTCCCACATCTATCTCTCTCTATATCTCCCTCTCTCTCCCTCTCTTCACCCTCCAACTATGTTACTATATCCCTCCCTCTCTCATTCTCCCCCCATTCCCTCCATCTCTCCTTATTTTTCTCTTTATCTCACCCCCAAACATACACATACTCCTCTATTTCTCCCTTTTTACTCCCTCTCTCTCTCCACTTCTTGCTCCCTATGTAAATACATTACTCTGGATCCAGAGTTTGATATTATCTGTATTTACACTGAAATCAATGCATCTAGTGCAAGTAAGAAAATAAGATTAGAAACCAACATCTACACTGATATCAATGCATCTAGTGCAAGCAATCAAATAGGATTAGAAATCACCATATCAAAAGTTTACGTTACTCTTGATCTATCAAACTTTACATTAGAAATCACCGTCCACACTGAAGTCAATGCATCAAGTGAAAGAAATCATCTTCCCTCTCTCCCCCCTCCAACTCCATCTCTCTTTCCCTCCCTCTCCACTCTCTCTTCCTTCCCCTTTATCCCTTTCTCTTCCACATCTATCTCTCTCTCTCTTCCTCTCTTCACCCTCCAACTATGTTACTATATCCCTGCCTCTCTCCTTCTCCCCCCATTCCCTCCATCTCTCCTTATTTTTCTCTTTATCTCACACCCAAACATAGACATACTCTCTCTATTTCTCCCTTGTCACTCCCTCTCTCTCTCCACTTCTCGCTCTCTCTCTGTATATCTTCTTCCCTCCCTCTCTCACCCTCCAACTCCATCTCTATATCCCTCCCTCTCTCACCCTCCAACTCCATCTCTATATCCCTCCCTCTCTCCTTCTATCTCCCTCCCTCTCTCCTCCTCTCTCTCTTCCTTCCTCTCTTTCCCTTCCTCTCCTACATCCCTCTCTCTTCCCTCATCTCTATTCTCTCTCCCTCTCTCTCTTTTCCCTCCAATATAAAATGGAAGAGAAATAGAAAAATATGGTATTTGGCTCACTGTGTTAAATTTATATATGTAAGGAGAGAAGTGATTTTTCATTAGGGCTGACATTAGATTAATTAGATTAAATTTTAAATGTTAAATATTAAACATTATTTTTACATTTACATTTACATGTTTATTGTTACCCGAGATAGGTAGTGCATATAGTGTACTTTAATTTGGCCCATGGTATTTAGTTGATGATTCACCTAAATAAAATCACCTTTTGAGTGTTCCTAAATATAAATAGGATTATGGAGTAAATATAAAAAGACCTTTTATTTATTTACCGTACCTCTTTTATAAATATGTTATTTGGCCCATGGTATTCAGCCCATGGTATTAAAGTGGTACATTTCTATACACTCAGACATATCAAAAGTTTACATCAATTAAATTTAATAATATTAATATTATAATATAATAATGTGAATATTAGAATTAATAATAATATTAGGTTTAATAATGTTTTTTTGGCAGTATTAATAATAATTTGGCCCATGGTATTTAACTCAGGATTCACCTAAATAAAACCACTTTTTGATGTTCATAAATATATATAGGATTATGGAGTAAATATAAAAAGCCTTTTTATTTATTTATCATATATATGGTTTATTTATATTTTATTTATTTACCATACCTCTTTTATAATTATGGTATTTGGCCCATGGTATTCAGCCCATGGTATTAAAGTGGTAAATATATCAAAAGTTTACATTACTCCCATGACATCTACACATCTATATACACTCCGACATATCAAAAGTTTACATTACACACATTACATCTACACATCTCTATATATTGGGTCCCACATATCAAAAGTTTACATTACACACATTACATCTACACATCTCTATATATTGGGCCCGACATATCAAAAGTTTACATTACACATGTTACATCTACACATCCCTATATACTGGGCTGTAGAGCGCCTCTCGGCCCAATGATGTAGCCAAACGCTCGAATGTGCCAATAATAAGGGTGGATGGAATCCTTGCATTTCCTACTCCACATATATACAATTTTTTTGCAATTTAACACTGATGTCCATTTGAACATCTTCACAAAAAAACAAACACACAAATTACTTTCCTTCAACAACAAATCACATTGAGTTGTAGTCCTGATTGAATATTTTTAAAAGAGGAAAAAATAAAGAGTACTTTCATTCCATAACAAATCACATTGAATTGTTTTACAGGGGAGTTGTCAATATATACCCTAGAGACTAGAGGGTCTGAATCGACCTACAAAATTAGAAAGAAAATATGGGCCAATATTACAATTTACAACATAGTGATAAATATGAAGGACATCCCATAATGTAGAGTGCATTTAATTCCAACATCATTTTCTAGTATAGATACTGTGTTTTAGATTTGTTTCTTTTGTTTGTGAACACACATATTTAACCCGAGCTATCTCATCTTATTTCAACCAAAATTGTCTCATTTTCTTTTGATCTCGATATCACTTTGCTTCAAAATGGATGTGTGCAAGTAGATAGTGTCACCTAAGATTTATGTTATTTAGCATTTAAGACATCTACGACGTACAACATTAGAAGGATAGAATCCCAACAATAGTAGAACAATGACTATCTAGTGTAGATAAAAGCCCTATTCTCATAGGCATTTGCAACATGAATTTGTAATAAAAGTGTTCATGTTTAATTTCCTCAATGATTCTATTGGTTTGAGCTGAGAACTATATATCAATTCCAAACTAAAATCTCGATTTCAAGCGAAAAGGGATGGAAGTTAAATGCTTACCATTTAAAAGAGAAGAGCATATAATAATGAGATGAGCATACAGTAAGAGCAATCATGGCATCTCCAACTCGAGCCATGACACTAAGAGTCCACAAAATAAAATACAGACCTTCCCGCGGAAGAAAACTTATTAATCTTGCTTCCCATCTGCCTCTCTCTTGGCCTTGCAAGCGTTTAATGTGATGTTTTATCCTGCGCAATACATTTTTAGTTCTCTTTTTTGGCTCAACGCACAAGATTGACCTCGAATGGGACCTGTCATGGATCTTCTGCTTTTTTATGGCTGAAAGGTTAGCAATTTGGAAAAATCACTATAATTTCTTAGTGTTTGGCCACATCTCTGTCATGCATTTTAATTCCTTACCTTCATCCAAATATTTGCAATAAGATATCACAATTATTTAAAACATTAATAATTTGTTCAATGATTTATATTTTACAAATATTTATAGGATTTGACTTGTCATGCATTTTGATTCCTTATCTTCAACGACATCTTTGCAATAATATAAGATAATTCCTTAAAACATTAACAATATGGTAGATGATTTATATTTACAAATACTTATGAGATTTTACTTCATAATTTACATAATCTGATTATAAAAAAATAAAATAATTCTATTTATTATTATCAACAAATTACATTAAATAATTTAAATTTACATTTTTAAATACTAATTATATTATTTATTTTTTTCATTAATTTCAAAACAGCTATGTTCATGCCATTCCATTTACTTTGGAAAATCGAGTTTGTTGCATAGCTGTTAATAATATATATATATATATATATATATCACGATCACTTTAATCAGTTGGAAATTCACATTGATTTTATGAAAATATTTAATAATACAGGATTGAATATGATGCGTACATTGTTTTGAATCTAGGCAAAAAAATTTAAATGCTAAAAAAATAATTAGCAAAATTAAAGACTTAAGAGTTAATTTATTTGGTTAAACCCCATATCCTTAGCTGAAACATGGATAAGCTCCAAGCAGGTCTTGCTTCGCAGCGCTCCATGTTTAAGATTCAGATTCATCCTTTCTCACACCACTATGATTAAAAATTATCAACAGGTGTCGTACAACCTAGGTGGCAGTACAAGTGGCGTGACGTGGCACCTTAGAACAGGTGTCAGTCTACTGAGGCCTCTTCCCTACTTAAACGTTGGAGTCAGTTACCCATCGTTTTCATTCTGCTATGCTAGTTATCAGTCGTTTTCATTAAATTTAAAATGTATTAATAACGTTTTAATAAAATCATCTTTTATTAAGTCGAACAAAGGAAAACACATTAGGAAAAGGTCGAATGTGACCCCGAGACCCCAGAGAACGGCAACAGGGCCCGCGGGATGATTCGGGGCGCGTCGTGGATTTAAAAAGATAACCGAGATTCCGGTCGCCAGTTTAAAAAATAGAGCCAGAGCTGCTTCAGGGGTCGTGGATTTAAGACATTTGTCATCGGCGGCTCTTAACGTATGTTATTCTGTGGCTTTTCCTGAAGGAGCCTACTGTCCAAGAAGCTTTTCCTGTAGGAGCCTACTGTCCAAGAACCCCAGTTTGCAGAGGAGTTTGCTGTTGAAGCAGGAGATTAGAGGACAACGTCTGAAGCAATGGGAATTGGAGGAGGTTGGGCTAAGGTCGGTCTGGTACTCTGCAGAAAACTTTCTACATAAATTGAGGAGGGTTTGAAAGAGGTATTGGAGGATGGCTTGAAATAGGAATTTGAGGATTCATCAGCGTCAGAGACTCAAATAATGTCCTGGGAAAAACATAACAGCAATTGGAGCCCATGGAGGTGAGGAGCCTTTTCTCCCTGTAAGGAGAAATGATACATAGCAGTATATGATGTATTGGGTATTTTTTTGTGCTTTGTGTATTTTAGGGAATATAATTTGAAATGAATGTTGAGTATGCCAGTTTTGTTTTCTTTGTTGGTTATTGCAGACTTGCCTGTGCTACCTCCTATGCCCCTGCTCTACCGCCTTTGATATTGGATCAAAGTCAATTTCCTTCAGTCTCTGCAGTTGCTCGTCCCGGCTAAGATGCATTCCATGATAAATTGGGGTCTGCTGAAACTAAAACAGGGGATGCAGAGTTGGTGTCCATTGTGTTGAATGGACTTCTTCTTTCCTGGATGCATTTTGTTCAGGCTTTAACTCCGTATGTGCTCGTAAGTATGATTCCTGCCTGCTATATTCAGTCCGTGAGTGACCAATTAATTGCAGTGAGAGTTTGGTTTTCACGACAATATGATATGTGTTTGTGTTTCAGAAGGCCATCATTCTTGCACCATGGCCAAGGCCTGATATGTGGGAATATGCTTGCTTAAATGTTGATGAACGTAGTGGTGCACAATTCTCTGTAGCTGAATATTTGAAATTCAAGGAAACCTTGTTAATGGAAGGTACTGGTTTATATAGTGGACCCATCAGTTTCAAATGTAGATGTTAAAATTATAATAATAGATCAGATTCAATTGTAGATGTTAAATTATGATGATCGATCAGATTCAAATGTAGGTGTTAAACCATTGAAGCCAACTATATACCTTACTTCGTTTTGAAGGAACCCGATTTTATACCTTTTATTTCTCACAGAAGAAATCGGATACGCATAATGAGCATAGTTACCAGGGAAACAAACATCACCGATCCCCAACTATTCTCATGAAATTCTTTTTATAAACTAATTTGTAGTGTCCTTATTATTTCGTCCTTAGTTCTTAACTTGTTTGTCTGTTTAATTCATTTTGCAGGAAATTTGAGCTGATTTGAAAAAAATGGTTTCTCTTTTCAATAAACACTCTCCTAGCTTTTCAATAAGCAGACTCTGCTAGCTTTCTCTGTCTCTCTCGGGCAGTCTCGTGTAAAGTTGTGTTGTGTCGTGGAGCGCTCTATCAGTGTAAAGTTGTGTTGTGTTGTGTTGTGGAGCGCTCTATCAATGTGCTGTGTGCTGGGTGCTACCTAGTGTTGTATGCTTGTCATGTGGGTTGTGTCTATGTATGTGTGCATATGCTCGGGGTTGTGTTTGTGGATCTTTATGAACTGAGATTGAGAGAGAGAGAGAGAGAGCGCTCTGCAGCAGAGGAGAAATGATGGGCCAATTTTATCAACAAACAAATAGACATTGCTTTCACAGTGAGTTGGTATTTTTCTTAGTCCCGTCTTAAGTTATTTTTAAATTCGTCCCATGTTCAGTTATTTTTAAATTCTGTCCCGCTTTTTTTTTTTCTTCTGATGGTTTGGATTTTTATTTTTATATATAGGAGCCACCAGAATTTCCTGCTCTTTTGCAACCATGAACGAGGAGTTTCCAGCTCTTTTGCGGCTACCGATTTCCAAAGTTTCTGCAATTAAACATTCTTGGGCAACAAAGTTAGTATTCTCTGTTGATGACCCCGTTACTCTAATAAAAGTGTAAAACCCTGTACAACTTCAACTATTTATTTCAGATTCAGCGATTTAATTTAGATTGAGCTATTTAAGGCTACTATGTATTTTATACTGGAATTTGTATTCTCCCTAGTACCATCCTTACCTTTGCTATGAAGACTAGTCATGGATTCACTAAAATGATGATGATAGTGCCGCACATATTCTTTGTTTTTGGATATTCCATTATGCATTCTTTGCTAAGTCTAGCTATTCACAAAGAAATCTACCTTCCTTCTTTTCTCTAGCAACATTGCACTTCCAATCTGTTACAAATTTAGTTTCTGTTGTGTGACGCAAGTGGCTTACTTTGGATTCCTCGAAATTCAACATAGAGAGCTTTCTTGTTGGACTACGTCTTCCATTTCCCATGCCTCTCTTATTACCTTGCCACTTATCAAAATTCTCGGGAGTTAGGAATGCCCTTTTATTTACAATCCCCATATGGCTAAAGGCAATGCCACTTCTAGGCCTTTGAGAAGAGCAACAACACCTGCTTTTTAGCCAATGCCACTTCCACATTTTAGAAGTGGCAATGCCACTTCCAGGCCTTTGAGAAGAGCAACACCTTTTGCTTTTTAGCCAATGCCACTACTTGGCCTTTGAGAAGAGCAACAACTTCTGCTTTATTGTTGGTTTCTTCTTGTAGATGTAAGAAGTAGAAAAAACCCAAAACAAATATGCTATGAAATGACTCCACTTGCTTTATATGTTATGATGGTCCTGTATGACTCCACTTGCTTTAGCTTCACGGTTACCTTTCGTTGCTCCTTTAAAGTTTAAACATCAACGTAAACTGTAATACATCCCCTTACATAACCAAGGGTGGCCACTATGTGAACTCGAGACTCAACGTGTGGTTAAGGAATTATTATTATTATTATTAATTTTGATTTTTTGTTTTGTTTTGTTCAATACTTATTTTTTTTCTACATGTGAAGTATTTAAACAAAACTTTCTCTTTGGGCTCGAGATCCAGTTACTCAACAACCGAATCAGACCAGGCCACAAGTTCTGGCTTCTAAACTTGAACGGAAGGTGAAACTTTTGTATAGCAAACATGGCATTATAAAAATAAACCTCAAATTTGAAGAAACCATGGAACTTTCAAGATAATGAACAACCTATGATCCTTCAAGTAAAATATTGCAAGGCATAGCAGATTTTGTTTCAGATCCATGTGAAATAGCAGTTAGATTACCAAAGGCAGTTGAAGGGCCACAAGAAGAAGCATTCCATGAAAATTGAAAGAGTTTCACATAGTTGTGGTAGTACTGAATCAACTTAAAATGTTTGGAAGAAGATTAATGTCACAATTTGCATTTTATATACCATCTATACAATTCAAATACTAGTTTCCAAATAACGCTGCAGATTTCCTGCTACTTTGAATCAATACCAGACCTCCATTTTTAATTTATAGCCTCACAAATTTATGTTGTGTATACAAAATAACTGCCAAAAGTCAACACATTAATCATATACTATAACCACTTAAGCAACCGCATAAGGGAATCTACTTTTTTGGTATTTACAGATAAACATCCTTAACTAATTTAGAAAATTTTACTAAGGAATAATTAATGCACCCAAAATCTTGTATTAACCTTTTACTCAAAAGTAATATGTAGCTAGAAATTTTGTTATAAAATAATTGCTCAAAGTCAGCACAAAGAAACATTGTCTTGGAACACAACTAAGTTCATCTAGAAAACATCAAGGGCATGATCTTTTTAATCTTGAAAAACAGAGCCAAGTTGGTAATTTGTAACAAAAAGTTTTTGAATAATAGAAATCTAAAGGGGCTAGCATTTGATCACAGATTACTAGGGACAACGTGCAATGATAGAACCACAACGCACTTATGATATTTGAACTAAAAACAAGCTTCTCAACAGATTTCAGTCCTTAACAATCAATCAAGGAAATCTTTCAGATTCATTTCCACTAGATCTTCACCTCAACTGTTTAAAATGCTGGCGCTCATCCTGTGCGTTGTGGTGCTATTTAAAGTTTCCACGCATGTGTTTCTTTTCAAGGAAATCTTTCAGATTCATTTCCACTGGATCTTCACCTCAACTGTTTAAAATGCTGGAGCTCATCCTGTGCATTGCACTAATTAAAGTTTCCATGTATGCCTTTTTTGTCTCACCCCTTAGATAGAGATGAACTATTCAAGTCCCTCCAATGAATAGCCAAAGGCAAACCCTAGGGTTGGATGGACTGTGGTTGTTGATAATATGTAAATGAGTACTCGAATGCTCTTGAAACAAAATGTCTAGAACTAACTAACATAGGGATGATCAAAGCTTTTACAAAAGGAACAAATGACACAGTTTGAGGTGAAAGGTCCATCACCATGCTTAATGTCTCCCACAAGGCACTAGACAAAAAAATTGCCAACAATATCCAAAGCATGGTTGAATGAATTGTTCAATCATAACAAATAGGTTTTATTCAAGGACCTTTCAAACTAGACAAACCTATATTATCAGATACCTAGAGTGGGGAGCAGTTCTTTCGGCAGAAAGCTAGTAGCTACTTATCGCAGGGCCTAGTGTGCTTTTACTAGGTTAACTTCCAGATCCTGGAAAAGCAAAAGGTCCAAGTTACCATTCCGCATGCATATTCATTAATGGCAGAGGTGATATGATGATCTGAAATCTGAAGATGGACTCGGATTGCTCTGAAACTCCGACTGAAATCCTCAAATCTGTGGATCTTCCTACAACTACCAACAATCTAAAAGTTGTTTAAAAATGCAAGGGAAACGGGTCTTGTCATAGAGTTCATAATTCATTCTACCAAATGCGAGAGTGTGATACAATCAATCTATCCTCTTCCGTGGCTCAACAAGGCACTTGCTTATTTGCTTCACGCCATTTGCACTCCCAGAGGCTGAGGACTTGCCTTGTGCCTTCGTAGTGATGGAAGAGATGAGGAACGATTCATGCCTCCCAATGTTGAAGAAAATTTCCAGAATTGGAGACCTTGTTGGTTATGGGTGATAAAAGGAAATTACACCAAGGTTGCCAAACTCAAAACTAGAAAATCTGGATGAGGCAAAAAAAAAGCGCTAAGAGTTGACACAACAATGAACAATTTGAATCTATTGAATTACGCTTTTTGTGGTTATTGACAGCCTGTAGGTTTTAGTACCTATTTCCTTGTCGTTTTATGCTTCAGTACTAATATCCAATCCCACATGAACTACAAAATGGGCCATGCATATTAATCCATTCACATAGATTACACATAATTTAGTTGATGAACGGTTCACTTACTCCATGAAATACAAAAAATCATTATAAGACTTCAAATCTACATAGCGAGAAAGTCTTTCCAAAGGTGAAGCTTATAAACAAGATAAGCCCTTCTGCAACATTCCCACAACCTAGTCTGTAATATTCCAGGAAATACTGAAACGTTTTGATAATCTGTTTCATAAATTACTTCATGCATAACAGACAAGACACATGATTCTATCTGCAGACTAGAAATTTCACACAGTGGCCATGATACACATCATCTTACACTGTAAATTAGTATTCATTCACGATACTTAGGAAGATGCATTAAAAAAAACAATCCCAAGAGGTATACAATCCAGTTATGTGGTTCCTTGGGTATCACAGTTAATAAGGTACTCAACATACCTGTAGAGTTCACTCTGTGATTTTCAAGAGAATGGGTACTGGGACAGGGATAATAACTCACCTCCCAACCACAAAAAGGTTGCATTCAAATTCTTCGTCCAACTTTCACCCCTAATCTTTGATAGACTTTCCCAATGACCAAACTGCCAGATATATCAGGAATTCCAGAGGTCTAATCTACCTCCACTCTTCTGGCATAAAGGTACTCAATTACACGCTGGTCCAGGGACTCCAGAGGTAAGCCACCTCCTCCCACCAACCAATGAAGGGCTCTAGAGGTGAGAGCCTCCACCCTCACTCAGTTCAAGGACTCGAGAGGTTTTTCTCCACCCTGAGTTTGCTGCTCTAGTAACTCCATTTTATAACTCCATTCAGTGTAAGGAGTCCAGACTCTACTGCTGTTTGAGTAGACCATCAAGGAGGCTAGTCCAGGGCAGCTAGAGGTCTGTTACCTCCACCCACCTGCCACTAAGGGACTCCAGACAGTCCCAATGACCACTTCAGCGATCTAATTTCAACCCAATTTATTGGCACAATAACCCTACTTAATGATCGCAAGGGATACAAAAGTTACTGTAAGTTATGCAAGCAAGTCCAGATGTTTTAAGCCAAATTAAGCACAGTTTACGAAGGGCTCTATTGAATGAACACAGGGGATTCAAAATTTACAGTAAGTTATCCAAGCAAGCCCAGAGGTTTCAAACTGAGCATAGTTACTAAGGGAAAACGTGACAAACCTCAATTAGTTGGACTTTCACCGAGAGCTACGAGTTGGAGTTCCTCGTGGTGTAGGGCACACAATCTGGTGACTTTTGTGTTTATCCCTTTGTGCAAACACGCTCCTCGTCCTGTTTTTCCAACACCTTATCCCTTTCCATTGCCTTCTGCTTCGCTATGTCTTGCTTTCTCTGCTTTTCTTCCTTTTTTTCATTCCTATATTTCCTAGTTCGATTCCCCCTCTTTTCTACTATTCAAATGCTGCCTGTGGTTAATTAGAGCCTAGCCCCTTTGAACCAACCAAAAGTGTCCCACCTGTCCCACCTGGCCTTGTCAACATTGATCAGTCTTGCAGGCCAATCAACCTCATTCCATTTGGCCCTTTCCCTTTTTCCCCATTGCCTACCATATGTTAACTTCCAAGGCTTGTCCTAGAACTGACTATGCAAAAAATTCTTTTCAGCCCATGTGCCAATGCTCATGTAATCACATACGCACATATATTTGTATTACCTCCAAAACATTAATTACACATTTACATTATATATATATATATATATATATATATATATATTTGACAGTGACTACACAATTGGACAAGACCAATAAAAGTTTACTCCCCAATCTATTGACAGTATTTACACCATTGCAAGATGGCCAAAAAAGCATAGGTATATTTAATGCTTTCAACATGTATACAAGAGTTACACTATTATAAAGTAACCAAGAAAGTATTTACAATGACCATACAATTGCAAGGTAAGGTAACCAAGACAACGTTTACACTATCTACATGAGTGTACAATGACTGGAACAATCAACACAATATCTACACCCTTGCAAAGTGACCAGTGTTGAAAATGGTAGCATGGAAGGTCTTCTTGACTCGTGCCTTAGTCAAGAGAGCCCACGAGCTGTTTTCCTTTTATCAAGTACGAATTCGCGGAGATGGACGAGTTAGTTTGTTCATGCGCAAAGTTGGAGGCTCAATGATGTGGTTCTCCAAGTGCAAGTTCAAATTTAGAAGGGAAATAGTTGGAGAGCTCCAATCTTGATTATAGCAAGGACGTGCTACACTAGGAGTTGACTTAGTTAACAAGTCGAACTCAACTTATGTTCTAAAATTGTACTTGCCAGATATAGCATGATCGAAGTGCTTAAAAGGAGGACGAAGGCACAATTATATTCATTATTGTTTGCACTAGTTTGTGCAAGGAGAGCTTCTTGCTAGGAGAGTGTATCAAGGAGGAGCCTATACATTGATTTGAGGAGAGAATTCCTTGTAGGTTTGTGCTAGGATCTAGGAGGAAATTCCTAAAGAATACGAGCCTATTCTGCACTAGGAAATAGGAGATTTCCTATGCTAGGAAATAGGGCAGAAATTGCGCAAGCAAGGAGGAGCTAGTTTAGGGTTATTTGCAAGGTGTTTCAAGCTTAGTCTAAGCAGTGAGAACAAGTTTGTTTTCTAGTGAAATAGTATTTCCTTGTAAAGAGATCTAATTGATCAATTTCTGTCAATAAATTCTACAAGAAATAAAGGGCTTTCCCAATTGGGTTTCCCAAGAAAAACCATCGTGTTATTGTGTTTTTTTTATCTTTGTTTCTATTTGGCTGCTTATCTAGAGTAGTGAAATTCTTTGTCTTGGTGAAATGAAGTTAGTTTCATTTTGTTCATCATAGCAGTTGCAAAATTTTGTGGAAAATCTACATGGTATCAGAGTAGAGATCAAAATAAAGGCTAGCACCAAGAAGATTAGATTTGTCAAGAACAAAGATCAGTTGTGAAGAGCAGTTCATTGGACGAAGAGGATGGCATAACAAGGATGAAGAGCAGATCACTGTTTATAGGGAGTATCTAACTTCTCCTCATGGAAGGAGAGGATCACAATAGTGTTGGCAGATAATGGGTGGGAGAGTTTGTCAAGAACGCTATTCTGCCACCATAAGATCCCTAACAGTTGGCCCAACATACTAAGAATGATATCAAGGTAAAGAAGATTATTCTAGAGGGGGTCAAAGATCATATCGTTCTTCATCTCTTTGAGAAGATGACAACATAAGAGATGTTTTAAGCCATCTTACTATTATTTCAAGGTACCAGTGATGCCAGGAAGCTTGCTCTTAAGGAGAAGCTAAGGAGTATCTCAGTGAGACAAGGAGAACCCATCATCACATATCTTTCGAAGTTCACTCAAGTTCAAGAAGAACTAGGTGGTGTGGGTGTCACTGTATCGGAGAGTGACCTTGTGAGTGTTGGATTTCCACTATCTTGGGTCTAGGTTAGAGTCTTAAAATCACCGACGCCACCAAACCAAGAATCAACCAGAACTACTTTGCACAGTGGAAAATATAAAGTAGTAAATCACATATGCACATAATATAGACAACTTTTTAAAATTTTCAACCCAACTTCATTATATTAGTCCAACTGATATAATACAACAGTCTAGGGCTCTCGTATCAGGGATAATGACCCTCTTACATCCACTAGTACCAGATACAAAACAATGCTTGCTCCTTCGACTCTTGATCTGCAGCTCCTGCCTCTATCAATGCTCTAAGTCCATCTGGCCATTGAATCTCTGCTATCCAATCTGCTCACTAGTTGATCGTTCATCCACTAACGCATCAACACATTGAGACTCCTGTCGATTTGTTCGCAACTCCACTTGTAAACAACTCTCAATCTGCCCACTACTACTCCTCAACTACTTAGGGACTTCAACCCACTATGGTCTTCCTGTGCTGCACCGATGAAGACCAACATAGGCATGGAGAGCTGCCACCTATCATTGCAAGATGTCCATCTCCCACAATGAACATGGGCTAGGAGGACTGCCCATCATTTGCTATAGAAGTCCTTCTCCACACACAATTCTCGGGCTCCACAAACCTGCTCCCGGTTGATTAGACCCTTGAGCTCAACATTGCCACTCTAGCAACTACCTTTGTCCATCAAGCTGTTGAACACTGGGCTCCAACTTGGACACTATCACGCTGTCCTCCAGCAGACCATAAATGCCCAATCCACATTCATATTTGGTCCACTCTCATGCTGCCCTCGAATAGTCCATGAGTGATCGAGTCCACGCTGTAGCATCTTCTCCTAGTTAGGGCATCCTCACACCTAGGAGACCCTTACACATGGCTACCAACAAAATTCTCCATGTACCCATCATCAATCCATCATCAAGAGGCCATTTGTAGCTCCTTTTTCTACTGTCCTCTTGACCTTGAATTTTGTGCTCCTAGAAGACTGGTTAGGGCACAACACTAGCCCTAACCCATTTTTTCAACACTCCTTCAAATACCCTTCAAACTGACCAAGTCACTGTAGAAACTGGCATTGGTTAGGGCATCTAACCACCAAGTCTGCCCCCCTTCACTTTGGCTACTACAGGTTGCATATAATTCTGTCCAACCTAGGACACGATCCAACATCAAATCAATACAAACTCTTCACCAAAACATTCCTTATGTTAGGTCTGTTCACTGCAGTTCGAATCTTCTCCTGGTTAGGGCATCTGTCACTAGGTAACAACCCTACCAAACTAGACAAAACAACCATCTATTGAGTGCGACCTCCCTTCCTCACTTTGTTGTGGGATAGGGCTTAAACTAACCCTCCAACAAGCCCATAAATGATCCTTGTTCTCTCTGCGGTGGGTTGTGAACACTACAACACCCTCGACCCTCTTGAACAGGGCAGTTCAGGCCTGTGGCCTACCCAAACATTGACAGCTAATGCTCCCGGTTGATCAGACCCTTGAGCTCAACACTGCCACTCTAGCAACTACCTTTGTCCATCAAGCTGTTGAACACTGGGCTCCAACTTGGACACTATAACGTTGTCCTCCAGCAGACCATAAATGCCCAATCCACATTCATACTTGGTCCACTCTCATGCTGCCCTCCAACGGTCCATGAGTGAGCAAGCCCACGCTGTACCATCTTCTCCTAGTTAGGGCATCCTTACACCTAGAAGACCCTTACACATGGCTACCAACAAACTTCTCCATGTACTCATCATCAATCCATCATCAAGAGGCCATTTGTAGCTCCTTCCGCTGCTGTCCTCTTGACCTTGAATTCTGTGCTACTGGAAGATTTTATAGGGTACAACACTAGCCCTAACCATTGCTTCAACGCTCCTTCAAGTACCCTTCAAACTGACCAAGTCACTGTAGAATCTAGCACTGGTTGGGGCATTTAGCCACCAAGTCTGCCCCCCTCCACTTTGGGTACTACAGGCTGCATACAATTCTGTCCAACCTAGGACACGATCCAACATCAAATCAATACAAACTCTTCACCAAAACATTCCTTGTGTTAGGTTTGTTCACTGCTGTTCGAATCTTCTCCTGGTTAGGGCATCTGTCACTAGGTAACAACCCTACTAAACTAGACAAAACAACCATTTATTGAGTGCGACCTCCTTTCCTCACTTTGCTATCACATTTGCTATGGGATAGGGCTTAAACTAACCCTCCAACAATCCCAGAAATGATCCTTGTTCTCTCTGCGGTGGGCTGTGAACACTACAGCATCCTCAACCCTCTTGAACAGGGCAATTCAGGCCTGTGGCCTACTCAAACATTGACAGCTAGTGCTACCGCCTAGCAAGGGGAGAAAAATCTCCTCAAACCACACTCAAAACAACCCTCTACACCACTCTGAAATGCGACCTCCCTGCAACAACTAATCTCGGACCTGTAATGAAGAAAACTAGCCCAAATAGCCCTAAATTTTCCTTGCCTTGTCCTCCTTTGACTGCGGCCAATCAAGAGATGAATTGATGATGACTTGATGCTCTTGGATGATTCAAATGAATGTCTCACACCTTATATTTATACCAAGAATAAGGGCTCCACGAATTTGTTGAAGAGACATGTCTCTTGGACCAAGCCTACATGACTTCACTGTCCATAATTAATTGTCAACTTCAAAAGTTCATATCTCGAGTTCTAGAGCTCTAATTTGGGTGATTTTCGAAGCGTTGGAATTGGCACGCCAAGCTCTATCACCTCAAATTTTCTCATGCTCAAATTCTTTATGGTTTTGGCCTAAAGCCCGATGGGTGCAAAACCCCATGCTTGGGTTCCAAGCCCACAAGTGACTCTTGTGGCGCTTTTCCCTCCAAACCCCGAGCCGTAGGGCTTGGAGTACCTCCCAAGCTACCAAAAATCAACACTCCCTCTTAGCGAGGGACTTACTTCCAAGACTAGGAAGTAACCATCGTCATGTCCGCTGACACTAGCCCATCTGGCGTTCATCACTGCAACGTACCCTATAGAATGAACCCGGCAATCTCGGTAGTGCCTCTGCCTCATCACATCTGAACTTGAAGATTCCAAACCTCTATAGCGCTGCTCCCTCAGAGGCTAGACTCCCTCTGAGCCTACACGATCTCCACTAGCTCAGTTCTACAAGCACTCATCCTCCTGGATCAAATACCACTCGTGCAAATCCCACCAATCTCGGATATGCACATCACGATCTGATGAAGATTCTAGCCTACCAATATCTAGTCCATCACATGAAGCCATCTCGATCAATCTGATCTCGTCCATGCCAAAGAAATCCTAGAATTGTCCCAAGCATCCATGGCAAGTCAAAGGAAGTCCATGATCAACAACCTGCCCTACAACAAATTGTTGTTCACGGGGCTCACCACCAATCCACCAGAACTCCCAGCCAATCTTGCTGCCAAGCCAATCAAGACCACATCTCCATGTTTCAACTGAATTCTTTGCTCCCTGATCTAGACACCCACCACTCCCTCTGAGTTGCTTCGCTGTGCACACTATGATTCACTGTCTTTCAAAGTAGCTCAGATATGCTGTGATACCATGTTGAATTTCCACGATCTTGGGTCTAGGTTAGAGTCTTAAAATCACTGATGCCATCAAACCAAGAATCTCCGCTAGAACTACTTTGCACAGTGGAAAATATAAAGCAGTAAATCACATATGCATAAAATATAGACAATTTTTAAAATTTTTCAACCCAACTTCGTTATATTAATCCAAATAATATAATACAACAGTCTAGGGCTCTCGTACTAGGGATAATGATGTAGAAATTTCTGAATCTTATATCTCATGCAGAAATTATTACTGTTAATCTGGTTAAGCTCCTCCTACTTAGATAAGTTATTAACTGAATAAATTCAAGTTAACATCAAAGGAAAACACATAACGGATCTCTAACAATTCAGATCTAGAATAAGCACATGCACACATTGACAAAGTGACAGTTATTTCTGGACAAATAGTCCCCGGAAAAACCCAATTTGGGAAAACAGGTCTCTGGCTGCTGGCAGGTTCTATTATTAAAAATATTTCTGAATACACAAATCTGGGTTCTAGATCTGGAAAACCTGACAGAGAAAATACTAGATCTACAGCTCACTGGCTGATCTAGGGCCAAATAATGACTGATCCACACCCTCAAACGGGATTTACAGAACTCAGCCAAGATTAGGGCCTAGAAAACCCCAGCGCTGTCCTTGAAAGGCTCTGCGTCAGCCTTGGATGGCCTCCAAACCCTCAACGCTGCTCCGGAACGGACTACGTTACCCAAGAATTGGTGATGCAGTCACTACGCTGCCCTTAAGGGTCTCTGTGTAACCCCTGAAGGGTCTCCTGAAAATTACGTTGTCCTTGCTGCAGCTGCTGCCTTCCTTTGCGCCGTCCTTGAGCTGATCTCTGCCTCTTGTGTATTCTAGACCCCGGGATCAAATCATCCCCTTCGTCTAAATTCCCCTCTCTGTTGCTGAAACACTTCTGAGTATTCTTAGCAAACCCTGCCCTAGAATCTCAGCTTAGCTTCAGTGCTCTGCCTCTGTGTGTCTTTACAAATTACCCCAAGCCTTTCCTTTATACTTTTCTCGTTGACAAATCAACGACCATGATCAGATCTTGAATCAATGGCTAAGATTAAAAGAAAGCTTGATCCGTGTGACTTAGGACAATTTCATCACATGTTTAATTAAGTTCACTAAGTTTTAACTTAGGAAATACACTTAAAATAATTAATTAATTTAATATCTCCTAAACTAGATGAAATTTCCCAAGTCCATTTCTGGGCCTTGTAGATAAGGTGAACTCTAGTCCCTCCACAAAGTTTGGGAGCTAGAGCACAACTGATGCTACCCCAAATACACAAAATCTTGACACTCTCTCTTAGCATCAAGGGTGTGCTCTAGCAATACATCACACTTATGCATTACATGATTTTGGGCACTGGTTCTGTGCTGTTGAAGCTTGGCCTGCTGCCACTCAACTTTGCACTGTTGCTGCCCATGACTCTGCCACTGCCACTGCAACCACTGTACTGCAGCTCCCTCTTAATATGCCGCATCTGTGCTGCTCATAGCACTGCCACTGCTTATCTGCTGCATTGCAACTTCAGTTGTTGAGAGAAACAACTGAATCTCTTGCCCAATCTTTGACAGACAAGTCAGATGGGCTGCATCCTCATCACTGAAGCGCCATAGGCTACAGATCTGTGCTGGCATCTAAAGAATGATGCCCAACTACAACTCTGTCTGCGTAATCAGACTCCCTCTGCACTACTGAAGTCACATCAACTCCTTGTGATGAAATCTATCACACTACTGCTGCACTGCGCTGTCCCTTTGAAGCCTTCTACGCTGCTGCAGCTCTGCACTGCGTAAGCAACACTGCACTGCGCTGTTGAAGTCACATCAACCTCTGCACTGCTACTGCTGCTTTGCTCTGCGCTGCTCCTCCCAGTCTTCAGATCTGCCTCTGCTTCTGCCTCATCTGTGATCTATGCAGCCACTGCTCCACTTGTCCCACTACTGTCTTAAGGCTGCTGTAGCTCGCTTGTGATTCAAGAGATCAGCTGCTCAAGGATCCCACCCCTCTTTCATGTAGCTCCTCTACATGTC
Source organism: Pinus albicaulis (assembly GCA_034641835.2). NCBI lineage: Eukaryota > Viridiplantae > Streptophyta > Pinopsida > Pinales > Pinaceae > Pinus > Pinus albicaulis. The sequence continues at coordinate 539,112,378 of CM076570.1, forward strand.
CATGTCACCCCACCTCCGTGGTTCATGATCATTCATGGTTGCATCATCTCTTGACCCATCATCTGCCACAGCTACCTTGGAAGAGGATGCTTCCTTGTCCCTTTTCTTCTCTGGATAATGGCTGGCAAAATATCCCATTTCGCCACACTGGATGCACTTGATCTTTGAAAGATCTTCTTCTTCGACTGCTTCTTTGATGCTAAGGCTGCATCTTCTTCATCTTCCTTCTTTACTTTGCTCAACGCAGGGCTGTGCTGCCTCTTGGTAAATCTGCGTAGTTCTTCTTGACGCAGGATTGACCACAAGCTGTCCCAATCTGGGAGGTCTGCTCTGCCCAAGATACTTTGGACAAAGGTTTCCCACTCATCCGTGATTGCATTGAGGGCAGTCCTGACTATCACAACATCATGTACGGTTGCACCAGTTGCAGTCAGTTGATCCTTGATTGCCTGCAGTCTGAAGAGGAAGTGTTCCATGTCTTCTCCCTTGGTCATCACGAATGACCTCATTTGGGTCTCCAACAACATTTTCCTTTGGACAGATTTTCCCTCATACAGGGAAGTCAAGGCCTTCCACATCTCGTTAGCTGTCTTCTTTTCAGCTATGTGTGGTACAATATGGTCCTTGATACTATCCATTATTAACTGCTTGGCATGCCCAAAAACTTCCCTATGCTTCCGTAGGAGATCCGCATCTGTCGGTGTGGCCAGAGTCTGCTCTGCATGGTCTCTTAGATTGTACACCTCAAGGACAATTAGGATCCTTGCCTTCCAAACCGAAAAGTTTGAGAGGCCCTCTAGCCTATCTTGATCACGCAGTCCATGAGGAGCCATCTGCTCAGAATGTGTCGGAACTTCCTTTTCTCTTTGCTAGAGGAATGGATCTAAGGCCCTTGGTGAAACAGGTGCCTTCTGTTCCCTCTGACACTTGATTTCTCTCTTTGGAAATCTACCAAATCAACCATGATTCCACTTCTTCTTTGATCCTCTGATCAAACTCTAAGTTTCATTTGGCAAGAAACTTTCTGAGAAGTTGATCTCCTCCCAATCTTTGTCACTTATGCTAAGGCTAAAAATCTAAAATCTTCAGAATTTTAACCCCACCAGCTTTTCTGAATTTCTGCAACTTTTCTGTAGACTTTTTCTGGATCTGACAGATTCAGATTTGAATCACAGTGGCTGGCTTCAGACTCAACCAGTGCTGTTTCTAAGTTGCCTCTGCGCAGTAATTGCGTGGTCTTGCTAGGACACAATGCTGGACAACGTCACCCTTCCCTTTGCGTGAATTTGCTCCTGAAAACTACGCTGTCCCTTCAAATCTGATTCTCTGCTTCTTTTTGCAGCTAGATCCTTCAGATTCTCCTGCTGATGACCCTTCTAGATCTGCAATTGCTCTGATACCATGTAGAAATTTCTGAATCTTATATCTTATGCAGAAATAATTACTGTTAATCCAGTTAAGCTCCTCCTACTTAGATAAGTTATTAACTGAATAAATTCAAGTTAACATGGAAGCAAAACACATAACATATCTCTACCAATTCAGATCTATAATAAGCACATGCACACATTGATAAAGTGACAGTTATTTCTGGACAAATAGTCCCCGGAAAAACCCAATTTGGGAAAACCGGTCTTTGGCTGCTGGCGGGTTCTATTATTAAGAATATTTCTGAATACACAAATCTGGGTTCCAGATCTGGAAAACTCGACAGAGAAAATACTAGATCTACAACTCACTGGCTGATCTAGGGCCAAAATAATGACTGATCCACACCCTCAAATGGGATTTACAGAACTCAGCCAAGATTAGGGCCTATAAACCCCAACGCTGTCCCTGAAAGGCTCCACGTCAACCTTGGATGGCCTCCAAATCCTCAATGCTGCTCTGGAAGGGATTGCCCCCAGAATGGGTGATGTAGTCACTAAGTTGCCCCTAAGGGTCTCCTAAAAATTACACTGTCCTTGCTGCTGTTGCTGCCTTCCTCTGCGCTGTCCTTGAGCTGATCTCTGCCTCTTGTGTATTCTAGACCCCGGGATTAGATCATCCCCTTGGTCTAAATTCCCCTCTCTGCAGCTGAAACACTTCTGAGTATTCTAGCAAACCCTACCGTAGAATCTCAGCTTAGCTTCAATGCTCTACCTTTGTGTGTCTTTACAAATGACCCCAAGCCTTTCCTTTATACTTTTCTCATTGACAAATCAACAACCATTATCAGATCTTGAATCAATGGCTAAGATTAAAAGAAAGCTTGATCCGTGTGACTTAAGACAATTTCATCACATGTTTAATTAAGTTCACTTTAATTATTTAAGGTCCCTAAGTTTTAACTTAGGAAATACACTTAAAATAATTAATTAATTTAATATCTCCTAAACTAGATGAAATTTCCCAAATCCATTTCTGGGTCTTGTAGATAAGGTGAACGCTAGTCCCTCCACAAATTTTGGGAGCTAGAGCATAACTTATGCTACCCCAAATACACAAAATCTCAACAAATGACCCTCATACATCCACTAGTACAAGATACAAAACAACATACTCTGACCATCTAGATACCCTGTACCTGGCCGGTCCATTCGGGTCTCGATCTGCAACTCCTGCCTCCATCAATGCTCCAAGTCCATTTGACCACTGAATATCAGCTATCCAATCTGCTCACTAGTTGATCATTTGTCCACCAATGCATCAACACATTGAGACTCTTGTCGAGTTGTTCACAACTCCACTTGTGAACAACTCTCAATCTGCCCACTGTTGCTCCTCAGCTACTTAGGGACTTCAACCCATTATGGTCTTCCTGTGCTGCACTGATGAAGACCAACATAGGGAACGAAGCGCTGCCACCTATCACTACAAGATGTTCATCTCCCACAATGAACACGGGCTAGGAGAACTGTCCATCATCTGTTGTAGAAGTCCTTCTCCACACACAAGTCTCGGGCTCCACAAACCTACTCCTGGTTGATCAGACCCTTGAGCTCAACATTGCCACTCTAGCAACTACCTTTGTCCATCAAGGTGTTGCACACTGGTCTCCAACTTGGACACTATCGCACTGTCCTCCAACATACCATAAATGCCCAATCCACATTCATACTTGTTCCACTCTCACGCTGTCCTCCAACAGTCCACGAGTGACCAAGTCCATGCTGTAGCATTTGCTCCTAGTCAGGGCATCCTCACACCTAGGAGACCCTTACACATGGCTGCCAACATACTTCTCCATGTACTCATCATCAATCCATCATCAAGAGACCATCTGTAGCTTCTTTTGTTGCTGTCCTCTTGACCTTGAATTCTATGCTACTAGAAGATTGGTTAGGGCACACCACTAGCCCTAACCCATTGCTTCAATACTCCTTCAAGTACCTTCAAACTGACCAAGTCACTGTAGAATCTGCCACTGGTTAGAGCATCTAACCGCCAAGTCCACCCCTCTGCTTTGGCTACTACAGATTGCATACAATTCTGTCCAACTTAGGACAGGATCCAACATCAAATCGATACAAACTCTTCACCAAAACATACCTTGTGTTAGGTTTGTTCATTGCCGTTCGAATCTTCTCTTGGTCAGGGCTTCTGTCACTAGGTAACAACCCTACCAAACTAGACAAAACAGTCATCTATTGAGTGTGACCTCCCTTCCCCACTTTGCTATGGGATAGGGCTCAAAGTATCCCTCCAACAAGCCCAAAAATGATCTTTGTTCTCTCTGCGGTGGGCTGTGAACACTACGCCACCCTCAGCTCTCTTGAACAGGGCAGTTCAGTCCTGCGGCCTACCCAAACTTTGACAGCTAGTGTTGCGGCGTAGCAAGGGCAGAAAACTCTCCTCAAACCGCTCTCAAAACAACCCTCTACACCACTCTGAAATGCGACCTCCCTCCAACAAATAATCTCGGATCCATAATGAAGAAAACTAGCCCAAATAGCCTTAAATTCTACATGTCTTGTCCTCCTTTGACTGCGGCCAGAAAGATGAATTGATGATGAATTTGATGCTCTTGGATGATGCAAATGAATGTCTCACACCTTATATTTATACCAAAAATAACGGCTCCACGAATTTGTTGAAGAGACATGTCTCTTGGACCAAGCCTACATGACATGACTGTCCATAATTAATTGTCAACTTCAAAAATTCATATCTCAAGTTCTAGAGCTTCGATTTGGGTGATTTTCAAAGCGTTGGAATCGGCACACCAAGCTTTATCACCTCAAATTTTCTCATGCTCAAATTCTTCATGGTTTTGGCCCAAAGCCCGATTGGTGCAAAACCCCATGCTTGGGTTCCAAGCTCACAAGTGACTCTTGTGGTGCTTTTCCCTCCAAAATCCAAACCCTAGGGCTTGGAGTACCTCCCAGGCTACCAAAAATCAACATCGAGTTTTGCTCTACCAGGACTTCATAAGTCTTGGTATGGTTTCCAAGATGCAGTGAGTGGTAGAGAAAACTTTCCTAGTTGGGAAAGGTTATGGATTGATTGCGTTCAAGAAGAGATTCAGAGAGGGACCATAGATGGTAGATCAATAAAGACAGAGGGCAAGGAGAACTTTGCCCTGGTAGGCAAAGCCAAGGGCAAGAAAGGTAAAGGGACGGCTGAGCCAAGTCAGAAGGGCAAAGAGAAGAAGGATTTGAGCAATATCAAGTGCTTCCTTTGCCACAAGTTTGGGCATTATGCTACTAAGTGTCCTAAGAAGGAATCCATTAAGGATCATGTTGCTGCATCAATTGAGGTAGATGGGTTTGCTTCTCAGTTCAAGAAGGATTTCTCATTGATATCTTGCATGGCATGCTTAGTAGGGAGCAACACATGGTATATTGATTCCAGAGTATCCTTCCAGATGACAGCGAACAACGAGTTGAAGGAGAGGGACATTCAGTTTTAGATCGAGCTAGGAGATGATGCCAAGTACGAATCTAGGGGAATTAGTACTCTCAGCTTTGAGAGGGAGTTTGGGAGCCCTCTCCATCTTAGGGAGGTCCTCTATGTTCCAGGGTTGAAGAAGAACCTTGTCTCAGTGGTTACCCTTGAGGACAAGGGCTATGATGACTTCTTCAACAGAGGTAAGGCATACCTCAAGCACTTTGCTTCTGGATCATCGAACCAAATAGGTGCGAGGATGAATAATCTCTACAAGTTGCAGGTAGAGACTTGTGCAACCTTGAGCAGCAAGACAGGTGGTGACCAGAGTAGAGATGTTGGAGAAATTTGGCACAAGTGCCGGGGACACTTGCTTCATGGGAAGACAACTACTCCATTAGAGACTCCTGCCACAGTGAGGAAGAGAGCCAAGTGGGTTGATAGGTTGATTCAAAAGGCCCAGGAGCAGTTGAGGCTCCTAACACCATGTTCAGATAGAGCAAGTAGCCACAAAGGTACACAAAATATATGGCACTGATGACATAGGTGGTGGACACTGAGCCTTCTTCTTATAAGGAGGCAACTTCTCAGTAGGTTTGGCAGAATGCCATGGTGGAGGAATATTCCTCGATCATGAAGAACGATTCTGGGAGATTATGCCATGACCTAAGGGCAAATCAGTGGTAGGATCAAGCTGGGTGTACAAGGTGAAGCATGTAGCAGATGGGAGTGTGGAGAAGTACAAGGCCAGGTTTGTGGCCAAGGGCTTCTTATAGATTGAGGGCATATGATGAGACCTTTGCCCTAGTAGCACGGTATTCATCCATCAGGACTATTCTGGAACTTGCAACACATATGGGGTGGAAGATCCACTAGTTGGATGTGAAGACAACATTCCTCAACGGAGTGGTTGAGGAGGAGAGTTATATGGAGCAACCAAAGGGGTTTGAGCAGTTCAGTAGAGACATGCATGTGTGCAAGCTGAATAGAGCTCTTTATGGGATCATGCAGGCCCCATGAGCTTGGTACCCCTAGTATTGATAACTACCTTCGAGGATTGGGCTTCACTAAGAGTGAGGCGGATCCCAACCTGTACTACATCATGGTTGGAGGCCTTCCGCTCATTTTAGTGCTCCATTTTGATGACCTTATATTGACTGGAGTAGACAACTTGTTCCAGGATTGCAAGGAGGACCTTGCAAGGGAGTTTGAGATGAAGGATATGGGTCTTATCCACTATTTCCTTGGATTGGAGGTTTGGTAGGGTGATGGTGAGATCTTCATGGGACAAGGGAACTGCACTACAAAGGTTTTCTAGGGATTTCATATGTAGGATTGCAAGCCCATGGCCACCCTCTAGTCACAAATTGGAGGAAGGTGGATGCTAGCAGAGCAGAGCGAGTAGATGCTACAATATATAGGCAACTCTCTAGGTTGTTGATGCACTTTCTCTACACATGACCTGATATTTGTTTTTCAGTCAACCAACTGAGTCGATTCATGATTGAATCAACTGGAGTTCACTGGGTTGCTGCAAAGCATGTTTTGAGGCATCTCAAAAGCACAACAGATTATTGGTTATGGTAAAGACAGGTTGATGATGTGAGGTTTGAGGGCTTCATAGATGCAGATTGGGCAGGAAGCTCCAACTGGAAGAGTACTTCAGGTGGCATCTTCAGCATTGAGTGAGCAACTGTTTCCTGGTACAACAAGAAGTAGAGATTAGTTGCACTCAGTTTAGTAGAGGTTGAGTACATGGTTGCTGGTTTGGCAACGTGCTAGGCTATTTGAATGAGGAAGTTGCTTGTGAAACTTTTCATACAGGGTATGGAGCCTACTGTGATACACTGTGATAATGAGAGTTGCATTAAGCTCTTTGTGAACCCAGTGTTTCATGACCGCTCTAAGCATATCGAGATCAGGTATCATCATCTTAGAGATTGTGTGCAGAAAGGGATAGTGAAGCTTACATGTAATGACCCTGGTCGTTATGCTTATACGTAATTACGATGCTAATTGTTTCGGTTACTTTACACTGTGTGGTTATGTGAACTTGGTTAGGTTTTGTAGTTCTGTTATATGGTCATGTGAACATAGTAGTTCTTTAAGGTATACACTTATATTTATTGATTGCACATTTTTCTAACTTATGGAGCCTTGATTATGAAAGATGACCTCATATACATTAGGTAAGAAATTACTCTACTAACTAAGGGAGTTAGGTGGGACCTTCATAACCTCTAAGTGATGCTAATAACGTAAAGTTCAAATCACCCTGAATAGCCAAGGTATTAGAAAAACATCAAGTCTTGGTACATGGTGCACATTTATAAGGTTATGGACAAATTTCAACAGTAGGATGGATATGCTTGCAGGCGTAGGGTTCATATGATTGGAAACACACACACAACTAAAGTTTCCTTAAGCGCTCATAGATATTTACATACTATTAGCACATGGTGGTGGAGACTGTTTTTTCACTCCTTGTTGATTCTAGAACAAGCCCTAGGAAAAGGGAAAATGGTGTGCAAGGAGAGAAGGGGGGCCAAATGGCAGGAAATCGATTGATGATTTGCAGTGACAGGGCCAGGAGGGACATGGGGAAACCATGGGTTGGTCCAGAGAGGCTGGATGCTAACTAACAAACTGACAATAGAAAAGGAGAGGAAGTAGAGCTACGACGGCACAAAGAGAGAACGAGGAGAAGAGAACAATAGTAGAGAAACGGAGAAGGAAAGAAAGAAGGAGTAGCATGCAAAAAAAAAAGAGTACGCAAAGAGGGATGGCAGACAGCTCGAGGGCAACAGAGGACTCTGCAACCCTAGAGGTCAGTCGCTGTGAAACTATCAAGACTTATCTTTGACATGGTATTGGTCATTTCGCTGTCTCAACACATATCCTAGATGCTAGAGTATGGTTTGTTGGCAATTTCTCTGTTTCTGTACTGAATTCGTTTGCAGATGCTGGGTTGTCAGTGGTCACTTAGCAGGCAGTGTTCCTGTTGGAACTGGGTTAACAGAGAAATATGTTGTGACTACCATAATTAAATCCATCTCTATAATATTAACTCCCATTTTTATGTTACCACCTGATATAGTGATAACAGTTGTAATCTGCATGCCTCATACCATTGCACCACAGACATGAACTCTGTGTTTTCAGTATTGGAACCACTGTACTCGAGTTGACTGAGGGTGGATAATTTGCATCTTTCATAGGCTAAAAGGGTGGAGGCCTCTGGCTACCCTAGACCAGTTTTAGATTTAGCACATTCTGGAATCCCAACACTGGGTAGAGTTGCTAAAGTAATCTCAAGGTGGAGATTAATCTCTGGAATCCCTGAAATAATAAAGGGTGGAGATTTTCTCTGGAATCCCTCTTAGGGTGGAGATTAATCTCTGGAATCCTGGAAATAATAAAGGGTGGATATTTTCTCTGGAATCCCTCTTAGGGTGGAGATTAATCTCTGGAATCCCGGAAGTAATAAAGGGTGGAGGTGTTCTTTGGACTCCCTTTTAGGGTGGAGATCAATCTCTGGAATCCCTGAACAAAGAAAAAATGGGAGGGGGGGGAGGAGGAGGAGATTTTCTCTAGAAACCCTCATTTGCCTCTGGAGCCCGGTACAAGCCACATTGAATTTCTATATGCAGGGTTGAGGTGAAATAGACCTCTGGAATTCCATGCCTGGTCATTGGGACAGACTTCATAAGCTAGGGGGTGGCAGCTGCACTGATGGCAATCTGCCAATGGTTGGGAGGAAAATTCTTGGTCTTATACCAGTGACTGTACAGTAGAATTATTACCTCAGAAGCCCAATTATGGCTGGATTGTTCACCTGCCTGTGCATGGTCACCAAATTACAGCACTAGGAATGTTTATACTGTACGTCACAGGCCTGAGTTTAGTGCTGTGTAGAGTTATTAATCTGGATTCTGCAGGTCTGTGGAGTAATGAGGATGACACTAAAATCAAAATAGAATACTGAACATTAGCAACTGATGTTAAACAACTATATTCCACCAGTCTTATGCCCAGTATAGATCTCGTTGCCATTAAGCAAACTCTATAAGGGTGTCATGCCTTGTTAAGTCTGAAATAGCATTCTAATGGTCAGCTTCATGATGGAGGTTCTTTTGCTGGTTGTAGTAACTTCTTCTGAGTATTCTCTTGTTTAAGTTCTTGGATATATGCAGCTGATTGTGGCTTATTGCAAATTCTGTCCTAGTGTCTCCTTGCATGAGCACTGTAGAAATCCCTAGTATTTTCATGCTATTATGTAGAATCTCATTAAGGATTGTGCAATGATTAGCTGCCTTGTGGCCACCAGTATTCATTTTCTTTCCTAAGTATGTGAGTCTCTTAAGGAATGTGCATCATCCAAAGGCTCATACCAAATTAGTGACATTTAACCTTCTTACATGGATAGCAAGAAAAAAAAAAAACCTCGAAGACTCTGTAAATTTTGTAGTTACAATTTGCACTGGAGCCCGGTACAAGCCACATTGAATTTCTATATGCAGGGTCGAGGTGAAATAGAACTCTGGAATTCCATGCCTGGTCATTGGGACAGACTTCAAAAGCTAGGGGGTGGCAGCTGCACTGATGGCAATCTGCCAATGGTTGGGAGCAAAATTCTTGGTCTTATACCAGTGACCGTACAGTAGAATTATTACCTCAGAAGCCCAATTATGGCTGGATTGTTCACCTGCCTGTGCATGGTCACCAAATTACAGCACTAGGAATGTTTATACTGTACGTCACAGGCCTGAGTTTAGTGCTGTGTAGAGTTATTAATCTGGATTCTGCAGGTCTGTGGAGTAATGAGGATGACACTAAAATCAAAATAGAATACTGAACACCAGCCACTGATGTTAAACAACTATATTCCACCAGTCTTATGCCCAGTATAGTTCTGGTTGCCATTAAGCAAACTCTATAAGGGTGTCATGCCTTGTTAAGTCTGATATAGCATTCTAATGGTCAGCTTCATGATGGAGGTTCTTTTGCTGGTTGTAGTAACTTCTTATGAGTATTCTCTTGTTTAAGTTCTTGGATATATGCAGCTGATTGTGGCTTATTGCAAATTCTGTCCTAGTGTCTCCTTGCATGAGCACTGTAGAAATCCCTAGTATTTTCATGCTATTATGTAGAATCTCATTAAGGATTGTGCAATGATTAGCTGCCTTGTGGTCACCAGTATTCATTTTCTTTCCTAAGTATGTGAGTCTTTTAAGGAATGGGCATCATCCAAAAGCTCATACCAAATTAGTGACATTTAACCTTCTTACATGGATAGCAAGAAAAAAAAAAACTTGAAGACTGTGTGTAAATTTTGTAGTTACAATTTGCACTGCCATAACATATTGACATAACCCATGGAGGAATTAACAGAATCAGAGCACGTGCTGTCCCACCATGATATTTTGGATAAATATTTTATGAGTTACTACTGCAAACTGATAGTATACTTTCTTTCTGTGTTTATACTGGGTATGCTGTTAAGTGTGCCAATGGCTCTCAACCGTGGGCAGAGTATAATGTCATGAGTAAACATAACCCTGGACTTAATAAGCTGTCACAGAAATTAATAATGATTTTTAGTGATTAATTGTGAGTGGTTTGGCGCACAAAACCCATCCTCACTGGTTTCCTCATACACGTTTCTGGTTTCATAATTTGGCAATACTATTGCAGAAAATGATAAATATCTTTCCTTTTTATTGGAACCACAGTATGAATGAGCTTTTTGGCCATGAAAAAGGAAGTAAAACTTACCAGCATTAGCTTAACCAACTCTTTTTAGTTAGATCATTTTAGACGGAGTTCATAAGACCCCATTTCTTCCTATCTAGTGGTGGACTACTAAAACCAAAACCATACGGTCAATTCTATGATGGATCTCTAGATGTATCCCAAAAGTTGATTTAGGAGTGGATTGTTTTGATGCACTAGATTTCTGTTCATATTTTACCTAAATGCAAACAAGATACACTGGAGTGAGCTTGTTGCTTCTATTCTGAGCTCTTGGAATGAATATGCATTTGGCAGCATTTTCTTAATTTTGTCAGCTTGGACAAGGATGGCCCATACTGCTAGCTGTAAACAAGGATTCCAGGTGGAGACAGATGATGACAAATCTCTCCAGCCCCTTAGATTCTCTGATAAGGGTCTTTTCTTCATAAGAAACAGTTATCATGATATAGTAGAAAATCCATCTAACCTCCTAAAAGAGAATGGCATTTCCAATCTGAAATAAGTTCGTTCCCTTTTCAAATTTGATGATGTGCACTCTATTCCAAAAGAGGGAAAGAATTGATGTTTGAAGACAATGATGATTGTAAGGAAGCATATAATAAATTTGAAAGTGACTACATTAACATTAATGTAGATGGCATATGTCGCAGCCCAGATTTGTATTCAGAACTGGAGAATTTCTCAGCTAAGTCTGGTGAGATGGAAACTTATTTGCCTATTGCTGAAAATGACTTCAAGGAATCTGTTGTAAACCACCAAAGGCAGCCTAATACGTTGGGGAGCTGAAGTGATACTTTTGAATATGAAGTTGAAGAAGACCCATTCGTGAAAATAACAGCAAATGCTAATACATATATGTCTCCTTTACACCTGCAGGGTAATACGAAACAAATACATAGTTACTAGCCTAATTGTAGCTATAGTGGGCCATAAGGGGACTAGTACTCCATGATGGCAACATTATATACGATCAATTGTGTTTCATGGTAGTATGATGTACGCTCGGTTCATAGCAAGCAATAGTTTTCAAAATTGATAATAAGATAGAGCTATTTTATTTTTCTCAATGATTATAGTGGACCCATTATGAGTTGGATACACAGACACGTTCTTGAGGATGTCATTGACTCCCAAGGGCTCAAACTCTATTCCGTTCTTGAGGATGTCATTGACTCCCAAGGGCTCAAACTCTATTCCATCCCACTAGCAGTCAATGAAGGAAAATCCAGACTTAAATCCCTTAATGCACAAGAAGGTCAGTATGCTACCCAATGATTAGAAAAGATGGTGGTGAAGTTCTGTTTCTAGACTCTGAGAATAATATATCTCAACCATCAGAAAAAAAGAAAAAAAGAAAAGAAAAGAAAAGGAAAAAAAATAAAAATAATATATATATATATATATATATATATATATATATATATATGATGAGCCCTTGGGGTACGAAAACCAATAGTTCAAGAGTAAGCGCAGCGAAAACATGTCAAATAATAATAATAATAATATCATTCTCTTAACCCCTTCTTGAGTCTCGAGTTAACCACCCCTGGTTATATAAGGGGATGTGTTACAAGTGGTATCAGAGCCCTGGTTCCAATACTGGGCCTCGGGGTGAAAAACGAATCTATGACCCTTTTCGTTTCGTCGTTAGATACACATTTTATGACTCCCTGGTATGGTCAATTTCAATGATCTGGCTAGACATCTGCAGATGTAAAGAATCTACTCCATGCCAGTGAGAAAAATGTGTGAATTTGTAATAGCTTGACAACAGTGTGATACCTTATGAGGGGCAAGCCCTAGGAGGCATTATTTTTAGCTCGTTTGTCTGTGCAAAAGAGCATACTAATTGCTTGTTGAGGTGTGGAACCTTGCAAGAATGCATACTAAAAGCAACTTAGTATGTTTTTAATGCCTTACAGTCAAGAAGAGGCTTGAACTTTAACAATTGTATCTGAGATCTAAGCACATGATTCTATTAAAATTTACGAAACAAAGCGAAATTACTTCTTATGAGCAACTGCTTCATTGCAGTAGTATGTGGTGAATTCCATTCGACGATATTGTCTAACATGACACCCATTTTCCAGGAATTAAATGATGCCCTTAATACATCTGGATTGCCAGATTGAAAAGTCCATGGTGAGGTAGCCTCATGTTTCAAGTTTCGTGGAAAACAGACTCCGTTTGGCCTGTTTTCAACAGTGGTACCTGTCACCTATGTTGCGTAACTGATGCCAGATGAAGGAATGTTGGTTGTAAGTTGTTTGGTCAAGCTCTCCAGTAAGCATAAACCTTATGTTTCATTGCAATCATTTAGTTTGGAATCTCATAGGCCCACACAAAAATCTCATGGCTCTGCCACTAGAGGGAATATGGAGGAAATGATACTGACCCTGTTTCAATTCTTTTTATAAAAGCTCTTTTAGTCTATTACTTTTTCTGAAAAGGTACATAGCAATAAAGCTATAGAACCTCATTCGACAAGATCCCTAGGAGACACTCAAACTCATAAATGGTAGATATGGTTGAGTTTTCACATTACATATCCTCCTACCACATGTTCTGCAGGTCTTCTTCACCTCTCTTCTGTCAAGTTGTCTATCCCGGGAGGAGCTCTCTAGCTTCACATACAATTACATGAATTTATTCTATTCCTTTGGTCATGGAAATTCCTTATAGTCACCAAGTTTGTAAGAATATCCATCATGTTTGCCAATTTAGGAGTTAATCTGATTGAAGTGTTTTAAGTGCTCCGCCCTGTAACAAAAGTGCCTAACGGTTCTCTACACCTTTTGAACAAGCTGCATCTTGGCTTTCTGCCCTGTGAAGAAGGTGCTTCTTGAAAGTGCTTAAATGAAAATAATCCTCTCAAATTTGCTAAATAAAATACGATATCAAATTCCGTTTGATATGGTGGATTAGTGAGAGGAATTTTGAAACTTTCTGATAGGTGTTAAAGTTTCATGTCATTAAGGAATTTTCCTTTGAAATTTTACAATGCTTTTATATATTTACAAAGGCAAAGAATAAATGATGTAGCACTCTCATACCCTAGGTAGCCTGGAGAAAATTTCATCCTTGAGAGATCAACTGATTCCCAAGCCATTGGATGAGGTGGAAGATGCCTATGATCACAGAAGGCTTGATGCACAAAGGATCATGAGATCTGAATTTTAACTAATGAAAGTTTGGCACAGATGTAGAGGGTAGTGCAATACTAGCTGAAATTCGCTGTTAAGCCTAGAATCCAAAAGGAGGAACAATGGTCTGTTGATCACAAATCCTAGGAAAAGATTAATTATGTGATGGTTGATTTTCATTTGCCTAGTTTTGAGTCCCGTAATGGGTTTTTAACAGTTGAGGAAGGGGTGATAGAGTTCTTTCAAGTTGCACAGGAACACAACAATAACATCAGATGCATATTTGTAGTATAACATGACCATGTGCAGAAATTTTTGGTCACTAAGGTCAATATAACTGTAGGTTGGGGCTCCTAGTTCCAAAAATAGAGAAATACACTCGATGCTTTATATCGAAAGGTAATGTCATTATGTGTGTGATAGTCACGCATCATCAGGGGTAGACATATGGGAAGCTCACAAATGTCCTTGTGAGACCCTACATCCCAACCAGCATCATGTCTGAATCAGTACTTACTTTCTATCAATGGAAACTTTGTTAGATGGTAAAATGGGGGTGTTTCATACCCCCTCATTGAGGTTCAAATCCACCCCAGGATAACATTTGCCACTCATAAGCCTTCACTCTGTGCAAGCCCTGGGTGAATTTATTGGAATATATATCTTCCACCAACCCTTCTTACTTGAAGGGATCTTTCTAAAGTGTTGTAAGCTGGCTACATTACATTATAATATGCCTAGATTAAGGGAGGGAACTCTCACCGTATGGTGACAATAGACCACCTTCTCATATTGACCATCTTCTCATAGTGTTTGCATTCTGACCGCTTCCTTTACCTGTCTACAGGTTTCCTTGTTGCCTCACTTGTATTGTGTTTTGGTTGGCTTGTCGACATGAGTCAACATGCTTACTGGCTCAGGTCTCCACTTCTTGGTCAAGATTATTATCTATTGTCTAGATTCTAATCAAATGGTTCTACGTTTCTTTTGCATTGGCATATGGAGTCTACCTATTTCCAAGATCATTTTTCCAGGGCTCATAGAAGGTTTTGAGTTTAAGGGAATGCACATTGTATTAGATGGATCTTGGGATTACTGTTCTGTACATTTTTTTTTTTATAAAGCATGATTCCAGAAAGAGCAGAGGGGATAAAACTTAAAAGGTAATGATGTTTGATATTTTCAAAGTATAGAGTATATAGATTTCTTTTACTGAGAGGGATATTATTATTCAAAGATGTTGTACCTAACCGTAGAGTAGAATGCCAACTTGGAGGTAACATTTTTCCGTAGATTAGTTTAAATCCCAGACAAGTGGCACATAGCTAACATTTACAAGAAAAAAAAAGGAAAAAAAAATGAAGTTATAGAATTCCTGCAGGTGATCAAAAAGAACTCACTGGGACTATCTCATATATTACATATAATATCCAAGTCAATGCTCAAGGCCTCTCCAAGGAAACTCAGCTGTCAGTCCCAAACATGCATGCTTTATGTTCTTTCTTTAATAGTCTAATTTGAGACATTCTGCTGTTTTGACAACCAAAACCACCTAATATCTTTAAGATGTCTTTGATAATTCTAGCCCTTTGCTATGGTGGCAACATTTGTGGTAGGCATAAGATTTAGTGTTCACACTTGTTACATCACATCCTTTTTGCAACATCTTGACATATTTAAGATATTGAACACCCTCAACAAAAAAGAAAGGTAATAATTGATACGATATATAATGTAAAGACCTAGTTGATGGTGCTAATGTTTGTTAGGCTAGGAGGTAACTCCACCAGAAAGACTGAATGAATTGAGTAAGGATGCCTATGATATACATGGCAGTGAGACTCTTGGGATTCATTTCCCAGTATCTCTTCAACTTCCTTATTTCCTATTTACATTAATGTACAATTTAGCCCAATCCCTTAGGATTATGTGTCAACATTTCCCCCCTTAATCTGAAGGGATGTTGGTGAGTCCAAGCATCGTTCTGAATTTTTCAAACTTTTCTCTTCCAAGCGCTTTGGTGAAGATGTCTGCAATCTGCTCATTTGTGGAACAATGACGTAGATGGATTGCTTTGCCCTCAACATAATGTTGAATCAGATGGTATTTTGTATTGATATGCTTCATTCGATCATGGAACTTTGGGTTCTTGGCCAACTTTATTGCCAAAGTATTATTGATCATGAGTGGAGTTGAATGCATTTGTTTCATCTACAAATCTTCCAGGATTTTCCTAAGCCACACAATTTCCTTTGTCGTTTCAGCTACTGCCACATATTCTGCCTCAGTTGTGGAATATGCTGGAACTGACTATTTGTGTGATCTCCAGGAGACAGTGCCCGATCCAAGACTCAGTATAACCTGAAGTAAATACCCCAGTTTCTTTGTCTCCATCAAAGTTTGAATTAAAGTATCCAATCAAGCTGAAGTCGCTCACCTGTGTACATTTGAGTCCAAAGTCTTGAGTCCCTTTCAAGTGTTGAGATTTTGGGGTGTTGAGGTAGCATCAGATGTGCTCTAGCTCCCAAACTTTGTGGAGGGACTAGAGTACATAAGATCTCCAAGACCCAGAAAGTGTTTTGGAAAATTCTATTCGGTTTAAGAGATATTTAATTAATTAATCTTTTTAATTAAGGATCCTTAGTCTAACTTAGGAAAATTAAAAGATTAAAGGTAATTAAATTAAACATGTGATGAGAATGACTTAAGTGACATGGATCAAGCATTTTCTAATCTTAGCCGTCGATTCAAGATTAGATCACGACTGTTGAAGTTTCAACAAGAAAAGTATAAGAAGGGGGCTTGGGGTCAGTTGGAGAACACATACACTCGTAGAGCACTGAAGCTAAGCTGGAATTCTAGGGCATGGTTTGCTAAGTATTCTAGAAGTGTTTCAGCTGCAGCGAGGGGTAGTATTGGCGAGGGGAATGGTGTAGTCCCAAGCCAAGAGAGTAAAATGAGGGCAAAGAAGCAGCAGACCAAGGCAACGCAGAGGCAACAGCTATGCAGAGTAGCCGAGAGCCCAACAGGAGGGCAGGAGGGCTGACGCAGGCCCAGATAGGGCAGCGCAGGGGTAGCGTAACCCAGTCTGGGGTGATGCAGGCCCTTCCTGAGCAGTGCAGAGGCTGACGTAGAGGGCTTCAAAGCAACGCCGAGGTTTCTAGAGGTTGGAAAAGGCTGAGTTCTGTAACTCCCGTATGAGGGTGTGAATCAGTCAGATTTTCTGTCTTCAGAATAGAGGTATTCCTGCAAATTTATTTCTCTGTAGGGTTAACCAGTTTGGTGCCCAGATCTATTGAACTGAGAATTTGCTTAATAATAAAAACCCTCTAGAAGCTAGAAGCATCGATTTTCCCGCATTGGGTTTTTCCGGGGAAAGTTGTCCAGAAAATCCTTGTGTGTCACTTTGTCATTGAGCATGTTATTCAGTTGAGATCTGCATGTGTAGGTTGTTAATGTATTTACTTCGATGTTAATGTTGAAGATTTCCGATTAATAACTTATGTAAGTAGGAGAAGTAAATCAAGAATTTAGCAGTAGGGTTTTTGTAATTAAGATTCAGAAATTTTCACATGGTATTAGAGCAATTGCAGATCTAGTTGAATCTCCAACAAGAAAGCTGAAGAATCTTTGTTGTAGAAAGTAGCAGCAACAACAGATAAACCAGAGAGGGCAGTGCAGCAGCAGAGGGACGCAGAGGCAACAGAGCCACGCAGGGGCTAACGCAATCCCAACTAGGTGACGTAGAGACAACGCTGAGTCTTCTAGAGGGATGCAGGTGCAGCTTGCGCTACGCAGTTGCTGCGCTGAGCCAGTTTGCTCACGTAGACGCCAGCCAGGGTGACGCAATCCATAATCTGATTGCTGTGGCGAGTGCCGTGAACCGGGAACTGAGCTGCAGACCTTCAGCAGTTGCTGGTGGGGTGAAGATTCTGCCGGTGCAAAATTTAGCCTAAGCTAAGTTGACAAAGAGTGGGAGGAGAACAACTTCTAAGTAGATTTCCTGCCAAAGAAATCTGAAGATCGATCATAGGATCGAAGAGAGTTGATTCGTTGTGTTTGGCAGACTTCCAAGCGAGGGAGTCAGTTGTCAGAGGGAGCAGAGGGTGCCTTTCTCGCCAAGGACCCTAGATCTGAGTCTCTAGTATAGAGAGAAGGATCCGTTCCGACAAATTTCTGAGCAGATGGTGCCACACGGACTACGTGATCAGGATAGGTTGGACAGTCTGTCCAACTTTGCTTATAGAAGGCCAGAATCCTGGTAGTCCTAGAGGCCTACAGTATACAGGAGCATGTAGAGAAAGTCTTGGCTACACCAACTGATGCAACTCTCTTGGAGAAGCACAATGAAGCAACGACACATGCCAAGCGCTTCATTATGGACGAGGTTAAAGATCATGTGGTACAACACATAGTCGAGAACGTGACGACTCATGAGATGTGGGTAGCCCTAACCACATTGTATCAAGGGAGGTCCGTCTAGAGGAAGATGCTTTTGGAGAACCAGCTGAAGTAATTCATGATGTCCAAGGGTGAGGAAATCGATCCTTTCATATCCAGACTGCAGTCGATCCGGGAACAACTGACTGGCATGTTTTGAGATTTTGGGGTGTTGGGGTAGCATCAGGTGTGCTCTAGCTCAAAATTTGTGGAGGGACTAGAATAAATAAGATCTCCAAGACCCAAAAATCGTTTTGGGAAATTCCATCTTGTTTAAGAGATATTTAAATAATTAATCTTTTTAATTAAGGACCCTAAGTCTAACTTAGGAAATTTAAAAGATTAAAGTTAATTAAATTAAACATGTGATGAGAATGACTTAAGTGACGCAGATCAAGCAACTTCTAATCTTAGCCGTTGATTCAAGATTTAGATCATGGCCGTTGATGTTTCAACGAGAAAAGTATAAGAAGAGGGCTTGGGGTCAGTTGGAAACACACACATTGGCAGAGCACTGAAGCTAAGATAGAATTCTAGGGTGTGGTTTGCAAAGAATTTCAGAAGTGTTTCAGCTGCAGCGAGGGGCAGTATTGGCGAGGGGGATGGCGTAGTCCTAGGCCAAGAGTACAACGAAGGCAGAGAAGTAGCAGATCGAGGCAACGTAGAGGCAGCAGCTACGCAGCTCAGCCGAGAGCCCAACATGGGCAGCGTAGAGGCATTAGGAGCTACGCAAGGCTGACACAGGCCCAGTTAGGGCAACGAAGGGGCAACGTAACCCAGTCTAGGGTGATGCAAGCCCTTCCTGAGCAGCGCAGAGGCTGGCGCAGGTCAGGTGGGATGACGCAGTAGGCTTCATAGTAGTGTTGGGGTTTCTAGAGGCCAGAAAGGGCTAAGTTCTGTAAATCCCATTTGAGGGTGTGAATCAGTCGGTTTTTCCATCTCCTGAACAACGGTATAGTTGCATATTTATTTCTCTGTTGGGTTAACCAGTTTGGTGCCTAGATCTGTTATAGTCAGAATCTGCTTAATAATAAAATACCTCCAGAAGCTTGTAACAATGGTTTTTTCGCATTGGGTTTTTCCGAGGACAATTGTCCAGAAAATCCTTGTGTGTCGCTTTGTCATTGAGCACGTTATTCAGTTTAGATCTGTATGTGTAGGCTGTTAATGTGTTTACTTTGATGTTAATGCTGGAGATTTCAGATTAATAACTTATGAAGTAGGAGAAGTAAATCAAGAATTTAACAGTAGGGTTTCTATTTAAGTATATTCAGAAATTTTCACATGGTATCAAAGCCAGGTTGTAGGTTGCAGATCTAGCTGAATCTATAGCAAGAAGGCTAAAGAATCTGTGTTGCAGAAAGCAGCAATAACAACAGATAAACCAGAGAAGGCAACACAACAGCAGAGGGACGCAGAGGCAGCAGAGCCACTCAGCGGCTGACGGAGTCCCAGCTGGGTGACGCAGAGACAACGCAGAGTCTTCCAGAGGGATGTAGGAGCAGCCTGCGATGCGCAGAGGCTGCGTTGAGCCAGTCTGCTCATGCAGAGGCCAGCCATGGTGATGCAATCCAGAATTTGAGTGTTGTGGAAGAGGTGCGTCGTGAAGTAAGCCGAGCTGCAAACCTTCCGCTGTCGGTGGGGTGAAGATTCTCGCCGTGCGTAATTTAGCCCTTGGGTTAACTTGACAAAGAGCGGGAGAACAACTTCTCAGAAGATTTTGTAATATCCCAAAGGAAATAACCGATAATACACGAGAAATATGCCGGACGAGATATACATAAAACAAATGCGGAACCGGATAATAGATCAAGTACACGTAGAATGCTGCCCGAATACTAAGCCATTTTATTAATCTCGAAAGGAACACATAGATAGGAGTGCAAGATAATCGGAATGAGTGCACATGTCCGCACCTGAGCAGAAGTGGAGACCCTCTCGGACAAACAATGGGCGCAAATAGGACGGCGTCCTAGCGTTTGAAAGAGGCTGGCACTGGCTTTGAATGCAATGGAACTATGAGCGAAGACTAGAAGATGGTGATCTCAATCCTCCAAACCCTCACAGTAATGACTGTCTACGCTGAAACCGGTGCGAGCAGATGAAATGCTAGCCACAAAACTTACGATGAAATGATCGGCTCCTCGAGGTGGAAACATTGAAAACGGTTTGTCAAGCCCACTCACATGACCACGCTCCTCGGATCGGCGTCCTCCCTGGCCCGAATCTGCGTCCTCTATGCTCGAATCTGCTGGATACGAAGCCTCCCTATCCGGATACGCGTCCTATCCTCCGGATGCGTCCTCCCAAGGCCGGTCTGTTGCTATCTCTTCGGATCTAGGGCACGGATGCGCCAATATCTCCTCGGATACGCATCCTCGAGGGTGGATGCGATGCTATCTCTCCGGATACGCACCTTCAAGAGCTAGATGCTCGCAATATCTCCTCGGATACGCAACCCCTAAGGGTTTGGATGCTGGCTGCTTTAGTTCTCCGGTCTGCGTCCTCCAAGGCCCCCGGATGCGCGATACCTCTTCGGTCTGCGTCCTCTCTGCCTTGGACGGTGGATCAAAGATCCTCACTGACCCGGATCTGTCCTCCTCCGCCAGTGCGTCCTTCCCTCTGCGGATCGGGCGTCCTGCTGCCTCACGGATGCGGGGTCACACGTAGGGCTTCCTTCTCTCCAATTCTCCACCGGAAAGCTGCTGTTACTTTAATTCACTTTGAAGCGAAGGATGTTACTCGGAAAATAACCTTACTAGGGCGGGGCACTCGAAATTTCGAAGCTAAGGGGTATATTGAAAAATAACCTTGCAGGCCGAGGCACTCGAAGTCCCCGAGGCTAAGGGTGAGATCTCCCGACGAGAACACTCGGTTACACTAAACGGTCACTGGAACCGACTAGGCTGTAGGCGTCTTTGAAGCGGACAGTCTAGCTCTCAATATCAATATCAAATCATGCATGCCCAAATGAGGGTGAGAACCCACCTTTTATAGTGCTAAACTCCCTCCAAAACCTTAATGAAATCCTTCACTCTCCTTCTTTGCGCAATTAACCTTGGAGTCGGCCCAGTGCCTCCCCATCATACTCATGTGGACCCCCGAAGGCCCCCTCTCCAAGTTATAACGTCGATCCTTTAGGAAAAACACTTTATTTATAAAGTGAGGTGACTAAAGTGAGGTGACCCTCTTATTCCTCACTTTATTGTTATTATTTCTAACTAAAGCGGCAAAATTAAGCAAAAATGAAATATTCCAATTAGCAAAGCTGGTGGAATATTACGATCTCCCGACAACGTTGCTTGTCCTCAAGCTTGGCCCCCGAAGTGATGGATGCGCCAGATCCTCTCATCCTCCCAAGTGGCATCCTCATGCGGAAAATTCTTCCATCTCACCGGGAATTCTGCGATCTTCTGCTCCGCATTGTCTCTCTAGTGTCGATAATAGCCTCGGGTACAACCAACACCGGATGCCCTCATCATTTACAGGCGGTAGCTCCCCGGTGACCCTCACATGCGCGGTGCCTTTTGAACGCCGTCCCCCGCAACTCATACATAACTGCCAGTGCGTATCTGCACAACCATGTGGTCCATAAAAACGAGGCTTTGCTTCTCCCAGCCCCCTTGCGCGAGCGAGGCGCTCGGTATGGGCTGGCGAAGTAGGTAGACGAGTCCCCTACCTCAAAGTGTCTCTCCGCGACTCTTATCGGCATGCAACCTGTGGGACACGTGCGCGCTAATATGTTGTCCTTGAGAGCCGGAGGAGTGTGCCCGCTCTCTTGGATCCATAACTTGGCTGCGGAGCCTGTCCTTGTAAACATCATATCCACACAAAAGATGAGAATGATATCCATACAAAGCATAGAAAGGTGTCATGCGATGGACATATGGTGGGTTGTGTTGTAGCGATGCTCGCCCAAATGTAGCCATTTCGGCCATGCTCTCTGCTGCCCGCGTGGGTACGCAAGTAACCCTCCGACCCTTGTTGCTATCTCCGTCTGCCGTCCGTCTGTGGATGATAACTAGTGCTCGGTGTCAGTGCTGTCCCCACTAGTCGAAAGAGCTCTGCCCAGAATCCCCCATAAACATTGTCCTATCCCGTGACAATGGTCTTGAGTAGACCATGCAACACAAAAAACCTCACCGAAAAACAACTGCGCCACACCGACGTACGTATGTGATGTGCGGAAATAGCGAAAAAGTGAGCATGCTTCGTCGACTGTCAACCACTACGAAGATGCGATCCCTTGCCTTGCAACGCTTGTGGGCAACCTGGTGATGAAGTCCATCGAAATACTCTCCGCCCCTACGGAATGGGAAGAGGCACAACAACCCGCGAGGATGACTCATCTCTCCTTGTTCGGCCCAGCAACCTGCATGCTCCACCGACATGCGCCGGAGTCGTCCTCCTTGAGGGCCCTTCCACTGCAAATCTCTCCCGAGGATAGCCTACAATCGTCTTGGTAGACCACGATGGCCCGCCAATGGTGAATCATGTAAACTGGAAATCTATCTTCTCCTTGGCTTGGAATCCCTGGTCAGAAGATCACAATCACCCCAGCAATAGATGACCTCATCGGCCACCGCATGTCTTTATCACTTCTGCCTGCTGTCCGGAGCCTGCGCTGCCCAGTCTCTCTTTGGATGCTCAGCAGGCCGTCGAGCCTTCTGATCAGCGTCCGGCTCATGAGTGATAGCATTGGCAGTCCTACGGGAAAGGGCATCGACTACCACGTTATTCTTCCCCTTGACATGCTCTATGTCCAAAGTCGTAGCACAGATCTTGTTGATCCACTTCTGTACCTCTCTGCCTGGCCCCTTGCAGCTACTGAAAGTACCCTCGGTATTTATGATGTTTGTCCTCACCACAGATACGCCACCACAGTGCTATGGGTGTTGGCCAATGCATGCATGATGGCCGAGCATCTCCTTGTCATATATGGGACCTTTCCTGGGTGTGGAAGGGCTTCGGCTCTGACGCACAATCGGATGACCCTCCTGTATCAAGCGCACCAATCCCCTCTCTGATGCATCGCACTAGGACAAAGGGGGCACGTAGATACGGCAATCTTAACACGGGACAAGCGCTCATCACCTCCTTGAGCTTGGTAGCTCGGCCCGTCTTTGTATCCGACCAATTGAATGCCCCCTTCCTCGTCGGCTCAGGTGAAGTGCGACGGGCGAGAGAAGCCCTTGACGAACTTCTGTAGTAGGGGTGCGGATACCAATAAACCCTCGAAGTTAGAGGCATTCGGTGGCTGCGCCCGATCCTGATAGCCACGATCTTCTCTCGTGGACTCTCACCCCGTCCACTCTATAATGTGTCGGAATCGACATCTCAGTAACCCAAACTCACACTTGGAAACTCGGCAAAAGCTGCTTTGCTCCTCGAAATGTGCAAGACCGTCTCAATGTGCGGAGATGCTCCTCCCAGAATCTGCTTGTATATAAGGATATCATCGAAGAAAACCGGCCTAAACTTCCTCGGATGATCCTGAAAATGTGGTTCATACAAAGTGGAAATGGCAATTGCATTGGTCAACCCAAATGGCAAGCCAGAAACTCAAAGTGCCCATATTATTTTGAAAACGATCTTGGGAATATCTGTTCCCTCATGCGTATACGATGGTACCGGATCTCCGTCAATCTTTGAGAAGAAGCGAGTACTCCTCTCAACTCATCCATCGGCTCGTCGATCCTGGGGAATGGGGTGCACATTCTTCGGGGGTCTTCTTGTTCGAGAACCCTATAGTCAATGCACATGCGTAATGTCTCGCCGTCCTTCTTCTTCACCGGCCACTATTTGAAAGCAAAAGGGCCCCGGTCTTTGGGTCGAATGTGACCAAGGACGACAACTCTGAATGGCCGTTCTATCTCGTCAGGTAGGCCTTGGGATGCCTATACGGTGTGTGTCCACTGACACCGTATCCTGCTCCAAGCTCGATCGTGTGCTCAAACCCCGATCTCTCGGGTGGCTGTCTCGCGGGATGTCCCCAAAAACTACGCATGTCTGTCGAGAATAGTGGCAGATCGGGATGCCTTAGTCGCCACCTGTATCTACGCCTGCGAGAGCGCAACTCTGCACCACTCTATGTCTCCCTTGCGGAAAGTCGCCTCCATGCGGCCAATGCCGTCTTGTACGGGGTGGATATGTGTTCACCGCCCTGTTATCTTCTCATGCTTCCCGTCTTGGGATCATCCCACTCCATCTCTAAGGCCTTCCGATCCGTTGTGACCTTCCCCCGAGTAATAAGCCACGCGAACCCCCAATATCACATTGGTGTCCCGGGATGTCCACTACGAAAAGTGATCGGTCAATGTATAGGTGCCCATCGTCAACGATAATTCGAATTCCATATCGAGCACATGCCATGGTCGATCTCCTGGTACCAAAAGCAGAAAACCCATCAAAGCCCTCGTCGGTATGCCTCTGCGCTCAACCATGCAGGCATCGGTAAAGTTGTGGGTGGCCCCACTATCGACTAAGACAAAAACCCGCTGTGCGGCCTGTTGTCCCGTACGGCGCAATGTCGGATGCTTGGGGACTCCTCGCAATCGCACTTTAGAGCTCCCAGAGTGGGTGCGAATGATGCCCTGCATCGGGTGGTGGAGGTGGTAAGGTACTGTGGCCCATGCCCATCCTCCTGCCTCCTCATCATCCTCCTCATCCTCTTCCCCCGTGCTCTCGGAGAGAGAACCTCACATAAATGTCCCTTCCACGCGCGTGCGATCGCACGGCTCTGCGGCAAGTGAGCATAATCGCTTCCGCCTGACTCTCTCTGACTACATCATCCGCCACCCTCGTCCCGGTTAGCGGCAGGAGGGCGAACCCTCATGTCCTTACCCTTGGGTACCCGGAAAGCACCGTGCGGGGATAAGGTGGGCGGTCACCGGGCAAGACATCTGTAAGTCTCGAGTCCCTGCGATGGCATCTGCCCAGGTGTGGGCGGTTTGTTCGACGGACAAGGCACGAAGTGGCTACGGCCCGGCCCACTCCACACGAACATATGAACCATCCAGAGAGGCCTGTCGATAAGTCGGGGTACAATCGAAACCCTCAAGAAATCCGAGATGTATGTACGCACTCCCCGATGTGTTTGAGCTTGGTCGGCTCAACAAAATGCGCCTGGGATCCCCTCTGTCCAACGCTCTACCACCTCTGGTAAACTCGACATATGTCGTCCTTGTGAATGCCAAGTGTCGCCATCCCCGCGAAACCACCAATCACGAGCCTCACCCTCTAAATGCAATGTAGCCATCTTAATGGCCTCCCGTCTCGACATGCGATTAAGGCTGAAATAAGTGTCCGACTATCACGAACTTTGCCGTAGTCTTTGATGAACCATCAAACATGAGCAAATGGAATCTACGCGCAGTGGTCGTCACGGTGGCTGTCAAGTGCCCCACAATGTTTGGTCTTGATCATGGGGTTTGATGCCACGTCTTTGGAGGCAGAATAGCGCTCGAAGGAGAGTATCCATGAATTCTGTCCTAAGGCAGCATCGTGCACGCGGGCGCATCGGCCCCGGACTCAACTCTCTCTCGGTCTTTGTCGACCCCTCGTCCTCTACCGAGGAAGGTAGGCATGGTGGGAACGTGTGGGTGTTGGATTGTCCCTGCAATGCACCTCCCCGCACTCCTGTCCACTGTGTCTCGGCAAGAATGTGGAGGCATAGTGGATCGGCGGCGGTTACAATGGGAATAGCATCGTGCCTTTGGTATGGCCGAGACACACTCGATCCCTCACGCCGTCACGAAGAACTCTGGGGAGCTCTCTGCGATCTCTATGGCCAAGAGCCTCGCCGGCGTCTCCTGCACCATGCGTGACGTCTCCCGCATCCTGCGTGACGTCTCCTGGCCATCGCGACGGAGAGACGCCTCTTTAAACCTCACATCATCATGCGCATACATTGGATTACGTATTTGATGCAGGCCCTTCCTCGGTACGCGCTCGCACTACGAATACTGTCTCGGGTGGCTCACGATCGGAAATCACTTCCCCTAGAAAGAAACTTCCCACCTATCCTCGACTTCTCTACGTTCCTTGGATAGATGTGAGGGTTATCCTCGGGCGTCATGGGCGGCTAGCACCACGGTGAACGGTACGTAACAAATACCAACGTAATATCCCCAAAGGGAAATAACCGGTAATACACGGAAATATGCCCGGACGGATATCACGGAAACAAATCACCGGAACCGGATAATAGATCAAGTACACATAGAATGCCGAATACTAAGCATTTTATTAATCTCGAAGACATAGATAGGAGTACAAGATAATCGGGTGGGTGCACCTATCCTTGCCCTAGGCAAGTGGAGACCCTCTCCAGGACAAACAATGGGCGCAAATAAGGACGAGCGTCTGGGCGGGTGGCGCTGTGAAGAGGCTGGCTATTTGAATGCAATGGAACTATGAGCGAAGACTAGAAGATGGTGATCTCAATCCTCCAAACCCTCACCGATGAAAACGACGTACGCTGGGGGAACGGGTGCGAGCAGGATGAAATGCTGGCCACAAAACTTCCCGATGAAATGATCGGCTCCTCGAGGGGCCGACAACGAAAACGGCGCCGAGCCCCACTCACCGCGACCATGCTCCTCGGTCGGCGTCCTCACCGGGCGGGCTCTGCGTCCTCTATGCTCGGATCTATGGATGCGAAGCCTCCCTATCCGGATGCGTCCTATCCTCCCGGATGCGTCCTCCCGAGCCGGATGCGCGCTATCTCTTCGGATCTAGGCGGATGCGCAATGTCTCCTCGGATACGCATCCTCAAGGTGGATGCGATGCTATCTCTCCGGATACGCACCTTCCAAGGCTAGATGCGCCGTATCTCCTCGGATACCGCAACCCTGAGCCGGATCTGGCACTGGTTCTCCGGTCTGCGTCCTCCGAACGGATACGCAGCTTCTACTCTTCGGATGCGTCCTCTCTGCCTTGGACGGTACGGATCGGCATCCTCTATATTCGGTCTGCGTCCTCCTCCTGTGATCGCCGTCCTTCCCTCTGCGGATCGGCGTCCTGCCTCACGGATCTGTATGGGTCATACGCAAGGCTTCCTTCTCTCCAATTCTCCACACGGCCTAACGCCTAATTCCACTTTGAGCGAAGGATGTTGCTCAGAAAATAACCTTACTAGGCGAGGCACTCGAAGTCCCCAGAAGCCCAGGGTGATACCGGAAAATAACCTTACCGGGCGGGCACTCGAAAGTCCCCGAGGCTAAGGGTGAGATCTCCCGAACGGAGACACTCGGTTGCACTAAACGGTCACGCGAGGGCAGAGCTAAACAACCGAGCGTCTTTGGCAGACGAAGTCAGCTCTCAATATCAATATCAAATCATGCATGCCCAAATGAGGTGAGAACCCCACCTTTTATAGTGCTAAACTCCCTCCAAAACCTTAGTTGCGTCCTTCACTCTCCTTGCTTTCTGTAATTAACCTTGGAGTCGACTGGTCTCCCATCGTACTCATGTGGACCCCAAAGGCCCCCTCTCCAAGTTATAACGTCAATCAACTAGGGAAAAACACTTTTGTTATAAAGTGAGGTGACTAAAGTGAGGTGACCCCTCTTATTCCTCACTTTATTTATTATTTCTAACTAAAGCGGCAAAATTAAACAAAAATGAAATATTCCAATTAGCAAAGCTAATTGGGAATATTACAGATTTCCTGCCAAAGAAATTTGAAGATTGATCAGAGGATCGAAGAGAGCTAATTCGTTGTGTTAGGAAGACTTCCAAGAGAGGGAGTCAAGCATGAGGAAGCATAGGGTGCCTTTCTCGCCAAGGACCCTAGGATCAGCTTCCGACAAATTTTTGAGTAGATGCAGCGCGTCAGCATCGCGTGATTAGGATAGGTTGGATGACTTGTCCAAATTTGTGATATGGAAGGTCAAAATCCCAATAGTCCTTGAGGCCTGCCGTATACGAGAACATGCAAAGAAAGTCTTGGCTACACCGACCTATGCTAAGCTCCTCGGAGAAGCACAATGGCTGCAGGCATACCAAGCGCTTCATTATGGACGAGGTCAAAGATCATGTGGTACCACACATACGAGAAGGCGACGACTCATGAGATGTGGGTAGCCCTAACCACATTGTATGAGGAAGGTTCATTCGCAGAAAGATGCTTCTCGGGAGGAACCAACCGAGGTTATTCATGATGACCTAGGAGAGTGAAATCAATCCTCTTATCTAGAATGCACGAGCTTGATCAACTGGCTTCTGGGCTGAGGAAGGTGATGACGAAGGGTTGCGGTCGGGAGTGCTTCAATGCAACCACAAAGGACTCGGGAAACTTTTTGTACAAAGTCTTTTGGGAAGAGCAAGACCTTCCCAACCGGGACAACATGTGGGGTATCCTCGACAAGAGGAGATTCGCCGAATCTCCAATACGATAGCACCGGTTCGAGCAAGGTGAAGGAAGAGGAAGGTTCAACCTTGGCATCAAAGAGGCAGCAAGGGAAAAAGAAGCGTGATCTGTCGAAGATCAAATGTTTCTAGTGCGGCGAACTTGGACATTTCGCCTGTAATTTTCCTCAGAAGAAGAAGGACAAGGAAGCTTCTAGTGCCAAGGCTGCTGTAGCAGACAATGGCTTTGACAATGACGTAGCCATGAGCGCTCATGAACCACGAAAGTGGGGCGATCTTGATCTGTAGAGCAGCTACAAAGTGGTGGCGGGATCCTTTATAGCCCAACTCTTTGGATCACATATGAGCTACGACTTCCTTAAGACTCGTAGCGTGGGACAAGTGGAGCAAGGTACGTAAGATCACGTACGAAGTAGAGGCAGAGGTCGACACGCCGAGAGGGAGCAATGCAATGCACATACAACAACAACATAGGTATGTAGTGCGCAGGCTTCGTGAGGACAACACAAGCGTACTCAGCCGTAGAGGACAAGTGGAGCAAAGGCGGTGAAGATCACGTACGAAGGTATGCGCAGGCCGACACGCCGAGAGGGAGCAATGCAATGCACATACAACAACAACATAGGGTATGCGGGGCAGCAGGAGCCAGAGGACAACGCAAGCCGACCGCCGTAGAGAACAAAAGCGTAGAGGCAATGCAGTAGTAGGTCTACTTACACGCGCAGTCAGAAAGGGGCGAGAGCCTTCGTAGCGACGTCGCGCAGCATCATCCTATGGAGCTTCGTTGATGAGATGCAACCCAACCGACTTGTCCGTGGGCAGAGTCCTTCGCCTGTTTATTTCAAAGAACCGAGTTGCATATTCTTAGCAACTCGAGTTGCGTTGCGCAGCTTAGCAAGTAAGGCGTGCTATGAGCAACACGATGCGTAAGTTTGAGAGGGAGTTGCGTACGAATGTAGAAGTGACGGTGGTAACGTCATGGGCGGAAGCAGATGGGAGAGCAACAACAACGAAAGGATGAAGGGCAAACAGTTGAGCATCAACGCAAAGACCTACACCAAGATCGCGTGCAACCTTTGGGGTGAAGTGTTTTGCTAGAGCACATTCCTTGCTAAGAGGGAGTGTTGAGATTTTGGGGTGTTGGGGTAGCATCAGATGTGCTTTAGCTCCCAAACTTTGTGGAGGGACTAGAGTACATAAGATCTCCAAGACCCAAAAATCGTTTTGGGAAATTCCATTCGGTTTTAAGAGATATTTAATTAATTAATATTTTTAATTAAGGATCCTAAGTCTAACTTAGGAAAAATAAAAGATTAAAGGTAATTAAATTAAACATGTGATGAGAATGACTTAAGTGACGCAGATCAAGCATCTTCTAATCTTAGTCGTCGATTCAAGATTAGATCACGATCATTGATGTTTCAATGAGAAAAGTAGAAGAAGAGGGCTTGGGGTCAGTTGGAGAACACACACTGGCAAAGCACTGAAGCTAAGCTGGAATTCTAGGCGTGGTTTACAAGAATTTTAGAAGTGTTTTTTAGTTGGCACGAGGGGTAGTATTGGCGAGGGGGATGGTGTAGTCCCCTGGTGCCAAGTGTACAATGAGGGTAGAGAAGCTACAGCACTGTGGAAACGCAGAGCAAGAACGTAACTACGCAGTAGGTCGAGAGCCCGCCAGGAGGCCAGAGGGTCGACATAGCCCAACTAGGGCAACGCAGGGGCAACATAACCTAGTCTCTGGGGTGACACAGTTCTTCCTGAGTAAAGCAGAGGGCTTTGAGAGTAGCATTGGGTTTTCTAGAGGCCGAAAAGGCCAAGTTATGTAAATCCCGCTTGAGGGTGTGAACTGCCTGTGATTTTTTTGTCTTCTAATAGAGGTATTGTCAAAATTTATTTCTTTGTCGGGGTTAACCGCCTTTGGTTCCTTGTGATTCGTTGTACTTAGAATCGCTTTAATAATAAAAACCTTCCAAAAGCTAGAAACACTAGTTTTCCCGTGACGGGGTTTTTTTGGGGACAATTGTCCGTAAAATCCTTGCGTGTCACTTTGTCATTGAGCATGTTATTTAGTTTAGATCTGTGATGTGTAGGTTAAGTTAATGTATTTACTTCGATGTTAATGCTAAAGATTTCGTATTAATAACTTATGTAAATAGAAGTAAATCAAGAATTTTATAGTAGGGTTTCTTTAGAATAAGATTCAAAATTTTTCACATAAAGTACTTCAAATCCTTGCAACTAAGGGACAAATGTCCTCACAAGGTTTTTGCATAAACTCGGAGAGGATTCCAAACAACAAATGAGATGTCTCGTCCGGTAGTAGTCGAGATGAGACTTCCTACAAGCTGCCTATTATCGTTGCATCCTCAAATTCTTTCCCTTCAATGGATGGAGTCATAAGTTTTTGTTCCATTGGAGTGGTCAGATTGCACTCAACCATGCCAAACCCCGTTCTCAATAGATCTCCAATGTACTTCTTCTCCGAGAGAGGAATATAAATTTAGGATGTTGAGTCACTTCAATACCAAGATAGTAGTGAACATAGCCCAAATCGTCATTTCAAAACCTTTCTTCAATTCATTCTTTATGGATGCACTATAATTCTCATTGTTCCCCGTCATCAAAAGATCATCTACATAGACCACAAGATATTTAACTATTTTGCCAACTTTCTTGACAAACAAAGTTGCATCATCAAGATCATAATGTTTGAAGTTAAGTTTCGAAGATGCTCAATTAACTTTCATACCAAGCTCGCGCATGCTTGCTTGTCCATACAAGGATTTTACAAGCTTGCATACTTTGTGTTCTTAGCCCTTCACAACAAATCCTTCTAACTCGACATAAAAACATTCACCTTAAGATCTCCATTCAGAAGTATTTTTTACATCCATCCGATGGACTTTCCAACCATTGTGAGTCGCTAAGGCAAAGATGTCTCATGGTAGCCCATTTTGCTATGGGGGCAAAAGTCTCCTCATAATTGACCCCTTCTTCTCGTGCAAAACCTTTTGCCACAAGCTTGGCTTTGTGCTTGTCAAGTGAGACATAAGCTTTGTACTTGTTCTTGTAGACCCACTGAAACTAATTGGTTTGGTTCCCAATGGAGGACTTCAAATTCAACTTCCAAGTGCCATTCTTTATCAAGGCATCATACTTTTTGCATCGCTTCATCTTCCATTCATCGTAGAGAAGCGACCTCTTTTGAAGGAAGTTGGTCTAAGATCCGTAGACAAATTCAATTCACAATTATAAGAAACATTCATATCATCAGGACCTGGAATCATCTACATCACCTCCATTTTTCTTGGTGGAACTTCTTGTTCCCATTCTTTCCAACCTCATCGGGAAGAACATTTTCCAATGTCTTTGTCACTCATTTTGGAGGATCTTTCTAAGATGGCCCATGCCGGCCATTTGATCGAGTTTTGATTGAATCAAGACCCGCCCCAATTTCCTCAATCACATCATTCAACGTGTCATCCGTGGTTGGTTCTTCATATGAGAGAGAGTGTGCGAAGACGATTCCACATTGATTCAAAGATAGAATCCCCCTTCAAGATGTGGAATCGATTATCAAAATTTTGAAATGACTTTGCATGTGCGACCTGTCCAAGCGACTGCCGGGGCCGCTCAACAACATTGTCGATTTCGTGGAAAATTCAAGGAATATGACATCTCTAGATACTACAAACTTCTTATTAACTTTATCATAGAGACAATATCCTTTGTAGGTATTGAAATACCCCAAGAAGATACATTTTCGACTTCTTGCACCAAGTTTATTTCTTTGTTCCTTAGTATCAAAGCATAACATGTGGAACCAAAGACCCCGAGATGCTTTACCTAAGGAATGTGGCCATGCCACATTTCATGCGCTTTCATTTCTAATTGCATTAGAAGGACACCTATTCTTTATGTACACAAGACATAGCACCGCATCAACCCAAAACATCAATTTTACATTCTTGAAATACATCATGGAACAAACCATATTTAAAATTTTTCTTGTTCATTCTTTCACCTACACCATTCTCGTTGGGGGATTATAAGATACGGTTGTTTGATGTTTGATCCCATGTTGGTGAAGATAGTTTTCAATTCATTGAAGTGTATTGTTTCTTCATTATTAATGCGTAAAGAGCCAATATGAGTTTGTGTGCATCATTTTCTAATCCATGCATGAAAAATTCTTGAATGTTTGAAAAACATTAGATTTGTTCTTCAATAAGTAAACCTAACACATTCCGGTGTAGTCATCAATAAATGTCATCATATATTTATTTCCATCTGGCAGTATGAAACAAGCATGGGGCCACATAAATCTAAATGAATAAGCCTAAGTTTCTACGCGTTCCGAAATGTGAATCATGAAAGGACTATTTGCTATATTTCTAGAATACAAGCATCACATTGCTTAAATTTCCTAGGAATTGTAGGCAATCCAAAGAACACCATTTTTATTCAACAATCGAAGGTTGTCCGTAGTTCAAGTGTCCAAATCTTGCATGCCATAAAAGACTTGATGGGAATGTACCTTCACATCATAGTGAGAACTAAATGCAAAGTTTGGTGCATTACAGAGGTACCTGCGCCTTTAGGAGTCTTCCTTCTTCTATCCCTCTCATGACAAGTGAGCGATTTGATGCTTATCCGACCCTCAACCTTGCCATCAAACATGTGAATGGGAGGTCCTTGCCGGCAAATGTGGACCAAGGACAACAAGTTTCTCCTCAACTTTGGGAGGTATAGAACCCTCATGTAGAAGAAGGTCCTGAAGACCAGCAACTTAAGTCCGATTGTGCCAAGCCCCCGACGCTTGAGTTTAGATTTGTCTCCGCAAAGTATATCGCTCCATCAACCTTGTCAAGAATTCTTCAAAAAAATATTTTCTAAAAGTCATGTGACATGTTACTCTTGAATCTAATAACCAATCATTTCTCCAAGAAGCAAATGAAGCATTAAACAAGTCTTTAAATACCCAATATTACAATGTGCTACAATATAATGAGTTGATTCAGTGCTTTACCTTTGTCTCGCCTATGAGTTTTACCTTTGGCTTCATTTCTTTCTAGCTCAATTCTCGTCCCAAGGCAACTTACATGTAAGTGCATCATGCCAATCTCTATTGCAACATATGCAATGAAGATCAAATTTTTCACTTTTGAGCTTACACCGCTTCTCCCGCCCAAATTTCTTCCTCGTCTTCTTCACCATCTCTCCCTTTTGAAAGAACTTATATGATTCTTCTCTCTATGTGCAAAACATACAACTTCTTCAAGACCGAGGGCCGTTTTCTTTCCAAAAGCCTTCTCTTTCCTCGGGAATTTTTTTTCTCAAGGGAGTCAAAGGTGATCTCCTGAGGTTTCCACTTACTTGCAATGACTCAAGATAGTGTGAGCAAGTGATACAATGCCCTGACATAAGCTATGAGAGATATGTCAATTTCTACACCGTTGTTTTTAATGTCACGCATGATAGATCTTACTTTTGATGCTAAAGCAAGAGGTCATCATTTTTCAATTCAAGGCCGAATAGCTTAATCATTAACCGAACAAATTCAAGTTTTGAATAAGAGTCATAGAGTTCTTCCAATTTCAAGTAAGGCTTCATAGGCATTTGGAAAATAGTGTAATATGGCATCACCTTCATTTACAGATGTAGCAATCAAGGCATAGGCCTTGCCGTTTTTTGTTGTCCCAAATGGCGATCTCCTTTTCTCGTTGTAGGTTTTCATGTGGTTTTTTTTCCGTTCTCGCCAAATTCCTTTCCACAAATTTCATTAATATTCTCTTTTAATCATTCGTGATAGACAATGGATATGAGTGAATGCATTTTGTGAAAAAGAGCTTTGTTGCCTCTATAAAAAGAATTAATTCTCGTGCTAAAAAGAGAATTCGAAAAATTTTGTTTTGTGAAAAAAAATTGGGTAAACAGGCAGATCTCGGTGAGGTCGACTTGGGGAGGGGTTGACCGGGGGAGGTCGACTTGGGGAGGTCCGAGCGGAGGGGAGTGGTGGAGGGGGTTGACGAAGGTGGTAGGGCTAACGAAGGTGGGAGGTGGAGCCGCGAACCGATGGGAGGTGGAGCTTCGCGTACCTGGGAGGTGGAGGGAGGCTCAGAGCGAAGGCGGAGGTGGTGGGAGGTGGGCATGTGCCGAGAGCCACGAGGTCGAGAGGTGCCCGGAGGGTGCCACACAAAGGTCGATGCAGAGGGAGTGATGGGAGCATAAGGCCCTTTGCAATTCATAGGAAATGCCTTATCACCCCACCACGACTAAAACGCCGACCCTCATCATTGCCACCGAAATTACCCTCAAAGTGCGTACACCCATAAGCAACATGCTTTTAGCCGGGGAGGGGAGCCGAGGAATAGTCTCAGAAACTAGATTACTTTTATGGAAACGAGGAGTCGTGGGAACGTGCGAGAATATCGCAGAGGCCACCCGTTGGTGTTACTTCGCGACCCCCGATAAAAGAGACCGTGTTATGGAGGCCGAGGCAACGTACGTCCTGACGAGAGCGAAGAGCGATGTAATGTTGGAGGAGAGGGGAGAGCGTATGGGGTATTGTGCGACAAAGGAGGGAGGGGAGAGAAATGCGTCGAATAGAATGAACATTATTTTTCGGGGCAAGTGATAGTCTCCTGGGCCAGGAGGAGTGCGTAACATGTGTTTGCTAGGAGCAGTGAAGGAGTTACAAGGGCAGGAATGTCGAGAATAGAGCCGCTCTCGATACCATGTCGTGCTAGGAGGTAACTCCACCCAAGACCGAATGAATTGATTAAGGATGCCTATGAATATATACATGGAGGTGAGACTCTTGGGATTCATTTGTCTTCAACTTTATTTCCTATTTACATTAATGTACAATTTTGCCCAACCCTTAGGATTGGGTGCCAACAATGTTACACCTAATTTATGACTTTTTTGAGGTTTTGAACACGGGTTTACTACATAAGTTATGGCCTCTTTTCTAAAATCCAATGTCAATACTTTGGTTGCATGATTCGACACTTGAAGGGTTAAATTTTTTATTGATGTTACAAGCTTACTTGCACTATAACATGAAGTTTGAACTCATGGTTATTTGCTGTCAAAGACTTGCGGTATCATCTTCATCGCTTAGAATAACAATACCGATTTTGAACGACATTTATTTGGCTTTGAGAATAGTGGTAACATACCTTAAATATGGTTCCAGTCTTCTTTGAATCTTGCTTTGAATGTGGTCAACAATGAGATTGTTGTTCTCATTGGTCGGCATGTTCTAAACTTACATATACTAAGCATTTCATTGTTGATATATCTTCACCATACCTAAATAATAGTTGCAAGTATTAATGTGCTTATCATTGTTTAAGTGTCATTCAAGTTTGATAAGAAAATTGGGATAATATGCATTGAATGTTTACCTTGGTGTTGTCATTTCATCGTGGCTCGAGCTTCATATCATGAACACTATTCTCATGGACCAGACAATACAATAGAATTCTCTCGTTGAATGTCATAACTCGGTCCACATGGGATGATATCATCATGTGTGACCTTGGTGTCTCATTGAGCATTGTTTATACTTAGGTTGATCAATCGGTACATGACACAATTTCATCCATATTTGGATACCATACACTTGGTCTATAATAAGAATTAACTTGTACTAATATTCTTTAAAGATTGATCATTGTTTACACTTGATATGACACATCGCTTTGTGGTTGCAAATCACATTAATGAAAATCATTTTGAAGCTGATTTTGTTAAACCTTTTAATGATGCTATACAATGTATAAGCTTTTGAGCTTCTCACCCTCACAACAAATAACAACCGCCGAACCCTCTTCTCATTACCTGCAACTTTACCCACACACCTAATTTATAATCACCTCTCTATTGGTACAAGGGTTGTGTTACACCGATAGAACACCGAGGATTTGTATTCCTCAAGGGGGGAGGGTTGGTAATGACCCCGGTCATTATTCTTATACATAATTATGATGCTAATTGTTTCGGGGCCATTTACTTGTGCGTTATGTGAATCCT
The DNA here is from genome assembly GCA_034641835.2 of Pinus albicaulis. Lineage (NCBI taxonomy): Eukaryota > Viridiplantae > Streptophyta > Pinopsida > Pinales > Pinaceae > Pinus > Pinus albicaulis. The sequence goes on from CM076570.1 coordinate 539,148,992, forward strand.
TGGTCGTGCTTTATGGTTCGTTGTAGGGTCATGTGAACAGTGTTCTTTTAAGGTAGCTACCTATATTTATTGATTGCACATTTTTCTTAACTCATGGAGCCTTGATTATGAAGAAGGTCTCATATACATTACGTAACAAATTACTCTACTAAGGAGTTAGGTGGGACCTTCATAACCTCTAAGTGATGCTAATAATGTAAAGTTCAAATCGTCTTGAATAGCCAAGGTATTAGAAAAACATAATGTCCCGGTATATGGTGCACAATTATATGGTTATGGACAAATTTTAATAGTAGGATGGATATGCTTGCAGCGTAGAGTTCATATGTCCGGAAACACACACGCATAATGATTCCTTAAGCACTCATATACTGCTGCATCGTTAGCACATGGTGGTGGAAATTTTTTTCTCACTTGTCGATTCTAGAACAAGCCCTAGAAATGGCGTGCAAGGAGAGAAAGGAGGCCAAATGGCGTGAAATTGATTGATGATTTGCGTTGACAGCATGAGGGGACATGGGGACACCATGAGTTGGTCCAGAAAGCGTTAATTTTTAGGGCTATATTACTTTTTTGCTTTGATAATTGCATTTCTTCATTAACACATTACATTTACCCCATAAAATCATAACATTATCGAGACTTACATCATTATTCAACAACATAAGTAACCATGTAGAAATAACAATATCATCATCATCAATGCAATCTAAACATAAAGGAACAATAGAAGAAAAACATTCACACATAGAGACACCAGGATTGGTCATAAACCAGAAACCCACTATGGGAAAACCCTTTCAAATTCTTTTTTTCCGTTTTCTTATTAGATCGTCATCAAATGATTTAGCAAAAGAGAGTACAATGATCCATATCTTCATTTATGCAACTATCAACAAACAACTACAACATCCATTAAATGAACCCAACAATGCTTATACTCAAAACTTTACCCTGGGTTCGTAATGAATCGTCACCGTCTCATAGCCTCAACCTGTCGAACACTATGGTCACCGAGCGAAATCTTTGGAAGATTGAGATTTCATCTTTTAGTTCCCTGGGCCAGACCGAGGATTCATCCGAGCGACTATAACAAAATTTCGCCGCACCCTTAAGTCCGTTGCGAGTGATTGGGGTCAAATTTGACCGACGCGAGCATACGATTGAGATTTTGCAACCCTAACCTGTGTCGCATGCAGTGAGTTGTCCATACGACCGGAAGGCTCTATGATCCGCATTTACGTACAGGAACACAATGAAATACATAAATACACATAAAAGTAGAGGTGAGTCGTAAAATAAAATTTCATTTCATTAATAATAAATAACCGAAATATGCTTACGTACATAATGGAAATAAACTAGCTAGGTGCCGGTAGCTTATCTCTCGAGAAGAGATGTGGCGGCTACAAGGCTCGAATTGTGTTACAATGAGGCTCGAGGGCCTATTTATTATTGAGAAACAATAGATAACCCTAAACATCCAAAAACCTAACCCTAGGAGATGAAGCGCCAAAACTACGGGCCTTGTTTGGGTAAATTGGTACATCAATTTTCCCGGGGACGTAACTTTGGCATATGACTTCGTTTGACATGCACAATACCTCGTTAGTAAGATAACCGAGGACTACAAATTTTGATGTGAGCAATATCGAAGGAACTTCCAACTTCCATGTTGCTCCACGTTTTTCCAAAAAACGTTGTTTAGGGCCTTAAAATAGCTTCGAAGTTCAAGACCCGAAAAAATCGTTAAAAATAGTAAACTCGTGCTACAATTAAGGAAATCCAAAACTCGAAAGAAACAATGGTGGGGCCTCATGGAATAGGGTGGCCACGCATCCACCGATCATTCCTCCCCCCTTAGGAAGTAATGGTCCCCATTGCTTTTGAGTTCCTCCATGAGATGAGGAAATCTTCCTCGCTAAACTTGGTCCCCGGTGAACCATTTGCCTTGGTGGCAGAGTTGGCCAACTTTGACAACCTCGATACAGCTTGGATCTTCTACTCGTGAGTGTTCTTGATTTGCATGTCCATGATACGATTCGTGGTGGCCTGCTCTGGCGTGCTTTGGTTAACTCGTTGATGTGAGTTGTTCTCGACCGTCGGAGTTGTCCAGAAGAGAGGTGGGAAGTAGGGATGAAAGCGGTTCATCGAACACTCGGGGTGTAGACCAAGGAATGGTGGAATACCGAGCTCGAAGGCATTGGACCCCTACACCCTCGGGTGACAGCGCCTACCCATACCTGAGCTGGGCGAAGCTTGTGGTGGGGTTCAGCGAGGCACTCCTTCTCGTAAACAAAATATACTTTTCTCACCCACCGGAAGTTGTGTGGCACCCGATGTTGATCATGTCGTTGCTTGTACTTAGCATTGGTTTTGTCCAATATGTCATGAACTCGTTGGTGGATGTGTCGAATGTGCTCAATGAAGTTGTTTGCTCTGTCGCATTTAGATTGGACATGAGCCGACCATCCGAGTAGCCGCAAATGGCATGGCTACGTCAATGGGACATAGTCGCCGGGAATCCCAAGCCCGCCCGAAAGGGGTTGTGGCTCTGCTGAGGGCCGTGGAGAGCCCGGTTATAACCGTGTTATACACAGTAAAGGCTCTCATCCCATGTGGCCGGATTCTTTGAATTGTACATGCGCAAATGTGTACAATCATCCCGTTGACGACCTCTTTCCGGCCATCCGTTTGGGGATGGAAAGTCGTGGACTTGGTCGCCTTGGTGTCTAGCATTGACTAAAGGTCGGGACTAAAATAAACAGGAACCTCGCCGCCCGGGATTCGGAGCATGATAGATCGTGGGATCCCAAAGTGCACCCACACGTTCAAAGAAGAGCTTAGTGCTGGCTTCTTGGCTTCGTGATATTCTTCGTGGGAAGCGCTATAATGGCCACCTTTGAGAATTTGTCGATGACCATGAAAACAAAGTCATTTCCATGCTTAGTAGAAGGAAGGCTCGACAAGTAATCCATAGAGATGGATTCCCAAGGTTGACTAGGGGTAGGTAGCGCAGTGCATAAAAGCCTTGCTTCTTGATGGCTCGTCGGAAATAGCGCAAGCAACAGGATCTCGATGTACTTCTTGAGATCCCTTTGCCAAAGGTTTAACGAATAGAACTACTTCTCAGCATCGCCACTATTTTCTCGACCTCAAAATGCCCGTTGACCCGACCGTAGTGCACTTCCAAAATCATCTTGGCACGCTCGCTTGAAGGAACACAAAGATGTCCTGCATAGCAAAGGCATCTTGGAGGTGAAAATTGGAACTTGCGTACCCTCCAAGAGTGTCGTGTATGTGTGGCCGATCCTCGATTGCTCTTGTAGAGAAGCGACCAATCGAAGTCTCGTGCCCACAAGAGTTGAGAACGGTGGTTAGCGCCGTGATCGCGATCTGCTGAGGCAATCCGCAACATTATTGAAGCCGCTCTTCTTGTACTTGATGTTCAAATGAAATTGTTGCAGACATGTGGACCACTTCGATGGCAACGTTTCCGCAACTTTCCTTGCGTCCGTATGAACTATAGCTCATGGTCCGTGTGGATGACCGTTTCTTCCCCAAAATGTAAGGCTTCCATTGTTGGCACGCCCGGCACAATGGAATACATTTCTTTGTCATAAGTAGGATACTTGCAAACCGTGTCGGATAATGTCTCACCGTGATATGCCATTGGATGCCCCCGCCGAGTAAGAACTCGCTCCAATAGCATAGTCGAGGCATCCGTCTCGATCTCAAATGGTTGTTGCAAGTCCGGTAATGTGAGCACCGGCGTACTAGAGGTGATGTTTCACCTCTACGAACGCTTCGTTGAGATTCCGACCAAAAGAATTTTTCTTTTCGCTCTTCTCTTTAGTGACTTGACTCAAGGGCCAAGTGATATGAGAGAATCCCAACATGAACTCGTAGAAATTAGCAAGACCCGTAAAGTCGCGAAGCTCGTTAGAGTGGTTGGGGCCGGCCAATCCCGAATGACTTGATCTTATTAGATCCACATGTGGGGGGCTCATCAATATTGTATCCCAAATACTAAGCCTTGGTCATGCCAAAAGTGCACTTCTCCAAATTGCCGCAGCTTTTGGAGGACCCGTTCTGATGTGGTGGAGGTGCTCTTCCCAAGTCTAGGCCGAAGATCGTGATGTCATCCAAGTACACGGCCATAAATGAGAGTTATGAATGGCCAGCGTGATGTCGTCCATCATCCTCATGAAGGTTGCCATGGAGCATTCGTCAACCCGAAAGGCATGACCAACCATTCGAAAAGGCCCTCCTCGCTTTGAAGCTGCGCCCACACATCGAGGGTTCGATTGGTACCTCGGTGACACCGTACTCTAAGCTATCTTGGGTTGGAACATTTCGCCCCTTTGAGTTGGTCCAAAAGGTCATCAATCCGTGGGATCGGGTACCTATTCCGGTGATGTTGATCTTATTCAACGCTCGATAGTCAATAAAGAGTCTCCAAGTCCCATCCTTCTCTCCGCACCAACACGATCGGCTCCCACAGCGATGAACCCGCCGGATGTGACCATTCCGCAACAAAGACGGCCTCCCGAATCCGCCTCTTGATTTCATCGTTCTCCGGTGAACAGAGCGCCGATAGATCGACCATTAGCAACGACGCACTTGGGGTCAAATCGATGGGGTGCTTGACTGACAAAGGCAGTAGGTACTCGCTGGTGAGGGGTGAAGATGTCCTCGTACTCCTCCACGACCTTGTTCATTTGTTGTTGTCGTGCGGAGGAGCCTTGTCTGTAGGTCGTGGCCATAGTCTTCTTCTTGCTTTGAGGGCGTATCATCGTGAAAACAAATTTCCCGATTTTGAAAATGAGCTTATCGCATTGTTTTGCCGTAACCAAAGAGATAGCGGTATGTGGTGGTACCTTTGGTATCCTCTGCATGTGCCTTATTGCCCAAAGTAACAATAAAAATCACGAGGCTGTGACCTGTGCTGCCACGCATGCTTCCACAAGTATGGGTGTCCTAATAATACATCACAAACATTAAGAGGAGCAATGCCACATAATACCTCATTCGTGACGGGCTTGATGTCGTAGGGAAGGCAACATCGCCGGGTTGACGCAGATCCCGTCCTTGGTGAAGCCACCCCATGGTGTACTCGCCGTGGGTGTGCACCGTGTCGTGGTCGATGGGCCCAACCGCTTCATGACCTCTCGCTGAAATGAGGTTCTTTTACCCGACCGGGCCGACAATGGACCGTGGCGGGGAACCCTTTACCCACATCCGGGAGTGGAAGAGACGCTCAATCTTTGGATCTTTCTTGGGTTTCTCCTTTCCGGATCTTCGTGGTGGCACCCGTGGCGTTGGGCTCCACATCGATAATCTCGCTTCCCTTGTCATTCCCCTTGTTGGGTTCCGATTCGAGTCGGAGCATGCATCTAATTTAGAAGCCTTCATCTCGCCACCAGTGACCGCTGGGCCCGACACTTACTCGTGCTTTTTATGGAGCCTATGGGAATTTACACCACTTTCCCCGTGTCCTTCGGCTTCGTGGTGTTATTCTTTGCTTGCGGCTTTGGTAGGTTGTCTTGGGCCACCATGCTTTGGCTTTGTCCTTTGTTCTCGCGGGCTTGGGGGTACCTTTCCCTTGCTTTGATTCGCAAACTAAAGTCTCACTTCTTCTCGTTTGAATTCTCTCGCTCAATCTTGGTAGTATACCTATGTCGTACCAAGAAAGGAGATGTCGAGGAACTCTATTTGCTCCCTAATGTATTTGTGCAAACAACTCGCGGTACTTCGCGCAACCAATGTTTCTCCGAATCTTTGATACCCAACTTTGTGCGTAGGGTATGAAACAAATTCTTCTACCCTCATGCACATCTTGATCCCTTCGTTGTCGCAATGTAGTCCATTGTATGTACTTGTCCTCAAGAAGCCTCCCCACTAGGTAATATTGTTCCCTGATGGCGTCTCGTAAAAGAATTCCAAGTGGGTGTGACCGAGACCGCAGAGGGTTCCCCCCTCATTCTTTTTCTCACGCAGGTTTCCTACCGCCCTGACATGGGGGGACGACTTTGAGGAGTGCAAAAATAATCTTCTCTGGTCGAAAAAGTCATGAACCGAGAAATATCCTTCTAATAGATTCAACTACTTATTTACTTCGTGTCCGTACCTATTTGGCCCTCAAATATGGGAACGTCAAAGTTTACTTGTACCTTAAAAGGATGGGTGCCTCTTCTAGAGTGACCGCCGATGTAGATGCGCCACCTAAGGTAGTCGTTGAAGGATCCGGGGAAAAAGTTATCCATCATCCGTTCCTTTGTTTCGAGGGCCTCCTCGAGCAATATTTTGATAGATCTCTTGTTTCCTCTTCATCTTTCTTTTCTTCCCCCATGGGCGGTCGTCGGGGTTTGCGACGCTAATCTTGCAAAGGTTCAACCGGATTGAGCCCTAACTCCTTATACCTCGGCTCGTTGGGGACATGCAAAGAAGGATAGAGAAAGAGAAGACCATTATGATACCATTGATCCTGATTTATGCGTGAACACAATGAAATACAAAAATACACATAAAAGCGCAGGTGCAACAAAGAATAAAACTTCATTTCATTAATAACAAATAACCGAAATATGCTTATAGACATAATGGAAATAAAATCCAGCTAGGGCACTAGTAGCTTATCTCTCGAGAAGAGATGTTGCGGCTATAGGCCTTTGAACTCGTGTTAAGCAATGAGGCCGAGGGCCTATTTATTATTGAGAAACAATGGATAACCATAAACATCCAAAAACCTAACCCTAGGAGATGAAGCACCAAAACTATGGGCCCCGTTTAAAATTGGTACATCAATCTTTTCCGGATGTAACTTTGCAGTAATATGATCTCCGTTTGACGTGCACAATACCTCATTAGAAAGATCTATCCGAGGACTACAACTTTGATGTGAGCAACATCAAAGAGCTTCCATGTTGCTCCTAGTTTTTCCAAAAAACGTCGTTTAGGCCTCAAAACTGCGCTCCTCGAAAGTTCAAGTATTCGAAAACTCAAAATAGTAAACTATGTTACAATTAAGGAAAACCGAAAAAAACTAAAGGAAGAATTGTGGGCCCCAAGGGAATAGGCGGGTGGCCACCAATATCCACTCGGATCACTCTAGTCGCACGCATGAGCCTTCGTGGGAGCGACCGGGTCGAAATCCTTTGTGGCCGTGCCTCGCGATCGTGGACCAAACCCTAGATTTGAAATGCGAGCTTCAGACCCTGCAATTTCACCTTAGAGCGAACCTATTCCTTCGCGGACGAGCCTTAGAATTGTGCGAGCAAAAAACCAAGATAAAAGTGTTTCATGATTGTGTCCAAATGAGGTAGTAGTCACTTGTATTTATAGCCTTCCAATGTGGTCCACTTTGCTTTAGGGTCGACCTTATCAAATATGCACGTGGGCTTTTCTTCACAAATACACTTTCCCTTATTCGAGTTGAGCATTCTTAGGTCGATCTTGGTCCTCTCGAATGGAATTTGACCGCAATTTTAGTGATACAAATAACATAAAGTTCAAATCATCGTGAGTAGCCAAGGTATTAGAAAAACATAAAGTCTTGGTAGATGGTGTTAAAATTATGCAACCCAGCCAAATCTCCACTTTGGACTACTCACTTGATGGAGATGATGATGGTATTGAGTTGTTTTTTTCGAGAGGACCAAAGATTGACCTAAAGATCACCTTGTTCAAATAAACAAGTTGGTTTTTGATTTTGCATCCACTCATGGATATTGACTGTGTCGGCTTCACCTACATGCGCATTTGGACAGTCGGCCTCAACATCAAATGGACATCATTGGACACCTGAAGCATATAAATACAAGGACCGGTAGAAGTGTTGGAAAGTGTAACTAGCCTCAAATTTTTAAGAAGACGATAATAAAATGTATTTTGTAAATACTTGCTTCATGGGTTTCATTAACAAGGAGTTTTTATTATAGGTCAAAGACTTATTCTTAATGTCTTTAGGGTCTCCATATCTTGTCATAAATATATATGCTAGAGTCATGTATATGAAGTGTTGTTAGACTTATGACCTATGTAAATGTATGCCTCCTAACCTTGTCAAAGCACTCCTTGAAGATGGCTTAGAAGATGCCCGAAATATCCCTTGAGAAGTTGGCCTCATAATAGATGAAAAAGTCGGCTTATGAACATTCACAACTACTGGGATAGGTCGTGTCGACTAATTACCTATGGTCAACCACTATAAATACCTGCGACTTGATAATAGACACAGATGGACAGGTTCTGGAAAGTAGATACAAGGAAAGGTTTGCGGTTTGGTGTTAAAATCAAGGCACTTCAAAGAACGAGGAAAGGACGATGATTGGGAGCAAAGATTGGAGTACATTAAGGTATAAACATACCTCAATTCCGGGGCCATCCTACTTCAAGCAGACTTGTGTAGGCCGAGAGTCACATAACAAGGATCAACCTACAATATGAAGTGACACAGTGCGAAGGTAAGTTCAAAAGAAAGGGTGAAGGTACACAACAAAGTCTTAATGTGATCTTTGTTTTGGGTACAAATTTGGAAGATAAGTCCGAGTTACATTGCAAGAAGAAGAGTCATATACAACAGAAGCAAAGACTACAAAAGAAGGTTAAGATCTCGTGTCTAAGGCCCAAAAGAAGGTGATCAAGAAGGTTGTAAGGTGTGCAAGGATCTTGGATATCTCGTAACGATCAAAATATACATTGCAGCTAGAAGGAAGATCTTTGTAAAGGAGGCCAAAGCTAGAAGGCGTAAAAATAAGTTCAACATAAGAAGCCTAGTGGAGCAGTTGGGATGCTGTCTCTGGAGGCATACAAGGGTCAAGGGTCCGTATCATGGTCATGGTACTTGTCAATTGAAAGTCTATAAGAAGAATTACTAAAGGGTTTTCCTCTCCAAGAGGGAGGGGTTTTCGTCCCGGGTCAAGAGCCTAAATCTTGTGTCTCTTGTATTTTGATAATTGACTTGACAGAAAGACATAATAATCCCAATGAAGATAAGATCTAAGTAAGAGAAATACGTTCACAAGTAATTATCAAGAAGAGAATCGAATTAAACTATGCCCTACCAAATTCTCAACATGGAATCGAGCTAAGGTGTTGAAGACAAAGGGCTATTTGACTAGAAGACACTCAAGGATCAGTTTTGTGTAAAAGGACATTAGATTCGAATTCCTAGGAAGAATGTCAAAGGTCAATTTTCAAGAAAAACAAAAAGAGATCCACACTAAAAGGAAGAGACCTCCATTCAAGTAAAGCCCAACTTTATCAAGTAGCTATCAATTCTTTCCCATACCAAGCCCTAGGGGCTTGCTTCTCCAACCCATAGAGGGATTTCTTCAACCCGCATACATGTGTATCTCTATCTCGAACTTCGAATTCAGAGGTTGTTCCACGTAGACCTCTTCCTTGATCGAACCATGTAAGAAGGCAGCTTTGACATCCATCCGATGTAGACTCCATCCTTGTGATGCCGCAAGGGTAATGATCGAATAGATGGTGGTGTAGCGAGCAACGGTGCAAATATGTCATCATAATCTATACCTTCCTTTTTGAGAGAAGCTCTCGGGAAACAAATCTTGCTCTGAATTTTCCAAAGACTTCCATAAGCTCCATGCTTGGATTCAGAGAGCCATTTCGAGGTGACAACAAATTTGTCCTTCGGTCTAGGGACCACATCCCCGACATCATTTTTCATGATCGACCTTGTCTCCTCGTTCATAGCATCCTTCCAAACTCGATGCTTCACAACTTCTTCAAATGTTCTAGGCTCGCATTGTACGATGGTGCTCATGGCTACTAAGTACCCTTGGTACCTATTCGGCTTCTTAGTTTCAGCTGCACGTTGCCCTTGGAGCAACATGTCTTCGCATAGTGTCTCTAAGCCATGAGGGACCTTCTTTTATTTGAAGAAGGTGGATCTATAGGATCCATCTATCCTTCAACATCTAGCATTGGTTCATCCTTCGGTTCTTCCTACCTTCTTGCTTCTTCTTCTTTGTCTTCCTTTTGAGATAGGAAGATCTCTAACTTACCCGAGGGACAAAGATTCTTCATCGAAGGTGACATCATGGCATATCTCTACTTCTCTTTGACCAGTGCACATAGATTCTATATGCCTCGAGGTTTCCACCGTAGCCCACAAACGTTCCTTTCTTTCCATCCAATTTGCTTCTCTTTCTTTCGGCACATGAAAATACACGGACTTCCAAAATCTAAATGAGAAACATTAGGCTTCTTACCGTAGAGGACTTCTTCGGAGTTTTGAAGTCCAATGCGTAATGTGGTAATCTATTTTGAGCATACACAACGGTGTTGCGCCCTTCTCCCAGGAACTTCGGAAAACCTTGGTCATAAAGCATGGCATACAAGTGGGGCCTTCCAAAATGGTTCTATTCTTTTCTTCTCGACAATGCCATTTTTGTTCCTGGAGTATACGCAATAGTTGTCTCCCTCTTTAATGGCAAATTTCTTCCTTGTAATAGTCATTGAATTCACTAATCTACATATTCGGTTCCATTATCGGTCCTCAAGATTTTGATCTTCTTCCCCCGTTTGATTTTCAACCAAGGTCTTGAAGTTGCGAAAACATTTGAATACTTTCATTTCCTTTTTCTTCAAGAAGTATATCCAAGTCTTGGGGGAGAAGTCATCTATAAAAGTGACATAATATAAGCATCCTCCCAAGGATATTACGGGAAACATACCAAATAGATCATAATGAATTAGTTGTAAAATATCAAAAAGTCTTGGTGACAATTGAGGGGAATTCCCTTGTATGCTTTCCTTCAAGACAACCTCGACATACACCTTCGTGATCATCTTTTGAAGTCGCGTATCTATGACCACCTTCCTTGCTTCGGTAGGGCTTTATAATGAAGGTGTGCAAACCTCCGGTGCCGTAACTCGGATCAAGAGTTGTGTTACATGTCATGGCTCCTAGCTAGATTTCCTCCAACCTCGATAGAGTGTATCAACCTTGAAACCAAGTGTGAATGCTTCTTTGAAGTTCCTCTTCCAAATGCGTACCTTCATCGATGAATGCCACCTTGAATCATTTGTCTTCCATTGCCGAGATAGACACTAGATTCTTCTTCGAGTCGTGCACATACAACACATCTTGCAAATAGATGACTTGACCTTGATTCAGATGAAGGGTCACGTCCCTATCCCTTTCACGGATAAGTGGCATTGTATCCAAGGATAATTTCCAAATTTGTATCATTTTCAATCAAATCAGAGAAGTCCTCTTTATATCCGTTGATGTGCCTTGAGGCACCACTATCAATCAACCAAGCTATTCCGTGTTAGGAGGAGATGCAAGAGAGAGGGTAGATATAAGAATATATTCATTTATCTTATTATCAACAACATTGGATTCATCATACTGAGCCCTTGATCTCTTGAAAGGTTGACCATTTCCATTCCATTTCGATTAGAGGGAGCCTTCCTTTCCTTTGAACTTTTGTTCCTTTAATATCTATTCCCCCTAAAGTTGTTGTTGTTGTAGTCATCATCTTGGGGAGAGTCCCTTTTATTGGGGCACTCTCTAGCATAGTGTGACCAAACTTGTTACAATTGTAACATCTTCCCCGATTTTGATTTCTCGTACCAACATTATTCCTTTGCATGAGCTAGCAGGGATCACTTCCATTCCCATTTGAGAGATGGTCTCTCTCCATCGTCCTTGTCTCCTCTTTAGTGCATCTCGTCAACAATTCATCAAAATCATGAATTATATTATTGAGAATAGTAGTATTAAATACATACCATGGCTCTGGGAAGTCCTCCAAGAGCAATGAGAGTGAGCTCGGTCGTGCATGACCTCTCCAATAGCTAAGAGATCATTCTTGATTTCGTTGAGCCTCATGAATGACCGGGATGGACTCTCCCTTGTCCATCTTGATGTTCTTCAACTTGTTCTTCAAAAAGAGAATTTCATTAGCATTGATAGCCCCGAACATGCCAACCAACTTATCATACATCTCCTTAGATGTGCCCAACCGAGATATAAGCAACCAAGTGCTTATGAATAGAATACTTGATGATCTTCTTCGCCTTGTTTTCCCCATTCTTGTACTTTGTTTTAGTGGCAAATTTCTGCATTTGATGGAGGCTCAATGATCTTTCTCTCGCACATATTCCATAACATCTTGTTCCTCCAATGTAAGATCCAAGGACATTTTCCAAGCATGATAATTAGACTTATCATTGAGCTTGTCATCGCATTTGAAGTATGACGAAGAAGCCATTGACCCCGGTCCTTGTCTTTTATTCAACTTTCAAAGGATTGCTCTTCTCACTTCGCTTGGGCTTTGTCTTCACCTCACTCTAATACCATGTTAATTTTAGTTAACCATGGTATGTCTTCTATGCTTGAGCAATTTACTTCAATCTTTCTTATTAAGCCCAATTCAGTTTCCCGATATGCAATTACATTAACATTGACAGTAAATGTTGATTAAAACATAAATAATTTCCATGAAGATGTTTTAGGAAAGAGGATAATAATTTTATGATGCAGAAACCTAATAATGTTAGTAACCCTTGATTGAATTATTATCTCAAATTCCAACATAGAGGAGAATAATTTTAGCAAAATAATGTCAGACTCCTATGCAAGAAAATATTATGGCAACCAGTAAAAGTTTCTGAATTTGAAAGCTTGTTCATGCAGCCAACTGGCCCCTGCAACAAGTTACCAAAATGAATATGCAAGAAGGCCTTGAGTCAAACTTCTGTCATGAGTCAATGTTTCTAGTTTCAGGCTGTCAGTGCATAGAACAATCCCAGCTGATTTAAGCATCTTATTTCAGGCACAATGTCAAATTGATTTTCAAAGACTGAAACAAAGTTGAGAAGCCCACCCCAGGTCAATGCAACTGTGAGAATCCCAGTCACCAAATTTTTCAGCTTTTTTGCCATCACAGAGAGAAAGAGAATGACTCTCAGGCTGTACCCACCAATCGATGGAGGAGATGTGTGAGATGAGTTGATGTCCAAATGAGGTTTGAGTCTCTTTTTATATCCATCAAAAGAAGGTGTGTGACACATCTCGGGGCTTGTGAGCCTACATTACAATTATAGCCGACCTTGACAAATTGCACATCTATGGAAAATAAATTCAAATCCAACTTTTTGCTCATCCAAACAAGATGATCTTTAGATCAACCTTGTACCTCTTCCGAAAGAAGAATCCAACAAAAATATCATCTCCATTATATGAGCAAGGTAACATGGTGTTTGGCCCTAGTTGCCAAAATTTAATAGTATTTCTATGGTTTTTATGGGTAGTATGATCTTGTTCATGTGTGTGAGATTCAAGACTTTTTCCAAAACTTTGAGATGGAAGAAATAGAAATGTTATACTTGAGGTTCACAATCCTTTAGTGCTTATTTTTCATAATGGTTGCTAGTCAACTTGTTGATTTTTCCACGACACTCCTAGAATCCTGGGTTAGAATCAAAAATCACAAACACAAACACAAACATACCAAACAACAACATTTCTACTTTGGTACAAGAAATAACATACATTAGTGAATCAACTAAAAGTATAACAATTTTTTAACTTTTTACTTCCCTCACTTTGTTATATTACATACTATAATACAACAATCTTAGGGCTTTTGTACTAGGGATCATGGCCCTTACATACAACCTTGATACAAGGACACATCTAGGGCTTGGTGTCAAATGTGCTATGACCACCAATCTTCCCTAAACAAAATAAACTTGACCTACTTGTTGACAACACGCACTATAACCCCTTTCACCCACGTACCTTGAACACAAATGACTAGTCATCTTGCCTCTGACTGCATCGATCACCGCACATGCCTCTTCAATCGGCCACTATCAACATCACAACTCCTTTGTGTCATTGAACTTTGGCTCACACATTCGCCGACTAGCATCCTTCTAGCTCTTTGAAGAAGTCTCAAGCCCTTGGGTCTTCCGGATGTGTCCTTGTCAACCATGGCTCCTTTCATGTTGAACTAGGGTGCCATTACCCCCACTCTCCTAACAACCTATTGATTCCTTTCATGAACAATGTACTCTTGGGGCTCTACCAACCACTTGTCAACGTTTTGGATGCCGTGCACGTTACTCCTAGGGAAACTGTGCTTAGCCTCTCTTTGGCTTCCTTTTCATCCTTGAAGCTCAACCTTAGGGCTTCCAAGATTGACCTTTCTTTTGCAACGGTGTCCTTAAATTGTCCAAATACTCCAGGCTATTCCAAACAACCAACCAATAGTGATAAAATGTGTTCTAAAGGGCTTCCAAAATTACCCAACCTAATCAACACCATGGCTAATCTAGGACTTCCAAGACCGAACTTTATTTTGCAATTGGTCTCCTTAAATTGTCCAGATCTAGGGTTCAAAACAACCCACCAATGTATGATAAGATGCATTCTATATTCTCGTTCTTAGGCTAATTGCAACCGTTGATCAAACCTTTGAACAAACATTCTCTTTTCCTTTACTACATCACCCTTCTCGCCGTCCTTCCATCTCGAATCCTACCCACAACAAAGATTCATCCGTCTCTTTCTAGGGTCTCGAATTTTCATTCAACACAAACATGTAGGCTATTCCTTAACCGAGATTTGGACACACCATAGGATGGCCTTTGCATAAGAAGACACCTCACCGGGGCATATCAAAACTATTGTCCAAAACCTCGTGGAAAACCCTCCAACCTTGCGCTTATCTCCTTGAGGACGTTGCCACTTAGGCTCCAAGCAACCACGGTTTTTATGCATTTTTCGATCGATATACTAGGCCTTGCTAGTGATCTTTTATGCCCAAATCTTAGGGGTTACTCGGACTTTCATGCACCTTCTTCCTGCTCTGGACTTCGCTGCATTGTCTTCAAGGCATGCGACATTACTCCATCTTTCCTCCAATGCTCATGGCATACCAACAACCTTATTCTAGGTGTTTTGGCCCTCGAATAAGGTATATGAGAATGGCAACAGATCACAAAAGTACCACTACTATTAGCCCAAAACTTTCGGCCCTATTCCAAAAGTCTCTTCCACTACTTGATGCACAGACTTGCCCACCGAAACCTCGCCAAACTCAACCAAATCCTCTTGTATGGCAACCTACGACAAAAACTATGTGCCAAAGTCCTATTTTATGAGATTCATTTTATTTGATTTGATAACTAGTAAGGTTAGCAAGGTGTACGTGAGCTATATTGCCCACAAACATAAGTAAACCTATGTTTTTTGTTGCATCTCCTCACATGCATGGTGGCCCAATCTGTTGTAGGCTCCAACATCGTTGAAATCACCACCCAGCCGCACCGCTCCATGCCCCTTTTGTTTTCATTAGAGCTCTCTAACTAATCAACTAATCAACCATTGTGTTAATGGACAACACTATTGGCTTTTGACCTCTATGATTGTGGTTGTTCAATAAATTTAAAATATGCTTAGATCTCTCTCTTACAACGTATTTCTCTTATGATAACATTTGTTGCATTATTACTAGTAGAATAACATCTAGTTTAGAAAATTTATATATTTTTAGATATAGAATAAAATATAAATGGACTGAATCAAGTTGGATGACAAGTTCATGCCTTCGCCTTGTTTAACTTTGATTAGAATTCTAATATTTTAATTTTTGGTATTTAAGATGGATACATGAAATATAAAATGGATTATCCCACTTTATATAACAAAACTCAAAGACAAGTATGTTTCATATTATGATTAATTATTGCATTCAATTCTCTAGTTTAAATCGTATATCGATTCTAATATCTTATTACTTATTTGTTGTAGATGTCTTCTTCTCGTGAGCACGAGTAAGTAGAATATAAAATGGAGTGTTTATCATTATATAACAAACTCTAGAGGAGGTATGTTTGCTATTATGAATAATTATTGGTTTTGAAATATGCTTACTATTACTATCTATGATCTGATTTTAATGTTATTCACCCCCACTTTTTTTCCTTCGCTGAGGAGAGGATAATTAAAGATAATGCAAGCAGTTTGCAATTTTTTGTTTGTTGTTGTCTACATGTTCTTTTGTTTTTGTTGAGTTCTTTGAGCATAGCCATGCTTTTTTGTTGTACTCGTTTATCTTTGTTTTACATTTTTTGCTCATTTTTTGTAGTTTGGTCTTTGTTTTGTTTATTGGATGTGCAATAGGAAATGAACGCAACAAAGAGAGAAAAAAATCAAAGATCAGACATGGTGGTTATTATCTATGAAATGAAGGAACTTATTAACTATATGCACTGTATTTCACTCACATTTATCTTTCGCAAATTTGTGAATCCATTTGCTTGCTTTTCAATTTATTATATGTTTTATATGTCGTCTCACACTAAACTCGTATTGATTTGCTTTGTGTAGTAAAACCGTGAGCGACCACAATTGTATAGTCTACAGAAGGTCAAGGTGAAGATACCGTAGACATTCTAGCAACGTAGTTTGTACAATTGGTGGAGCCTATTTTTTTCCTACATAAGAATATTGTTGCTTAATCGAATGAAATATTTGTTTTTTTGTGAATAAATTTATCATTTTGTCATGGCTTTAGGGGAGTATGATCTCGTTACCGAGTGTGAGATTGAGATTTTCCAAGAACCTTGATACAAAACAACGGGAAATGTTATATTTATGTCTGCAATTTTAGAATTATTGTTCATGGTTGTTGTTGCTATAACATTAGCCAAGGGAAAACAGCATGTATGATTAATTTATCGCTATGTATATTTGTTATTCATTTTACTTCCCGTGGTTTATTTGTGATCTCATATATAACAACTTTGTGCAAGGAGTGACTATAGTTGGTGGAAATGTATATTGAGGTTCACAATTTCGTGGCTTATTGTCCATGGTTGTTGTTGCTATAAGACAGCCAAGGGAAAATAGGTATGTATGTGATTAATTTATCAAGCCTTGAGTATTTGTTATTATTTTTCTTCGTGGGTTATTTGGTGGATTCATATATAATAACTTGTGGGGTAAAGTTGAGGACTATAGTTGAAGTGTCTAGGATGGTGCAAAGCAGTATGTTTTCGTGCTCCACATCACATGCACACCCCCACACAATGTGCCTTGTAGAGGAGGTGGGTGGAAGGTCGTTGTGCAAGCATACCGACTCCTTCAACCGGTCAATCATCCCGTTAACATACAACACTACTACCTTGTGGACGCTAGGATTTTGGTTGTTCAATATATTTAGATATGCTTGATTTGATTTTCCAAAAAATTACATCTTATGAAAACATTGTTTGTATTACTTGTAGTAGAAGTACATCTAGTTTATAAAATTTTATATTTTTTTGAGATATAGCACATAATATAAATGGACTCGAACTAAGTTGCATGACAAGTGCATACCTTCAAACTCTCTATTTTAAATTCTATTCGAAATCCAATATTTTATTATATATCTAGTTCAAATGGCTTGTTCCATTGAGCATGAATACATGAAATACAAAATGACTCCTCCCTTTTATATAACAATCTTAAAGAAAGTGTGTTTTATTACGATTAATTATTGCGTTCGACTCTCTTAGTTTAACTTATATAACAATTCTAATATCTTATTTGTATCCGTTGTAGATGGCTTGTCAGATGGGCACGAGCAAGTGGAATACAAAAGAGAGCGTCCATCGGTATAAAACAAACATTTAGGAGTGTGCTTTCCTATTATGAATAATTAGTGGTTTTGAACATGTTCACTATTATTGATTGTGTATATATTTTAACCTTATTCAACCATCCTTTCAGCAGCGGGAGAGCACATTGTAGGTGTGATGATGTGCAAAGGGGACATTTGGTAATTTTTTCTTGCTCTTGTTTGCATGTTTTATTTTTTGAGTTTGAGTACATGGCCATGCTTTTGCTCTATTTTCCTTTTTTTGTTTTCGTCAATTTTACTTCGGTTGGTCTTGGTTTCACTTGTTGGGTGTGTTGTACTATTTTCTTTTTTGTTCTTCTTCTTTTCACTTTTGTAATTTTGTCTTGGTTCCATTTGTTGGGGGTAGAAAAAGAAATTAAGGAAGCAGTATTAAAGGAAAGAAATGAAGGAAGCAGACAAAGAGAAAATGGAAGTTATTGTTCATAAATGAAGGTGAGTTAACATAACTATATGCGTTTCTTTTCACTTTAAAATATATTTTGGTGCTTGTGGCTCCACTTGGTTGTTATTCAATTTATTATGTGTTATTTGTGCTCATAATCAACTATATTGATCTTCTTATATAGTGAACGACTATAATTTTATAATTTACAAAGGTCAAGTAAGGAAGATACACTAGAAATTGTACAAACTTGGCACAAAGGATAAGGAGCCATACTTTTCTCCTACAAAATAACACTATCACCCTTAATACACCGAAATATTTGCTTTTTGCACAACGATTTATCCTCTTGTAATGGTTTAGAGGTAGTATGATCTTGTTCATTTGTGTGAGATTCAAGAAGTTTTCCTAAAACTTTGATATGGAAGAAATAGAAATGTTATACTTCTGAGGTTCAAAACTTTAGTGCTTATTTTTCATAATTGTTACAGTCGCCTTGTTGATTTTTTCCACGACACTCAAGAATCTCAAGTTAGAGTCAAAAAATCACAAACGTAAACACACTCAAATGCGACAACATTTCTACTTTTGCACAAGTGAAATAACGTACATTAGTGAATCAACTAGTGCACATGACAATTTTTATTTTTTACCTTCCGCTTGTTATATTACATTATAATACAACAATCTTAGGATTAAGATTAGGGATCATGGCCCTTACATACAACCTTGATACAAGGACACATCTAGGGCTTGGTGTCAAATGCTATGACCACCAATCTTCCCTAAAAAAAGTTACGCTTTGACTCGCTTGTTGACAACACGCACCGTAACCCTTTCACCACGTACCTGAACACAAATGACGTATCCTCTCAGAAAATTAATACATTTATGCGTAAACCCTACCGTAAGATCCGGTTATACTTCTCCTACTTAATCAAGTTATTAATGCTGAAAATTCGTATTAACATCGAAGTAAACACATAACAATTCTTCATCGATTCGTATCCAAGCGAAAAATCCATGCAATACGTACAAAGTGACACACAAGATTTTCTCGGGACAACCCTCGCAAAACCCAATGCGGGAAAATCGTTCTTCCCATCATTATGATTTATATTATTAATTTAGTTTCCGAATACAACAAATTTGGGCACCATCGGTTAACCCGACAGAGAAAAATAGATCCGCAGCTATCACCCACCGAAGCGGACTCGGCACGGACTCGATCCACCTCAAAAGAGGACGATGGCAACCCGCCACTTTCTTCTCTAGAAAGCCCAACGCCGTCCTTGAAGCTTGGCGGCGCCGGCCCCATTAGCCTTTCCGTGCCTATGCGCTCGCCCCTCGGCGAGGGCTACGTAACCCCCGCATCGGGTGACACAAACCCCAACGCCGCCCGGGATGGCCTCTCAGACAACCCCAGGGGCCTCCCGCCGGCTCAACGCCGCCCTTCTTTCCGGGGCTTGCGTAGCACCTACGTAGCGGCCGGGCCCTCCGCGAGGCGTAGCCGCGACTACTACCCCTCTACTTCTCCGTGTCGCTCCCGGTGCTACCTCTTTGACTCCTTGCTTATTCTTGGCTCGGGGATCGCACCATCCCCCAGCTACCATTGCCTCGTTGTACCGAAACACTTCCGGGAATTCCTCTAGCAAACCCACCCTAGAATTCCGCCTTAGTCTCGTTGCTCCGCCTCCATGTGCCTCTCCAACCGACCCCAAGCCTTTTCTTTTATACTTTTCTCGTTGGGAAACCAACGACTACGATGTAATCTTGAGTCGATGGCTAATATTAAAAGAAAGCTTGGATTCGTGTGACTTAAGTCATTTTATCACACGTTTGAATTAATTACCTTTAATATTAATTTTCGTAAGTTAGAATTAGGTCCTTAATTAAAAATATTAATTAATTAATTGTCTCCCAAATTGGATGGAATTTCCCAAATCCCTTTTTCGGGTCTTGGAGATCTCATACTCTAGTCCCTCCACAAATTTGGGGAGCTAGAGCACATCCGAAGCTACTCCCAACAATCCACAAATATCAACACTCCCTCTTAGCCAGTGGGAAGTGCTCTAGCACAACACGGCTTCACCGGCTCTGCACCGATACTTG
This sequence comes from Pinus albicaulis, assembly GCA_034641835.2. Classification (NCBI taxonomy): domain Eukaryota; kingdom Viridiplantae; phylum Streptophyta; class Pinopsida; order Pinales; family Pinaceae; genus Pinus; species Pinus albicaulis. Next base: position 539,169,158 of record CM076570.1, read on the forward strand.
GTGTGGGCCTCGGGCCGATGCTTGGCCCCCGCCGCCCACCGCGCCGCCGGTTTCCGTACCGTTGCCCATGACGCTCCCACATCCGTACCGGCAACTCCCTCTCAAACGTCGCACCATGCCGAAACTGCCGCACCGCAACTTCGCTTGCCGAGAGAAAACAACCGAAACTCTTGCCCAATCTTTGATAGACAAGCCGCCTGGGTCGCATCCTCATCACCGAAGCTCCATCACCGCCTTTCCCGCTCTCCCCCGAAGCCACCGTGCTATTGCGCCTCCGCCTACGTGAGCCACCGCACCGCGCCACGAAGTCACATTAGCCCCCGCCGCGCGCTTCCACACCGCCGCATCCGCACCGTGCTGCTCCCTCCCGCATCTAGCCTCCGCCTCTCGTCCATCCGTGATTCTTCGCACAAACTCGCTCCACTTGTCCCGCTATTGTCTTAAGGCTCCCGTAGCACATATGTGATCCAACACCGAGCTACTTAAGGATCCTCCGTCATCACCTCGTAGTTGCTCTGGCGTATCCATGTCATTTCACTTTCGTGGTTCATGAGCGCTCATGGCTACGTCATCTTCAAAACCATCGTCCGCCACAACATCCTTGGAAGTAGAAGCTTACTTGTCCTTCTTCTTCAAGGACAATTCTTGAAGAACGTCCTAGTTCTTCCAGACTTCGAAACACTTGATCTTGGACAGATTTCACGCTCTTCTTCCCTTGTCGCTCGATGCCAAGGCCGCATCTTCTTCCTCTTCCTTCTTCACCTTACTTGGTCCCGTGCCGTACTATCTCTTGGTGAATCGACGAAGTTCTTCTTGGTGGAGGATTGCTCACATATTGTCCTAGTGGGGTAAGGTCCTGCCCGCTCAAGATACTCCGGGACAAAAAGTTTCCCAATCCTCTCGTAATCGCATTTCAGTGCAGCTCACCATTACACCATCCTCCACCTTTGCTCCCATGGCAGCATAACCGAATCTCCGATCACTCCGTAATCCGAAAAGGAAGGACTCGATTTCTTTTCCCTTGGCCATCATGAATAACCGCATCCGGTTCTCCGTGCTATTCCCCTTTGGATTGGATTCTCCCTCATATAGGGAAGTTAAGGCTTTCCACATCTCATGAGCCGTTTTCTTGTCGCCATGTGTGGAATTATATGATCCTTAACCCCATCCATTATGAAGCGTTTGGCATGTGTCACAATGCCTTCATGCTTTGCTAGGAGAACAACATCGGTTAGCATGGCCAGGATCTTTTCCGTATGGTCCCTCGCACCGTATGCCTCCATGACTATCAGATCGAGGCTTTCCGTACCGCAAATTTGGATAGACCGCCGTCCAACCTATCCCGATCATGTAGTCCGTGGAAGTGCCATCTCTGTCAAAGAAATTTGCTCGAACTCCTCCTCTCTATGCTAGAGTCAAAGACTTGGATCTAGGGTCCTTGCTAAACATGCACCCTCTCGCTCCCTTTGACAACTAACTTCCTCTTAGAATAAAAAACGACGAAATTTCCTCTTCATCCTCTCGATCGACCGTGCATTTCTTTGGCCGGAAACCCTCCGAGAAGATGATTCCCTCGCTTCTTTGTCAACCAGTGCTTAGGTCACGCAACTTCTAAATTTAACCCCACCGAAAACTACCGAAGTTCTCGCAACAATCTTTCCGACACTCGAACCGGCCAGGCGGACTTCAGATCGCGTCACCTTTGTCAAGCCTTCTACGTGAGAAGACAAGCCCCAACACCGTCTCCGCGCTACCTCTCCGTAGTAAGTACGTGCTCGCATGGAGACCGCAGGACCGTGTCACCTTGGCCTCTCGCTTGGACCGCTCCCTTTGCCGTTGCGCTGGACCCTCCCGGCTCGACTGTACCGGCCGCTTTCGTTTTCAAAGAAGGGGATTCTTCGCCTTCTACTAGTGATCCTCGCTAGATCCGCAATCACTTCCGATTCCATGTGAAAGTTTTTGAATATTACTTTATGTAGAACCCCCATCGTTAGATCCTCGGTTATACTTCTTTTTTAATGGACTAAGTTATTAATGCTGAAAATTCAGATTAACATCGATGTAAACACATAACAATCCTTCATCGATTCAGATCTACATAAATACATGCACATAGACAAAGTGGCACGCAAGATTTTCTAGACAAGTGCCCCTTTAAAAAACCCAATGCGATAGAACCTATTTTCGGTCAGCTGGAGGGTTTATATTATTAAGTAGTTTCGAATACAACAAATATGGGCACCTTTCCGGTTAACCCGACAGAGAAAAATAGATCTACAACAATACTCGTTGTTCGAGATCGAAAAACTTGACCGATCCACACCTTCAAACAGATTTGCGTAATCCACTTTCTCGCTCTAGAAATCCCAACGTTTTCCTTAAAGCCGCCCCCGCCACCCCCGCTTGCCTTTGCGCCGGCCTCGGGAGAGGGCTACGTAACCTAGACCGCACACAATCCCTACGCCGCCGTGGGATGGCCTCTCGCAACCCTCGGGGGCCTCCTACCGTCTCGCTGCCCCATCCGGGCCTGCGAGCGGCCGGGCTCCTTTGTGCGCCGCAACCGCCGGCCGCCTCGGCCGCGCCGCTCCTAGTTGGCCGCCTCTCTCGCCTTGTTGATTCTTGCCTCCGGGATCGACCCATCCCCATAGCCAATATTACCCCTAGCTGCAGTTGAAACACTTCCAGAAATTCTTAGCAAACCCGCCCTAGAATTCCAACTTAGTTTCAGTGCTCTGCCTCCGTGTGCGTTATCCAACTGACCCCAACCCTTTCTTTTATACTTTCTCGTTGGGAAACCAACAACCATGATCTAATCTTGAATCGATGGCTAAGATTAAAAGAAAGCTTGATCCGTGTGACTTAAGTCATTTCCATGATCCATCACATGTTTAAATTAATTACCTTTAATATTTTAATTTTCTTAAGTTAGACTTGGGTTCTTAATTAAAAATATTAATTAATTAATTATATCCTAAACTTGATGGAATTTCCCAAATCCCTTTCTGGGTCTTGGAGATCTCATGTACTCTAGTCCCTCCACAAATTTTGGGAGCTAGAGCACATCCGAAGCTACCCCAACAATCCACAAATATCAACACTCTTGCCTCCCAATCTACTGATCACTGCACTTGCATCTTCAACTACCACTATCAATGATCACAATTCCTTTTGTGTCTTTGAAATTTGGGTCACAGATCTTCTGGATGTGTCCTCTTGTCAACCATATGGCTCCTTTCATAAGTTGAACTAGGGCGCAATTACTCTACCTCCTAACAACCCATTGATTCCTTTCATGAACTATGTACTTCAGGTCTTCTAGACTAACCACTTGTCAACATTTTGGATGTTGCAGAATGCTACTCCTAGGGCACACCAAGCTTAGCCATCTTGGCTTCCTTTTCATCCTTCAAAGTTCAACACTTAGGGCTTCCAAGGCTGCCCTTTCTTCTGCAATTTGTATGCTTAAATTGTCCAGATCTATGGCCATTCCAAACAAACCACCAATAGTGATAAGATGTGTTCTAAAGGGCTTCCAGAATTACCCAACATAATCAACACCATGAATAATCTAGGACTTCCAAGACTGACCTTTCTTCTTCAATTTGTCTCCTTAAATTGTCTAGATCTAGGGCTATTCAAAACAACCCATCAACAGTGGTAAGATGCGTTCTATATCCCTGTTCTTAGGGCTAATTGCAACTGTTGTTCAAACATTTGAACAAACACTCTTTTCCTTTACTACATCACCCTTCTCGCCGTCCTTCCATCTTGAACTTCTACCCACAACAAAGATTCATCTGCCTCCCTTTCTAGGGTCTCGACCGTCTTCATTCATCACAGATGTAGGCTATTCTTTAACTGAGATTTAGACGCACCATAGGATGGCTCTCTGCATAGGAAGATGCCCTAACTAGGGCATATCAAAACTATTGTCCAAAACCTCGTGGACAACTCTCCAACCTTGGCAATTTATTGCCTTGAGGACACTTAGGCTCCAAGCAACCACAGTTCTATGCATTTTGTTCAACTCTCTTGTTTAAATTTTATTAGAATTCTAATATTTTAATTTTTAGTAAAGAAGATGGATACATGAAATACAAAATGGATTATCCCACTTTATATAACAAAACTCAAAGACAAGTATGTTTCATATTATGATTAATTATTGCATTCAATTCTCCAGTTTAAATTGTATATTGATTCTAATATCTTATTATGTATTTGTTGTAGATGTCTTTTTCTCGTGAGCACGAGTAAGTAGAATACAAAATGGAGCGTTTATCGTTATATAACAAACTCTGGAGGAGGTATGTTTGCTATTATGAATAATTATTGGTTTTGAAATATGCTTACCTTTACTATCTATGTTTGTATATTGATTCTAATATCGTATTATGTATTTGTTGTAGATGTCTTCTTCTCGTGAGCACGAGTAAGTAGAATACAAAATGGAGTGTCTATCGTTATATAACAAACTCTGGAGGAGGTATATTTGCTAGTATGAATAATTATTGGTTTTGAAATATGCTTACCATTACTATCTATGTTTGGATTTTAATGTTATTCACTCCACTTTTTTTCCTTTGGGTAGAGGAGTGGACACTGCACTAAAGATAATGTGCAAAGGGAAAGTTTGCAATTTTTTGTTTGTTTTTGTCTACATGTTTTGTTTCTGTTGAGTTTGAGCATAGTCATGCTTTTTGTTGTACTCGTTTATCTTTGTTTTACATTTTTTCCCATTTCTTGTAGTTTGGTCTTGGTTTTGTTTATTGGATGTGCAATAGGAAATGAAGGCAACAAAGAGAGAAAATCAAAGAGATCAGATGGTGGTTTTCATTCATAAATGAAGGTGAATCACCATAATTATATGCAATGCATTTCACTCACAATTATCTTTCGCTAATTTGTGAATCCATTTGCTTGCTTTTCAATTTATTATATGTTTTATATGTGGTCTCACACTAAACTATATTGATTCGCTTTGTGTAGTAAACCAGTGAGCAACCCCAATTGTATAGTCTATGAAGGTCAGGGTGAAGATACCCTAGACATTCTACCAATGCAGCTTGGACGAGTGCTGAGCCATATTTTTATCCTACATAAGAATATTGTTGTTTAATCGAGTGAGATATTTGTTCTTTTGCGAATCAATTTATCCTTTTGTGATGGCTTTAGGGGAGTATGATCTTGTTAATGGGTGTGAGATTTGAGATTTTCCAAGAACTTTGATACAAAATAACGGGAAATGTTATATTGAGGTTCTCAATTTCAGGCTTATTGTTCATGGTTGTTGTTGCTATAACATTAGCCAAGGGAAAATAGGTATGTGTATGATAATTTATCGCTCTATATATTTGTTATTCATTTTCTCTCGTGGTTTATTTGTGATCTCATATATAATAACTTTGTGCAGTGAGTGACTATAGTTGCAGGGAAATGTAAATTGAGGTTCACAATTTCAGGACTTATTGTTCGTGGTTGTTGTTGATATAACATTAGCCAAGGGAAAACAGGTATGTGTATGAGTAATTTATCGCTCTGTATATTTGTTATTATTTTCCTCTTGCGGGTTATTTGTGATCTCATATATAACAACTTTGTGCATTGAGGGACTATAGTTGAAGTGTCTAGGATGGTGCAGTGTATGTTTTCTTGCTCCACATCACATGCACACCCCCACACCATGTGCCTTGTAGAGGAGGTGGGTAAGGTCGAGCAGGCAAGCATACTGACCCTTCAACTAGGCAATCATCATGTTAACATACAACACTACTACCTTGTGGACCCTAGGATTTTGGGTTTTCAATATATTTAGATATGCTTAGATTGATTTTCCAAAAAAATTACATCTTATGAAAACATTGTTTGTATTACTCGTATTTGAAGTACATCTAGTTTATAAAATTTTATATTTTTTTGAGATATAGCACAAAAGATAACTGGACTCAAACTAAGTTGCATCACAAGTGCATTCCTTCAAACTCTCTAGTTTAAATTCTATTCGAAATCTAATATTTTATTGTATATCTAGCTCAAATGGCTTGTTCCATTGAGCATGAATACATGAAATACAAAATGGACTCTCCCCTTTTATATAACAATTTTAAAGAAATGTGTGTTTCTTATTACGATAATTATTGCGTTAGACTCTTTAGTTTAACTTATATAACAATTCTAATATCTTATTTTGTATCTATTGTAGATGGCTTGTTTTGATGAGCACGAGCAAGTGGAATACAAAAGAGAGCATCCATCGTTATAAAACAAACACTAGGGGAGGTGCGTTTCCTATTATGAATAATTAGTGGTTTTGGACTATGTTTACCATTACTAATTGTGTATATATTTTAACCTTATTCAACCCACTTTTTTTCCTTTCAGCAGGGGAGAGCACATTGTAGGAGAGATGATGTGCAAAGGGGATATTTGCAATTTTTCTTTGTTCTTGTTTGCATGTTTTATTTTCTGAGTTTGAGCATGGCCATGTTTTGAGTTGTATTCATTTTCCTTTGTTTTTTTCTTCTTAATTTTTGTAGGTTGGTCTTGGTTTGATTTGTTGGGTGTGTTGTAGTCGTTTTCCTTTTTTCTTTTCTTTTTTTCATATTTTTTGTAGTTTTGTCTTGGTTTGATTTGTTGGGGTGGAAAAGGAAATTAAGGAAGCAGACAACAAAAGAAATGAAGGAAGCAGATAACGAAAGAAATGAAGGAAGCAGACAAAGAAATTTGAAGTTATTGTTCATAAATTAAGGTGAGTTAAAATACCTATATGTAGTGCATTTCACTTAAAAATATATTTTGCTAATTTTTGGCTCCACTTGGTTGTTATTCAATTTATTATGTGTTATCTGTGCTCTCATAATCAACTATATTAATCTTCTTTATGTAGTGAACGACTACAATTTTATAATTTACAAAGGTCAAGTGGTGAAGGACCAAGGTACACTAGAAATTGTACAAACTTGGCACAAAGGATGGGTGAGCCATACTTTTCACCTATAAAATGCTATCGTCCTTTAATATACTGAAATATTTGCTTTTTGCACAACGATTTATCCTTTTCTAATGGTTTCGAGGTAGTATGATCTTGTTGAGATGTGTGAGATTCAAGAAGTTTTCCTAAAACTTTGATATGGAAGAAATAGAAATGTTATACGTGAGGTTCACAACTTTACTGCTTATTTTTCATAATTGTTTTTAGTCATCTTGTTGATTTTTCCATGACACTTAAGCATTTGGTTAGAGTCAAAAACCACAAACACAAACACACTCAAATGCAGAAACATTTCTACTTTGCATAGTGAAATAACATACATTATTGAATCAACTAGTGCACATCACAATTTTAAACTTTTTTACCCTCTACTTGTTATATTACATACTATAATACAACAATCTTAGGGATTTCGTACTAGGGATCATGGCCATTACATACAACCTTGATACAAGGACACATCTAGGGCTTTGTGTCAAATGCTATGACCACCAATCTTCCCTAAACAAAATACACTTGACCTACTTGTGTATAACACGCACTATAACCCTTTCAGTCCACGTACTTTGAACACAAATGACGGTTCCTCTTTGTGAAAATTTCTGAATATTAATTTATGCAGAAACCCTACTGTTAGATCTGGTTATACTTCTCCTACTTAATCAAGTTATTAATGCTGAAAATTCAGATTAACATTGAAATAAACACATAACAGTCCTTCACCGATTTAGATCTAAGCAAAAATATATGCGCACAGACAAAGTGACACACAATATTTTCTGGACAACTGTCCTCCAAAAAAACCCAATGTGGGAAAACCGTTCTTCTGGGTGCTGGAGGGTTTATATGATTAAGTAGTTTCTAAATACAACAAATCTGGGCACCTTACTGGTTAACCTGATAGAGAAAATTAGATTTGCAACGATACCTGTTGTTCTGGAGACTGAAAACTTGACTGATCCACACCCTCAAACGAGATTTACAGAACTCGGCCACTTTCTGCCTATAGAAACCCCAACGTTGCCCTTGAAGCTGCCTCCTTCAGCCCTGCCAGCCTCTGCGCTGGCTTGGAGAGGGCTGCGTAACCTCAGACTGGGTGACGCAGTCCCTACACTGCCGTGGATGGCGTCTGCGTAACCCTGGGGGCCTCCTGCGTTGAATTATATGATCCTTAACCCCATCCATTATGAAGCATTTGGCATGTGTCGTAGCTTTCTCATGCTTCGTTAGGAAAACAACATTGGTTGGTGTGGCCAAGACCTTTTTTGTATGGTCCCTCAGACTGTATGCCTGCATGACTACCAGGATTCTGGTCTTCCATACTGCAAAGTTGGACAGACCGTCCAACCTATCCTGATCACGTAGTCCGTGAGGTGCCATCTGCTCAGCAAATCTGTCAGAACTCCTCTCTATGCTAGAGACTTGGATCTAGGGTCCTATATCCACATCTCATGAGCTGTTTTCTTGTCGGCTATGTGTGGAACTATATGATCCTTAACCCCATCCATTATGAAGCGTTTGGCATGTGTCGTAGCTTCCTCATACTTCATTAGGAAAACAACATCGGTTAGCGTGGCCAAGACCTTTTCTGTATGGTCCCTCAGACTGTATGTCTCCATGACTAACAGGATTCTGGTTTTCCAGACTGAAAAGTTGGACAGACCATCCAACCTATCCTGATCACGTAGTCTGTGAGGTGCCATTTGCTTAGCAAATCTATCGGAACTCCTCCTCTCTATGCTAGAGACTTGGATCTAGGGTCCTTGGCGAAACATGCACCCTCTGCTCTGACAACTGACTTCCTCTCTTGGAAATAAAAAATGAGTCAGTTCTCTTCGATCCTCTGATCGATCTGCAGATTTGTTTGGCTAGAAACCCTCTGAAAAGCTAATTTTCGTCCTGCTCTTTGTCAACTAGTGTTTAGGTCAATTTATGCAACTTCATAAATTTAACCCCACCGACAACTACTGAAGTTTTGCAGCACTGCTTTTGGCACTCTGAATTAGCAATGGCTTCAGATCTGCGTGAGCAGACAGTCCCAGCGCTGTCTCTGCGTTGCCTCTGCGCAGTAAGTACATGGGCTTGTGTGGAGACTGCGCAGGACTGCGTCACTCTGGCCTCTGTGTGGCTTTGCTCCCTCTGCTGTTGCGCTGACCCTCCTGGTCCACCTTTATACTGCTGCTGCTGCATTCTTTGTTGTTTTTTGCAGCAAGGATTCTTCAGTCTTCTACTGGTGATCTTGCTAGATCTGCAATCACTCTAATACCATTTGAAAATTTCTAAATATCACTTTTTGCAGAAACCCTACTGTTAGATCTGGTTATACTTATCCTGCTTAATCAAGTTATTTTAATGCTGAAAAGTCAGATTAACATCGAAGTAAACACACAACAATCCTTCACCGATTCAAATCTAAGCAAAAATACATACACACAAACAAAGTGACACACAAGATTTTCTAGACAAATGTCCCTGGAAAAACCCAATGCGGGAAAAACGGTTTTCTGGCTATTGGAGGGTTTATATTATTAAGTAGTTTCTGAATACAACAAATTTGGGCACCTTACTGGTTAACCCGACAGAGAAAAATAGATCTGCAACAATACCTGTTGTTCTGGAGACTGAAAAGTTGAGTGGTCCACACCCTCAAACAGGATTTACAGAACTTAGCCACTTTCTACCTCTAGAAACCCCAGCGCTGCCTACGTCAGCCCTGCTAGCCTCTGTGCTGGCTTGGAGAGGCTGCGTAACCCAAGACTAGGTGACGCAGTCCCTATGCTGCCTTGGATGGCCTCTGCGTAACCTTGGGGGCCTCCTGCTAGCTCAGCGCTGCGCTTTTTAGGCCTGTGTAGCGGCTGAAGCCCTCTGCACTGCGCATCTGCTGCGTAGCTGCTATTGCTGCCTTGCTTCTCTGCGCTGCTCCTGGTTGCTGCCTCTTGCTGATTATTGGCTCTGGGATCAGACCATCCCCTTAGCCAATACTACCCCTCGCTGCAGTTGAAACACTTCTAGAAATTCTTAGCAAACTTGTCCTAGAATTCCAGCGTAGTCTCAGTGCTCTACCTCCGCGTGTGTGTTCTCCAACTGACCCCAAGCCTTTCCTTTATACTTTCTTGTTGGGAAACCAACGACCATGATCTAATCTTGAATCGATGGCTAAGATTAAAAGAAAGTTTAATCCGTGTGACTTAAGTCATTTCCATCACATGTTTAAATTAATTACCTTTAATATTTTAATTTTCCTAAGTTAGACTTAGGGTCCTTAATTAAAAATATTAATTAGTTAATTATCTCCCAAACTGGATGGAATTTCCCAAATCCCTTTCTGTGTCTTGGAGATCTCATGTACTCCAGTCCCTCCACAAATTTGGGAGCTAGAGCACATCCGAAACTACCCCAACAATCCACAAATCTCAACACTCTTGCCTCCCAATCTACTGATAACTGCACTTGCATCTTCAATTACCATTATCAATGATCACAACTCCTTTTGTGTCATTGAAATTTGGCTCACGGATCTGTTGACTAGCATCCTTCTAGCTCTTCTATCTTTTAAGAAGTCTGCTCCTTGGGTCTTCTAGATGTGTCCTCTTGTCAACCATATGGCTCCTTTCATAAGTTGAACTAGGGCGCCTAGGGCGCCATTACTCTACCTCATAACAACCAATTGATTCTTTTCATGAACAATGTACTTCAGGTCTTCTAGAGTAACCACTTGTCAAAGTTTTGGATGTTGCAGAATCCTACTCCTAGGGCACACCAGGCTTAGCCCTCTTGGCTTCCTTTTCATCCTTCAAAGCTCAACACTTTGGGCTTCCAAGACTGTCATTTCTTCTGCAATTTGTATCCTTAAATTGTCCAGATCTAGGGCTATTCCAAACAACCCACCAACAGTGATAAGATGTGTTCTAAAGGGCTTCCAAAATTACCCAACATAATCAACACCATGACTAATCTAGGACTTCCAAGATTGACCGACCTTCTTCAATTTGTCTCCTTAAATTGTCCAGATCTAGGGCTATTAAAAACAAGCCACCAACAGTGATAAGATGTGTTCTATATCCCTGTTCTTAGGGCAAATTGCAACTATTGTTCAAACCTTTGAACAAACATTCTCTTTTCCTTTACTACATCACCCTTCTCGTTGTCCTTCCATCTCGAACTTCTACCCACAACAAAGATTTATCTGCCTCCCTTTCTAGGGTCTCGACCCTCTTTATTCATCACAGATGTAGGCTATTATTTAACTGAGATTTGGACACACCATAGGATGGCTCTCTGAATAGGAAGAAGCCCTAACTAGGGCATATCAAAACTATTGTCCAAAACCTCGTGGACAACCCTCCAACCTTGGTAATTTATCTCCTTGAGGACGCTGCCACTTAGGCTCCAATCAAGCACAGTTCTATGCATTTTCTTGACTGATATACTAGGCCTTGCTACAGATCTTTGTGGCCCCAAATCTAGGGTTACCTCAGATTTGCGATACCCTTCTTCCAGCCCTGTACTTGTTGCATTGGTCCTCTAAGGCATGCAACGTTACTCCATATTTCCTTCATTGCTCATGGCATACCAAAACAACCTTATTCTAGGTGCTTTGGCCCTCTAATAAGGTATAGGAGGCTGCAGCTAGATCACAGAAGTACCACTACTATTAGCCCAAAACTTTCGGCCCTATTCCAAAAGTCTCTTCCACTACTTGGATGCACAGACAAGGCCATTGAAACCCTCGCCAAACTCAACCAACATCCTCTTGTATGGCAACTCATCGACAAAAACTATGTACAAAGTCCTATTTTATGAGATTCATTTTATTTGATTTGGTAACTAGCAAGGTTAGCAAGGTGTACGTGAGCTATATTGCCCACAGACATAAGTACACCTATGTTTTTTATTGTGATTCTCCTCACATGCATGGGTGGCCTAATCTTGTTGCAGGCTGCAAATATCGTTGAAATCACCACCGAGCCTGCGCACTGCTCCATGGCCCTTTTGTTTTCATCAGAGACACTTCAACTAACCCTTCAACTAATCAACCATTGTGTTAATGGACAACACTATTGCCTTTTGACCTCTATGATTTTCAGTGTTCAATAAATCTAAAATATGCTTAGATCTCTCTTACAAAAAAATGTATTTCTCTTATGATAACATTTGTTGCATTATTACTAGTAGAATAACATCTAGTTTAGAAAATTTATATATTTTTAGATATAGCATAGAATATAAATGGATTGGAATCAAGTTGGAAGTTCATGCCTTCAACTCTCTTGTTTAACTTTGATTAGAATTCTAATAATTTTAATTTTTAGTACAAAAGATGGATACATGAAATACAAAATGGATTATCCCAATTTGTATAACAAAACTCAAAGACAAGTATGTTTCATATTATGATTAATTATTGCATTCAATTCTTCAGTTTAAATTATATATTGATTCTAATATCTTATTATGTATTTGTTGTAGATGTCTTCTTCTCGTGAGCACGAGTAAGTAGAATACAAAATGGAGTGTTTATTGTTATATAACAAACTCTAGAGGAGGTATGTTTGCTATTATGAATAATTATTGGTTTTGAAATATGCTTACCATTACTATCTATGTTTGGATTTTAATGTTATTCACCCCACTTTTTTTCTTTTGAGTTGAGGAGTTGACACTGCACTAAAGATAATGTGCAAAGGGGTAGTTTGCAATTTTTTGTTTGTTGTTGTCTACATGTTTTGTTTTTGTTGAGTTTGAGCATGGTCATGCTTTTTGTTGTGCTTGTTTATCTTTGTTTTACATTTTTTTCTCATTTCTTGTAGTTTGGTCTTGGTTTTGTTTATTGGATGTGCAATAGGAAATGAAGGCAACAAAGAGAGAAAATCAAAGAGATCCGATGGTGGTTATCATTCATAAATGAAGGTGAATCACCTTAACTATATGGAATGCATTTCACTCACAATTATATCATTCATAAATGAAGGTGAATCACCTTAACTATATGCAATGCATTTCACTCACAATTATCTTTCGCTAATTTGTGAATCCATTTGCTTGCTTTTCAATTTATTATATGTTTTATATGTGGTCTCACACTAAACTATATTGATTCGCTTTGTGTAGTAAACCAGTGAGCGACCCCAATTGGACATTCCATGAATGTCAAGGTGAAGATACCCTAGACATTCTACCAACGCAACTTGGACGATTGGTGAGCCATATTTTTTCCTACATAAGAATATTGTCGTTTAATCGATTGAAATATTTGTTTTTTTCGAATCAATTTATCCTTTTGTCATGGCTTTAGGGGGAGTATGATCTTGTTAATGGGTGTGAGATTTGAGATTTTTCAAGAACTTTGATACAAAATAACGGGAAATGTTATAGTGAGGTTCACAATTTCAGGCTTATTGTTCATGGTTGTTGTTGCTATAACATTAGCCAAGGGAAAACAGGTATGTGTATGATTAATTTATCGCTCTGTATATTTGTTATTCATTTTCTCTCGTGGTTTATTTGTGATCTCATATATAATAACTTTGTGCAGTGAGTGACTATAGCTGCAGGGAAATGTATATTGAGGTTAACAATTTCAGGGCTTATTGTCCATGGTTGTTGTTGCTATAACATTAGGCAACAAAAAACAGGTATGCGTATGATTAATTTATCGCTCTGTATATTTGTTATTATTTTTCTCTTGTGGGTTATTTGTGATCTCATATATAATAACTTTGTACAGGGAGGGACTATAGTTGAAGTGTCTAGGATGGTGCAGTGTATGTTTTCTTGCTCCACATCACATGCACACCCCCACATGATGTGCCTTGTAGAGGAGGTGGGTAAGGTTGAGCAGGCAAGCATATTGAGCCTTCAACTAGCCAAAGATCGTGTTAACATACAACACTACTACCTTGTGGACCCTAGGATTTTGGGTGTTCAATATATTTAGATATGCTTAGATTAATTTTCCAAAAAATTTAAATCTTATGAAAACATTGTTTGTATTACTCGTAGTAGAAGTACATCTATATATAAAATTTTATATTTTTTTGAGATATAGCACAGAATGTAACTGGACTCGAACTAAGTTGCATGACAAGTGCATACCTTCTAACTCTCCAAGTTTAAATTCTATTCGAAATCTAATATTTTATTGTATATCTAGTTCAAATGGCTTGTTCCATTGAGCATGAATACATGAAATACAAAATGGACTCTCCCCCTTTATATAACAATCTTAAAGAAATTTGTGTTTTTTATTACAATTAATTATTGCGTTCGACTCTATAGTTTAACATATATAACAATTCTAATATCTTATTTTGTATCTATTGTAGATGGCTTGTTTTGATGAGCACGAGCAAGTGGAATATAAAAGAGAGCGTCCATCGTTATAAAACAAACACTAGGGGAGGTGCGTTTGCTATTATGAATAATTAGTGGTTTTGAAATATGCTTATCATTACTAATTGTGTGTATATTTTAACCTTATTCAACCCACTTTTTTTCCTTTCAGCAGTGGAGAGCACATTATAGGAGAGATGATGTGCAAAGGGGATATTTGCAATTTTTCTTTGTTCTTGTTTGCATGTTTTATTTTTTGAGTTTGAGCATGGCCATGCTTTGAGTTGTACTCATTTTCCTTTGTTTTTTTTTTCTCAATTTTTGTAGGTTGGTCTTGGTTTCATTTGTTGGGTGTCTTGTAGTTGTTTTCCTTTCTTTTTTTAAATGTTTTTTGTAGTTTGGTCTTGGTTTGATTTGTTGGGGGTGGAAAAGGACATTAAGGAAGCAGATAGCGGAAGAAATGAAGGAAGCAGACAGAGAAAATGGAAGTTATTGTTCATAAATTAAGGTGAGTTAAAATACCTATATGCAGTGCATTTTAGTTAAAAATATATTTTGCTAATTTGTGGCTCCACTTGGTTGTTATTCAATTTATTATGTGTTATCTATGCTCTCATAATCAGCTATATTAATTTTCTTTATGTATTGAACGACTACAATTTTATAATTTACAAAGGTCAAGTGGTGAAGATACACTAGAAAATGTACAAACTTGGCACAAAGGATAGGTGAGCCATACTTTTCTCCTATAAAATGCTATCGTCCTTTAATACACTGAAATATTTGCTTTTTGCACAACGATTTGTCCTTTTGAAATGGTTTCGAGGTAGTATGATCATGTTCATGTGTGTGAGATTCAAGAAGTTTTCTTAAAACTTTGATATGGAAGAAATATTAATGT
This sequence comes from Pinus albicaulis, assembly GCA_034641835.2. NCBI lineage: Eukaryota > Viridiplantae > Streptophyta > Pinopsida > Pinales > Pinaceae > Pinus > Pinus albicaulis. The sequence continues at coordinate 539,184,382 of CM076570.1, forward strand.
TATACTTGAGGTTCACAACTTTAGTGCTTATTTTTCATAATTGTTTTTAGTCAGCTTGCTGATTTTTCCACGACACTCAAGAATCTGGTTAGAGTAAAAAATTACAAACACAAACACACTCAAATGCGACAACATTTCTACTTTGCATAGTGAAATAACATAAATTAGTGAATCGACTAGTGCACATGACAATTTTTAACTTTTTGCTTGTTATATTACAAACTATAATACAACAATATTAGGGATTTCATACTAGGGATCATGGCCCTTATATACAACCTTGATACAAGGACACATCTAGGGCTTTGTGTCAAATGCTATGACCACCAATCTTCCCTTAACAAAATACACTTGACCTACTTGTTGACAACACGCACTATAACCCTTTCAGTCCACATACCTTGAACACAAATGACAGGTCCTCTTTGTGAAAATTTTTGAATATTACTTTATGCAAAAACCCTACTGTTAGATCTGGTTATACGTCTCCTACTTAATCAAGTTATTAATGCTGAAAATTCAGATTAACATCGAAGTAAACACATAACAATCCTTCACCGATTCAGATCTAAGCAAAAATACATGCACACAGACAAAGTGACACATAAGATTTTCTAGATAAACCCAATGCGGGAAAACCGTTCTTCTGGCTGCTGGAGGGTTTATATTATTAAGTAGTTTATGAATGCAACAAATCTGTGCACCTTACTGGTTAACCTAACAGAGAAAAATAGATCTGCAACGGTACCTGCTTTTTTGGAGACTGAAAACTTGACTGATCCACACCCTCAAACGGGATTTACAGAACTCGACCACTTTCTGCCTGTAGAAACCTCAACGCCGCCCTTGAAGCTGCATGTTTTAACCTTGCTAGCCTCTACGTGCCTCTGCGCTGGCCTGGAGAGGAATGCGTAACCCCATACTGGGTGACGCAGTCCCTACGCTGCCGTGGATGGCGTCTGTGTAACCCTGGGGGCCTCTTGTTGGCTCAGGTTGCCCTTTCTGGGCTTGCGTAGCACCTACGTAGCGGCTGAAGCCCTCTACGAGGCGCAACTGCTGCTACCCTTTCTTCTCTGCGCTGCTCCTGGTTGCTGCCTCTCTGCCTCTTGCTGATTCTTGACTCTGAGATCACACCATCCCCTTAGCCAATACTACCCCTCTCTATAGCTGAAACACTTTTGGAAATTCTTAGCAAACCCGCCCTAGAATTCCAACTTAGTCAGAGTGCTCTGCCTTCGTGTATGTGTTCTCCAACTGACCCCAAGCCTTTCCTTTATACTTTCTCATTGGGAAACCAACGGCCATGATCTAATCTTGAATCGATGGGTAAGATTAAAAGAAAGCTTGATCTGTGTGACTTAATTCATTTCCATAACATGTTTAAATTAATTATCTTTAATATTTTAATTTTCCTAAGTTAGACTTAGGGTCCTTAATTAAAAATATTAATTTATTAATTATCTCCCAAACTGGATGGAATTTCCCAAATCCCTTTCTGGGTCTTGGAGATCTCATGTACTCTAGTCCCTCCACAAATTTTGGGAGCTAGAGCACATTCGAAGCTACCCCAACAATCCACAAATCTCAAAACTCCCTCTTAGCGAGAAAAGTGCTCTAGCACAATACTGCTTCACCCCGAAGCTCTACGTTGATGCTTGGCCTGCTACCCTTCATCACTGCGCTGGTGCTGTTCTCCCGTACTGTTGCCCATGACGCTGCCACATCTGTATTGCAGCTCCCTCTCAATTTGCTGCACCATGCTGCTAACTGCTGCACTGCAACTTCAGTTGTTGAGAGAAACAGTTGAAACTTCTACCTAGTCTTTGACAGACAAGTCAGTTGAGCTGCATCCTCATCACTGAAGCTCCATACGTTGCTGCTCTGTGTTGTCCTCCTGAAGCCACTGCGCTGCTGCAGCTCTGTTCTACGTGAGCCAGCCTACACTGCGCTACTGAAGTCACATCAGCCCCTCTCTATGCTGCAATGCCACGCTGTTGCCTCTGTTTTAAAAATCGGCCATTTCGACTCCGACCAGGCTTGGTCGACCGAGCCATTAGGCTGGCCGGTTCGACCAGGTACAAAAACAGCTAGGTTGGCCGGTTTGTTACCGAGCCGGCCGGTTTTTGTACCGGCTCGGTAACAAACCGGCCGACTGTTAAATTCTTAAAGTAAAAGTGACATTCTCCTTAATCTTCATTTTCATCCTTTTACTTAAATTTTTAACATTACCATGAAATGACTCAGGATGTTTGAGAGTGGTTCCAACCTCATTGGATTTCATATGGAGAAAGTAGAATTTTAGATCTCATTCAAAATCCAGTAGACTTATCAGTTTTTCAGGATTTCAGGATTGGGTTATTGCAATGTTTCCATCGAATTTTGTCATGTATTAGGGTATGGAACTTGTATTTAATCAAGAGCACCAATCCCTCTATGTACCTTGATGACATGATGTTAGTGACAATGACCAAGAACAATATGTGATCATAAAAGCATGAGATACAATATAGGGTTTTAATACACTAATGGAGGATGGAATTCAAAACATCATCCTCATCTAAATACCCTAGAATCCACAAACCTTAAAAATTAGGGTTTCATATGTGAGCTAGGGTTTTCCATGAGCCATCTAGGGTTCTTATTCAAATTAAACCCTCCATCAAAAGAGCCTTAAAACAAATAAAAATAAATAAATGCATTACACATACTATGAGAGAGACCATATCTCTGATTTTACGTTCATACAAGTTGCTACAGGGATTTGCTTCAAAGTGCCTTGCACTTCTTCTGTTTGTCAGACTTTCAAGGGCACTATCATCTTTATCCAAAGGTGCCAACATAGAGGAGCTACATACTTTTCTTAGATGAACTTCCTTTACTTCAGCTGCTAGACAAAAATAGAATCACATGAAGGGTTGCCACTAAACCTTCTTAAAATCACATCAGGTGCTAGATAATGAGCAGCTTAGTCAACAATATGACATCATGGAGGGCTTTTACTATTCTTCAAAAATCATTTTCAAATTGATGTCTAAAGAGACCATCCCTTCTCATAACTGCATTTTGTATTTTCATTGACTTCAAGGCACCTTTTATGAATGCTTCAAAGACATGAATATATATTAATTATTGATTTACAAGTCGGCTTCGATGGAACTAGCTTATAATACTTGTGTGTGAGAGAGAGAGAGAGATTGTAACAGTGATAAGGACTCAGCCTCTTCTTCTATACACAAAATAGGGTTCCTTGATTTTACTGATATAGATCACAAAGGATGCCCGCTAATTGTCTTTTTAAGGCTACAATTCATACCTTGCAAACGTATGTATACAAGATCTTGGCTTCTTTAAATTATGGAGGGCCTTAGAACTGTCCTTTATAATGATGTGCCTCTAATTCTAGGACAAGTCCTCCTCACGATCATTGATAGGATACCACCCTTCTAGTTGTAAATGAAGTCACCTTTTAAGTCCTCATAGTCCAGTGACCACAATGTCAAATGCCGAATTTTTCTTTAGATTAGGGGATTTAACTTTCTTCGGAACAATGAGAATAACAAATTCATAACAAGGATGCACCGTCAAGAGAAACAGAAGAAAAATACCCTTCAATTCTACTTGAGCAAAGAAGTCCTCCATAATTGCTTCAAACGAGGGGCAGAAATACCTTGTTTATACTTAGAATCAAGCCTTCAAAGTAATGTACAAAGATGCCGTGAATTGATCCACGTTAAATTCTCAACGTAGATAGGGAACTTAATAACTCGGTCTGAAGGCTATTGTGGCTCAATTGCAAATGCTTTCTTATTTGAAGAAAAACACAATGAAACCCTCTTCAATCAAGTCACAGAACTTAACACTGTAGGTTTAATCCACGGTTCTTTATATGCTTTGAATTACCACAGGCCTTCTAGAGGGTTGATGTCTTGTCAAAAGGAGTCACCTGTGACATTGGTTATGTTTTTTGTTTTGATCTCTATATCATCATCCTGTATTGGACAGTGCACTAGGTGCAATTTTGATATAATGGATATATTCATGAGCCTACTTTGACCATATGTTGTCTTTTGTGACTTATCTATATTGTAATGCTTTGTGTTTGGAAACATGAATAAAAATCTTTAAATTTATGTTTTTGTACAAAAAAATTAATATTTAATGTATTTTTTACAAAAACCGAGTCATTGAAACAGAGTCGACCGAGTCATTACCGATTCGGAGTCATTACCGAGTCATTACCTCGGCCTGGTAGCTGACCGATTCTGTTTTTTAAAACATTGGCTGCTGCTGCATTTGCACTGCACTTCTCCCTCCCAACATCTAGCTCTGCCTCTGCTCCATCCGTGATTCTCTGCACCAACTGCTCCACTTGTCCCGTTACTGTCTTAAGGCTCCTATAGCATGAATGTGATCCAAGAGCTGAGGTACTCAAGGATCCTGCCATCACTCTGTAGCTGCTCGACAGATCCATGTCGCCCCACTTTCGTGGTTCATGAGCCCTCATGGCTATGTCATCTTCAGAACCATCGTTCGCCACAATAGCCTTGGAAGTAGAAGCTTCCTTGTCCTTCTTCTTCTGAGGACAATTGCTGGCAAAATGTCCTAGTTCACCGCACTGGAAACACTTGATCTTGGATAGATCACGCTTCTTCTTCCCTTGCTGCCTCTTTGATGCCAAGGCTGCGTCTTCTTCCTCTTCCTTCTTCACCTTACTTAATCCCGTGTTGTATTGTCTCTTGGTGAACTGACGAAGTTCTTCTTGACGGAGGATTGCCCACATACTGTCCCATTTGGGAAGGTCCGCTCTGCCCAAGATACTTTAGATAAAAGTTTTCCAGCCCTCTGTCACTGCATTGAGTGCGGTCTTCACCATCACATCATCCTCCACCTTTGCTCCCATGGAAGACCACTGATCTCTGATCGCCTGTAATCTGAAAAGGAAGGGATCGATTTATTCTCCCTTGGCCATCATGAATAACTGCATCTGGTTCTCCAGAAGCATTCTCCTTTGGATAGATCTTCCCTCATTTAGGGCAGTTAAGGCTTTCCACATCTCATGAGTTGTTTTCTTGTCAGCTATGTTTGGAACTATATGATCCTTAACCCCATCCATTATGAAGTGTTTGGCCTATGCCGCAGCTTCCTCATGCTTCGCTAGGAAAACAACATCGGTTAGTGTGGCCAGGACCTTTTCTGTATGGTCCCTCAGACTGTATGCCTCCATGAATACCAGGATTCTGGTCTTCCATACTGCAAAGTTGGACAAACCGTCCAACCTATCATGATCACATAGTTCGTGAGGTGTCATCTGCTCAACAAATTTGTCGGAACTCCTCTTTTTATGCTAGAGACTTGGATCTAGGGTCCTTGGCGAAACATGCACCCTCTGCTCCCTTTGACAATTGACTTCCTCTCTTGGAAATAAAAAACGACTCAGCTCTCTTCGATCCTCTAATCGATCTGCATATTTCTTTGGCTGGAATCCCTCTGAGAAGCTGATTTTCCTCCCGCTCTTTGTCAACTAGTGGTTAGGTCAATTTCTGCAACTTCAGAAATTTAACCCCACCAGCAACTACTAAAGTTCTGTGGCACTGTTTCCGACACTCTAAATCAGCAAGAGCTTCAGATTTGCGTCACCTTTGTTGGCCTCTGCGTGAGCAGACAGCCCCAGCGCTGTCTCTACGTAGTAAGTATGTGGGCCTGCGTAGAGACTACGTAGGATTGCGTCACTCTGGCCTCTGCGTGGCTTTGCTCCCTCTGCTGCTGTGTTGACCCTCATGGTCCACCTTTCTGTGGTTGCTGCTGCTTTCTTTGCTGTTTTCTGCAACAAGGATTCTTCAGTCTTCTACTGGTGATCTTGCTAGATCTGCAATCACTCTGATACCATGTGAAAATTTATGAATATTACTTTATGCAGAAACCCTACTGTTAGATCTGTTTATACCTATCCTACTTAATCAAGTTATTAATGCTGAAAATTCAGATTAACATCGAAGTAAACACATAACAACCCCTCATCGATTCAGATCTAAGTAAAAATACATGCACACAGACAAAGTGACACACAAGATTTTCTAGACAACTGTCCCCGAAAAAACCCAATGTGGGAAAACCTGTCTTCTAGCTGCTGGAGGGTTTATATTATTAGGTAGTTTCTGAATACAGCAAATCTGGGCACCTTACTGGTTAACCCGACAGAGAAAAATAGATCTGCAGCAAGACCTGTTGTTTTGGAGACTGAAAACTTGACTGATCCACACCCTTAAACGGGATTTACAGAACTCATCCACATTCTGCCTCTAGAAACCCCAGCATTGCCCTTGAAGTTGCTTGCGTCAACCCTGCTAGCCTCTGTGTGCCTCTGCACTAGCCTGGAGAGGGTTGCGTAACCCTAGACTGGGTTGTAGTCCCTACATTGCCCTAGATGGCCTCTGCGTAACCCTGGGGGCCTCCTGTTGGCTGAGTGCTGCCCTTTCTGGGCCTGCGTAGCGACTGAAGCCCTCTGCGCTGCGCAGCAGGTGCTGCTGTCCCTGCTTCTCTGCGCTGCTCATGGTTGATGCATCTTTACCTCTTGTTGATTCTTGGCTCTGGGATCAGACCATCCCTTAGCCAATACTGCCCCTCGTTGTAGCTGAAACACTTCTAGAAATTCTTAGCAAACCCGCCCTAGAATTCCAGCTTAGTCAGAGTGCTCTGCCTCCATGTGTGTGTTCTCTAACTGACCCTAAGCCTTTCCTTTATACTTTCTTGTTGGGAAACTGACCATGATCTAATCTTGAATCAATGGCTAAGATTAAAAGAAGGTTTGATTCGTGTGACTTAAGTCATTTCCATGACATGTTTAAATTAATTACATTTAATATCTCATGTACTGTAGTCCCTCCACAAATTTTGGGAGCTAGAGCTCATCCGAAGCTACCCCAACAATCCAAAAATCTCAACACTCTTGCCTCCCAATCTACTGATTACTGCACTTGCATCTTCAACTACCATTATCAATGATCACAACTCCTTTTGTGTCATTGAACTTTGGCTCACGGATCTGCCGACTAGCATCCTTCTGGCTCTTTTAAGAAGTCTACTCTTTGGGTCTTCTGGATGTGTCCTCTTGTCAACCTTTGAACAAACATTCTCTTTTCCTTTACTACATCACCCTTCTCGTTGTCCTTCCATCTCAAACTTCTATCCACAACAAAGATTTATCTGCCTCCCTTTCTGGGGTCTTGACCCTCTTCATTCATCACAAATGTAGGGTATTCTTTAACTAAGATTTGGACACACCATAGGATGGCTCTTTGCATAGGAAGAAGCCCTAACTAGGGCATATCAAAACTATTGTCCAAAACCTCGTGGACAACCCTCCAACCTTGGCAATTTATCTCCTTGAGGACACTGCCACCTAGGCTCCAAGCAACCACGGTTCTATGCATTTTCTTGACTGATATACTAGGCCTTGCTATAGATCTCTGCAGCCCCAAATCTAGGGTACCCTTCTTCTAGCCCTGTACTTGTTGCATTGGTCCTCTAAGGCAATGCGATGTTACTCCATCTTTCCTCCAATGCTCATGGCATACCAAAACAACCTTATTCTAGGTGTTTTAGCCCTCTAATAAGGTATAGGAGGCTGCAACTAGATCACAAAAGTACCACTACTATTAGCCCAAAACTTTTGGCCCTATTCCAAAAGTCTCTTCCACTACTTGGATGCACAGACTTGCCCACTGAAACCCTTGCCAAACTTAAACAACATCCTCTTGTATGGAAACTCATTGACAAAAACTATGTGCCAAAGTCCTATTTTATGAGATTCATTTTATTTGATTTGGTAGCTAGCAAGGTTAGCAAGGTGTACGTGAGCTATATTGCCCACAAACATAAGTAAACCTACGTTTTTTGTTGTGATTCTCCTCACATGCATGGGTGGCCTAATCTTGTTGTAGGCTCCAAATATCGTTGAAATCACCATCGAGCCTGCGCACTGCTCCATGGCCCTTTTGTTTTCCTTAGAGACCCTTCAAATAACCCTTTAGCTAATCAACCATTGTGTTAATGGATAAGACTATCGCCTTTTGACCTCTGTGATTTTGGGTGTTCAATAAATTTAAAATATGCTTAGATCTCTCTTCCAAAAAAATGTATTTCTCTTATGATAACATTTGTTGCATTATTACTAGTAGAATAACATCTAGTTTAGAAAAATTATATATTTTTTTGATATAGCATAGAATATAAATGGATTGGAATCAAGTTGGAAGTTCATGCCCTTCAACTCTCTTCTTTAACTTTTATTAGAATTCTAATATTTTAATTTTTAGTACAAAAGGTGGATACATGAAATACAAAATGGATTATCCCACTTTATATAACAAAACTCAAAGACAATTATGTTTCATATTATGATTAATTATTGCATTCAATTCTTCAGTTTAAATTGTATATTGATTCTAATATCTTATTATGTATTTGTTGTAGATGTCTTCTTCTTGTGAGCACGAGTAAGTAGAATAGAAAATGGAGTGTTTATCGTTATATAACAAACTCTAGAGGAGGTATGTTTTATATTATGAATAATTATTGGTTTTGAAATATGCTTACCATGACTATCTATGTTTGGATTTTAATGTTATTCACCCCACATTTTTTCCTTCGAGTTGAGGAGTGGACATTGCACTAAAGATGGTTTTTAAACATGCTTACCATTACTATCTATGTTTGGATTTTAATGTTATCCATCCCACTTTTTTTCCTTCAAGTTGAGGAGTGGACACTACACTAAAGATAATGAGCAAAGGGGAAGTTTGCAATTTTTTGTTTGTTGTTGTCTACATGTTTTGTTTTTGTTGAGTTTGAGCATAGTGATGTTTTTTGTTGTACTCGTTTATCTTTGTTTTACATTTTTTGCAATTTTTTGTTTGTTGTTGTCTACATGTTTTGTTTTTGTTGAGTTTGAGCATAGTCATGCTTTTTGTTGTACTCATTTATCTTTGTTTTACATTTTTTTCTCATTTCTTGTGGTTTGGTCTTGGTTTTGTTTATTGGATGTGCAATAGGAAATGAAGGCAACAAAGAGAGAAAATCAAAGAGATCAGATGGTGGTTATCATTCATAAATGAAGGTGAATCACCTTAACTATAAGCAATGTATTTCACTCACAATTATCTTTCGCTAATTTGTGAATCCATTTGCTTGATTTTCAATTTATTATATGTTTTATATGTGGTCTCACACTAAACTATATTGATTCACTTTGTGTAGTAAATCAGTGAGCGACCACAATTGTATAGTCTATGAAGGTTAAGGTGAAGATACCCTAGACATTCTACCAACACAGCTTGGACGATTGGTGAGCCATATTTTTTTCCTACATAAGAATATTGTCGTTTAATCGACTGAAATATTTGTTTTTTTGCGAATCAATTATATCCTTTTGTCATGGCTTTAGGGGTGGTATGAACTTATTAATGGGTGTGAGAATTGAGATTTTCCAAGAACTTTGATACAAAATAATGGGAAATGTTATATTGAGGTTCACAATTTCAGGGTTATTGTTCATGGTTGTTGTTGCTATAACATTAGCCAAGGGAAAACAATTATGTGTGATAAATTTATCGCTCTGTATATTTCTTATTCATTTTCTCTCGTGGTTTATTTGTGATCTCATATATAATAACTTTGTGCTGTGAGTGACTATAGTTGCAGGGAAATGTATATTGAGGTTCACAATTTCAGGGCTTAGTGTCCATGGTTGTTGTTGCTATAGCATTAGACAAGGGAAAACATGTATGTGTATGATTAATTTATCGTTTTGTATATTTGTTATTATTTTTCTCTCGTGGGTTATTTATGATCTCATATGTAATAACTTTGTACAGTGAGAAAACAGGTATGTGTATGATTAATTTTTATCGGTCTTTATATTTGTGATTATTTTTCTCTCGTGGGTTATTTTTGATCTGATATATAATAACTTTGTGCAGTGAAGGACTATAGTTGAAGTGTGTAGGATGGTGTAGTGTATGTTTTCTTGCAACACATCACATGCACACCCCCACACAATGTGCCTTGTAGAGAAGGTGGGTAAGGTCGAGCAGGCAAGCATACTGATCCTTCAACTAGTCAATCATCGTGTTCACATACAACACTAGTACCTTGTGGACCCTAGGATTTTGGGTGTTCAATATATTTAGATATGCTTAGATTCATTTTCCAAAAAAATTACATCTATGAAAACATTGTTTGTATTATTCGTAGTAGAAGTGCATCCAGTTTATAAAATTTTATATTTTTTTGAGATATAGCACAAAATATAATTGGACTCGAACTAAGTTGCATGACAAGTGCATACCTTCAAACTCTCTAGTTTAAATTCTATTCGAAATCTAATATTTTATTGTATATCTAGTTCAAATGGCTTGTTCCATTCAGCATGAATACATGAAATACAAAATGGACTCTCCCCTTTTATATAACAATCTTAAAGAAATGTGTGTTTCTTATTACGATTAATTATTGTGTTCGACTCTTTAGTTTAACTTATATAACAATTCTAATATCTTATTTTGTATTTGTTGTAGATGGCTTGATTTGATGAACACGGGCAAGTGGAATACAAAAGAGAGCATCCATCATTATAAAGCAAACACTAGGGGTGGTGCATTTCCTATTATGAATAATAATTGGTTTTGAAATATGCTTACCATTACTAATTGTGTGTCTATTTTAATCTTATTCAAACCACTCTTTTTCCTTTTAGCAGTGGAGAGCACATTTTAGGAGAGATGATGTGCAAAGGGGATATTTGCAATTTTTCTTTGTTCTTGTTTGCATGTTTTATTTTCTGAGTTTCAGCATGGCCATGCTTTGAGTTGTACTCATTTTCCTTTTTTTTTTTCTCAATTTTGGTTGGTTGGTCTTGGTTTCACTTGTTGGCTGTGTTGTACTCGTATTCCTTTGTTCTTCTTCTTTTCACGTTTTTTGTAGTTCTGTCTTGGTTTCATTTGTTGGGGGTGGAAAAGGAAATTAAGGAAGAAGACAATGAAAGGAATGAAGGAAGCAGACAGAGAAAATGGAATTTATTGTTCATAAATCGAGGTGAGTTAACATAATTATATGCAGTGCATTTCAATTTAAAATATATTTTGCTAATTTGTGGTTCCACTTGGTTGTTATTCAATTTATTATGTGTTATTTGTGCTCTCATAATCAACTATATTGATCTTCTTTATGTAGTGAACGACTATAATTTTATCATTTACAAAGGTCAAGTGGTGAATATAATCTAGAAATTGTACAAACTTGGCACAAAGGATGGGTGAGCCAAAGTTTTCTCCTACAAAATACTTTCGTCCTTTAATACATTGAAATACTTGCTTTTTGCACAACGATTTCATCCTTTTGTAATGGTTTCGAGGTAGTATGATTTTGTTCATGTGTGTGAGATTCAAGAAGTTTTCCTAAAACTTTGATATGGAAGAAATAAAAATGTTATACTTGAGGTTCACAACTTTAGCGCTTATTTTTCATCATTGTTGCTAGTCAGCTTGCTGATTTTTCCACGACACTCAAGAATCTAGTTATAGTAAAAAATTATAAACACAAAGACACTCATGCGACAACATTTCTATTTTGCATAGCGAAATAACATACATTAGTGGATACCCTCTAGTTGTTATATTATATACTATAATACAACAATCTTAGGGCTTTCGTACTAGGGATCATGGCCATCACATACAACCTTGATACAAGGACACATCTAGGGCTTGGTGTCAAATGCTATGACCACCAATCTTCCCTAAACAAAATACACTTGACCTACCTGTTGACAACACACACTATAACCCTTTTAATCCATGTACCTTGAACACAAATGACGGGTCCTCTTGCCTCCCAATCTACTGATCACTACACTTGCAACTTCAATTGTCGCTATCAATGATCACAACTCCCTTTGTGTCATTGAACTTTGGCTCACGAATTTGCCAACTAGCATCCTTCTAGCTCCGTTAAGAAGTCTGCTCCTTGGGTCTTCTGGATGTGTCCACTTGTCAACCATATGGCTCCTTTCATAAGTTGAACTAGGGCGCCATTACTCTACCTCCTAACAACCCATTGATTCCTTTCATGAACAATATACTTCAGGTCTTCTAGTCTAACCACTTGTCAACGTTTGGGATGTTTTAGAATGCTACTCGTAAGGCACACCAGGCTTAGCCTCCTTGGCTTCCTTTTCATCCTTCAAAGCTCAACTCTTAGGGCTTCGAGGACTGCCCTTTCTTCGAGGAATTGATGGCTAAGATTAAAAGAAAGCTTTATCTGTGTGACTTAAGTCATTTCCATGATCCATCACATGTTTAAATTAATTACCTTTAATATTTTAATTTTCCTAAGTTAGACTTGGATTCTTAATTAAAAATATTAATTAATTAATTATATGCCAAACTTGATGGAATTTCCCAAATCCCTTTCTGGGTCTTGGAGATCTCATGTACTCTAGTACCTCCACAAATTTTGGGAGCTAGAGCACATCCGAAGCTACCCCAACAATCCACAAATATCAACACTCTTGCCTCCCAATCTACTGATCACTGCACTTGCATCTTCAACTACCACTATCAATGATCACAACTCCTTTTGTGTCTTTGAAATTTGGCTCACGGATCTTCTGGATGTGTCCTCTTGTCAACCATATGGCTCCTTTCATAAGTTGAACTAGGGCGCCATTACTCTACCTCGTAACAACCCATTGATTCCTTTCATGAATTATGTACTTCAGGTCTTCTAGACTAACCACTTGTCAACATTTTGGATGTTGCAGAATGCTACTCCTAGGGCACACCAGGCTTAGCCATCTTGGCTTCCTTTTCATCCTTCAAAGTTCAACTCTTAGGGCTTCCAATGCTGCCCTTTCTTCTGCAATTTGTATGCTTAAATTGTCCAGATCTATGGCCATTCCAAACAAACCACCAATAGTGATAAGATGTGTTCTAAAGGGCTTCCAGAATTACCCAACATAATCAACACCATGACTAATCTAGGACTTCCAAGACTGACCTTTCTTTTGCAATTTGTCTCCTTCAATTGTCTAGATCTAGGGCTATTCAAAACAATCCACCAACAGTGGTAAGATGCGTTCTATATCCCTGTTCTTAGGGCTAATTGCAACCGTTGTTCAAACATTTGAACAAACATTCTCTTTTCCTTTACTACATCACACTTTTCGCTGTCCTTCCATCTCGAACTTCTACCCACAACAAAGATTCATCTGCCTCCCTTTCTAGGGTCTGGACCCTCTTCATTCATCACAAATCTAGGCAATTCTTTAACTGAGATTTGGACACACCATAGGATGGCTCTCTGCATAGGAAGAAGCCCTAACTAGGGCATATTAAAACTATTGTCCAAAACCTCGTCGACAACCCTCCAACCTTGACAATTTATCTCCTTGAGGACGTTGCCACTTAGGCTCCAAGCAACCATAGTTCTATGCATTTTCTTCACTGATATACTAGGCCTTGCTACAGATCTTTTCGGTCCCAAATCTAGGGTTACCTCATACTTGTGGTACCCTTCTTCTAGCCTTTTACTTGTTGCATTGGTCCTCTAAGGCATTCGACATTACTCCATCTTTCCTCCAATGCTCCTGGCATGCCGCATACCAAAACAACCTTATTTTAGGTGTTTTGGCCCTCTAATAAGGTATAGGAGGCTGCAGCTAGATCACAGAAGTACCAATATTATTAGCCCAAAACTTTTGGCCCTATTGCAAAAGTGTAAATTTTTGTAGATGTTCTATGCTTGATGCAACTTTACTTTTATTACAAAGAATCTCCACCCAAACAAGCATAAAACACAATATACTGCTGGATCTATAGAAGACAACCAAATGAATATGTGAGATAAAGTATTGATCATTTTCACAGATGCTTCAACCAGCAAAGTCTTCTTGATCAGCCAACCCAGAATGTGTCACAACAATCCTCAAATCAATCAACACAAGTCAACTCCAGAAAAGTCAACGCTGTCCAGAAAAGTCAACGCAGGGCAGCAACATAAAAGTCAACGCAGCTCCAACTTCGGTCAACCTTTTGACCTTGGTTCTTGTGCCAATGTGTACGGCCTCCCAAAATCGAAGTCTCCAATAAATTTCAGCCAATTTGGACCATGCATTGACCAAAGTCAACGTTGGTCAAACTTCCTAGGAAACCCTAGCTGCAGCAAACTGCGTCCTTCTTCTTGGCTATACAAACTCGTCCTTTTCCCCACGTGTGAGCTGAATTCGTCCTCCAAGGAGCTCGTACTAAATCAGAGAAGAGAAGAAGATGTGTGATGAGTGAGTGTGAAATGCTCTCCAACTTTCACTGTATTTATATACATCATTGAGGTGTGTGACACATCTGTTGCGGGTGTAAAACCTTAAGGCCGACCTGCACATATAATTTATTATAAATAATAAATTCAAAATAAATGTTCTGCTCATCGGATTCAGATAAATTTTATATGGATCTTACACCTCTCCGAAAGAGGAATCCAATAAAAATATCGGTATCTTCATTTGAGCATCACAACATGGAGTTTGGACCTAGTTGTCCAATTTTAACACTCCTTCTCAACTAGGGAGAACTCCATCCATCAGTGCAATCAAACATCGTGCGTCATCCCGCCGTAACTTGCTTTGCTGGCCTCTTTATTTCAGAACAAAAGTGGGTCAGTCACAAAGACATCATCCCCCGGCTGACAAATTCAGCCTAGAGGTCCAAAACCTCTATCCGACTCACAAAGAGTCTCCAACCAACTCGAAGTTGGTTCATCTGACCCGAAGTCAGGCGGAGGTCTGAAACCTCACTATACTTGATCCCAGATCAAGTGGTTGGACCGTGCCATCCTAGATAGAGAGTACGGCAATCTCTGATGCGTCCATTAGTCTTTGCTACTAGTCTCTAGCCTTTCCCTCCTCATTGGCCAAATGAGAGGTACTTTCCATGAGCCCTGAACTCAATGGGTAGGATGCATACGGGGCACAGATAATGAGAGGTGAACCAACTCAAAATCACAACGGTGGGGTCCAAGCACACCGACAAGGTTTGGCAAGCCTAGCCTTGTGGTTGCCCATAGCTCCGAGAAGCTCCCCCCAGAGCCCCCCAGAGCTCCCAGAGCTCATCGTCCAACAGGACCCACATCATAGGGTCGTTCCACGATACCAAGACTCTCACGGAAGGTTAGGAACTTGACCTTCCCCAGGGGCTTAGTGAGAATATCCGCGACTTGCTCATCAGTTCCTATATGATCGAGCCTTACGGCGCCTCGCTGTACCATATCCCTAATGAAATGGTACCTGATATCAATATGCTTGGATCGGTCGTGTAACACAGGATTCTCAGTCATGCGAATCCCACTCTGGTTATCACAGAGTATCACGGTGGTATCTAGCACATGTCCAAACAGCTCACTAAAGAGCTTTCGCAACCAAACTGCTTCACAACAAGCCATACTCGCTGCAATGTATTTGGCCTCAGCGGTGCTCAAAGCCACCGACTTTTGCTTCCTGCTCATCCATGAGATCGAAGCAGAACCAAGATTGAAGCAGCATCCCGATGTGCTCTTACGATCCACCACATTGCCAGCCCAATCGGCATCAGTGTATCCACGAAGTGTCACACTCTCGGCAGTGTATCTCAGCCCATGGTTTATCGTGCCCCTAAGATATCTCAGAAGATTCTTGGCACCAACCCAGTGAAAGTGATGAGGCTCAACCATCTGTTGACTCAAAGTGTTCACCCAGAAACATATCCGGACTCAGTTCACTAAGAACATCAGAGCCCCTACGAGTTGATGATACTCAGTAGGATTTGCCAATACAGGCCCAGCAGCGCTGCCACTCAACTTCTTGAAGTTGAGTTCCATTGGTGTTGACACGGTCTTGCAGTCCACCATACCAAATCTTTCTAGAAGTTTCACAATGTATTTTCCTTGAGAAAGGAAAATCTCTCCAGGTCTCTGCCAGACCTCCAGGCCTAGGAAATAGTGCATCAGTCCTAGGTCCTTCATCTCGAACTCGGCAGCGAGCTCCCTCTTACATTGATGAATGAGAGGGTCATCACCTGTCAGGAAGAGGTCGTCCACATACAACACTAGAATGAGAGGCTTCCCCTGCACAACCTTGAAGTAAAGGTTTGGATCAGCATTACTTCGAGTGAAGCCCAGCTTCATCAAGTAACTATCCATCCTCTCATACCAAGCTCTGGGTGCTTGCTTTAACCCATAGAGGGCTTTCTTCAACCTGCAGACATGAGTGTCTCGATCCTGAACTTCAAATCCCAGAGGTTTTTCTACATACACCTCTTCTTTTATTGTACCATGCAGAAAGGCGGTCTTGACATCCATCTGATGAAGACTCCATCCTTGCGTAGCAGCAAGGGCTATGATTGATCGAATGGTGGTATATCGTACCACAGGTGCAAATATGTCATCATAATCTACTCCTTCCTTTTGAGAGAAGCCACGGGCAACAAATCTTGCCTTGAACTTTTCAGCACTTCCATCAGATCCATGCTTGATCTTGTAGAGCCATTTTGCGGTGACAACTGATTTGTCCTTCGGTCTTGGAACCACATCCCAGACATCATTCTTCACTATGGACTCATATTCTTCGTGCATAGCATCCTTCCAGACTTGATGCTTTACGGCTTCCTCAAAAGATCCAGGTTCAGATTGTACAATGGTACTCATGGCAGCCAGATACCCTTGGTATCTACACGGCTTCTTGCTTTCACGGAATGTCCCCCTTGGGGCAGCATGCCCCTCAGCATCTTCGAGGGTGTCCCTGAGCCATGATGGTCTCTTTCCCAGTGAAGGAGATGGATCGATAGGGTCCATTGGTCCTTCAACATCAGGCATTGTCTCATCCTGCGGTTCTTCTTGATTTCCAGGCCTTTCTTCATGATTTTCTTCAGATCTTGGAAGATCTACTACTTTCTTCAGGGAAGCATCTTCGTCAAAAGTGACATCATGGCATATCTCTACTTCCCTTTGACCAGGTACATAGACTCTATAAGCCTTAGAAGTTTCACTGTAGCCCACAAATATTCCTTTCTTCCCAGAAGCATCCAACTTACTTCTCTTTTCTTTTGGTACATGAAAATAAACAGGACATCCAAAAATTCTAAAATGTGAGACGTCAGGTTTCTTACCAGTGAAAACCTCTTCGAGAGTTTTGGAGTCCAGAGAGGAACGAGGGCATCGGTTTTGAATGTATACAGCAGTATTTGCAGCTTCTCCCCACAGAAACTTCGGTAGACCCTGGTCACATAGCATGGCACGGGCAGCTTCCACAATGGTCTGTTCTAGCCGTTCAGCCTTTCATCCCCTTTCAGGGAGTATAGCGGTAGTAATCTCCTCTTAATACTGGCTTCTGCGCCGGAGTCCTTGAACTCATTTGACTCATTCAGTGCCTGTGTCGGTCCTCAAAATCTTGATCTTCTTCCACCTTCATGTTTTCCACCAAGGCTTTGAAGGTGCGGAACCACATGAAAGCCTCATCCTTCTTCTTGAAAGTATATCCGGGGTTTTGCGAGAGAAGTCATCAGTGAATGTCATGTAGTAAGAACATCCTCCCAGGGATGTCACAAGCAACATACCAGATAGATCAGAATGGACCAGTTGCAAAATATCAGATGTCTTTGTGACACTTGAGGGGAAAGGTCCCCTTGTATGCTTTCCTTCGGCACAGCCCTTACATACACCTTTATGATTATTTCCAAAGTCAGGCATCCTTGTCACCACCTTCCTTGCTTCGGGAAGGGCCTTGTAATGAAGGTGTCCAAACCTTCGGTGCCATAGTTCGGTTTGTCGGATAGTATCACATGTCATTGCTCGCAGCGGACTTCCTCCAACCTGGTAGAGTGTGCCAACTCTAAACCCAATCGAGATAGCTTCCTTGAAGCTCTTCTTCCACATGAGCACCTTTCCATCAGTGAATGTTACATTGAACCCTTTGTCTTCCATGGCTGATACAGACACGAGGTTTTCTTCAGGATTTGGTACATAAGAGTACATCTTGTAAATGTAGGACTTGTCCTTGAGACAAGTGGAGGGTCACAGTCCTGTCCCTTTCCGCGGGATATGTGGCATTATCTCCAAGGATAATTTCCGATTAGTATCCTTCTCAATCATAATAGAGAGAGTGCTTCCTTGAACCCAGTGATGTGTCTTGAGGCACCACTATCTATCAGCCAGACATCCAAGGTGTCGGGCGGGGATGCAGCAGACAGAGCAAATACAAGAATATATTCATTTCTTTTATCAGCAACATTTGACTCCTCATACCTGGAGTTTCTAGACCTTTTAGAAGATTGATTGTATCCGCCAGAGGGAGCCTTCCTCTTTCCTTTGGATCTGTCGTTTCTTTGATTTCCATTCCTCCGGTTGTTGTTGTTGTTGTCACTATCGGGAGAATCCTTCTTGAAGGGACATTCTCTAGCATAGTGACCAGTCCTATGACAAGTGAAACACTTACCCTTCTTTCCTTGGGCCCTTGTTCTTCCTTTGTTCTTAGAACCACCAGAGTTCTTCTTCCTAGAATGGCGACACAGAGCGGCATTTGTCATTTGAATTGCTTATTCTTGTCTCTTCATACATCTAGACATTAGCTCGTCATCGAAGTTAGGAATTGTACTATTATTAAGAATGGTAGTAGTGGCTTTGCATTCATATGGGGCCCTCCAAGTGCGGTGAGTACCATCTCACATTCATTCTTCATCATCCCAATAGCCGACCAGTTGTAACCCCTGATTTCGGTCAATTTCAGAAAGTAAGTTTGAACAGACTCATCCCGACCCTTCTTCATATTCTTCAACTTATTCTTGAGGAATATCACTTGGTTCACATTGTTTAATTTGAACATAAGGATCAATTTATCATACATCTCCTTGGATTTGCCTAGTTCAGATATATAGGAAACCAAACTCTTATGTATGGATTCCCTGATCATCAGCTTTGCTTTTATCTCTCCCTTCTTATACTTGTTTCTAACAGCAGCGGTAGCATTGGATGGAGGTTCTTGAATCTTACCCAGCACATGATCCATGACATCATGGTCTTCCAATTTGAGATCTAATATCATCTTCCAAGCATGGAAGTCATCCCTTCTAGTCAGCTTGTCATTTTCCTTGAATTCATAACTTGTGGAACCCATTTTCTTAGATGGTGATTGCTAAAGTTAGGGCTTGTCTTCACCTTCGCTTTGATACCATGTAAATTTTTGTAGATGTTCTATGCTTGATGCAACTTTACTTTTATTACAGCGATCACCCAAACAGTTAAGTGAAATGCTGATAGAACACACCAGTGGATCTGTAGAAGACAAACCAAAAACAAGAAAAATGTGATGGTGCATTACGGCGGTCAACAGGATACTTCAACCAGCAAAGTCTTCTTGATCAACCAACCCAGAAGGTGTCACAACAATCCTCAAATCAGTGAACACAAGTCAACTCCAGAAAAGTCAACGATGTCCAGAAAAGTCAACGCAGGGCAGCAACATAAAAGTCAACGACTCCAACCCGGTCAACCTTTTTGACCTCGGTTTTTATTAAATGTGTGGCCTCCAAAATGAAGTCTCAATAAATTGATTCAGCCTCTTTGGACCACGCATTAACCAAAGTCATGGTGATCTTTCTCAGAAACCCTAGGCTATGATAATCACAGCTCCTTCTTCTGTGTGCTTCAAAGCACTATTCCTTTTTCACGTCTTGAAACTGCAAATCTCCTCGAGGAACTCAAATGCTAAATCAGAGAAGAGAAGAAGATGTGTGTTGAGTGAGTGTGAAATGCTCTCCAACTTTGATTGTATTTATATACATCATTGAGGTGTGTGACACATCTGCCGGGGGTGTAAAACCTTAAGGCCGACCTGCACATATAAGTTATTATAAATAATAAATTCAAAATAAATGTTCTGCTCATCGGATTCAGATAAATTTTATATGGATCTTACACCTCTCCGAAAGAGGAATCCAATAAAAATATCGGTATCTTCATTTGAGCATCACAACATGGAGTTTGGACCTAGTTGTCCAATTTTAACAAAAAGTCTCTTCCACTACTTGGATGCACAGATTTGCCCAATGAAACCTTCGCCAAACTCAACCAACATCCTCTTGTATGGAAACTCATTGACAAAAACTATGTGCCAAAGTCCAATTTTATTAAATTCATTTTATTTGATTTGGTAACTAGCAAGGTTAGCAATGTGTGCCTGAGCTATATTACCCACAGGTGTCCATATTACCCACAAACATAAGTCAACCTACGTTTTTTGTTGTGATTCTCCTCACATGCATGGGTGGCCTAATCTTGCTGTAGGCTCCGAATATCGTTGAAATCAGCACCGACCTTGCGCACTGCTCCATGGCCCTTTTGTTTTGATCAGAGACCCTTCAACTAACCCTTGAACTAATCAAACATTGTGTTAATGGACAACACTATTGCTTTTTGACCTCTATGATTTTGGGTGTTCAATAAATTTAAAATATGCTTAGATCTCTCTTACAAAACAACGTATTTCTCTTATGATAACATTTGCAACATTATTACTAGTAGAATAACATCTAGTTTAGAAAATTTATATATTTTTAGATATAGCATAGAATATAAATGGACTTGAATCAAGTTGGATGATAAGTTCATGCTTTCAACTCTCTTGTTTAACTTTATTAGAATTCTAATATTTTAATTTTTAGTAAAGAAGATGGATACATGAAATACAAAATGGATTATCCCACTTTATATAACAAAACTCAAAGACAAGTATGTTTCATATTATGATTAATTATTGCATTCAATTCTCCAATTTAAATTGTTGATTCTAATATCTTATTATGTATTTGTTGTAGATGTCTAAATTGTATATTGATTCTAATATCTTATTATGTATTTGTTGTAGATGTCTTCTTCTCGTCAGCACGAGTAAGTAGAATACAAAATGGAGTGTTTATCGTTATATAACAAACTCTAGAGGAGGTATGTTTGCTATTATGAATAATTATTGGTTTTGAAATATGCTCACAATTACTATCTATGTTTGGATTTTAATGTTATTCACCCCACTTTTTTTCCTTTCAGTTGAGGAGAGGACACTGCACTAAAGATAATGTGCAAAGGGGGAGTTTGCAATTTTTTGTTTGTTGTTGTCTACATGTTTTGTTTTTGTTGAGTTTGAGCATAGTCATGCTTTTTGTGGTACTCGTTTATCTTTGTTTCACATTTTTTCTCATTTTTTGTAGTTTGGTCTTGGTTTTGTTTATTGGATGTGAAATAGGAAATGGAGGCAACAAAGAGAGAAAATCAAAGAGATTAGATGGTGGTTATCATTCATAAATGAAGGTGAATCACCTTAACTATATGCAATGCATTTCACTCACAATTATCTTTAGCTAATTTGTGAACCCATTTGCTTGCTTTTCAATTTATTATATGTTTTATATGTGGTCTCACACTAAACTATATTGGTTTGCTTTGTGTAATAAAACAGTGACCGACCACAATTGTATAGCCTATGAAGGTCAAGGTGAAGATACCCTAGACATTCTACCAACGCAACTTAGTTGTATAGTCTATGAAGGTCAAGGTGAAGATACCCTAGACATTCTACCAACGCAGCTTGGACGATTGGTGAGCCATATTTTTTTCCTACATAAGAATATTGTCATTTAATCCACTGAAATATTTGTTTTTTGCGAATCTATTTATCCTTTTGTCATGGCTTTAGGGGAGCATGATCTTGTTAATGGGTGTGAGATTTGAGATTTTCCAAGAACTTTGATACAAAATAATTGTTGTTGCTATAACATTAGCCAAGGGAAAATATGTATGTGTATGATTAATTCATCGCTTTGTATATTTGTTATTCATTTTCTCTCGTGGTTTATTTGTGATCTCATATATAATAACTTTGTGCAGGGAGTGACTATAGTTGCAGGGAAATGTATATTGAGGTTCACAATTTTAGGGCTTATTGTCCATGGTTGTTGTTGCTATAACATTAGCCAAGGGAAAATAGGTATGTGTATGATTAATTTATCGCTCTGTATATTTGTTATTATTTTTCTCTCGTGGGTTATTTGTGATCTCATATATAATAACTTTGTGTAGTGAGGGACTATAGTTGAAGTGTCTAGGATGGTGCAGTGTATGTTTTCGTGCTCCACATCACATGCACACCCCCACACAATGTGCCTTGTAGAGGAGGTGGGTAAGGTCAAGCAGGCAAGCATACTGACCCTTCAACTAGTCAATCATACTGTTAACATACAACACTACTACCTTGTGGACCCTAGGATTTTGGTTGTTCAATATATTTAGATATGCTTAGATTGATTTTCCAAAAAAATTACATCTTATGAAAACATTGTTTGTATTACTTGTAGTAGAAGTACATCTAGTTTATAAAATTTTATATTTTTTTGAGATATAGCACAAAATATAAATGGACTCGAACTAAGTTGCATGACAAGTGCATACCTTCAAACTCTCTATTTTAAATTCTATTCGAAATCAAATATTTTATTGTATATCTAGTTCAAATGGCTTGTTCCATTGAGCATGAATACATGAAATACAAAATGACCTCTCCCCTTTTATATAACAATCTTAAAGAAAAGTGTGTTTCTTATTACGATTAATTATTGCGTTCGACTCTTTAGTTTAACTTATATAACAATTCTAATATCTTATTTTGTATATGTTGTAGATGGCTTGTTTTGATGGGCACGAGCAAGTGGAATACAAAAGAGAGCGTCCATCGTTATAAAACAAACACTAGGGGAGGTGCGTTTCCTATTATGAATAATTAGTGGTTTTGAAATATGTTCACCATTACTGATTGTGTATATATTTTAACCTTATTCAACCCACTTTTTTTCCTTTCAGCAGTGGAGAGCACATTGTAGGAAAGATGATGTGCAAAGGGGACATTTGTAATTTTTCTTTGCTCTTGTTTGCATGTTTTATTTTTTGAGTTTGAGCATGGCCATGCTTTGAGTTGTACTCATTTTCCTTTTTTTTTGCTCAATTTTGGCTGGTTCATCTTGGTTTCACTTGTTGAGTGTGTTGTACTCGTTTTCCTTTGTTCTTCTTCTTTTCACGTTTTTTGTAGCTTTGTCTTGGTTTCATTTGTTGGGCATGGAAAAGGAAATTAAGGAAGCAGACAACCAAAGGAATGAAGGAAGCAGACAGAGAAAATTGAAGTTATTGTTCATAAATCAAGGTGAGTTAACATAACTATATCCAGTGCATTTCACTTTAAAATATATTTTGCTAATTGGTGGCTCCACTTGGTTGTTATTCAATTTTTTATGTGTTATTTGTGCTCTCATAATCAACTATATTGATCTTCTTTATGTAGTGAACGACTACAATTTTATAATTTACAAAGGTCAAGTGGTGAAGATACACTAGAAATTGTACAAACTTGGCAAGAAGGATGGGTGAGCCATACTTTTCTCCTACAAAATACTATCGTCCTTTAATACACTGAAATATTTGCT
This sequence comes from Pinus albicaulis, assembly GCA_034641835.2. Lineage (NCBI taxonomy): Eukaryota > Viridiplantae > Streptophyta > Pinopsida > Pinales > Pinaceae > Pinus > Pinus albicaulis. The sequence goes on from CM076570.1 coordinate 539,207,925, forward strand.
TTTTGCACAACGATTTATCCTTTTGTAATGGTTTCGAGATAGTATGATCTTGTTCATGTGTGTGAGATTTCAGAAGTTTTCCTAAAACTTTGATATGGAAGAAGTTTTCCTTTTAGTGCTTATCTTTCATAATTGTTGCTAGTCAGCTTGTTGATTTTTCCAGGACACTCAAGAATCTGGTTAGAGTCAAAATCACAAACCCAAACACACTCAAACGCAACAACATTTCTACTTTGCACAGTGAAATAACATACATTAGTGAATTAACTAGTGGACATGACAATTTTTAACTTTTTTACCCTCTATTTGTTATATTAGATACTATAATACAACAATCTTAGGGCTTACATACTAGGGATCATGGCCCTCACATACAACCTGGATACAAGGACACATCTAGGGCTTGGTGTCAAATGCTATGACCACCAATCTTCCCTAAACAAAATACACTTGACCTACTTGTTGACAATACACACTATAACCCTTTCAGTCGACGTACTTTGAACACAAATGATGGGTCCTCTTGCCTCCCAATCTATTGATCACTGCACTTGCATCTTCAACTTCCACTATCAATGATCACAACTCCTTTTGCGTCATTGAAGTTTGGCTCACGGATCTGCATACTAGCATCCTTCTAGCTCTTTTAAGAAGTCTTCTCCTTGGGTCTTTTGGACGTGTCCTCTTGTCAACCATATGGCTCCTTTCATAAGTTGAACTAGGGAACTATTACTCTACCTCCTAACAACCCATTGATTCCTTTCATGAACAATGTATTTCAGGTCCTCTAGACTAACCACTTGTCAACGTTTTGGATGTTGCAGAATGCTACTCGTAGGGCACACCGAGCTTAGCCCTCTTGGCTTCCTTTTCATCCTTCAAAGCTCAACTCTTAGGGCTTCCAAGACTGCCCTTTCTTCTGTAATTTGTATCCTAAAATTGTCTAGATCTAGGGTTATTCCAAACAACCCAACAACAGTGATAAGATGTGTTCTAAAGTGCTTCCAAAATAACTCAACTTTATCAACACCATGGCTAATCTATGACTTCCAAAACTGACCTTTCTTTTGCAATTTGTCTCCTTAAATTGTCCAGATATAGACCTATTCAAAATAACCCACCAGCGGTGATACGATGCGTTCTAAATCCCTATTCTTAGGGCTAATTGCAACTGTTGTTAAAACCTTTGAATAAACATTCTATTTTCCTTTACTACGTCACCCTTTTCGCTTTCCTTCCATCTCAAACTTCTACCCACAACAAAGATTCATCTGCCCCCCTTTCTAGGGTCTCGACCCTCTTCATTCATCACAGATGGCTCCCTGCTCACAGATGGCTCTCTCTTCATTAGGATTTGGACACACCATAGGATGGCTCTCTGCATAGGAAGAAGCCCTCACTAGGGCATATCAAAACTATTGTCCAAAACCTTGTGGAAGACCCTCAGACCTTGGCAATTTAATCTCTTTGAGGACGTTGCCACTTAGGCTCCAAGCAACCGCGGTTCTATGCATTTTCTTCACTGATATACTAGGCCTTGCTACAGATCTTTACGACCCCAAATCTAGGGTTACCTTAGACTTGCAGTACCCTTCTTCCAGCCTTGTACTTGTTGCATTGGTCCTCTAAGGCATGCGACGTTACTCCATCTCTCCTCCAATGCTCATGACATACCAAAACAACCTTATTCTAGGTGTTTTTGGCTATAGGAGGTTGCAGATAGATCACAAAAGTAACACTACTATTAGCCCAAAATTTTCGGCCCTATTCCAAAAGTCTCTTCCACTACTTGGATGCACAGACTTGCCCACTGAAACACTCGCCAAAATCAACCAACGTCCTCTTGTATGGCAACTCATTGACAAAAACTATGTGCCAAAGTCCTATTTTATGAGATTCATTTTGTTTGATTTGGTAACTAGCAAGGTTAGCAAGGTGTATGTGAGCTATATTGCCCACAAACATAAGTAAACCTACATTTTTTGTTGTGATTCTCTTCACATGCATGGGTGGCCTAATCTTGTTGTAGGTTCCAAATATCGTTGAAATCACCACCAAGCTTACGCACTGCTCCATGGCCCTTTTGTTTTCATCAGAGACCCTGCAACTAACCCTTCAACTAATCATCTAATCAACCATTGTGTTAATGGACATCACTATCGCCTTCTAACCTATATGCTTAGATCTCTCTTACAAAAAATGTATTTCTCTTATGATAACATTTGTTGCATTATTACTAGTAGAATAACATCTAGTTTAGAAAATTTATATATTTTTAGATATAGCATAGAATATAAATGGACTGGGATCAAGTTGGATGACAAGTTCATGCCTTCAATTCTCTTGTTTAACTTTTATTAGGATTCTAATATTTTATTTTTTAGTAGAAGATGGATACATGAAATACAAAATGGATTATCCCACTTTATATAAAAAAACTCAAAGACAAGTATGTTTCATATTATGTTTAATTATTGCATTCAATTCTCCAGTTTAAATTGTGTATTGATTCTAATATCTTATTATCTCTTTGTTGTAGATGTCTTCTTCTTGATTTTAATATCTTATTATCTATTTGTTGTAGATGTCTTCTTCTCGTGCCCAAGAGTAAGTAGAATACAAAATGGAGTGTTTATCGTTATATAACAAACTCTAGAGGAGGTATGTTTGCTATTATGAATAATTATTGGTTTTGAAATATGCTTACCATTACTATCTATGATCTGATTTTAATGTTATTCACCGCTCTTTTTTTCCTTTCAGTTGAGGAGAGGACACTGCACTAAAGATAATGTGCAAAGGGGAAGTTTGCAATTTTTTGTTTGTTGTTGTCTACATGTTTTGTTTTTGTTGAGTTTGAGCATAGTCATGCTTTTTGTTGTACTCGTTTATCTTTGTTTTACATTTTTTTCTCATTTCTTGTAGTTTGGTCTTTGTTTTGTTTATTGGATGTGCAATAGGAAATGAAGGCAACAAAGAGAGAAAATCAAAGAAATCAGATAGTGGTTATCATTCATAAATGAAGGTGAATCACCTTAACTATATGCAACGCATTTCACTCACAATTATCTTTCGCTAATTTGTGAATCCATTTGCTTGCTTTTCAATTTATTATATGTTTTATATGTGGTCTCACACTAAACTATATTGATTCGCTTTGAATAGTAAAATAGTCAGTGACCACAATTGTATAGTCTATGAAGGTCAAAGTGAAGATACCTTAGACATTCTACTAACGGAGCTTGGACGATTGGTGAGCCATATTTTTTTCCTACATAAGAATGTTGTCGTTTAATCGACTGAAATATTTGTTTTTTTGCGTATCAATTTATCATTTTGTCATGGCTTTAGGGGAGTATGATCGTGTTAATGAGTGTGAGATTGAGATTTTCCAAGAACTTTGATACAAAATAACGGGAAATGTTATATTGAGGTTGACAATTTCAGGCTTATTGTTCATGGTTGTTGTTGCTATAACATTAGGCATGGGAAAACAGGTATGTGTATGATTAATTAATCGCTCTGTATATTTGTTATTCATTTTCTCTCGTTGTTTATTTTTTATCTCATATATAATAACTTTGTGTAGTGAGTGACAATAGTTGCAGGGAAATGTATATCGAGGTTCACAATTTCAGGGCTTATTGTCCATGGTTTTTGTTGCTATAACATTAGCCAATGGAAAACAGGTATGTGTGATTAATTTATTGCTCTGTATATTTGTTATTATTTTTCTCTCATGAGTTATTTATGGTCTCATATATAATAACTTTGTGTAGTGAGGGACTATAGTTGAAGTGTCTAGGAGGTTGCAATGTATGTTTTCTTTCTCCACATCACATGCACACCCCCACACAATGTGCATTGTAGAGGATGTGGGTAAGGTCAAGCAGGCAAGCATGCTGACCTTTCAACTAGTCAATCATCGTGTTAACATACAACACTACTACTTGGTGGACGCTAGGATTTTGGGTGTTCGATATATTTAGATATGCTTAGATTCATTTTCCAAAAAATTTACATCTTATGAAAACATTGTTTGTATTACTTGTAGTAGAAGTACATCTAGTTTAAAAATTTTATATTTTTTTGAGATATAGCACAGAATATAACTAGACTCGAACTAAGTTGCATGACAAGTGCTTACCTTCAAATTCTCTAGTTTAAATTCTATTTGAAATCCAATATTTTATTATATATCTAGTTCAAATGGCTTGTTCCATTGATCATGAATACATGGAATACAAAATGGACTCTCCTCTTTTATATAACAGTCTTAAAGAAATGTACGTTTCTTATTACGATTAATTATTGCGTTCAACTCTTTAGTTTAACTTATATAACAATTCTAATATCTTATTTTGTATCTGTTGTAGATGGCTTGTTTTGATGACCACGAGCAAGTGGAATACAAAAGAGAGCGTCCATTGTTATAAAACAAACACTAGGGGAGGTGCGTTTCCTATTATGAATAATTAGTGGTTTTGAAATATGCTTACCATTACTAATTGTGTGTATATTTTAACCTTATTCAACCCACTTTTTTTCCTTTCAGCAGTGGAGAGCACATTGTAAGAGAGATGATGTGCCAAGGGGATATTTGCAATTTTTCTTTGTTCTTGTTTGCATGTTTTAGTTTTTGAGTTTGAGCATGGCCATGCTTTGAGTTGTACTCATTTTCCTTTTTTTTGCTCAATTTTCGCTGTTTCGTCTTGTTTTCACTTGTTGAGTGTGTTGTACTCGTTTTCCTTTGTTCTTCTTCTTTTCACGTTTTTTGTAGCTTTGTCTTGGTTTCATTTGTTGGGCGTGGAAAAGGAAATTAAGGAAGCAAACAACCAAAGAAATGAAGGAAGCAGACAGAAAAAATTGAAGTTATTGTTCATAAATCAAGGTGAGTTAACATAACTATATCCAGTGCATTTCACTTTAAAATATATTTTGCTAATTTCTGGCTCCACTTGGTTGTTATTCAAATTTTTATGTGTTATTTGTGCTCTCATAATCAACTATATTGATCTTCTTTATGTAGTGAACGACTACAATTTTATAATTTACAAAGGTCAATTGGTGAAGATACACTAGAAATTGTATAAACTTGGCAAGCAGGATGGGTGAGCCATACTTTTCTCCTACAAAATACCATCGTCATTTAATACACTGAAATATTTGCTTTTTGCACAACGATTTATCCTTTTGTAATGGTTTCGAGATAGTATGATCTTGTTCATGTGTGTAAGATTAAAGAAGTTTTCCAAAAACTTTGATATGGAAGAAGTTTTCCTTTTAGTGCTGATTTTTCATAATTGTTGCTAGTCAGCTTGTTGATTTTTCCACGACACTCAAGAATTTGGTTAGAGTAAAAAATTACAAACATAAACACACTCAAATGCAACAACATTTCTACTTTGCACAATAAAATAACATACATTAGTGAATCAACTAGTGAACATGACATTTTTTAACTTTTTTACCCTCTAGTTATTATATTACATACTATAATACAACAATCTTAGGGCTTACCTACTAGGGATCATGGCCCTCACATACAACTTGGATACAAGGACACATCTAGGGCTTGGTGTCGAATGCTATGACCACCAATCTTCCCTAAACAAAATACACTTGACCTACTTGTTGACAATACACACAATAACCCTTTCAGTCGACGTACTTTGAACACAAATGATGGGTCCTCTTGCCTCCCAATCTACTGATCACTGCACTTGCATCTTCAATTGCCACTATGAATGATCACAACTCCTTTTGTGTCATTGAAGTTTGGCTCACGGATCTGCAGACTAGCATCCTTCTATCTCTTTTAAGAAGTTTGCTCCTTGGGTCTTTTGGATGTGTCCTCTTGTCAACCATATGGTTCCTTTCATAAGTTGAACTAGGGCACTATTACTCTACCTCCTAACAACCCATTGATTCTTTTCCTGAACAATGTATTTCAGGTCTTCTAGACTAACCACTTGTCAACGTTTTGGATGTTGCAGAATGCTACTCATTGGGCACACCGAGCTTAGCCCTCTTGGCTTCCTTTTCATCCTTCAAAGCTCAACTCTTAGGGCTACCAGGACTGCCCTTTCTTCTGCAATTTGTATCCTTAAATTGTCTAGATTTAGGGCTATTCCAAACAACCCACCAACAGTGATAAGATGTGTTCTAGAGGGCTTCCAAAATTACCCAACTTTATCAACACCATGGCTAATTTAGGACTTCCAAGACTGACCTTTCTTCTGCAATTTGTCTCCTTAAATTGTCCAGATATAGGCTTATTCAAAATAACCCGCCAACGGTGATAAGATGCTTTCTATATCCCTGTTCTTAGGGCTAATTGCAACTGTTGTTAAAACCTTTGAACAAACATTCTATTTTCCTTTACTACATCACCCTTTTTGCTTTCCTTCCATCTTGAACTTCTACCCACAACAAAGATTCATCTGCCTCCCTTTCTAGTGTCTCGACTCTCTTCATTCATCACAGATGTAAGCTATTCGTTAACTGAGATTTGGACACACCATAGGATGGCTCTCTGCATAGGAAGAAGCCCTAACTAGGACATATCAAAACTATTGCCCAAAACCTCGTGGAAAACCCTCAAACCTTGGCAATTTATCTCCTTGAGGACCAACCGCGGTTCTATGCATTTTCTTCACTGATATACTAGGCCTTGCTACAGATCTTTGCGGCCCCAAATCTAGGGTTACCTCAGACTTGCGGTACCCTTCTTCCAGCCCTGTACTTGTTGCATTGGTCCTCTATGGCATGCGGCATTACTCCATCTTTCCTCGAATGCTTATGACATACCAAAACAATCTTATTCTAGGTGTTTTTGGCTATAGGAGGTTGCAGATAGATCACAAAAGTACCACTACTATTAGCCCAAAATTTTCGGCCCTATTCTAAAGGTCTCTTCCACTACTTGGATGCACAGACTTGCCCACTGAAACCCTCGCCAAACACAACCAAAATCCTCTTGTATGGCAACTCATTGACAAAAACTATGTGCCAAAGTGCTATTTTATGAGATTCATTTTATTTGATTTGGTAACTAGCAAGGTTAGCAAGGTGTATGTGAGCTATATTTCCCACAAACATAAGTAAACCTATGTTTTTTTGTTGTGATTCTCCTCACATGCATGGGTGGCCTAATCTTGTTGTAGGTTCCAAATATCGTTGAAATCAGCACCAAGCTTGCGCACTGCTCCATGGCACTTTTGTTTTCATCAGAGACCCTTCATCTAACCCTTCAACTAATCATCTAATCAACCATTGTGTTAATGGACATCACTATCACCTTTTGACCTATATGCTTAGATCTCTCCCACAAAAAATGTATCTCTTATGATAACATTTGTTGCATTATTACTAGTAGAATAACATCTAGTTTAGAAAATTTATATATTTTTAGATATAACATAGAATATAAATGGACTGGGATCAAGTTGGATGACAAGTTCATGCCTTCAGTTCTCTTGTTTAACTTTTATTAGGATTCTAATATTTTATTTTTTTAGTAGAAGATGGATACATGAAATACAAAATGGATTATCCCACTTTATATAACAAAACTCAAAGACAAGTATGTTTTATATTATGATTAATTATTGCATTCAATTCCCTAGTTTAAATTGTATATTGATTCTAATATCTTATTATCTATTTGTTGTAGATGACTTCTTCTTGATTCTAATTTCTTATTATCTATTTGTTGTAGATGTCTTCTTCTCGCGAGCAGGAGTAAGTAGAATACAAAATGGAGTGTTTATCGTTATATAACAAACTCTAGAGGAGGTAAGTTTGCTATTATGAATAATTATTGGTTTTGAAATATGCTTACCATTACTATCTATGATATGATTTTAATGTTATTCACCGCTCTTTTTTTCCTTTCAGTTGAGGAGAGGACACTGCACTAAAGATAATGTGCAAAGGGGAAGTTTGCAATTTTTTGTTTGTTGTTGTCTACATGTTTTGTTTTTGTTGAGTTTGAGCATAGTCATGCTTTTTGTTGTACTCGTTTATCTTTGTTTTACATTTTTTTCTCATTTCTTGTAGTTTGGTCTTGGTTTTGTTTATTGGATGTGCAATAGGAAATGAAGGCAACAAAGAGAGAAAATCAAAGAGATTAGATGGTGGTTATCATTCATAAATGAAGGTGAATCACTCCCAATTATCTTTCGCTAATTTGTGAATCCATTTGCTTGCTTTTCAATTTATTATATGTTTTATATGTGGTCTCATACTAAACTATATTGATTCGCTTTGAATAGTAAAACAATGAGCGACCACAATTGTATAGTCTATGAAGGTCAAGGTGAAGATACCTTAGACATTCTAGCAACGGAGCTTGGACGATTGGTGAGCCATATTTTTTTCCTACATAAGAATATTGTCATTTAATCGACTGAAATATTTGTTTTTTTACGAATCAATTTATCCTTTTGTCATGGCTTTAGGGGAGTATGATCTTGTTAATGAGTGTGAGATTGAGATTTTCCAAGAACTTTGATACAAAATAACGGGAAATGTTATATTGAGGTTCACAATTTCAGGCTTATTGTTCATGGTTGTTGTTGCTGTAACATTAGCCACAGGAAAACCGGTATGTGTATGATTAATTTATTGCTATGTATATTTGTTATTCATTTTCTCTCGTTGTTTATTTGTGATCTCATATATAATAAGTTTGTGCAGTGAGTGACTATAGTTGTAGGGAAATGTATATTGAGGTTCGCAATTTCAGGGCTTATTGTCCATGGTTGTTGTTGCTATAACATTAGCCAAGGGAAAACAGGTATGTGTATGATTAATTTATCGCTCTGTATATTTGTTATTATTTTTCTCTCGTGGGTTATTTGTGATCTCATATATAATAACTTTGTGTAGTGAGGGACTATAGTTGAAGTGTCTAGGATGGTGCAGTGTATGTTTTCTTGCTCCACATCACATGCACACCCCCACACAATGTGCCTTGTAGAGAAGGTGGGTAAGGTCGAGTAGGCAAGCATACTGACCCTTCAACTAGTCAATCATCGTATTAACATACAACACTACTACCTTGTGGACCTTAGGATTTTGGGTGTTCAATATATTTAGATATGCTTAGATTCATTTTCCAAAAAAATTACATTTTATGAAAACATTGTTTGAATTACTCGTAGTAGAAGTACATCTACTTTATAAAATTTTATATTTTTTTGAGATATAGCACAAAATATAACTGGACTCGAACTAAGTTGCATGGCAAGTGCATACCTTCAAAGTCTCTAGTTTAAATTCTATTTGAAATTCAATATTTTATTGTATATATAGTTCAAATGGCTTGTTCCATTGAGCATGAATATATGAAATACAAAATGGAATCTCCCCTTTTATGTAACAATCTTAAAGAAATGTGTGTTTCTTATTACGATTAATTATTGCGTTCGACTCTTTAGTTTAACTTATATAACAATTCTAATATCTTATTTTGTATATGTTGTAGATGGCTTGTTTTGATGAGCACGAGCAAGTGAAATACAAAAGAGAGCGTCCATTGTTATAAAACAAACACTGGGGGAGGTGTGTTTCCTATTACGAATAATTAGTGGTTTTGAAATTTGCTTACCATTACTAATTGTGTGTATATTTTAACTTTATTCAAACCATTTTTTTTCCTTTTAGCAGTGGAGAGCACATTGTAGGAGAGATGATGTGCAAAGGGGATATTTGCAATTTTTCTTTGTTTTTGTTTGCATGCTTTATTTTTTGAGTTTGAGCATGGCCATGCTTTGAGTTGTACTCATTTTCCTATTTTCCTTTTTTTTGTTTTGCTCAATTTTGGCTGGTTGGTCTTGGTTTCACTTGTTGGGTGTGTTGTACTCGTTTTCCTTTGTTTTTCTTCTTTTCACGTTTTTTGTAGTTTTGTCTTGGTTTCATTTGTTGGGGGTGGAAAAGGAAATTAAGGAATTAGACAGTGAAAGAAATGAAGGAAGCAGACAAAGAAATGGAAGCTATTGTTCATAAATCAAGGTGAGTTAACATAACTATATGCATTGCATTTCACTTTAAAATATATTTTTCTAATTTGTGGCTCCACTTGGTTGTTATTCAATTTATTATGTGTTATTTGTGCTCTCATAATCAACTATATTGATCTTCTTTATGTTCCTTTGTTCTTCTTCTTTTCATGTTTTATGTAGTTTTGTTTTGGTTTCATTTGTTGGGGGTAGAAAAGGAAATTAAGGAAGTAGACAGCGAAAGAAATGAAGGAAGCAGACAGAGAAAATGGAAGTTATTGTTCATAAATCAAGGTGGGTTAACATTACTATATGCATTGCATTTCACTTAAAATATATTTTGCTAATTTGTGGCTCCACTTGGTTGTTATTCAATTTATTATGTGTTATTTGTGCTCTCATAATCAACTATATTGATCTTCTTTATGTAGTGAACAACTATAATTTTATAATTTACAAAGGTCAAGTGGTGAAGATACACTAGAAATTGTACAAACTTGGCACAAAGGATTGGTGAGCCATACTTTTCTCCTACAAATTACTATCATCCTTTAATACATTGAAATATTTGCTTTTTGCACAACGATTTATCCTTTTGTTCATGTGTGTGACTTTCAAGAATTTTTCCGAAAACTTTGATATGGAAGAATAGAAAAGTTATACTTGAGGTTCACATCTTTAGTGCTTATTTTTCATGATTGTTGCTATTAAGCTTTTTGATTTTTCCACGACACTCAAGAATTTGGTTTGAGTCGAATATGTATATTGATTCTAATATCTTATTATGTATTTGTTGTAGATGCCTTCTTCTCGTGAGCATGAGTAAGTAGAATACAAAATGGAGTGTTTATCGTTATATAACAAACTCTAGAGGATGTTTGTTTGCCATTATGAATAATTATTGATTTTGAAATCTGCTTACCACTACTATCTATTTTTGGATTTTAATGTTATTCACCCCACTTTTTTTCCTTTCAGTTGAGGAGAGGACACTGCACTAAAGATAATGTGCAAAGGGGAAGTTTGCAATTTTTTGTTTGTTGTTGTCTACATGTTTTGTTTTTGTTGAGTTTGAGCATAATCATGCTTTTTGTTGTACTCGTATATCTTTGTTTTACATTTTTTTCTCATTTTTTGTAGTTTGGTCTTGGTTTTGTTTATTGGATGTGCAATAGGAAATGAAGGCGACAAAGAGAGAAAATCAAAGAGATCAGACGGTGGTTATAATTCATAAATGAAGGTGAATCACCTTAACTATATGCAATGCATTTCACTCACAATTATCTTTAGCTAATTTGTGAATCCATTTGCTTGCTTTTCAATTTATTATATGTTTTATATGTGGTCTCACACTAAACTATATTGATTCGCTTTGTGTAGTAAAACAGTGAGCGACCACAATTGTATAATCTATGAAGGTCAAGGTGAAGATACCCTAGACATTCTACCAACGCAGCTTGGACGATTGGTGAGCCATATTTTTTTCCTACATAAGAATATTGTCATTTAATCGACTGAAATATTTTTTTTTTTTGCGAATCAATTTATCCTTTTGTCATGGCTTTAAGGGAGTATGATCTTGTTAATGGGTGTGAGATTTGAGATTTTCCAAGAACTTTGATACAAAATTAACGGGAAATGTTATATTGAGGTTGACAATTTCAAGCTTATTGTTCATGGTTGTTGTTGCTATAACATTAGCCAAGGGAAAACAAGGTATGTGTATGATTAATTAATCGCTCTGTATATTTGTTATTCATTTTCTCTCATGGTTTATTTGTGATTTGATATATAATAACTTTGTGCAGTGAGTGACTATAGTTGCAAGGAAATGTATATTGAGGTTCACAATTTCAGGGCTTATTGTCCATGGTGGTTGTTGCTATAACATTAGCCAAGGGAAAACAAGTATGTGTATGATTAATTTATCGCTATGTATATTTGTTATTATTTTTCTCTCGTGGGTTATTTGTGATCTCATATATAATAAGTTTGTGTAGCAAGGGACTATAGTTGAAGTGTCTAGGAGGGTGCAGTGCATGTTTTGTTGCTCCACATCACATGCACAACCCCACACAATGTGCCTTGTAGAGGAGGTGGGTAAGGTCGAGCAGGCAAGCATACTGACCCTTCAACTAGTCAATCATCGTGTTAACATACAACACTATTACCTGGTGGATGCTAGGATTTTGGATGTTCAATATATTTAGATATGCTTAGATTCATTTTCCAAAAAATTCACATTTTATGAAAACATTGTTTGTATTACTCGTAGTAGAAGTACATCTAGTTTATAAAAATTTATATTTTTTTGAGATATAGCACATAATATAACTAGACTCGAACTAAGTTGCATGACAAGTGCATACCTTCAAACTCTCTAGTTTAAATTCTATTCGAAATCTAATATTTTATTGTATATCTAGTTCAAATGGCTTGTTCCATTGAGCATGAATACATGAAATACAAAATGGACTCTTCCCTTTTATATAACAATCTTAAACAAATGTGTGTTTCTTTTTACGATTAATTATTGCGTTCGAATCTTTAGTTTAACTTATATAACAATTCTATTATTTTATTTTGTATCTATTGTAGATGGCTTGTTTGGATGACCATGAGCAAGTGGAATACAAAAGAGAGCATCCATCATTATAAAACAAACACTAGGGGAGGTGCGTTTCCTATTATGAATAATTAGTGGTTTTGAAATATGCTTACCATTACTAATTGTGTGTATATTTTAACCTTATTCAACCCACTTTTTTTCCTTTCAGCAGTGGAGAGCACATTGTAGGAGAGATAATGTGCAAAGGGGATATTTGCAATTTTTCTTTGTTCTTGTTTGTATGTTTTATTTTTTGAGTTTGAGCATGGCCATGCTTTGAGTTGTACTCATTTTCCTTTGTTTTTTTTTTGTCTCAATTTTTGTAGGTTGGTCTTGGTGTCATTTTTTGGGTGTGTTGTACTCGTTTTCTTTGGTTCTTTTTTTTCATGTTTTTTATAGTTTGGTCTTGGTTTGATTTGTTGGGGGTGGAAAAGGAAATTAAGGAAGCAGACAGTGAAAAGAATGAAGGAAGCAGACAACGGAAAAAATGAAAGAAGCACACTGAGAAAATGGAAGTTATTGTTTATAAATAAAGGTGAGTTAAAATACCTATATGTAGTGCATTTCAGTTAAAAATATATTTTTCTAATTTGTGGCTCCACTTGGTTGTTATTCAATTTATTATGTGTTATCTGTGCTCTCATAATCAACTATATTGATCTTCTTTATGTAGTGAACGACTACAATTTTATAATTTACAAAGGTCAAGTGATGAAGATACACTAGAAATTGTAGAAACTTGGCACAAAGGATGGGTGAGCCATACTTTTCTCCTATAAAATACTATCATCCTTTAATACACCGAAATATTTGCTTTTTGCACAACGATTTAGATACACTAGAAATTGTACAAACTTGGCACAAAGGATGGGTGAGCCATACTTTTCTCCTATAGAATACTATCGTCCTTTAATACACTGAAATATTTGCTTTTTGCACAACGATTTATCCTTTATGTGACAACATTTCTACTTTGCATAGTGAAATAACATACATTAGTGAATCAACTAGTGCACATGACAATTTTTAACATTTCTATCCTCTGCTTGTTATATTACATACTAATACAACAATCTTAGGGCTTTCGTACTAGGGTTCATGGCTCTTACATACAACCTTGATAGAAGGACACATCTAGGGCTTGGTGTCAACTGTTATGACCACCAATCTACCCTAAACAAAATACACTCGACCTACTTGTTGATAGCATGCAATATAACCCTTTCAGTCCACGTACCTTGAACACAAATGGCGGGTTGTCTTGCCTCCCAATCTACTGATCACTGCACTAGCATCTTCAGCTACCACTATCAATGATCACAACTCCTTTTGTGTCATTGTACTTTGGCTCACAGATCTGCCGACTAGCAGCCTTCTAGCTCCATTAAAAAGTCCACTCCTTGGGTCTTCTGGATCTGCCCTCTTGTCAACTATATGGCTCCTTTCATAAGTTGAACTAGGGCACCATTACTCTACCTCCTAATAGCCCATTGATTCCTTTCATGAACACTGTACTTGAGGTCTTCTAGACTAACCACTTGTCAACGTTTTGGATGTTCCAGAATGCTAATCCTAGGGTAGACCAAGCTTAGCCCTCTTGGCTTCCTTTTCATGCTTCAAAGCTCAACTCTTAGGGCTTCCAAGGCTGCCCTTTCTTCTACAACTTGTATCCTTAAATTGTCCAGATCGAGGGCTTTTCCAAACAACCCACCAATAGTGATAAATATGTTCTAAAGGGCTTCCAAAATTACCCATACATAATCAACACCATTACTAATCTAGGACTTCCAAGACTGACCTTTCTTCTGCTATTTGTCTCCTTAAATATGCCAAATTTAGGGCTATTCCAAACAACCCACCAACAGTGATAAGATGCGTTCTTGTAAATTTTCGTAGATGTTCTCTTCTTGTTGCAACTTTACTTTATACCCGATATCAAATAGCAATCACATAAACATGAAAGTAAAATGCAAATAGAACATACCAATAGATCGACAGAAGACAAGCCAAAAATACACTTAACTTGATCAACAAAATATATGTGTTGTGGTGCGTTACGACGGTCAACAGGATGCTTCAACCAGCAAAGTCTCCTCACGGTCAACCAACCAGAATGTGTCACGCAACCCTCTCAAACAACTACTACAACAGTCAACCCAAAGTCAACGAAAGTCAACATTGTCCAATCAACGGTCAACGCAAAACAACAGCGGAAAGTCAATGCAGCCAAGTCAAAGTCAACGTCCAGCCTTGGTTTTTGTTCCAAAAAATGTGGATTGAGGAGATCGAAATTTTAGGAGAGTTTCGGGTCAAGTTGACCAAAGTCAATGCTGGTCAAATTTGCGCTGGAAACCCTAGAACAATCCAAAACCCTAGCTGCTGTTTTTCCCACGTGTGAGTGAAGAGAAGCCTCCAAGATGATGGTCGAACCAATCAGATGCAGAGAGAGAATGTGTGATGAGTGTGGTGAAAATGACCTCCAATGTTGACCTATATATATCCATTAGTGAGGGTGTGTGACACATCTGTTGGGGCTCCAAGCCTACATTACAATTCTAGCCGACCTTGCACATAAGTGGAATTAATTCAAAATAAATGTTCTGCTCATCAAATCAAGATGATCTTTAGATCGATCTTGCAGCTCTTCGGAAGAGGAATCCAATAAAAATATTGGCATCGTCATCTGAGCATCACAACATGGATTTTGGACCTTGTTTCCCAAAATTAATACTCCCTCCCAACTAGGGAGAACTCCATCCACCTGTGCCATCCACGTGTGTCATCCCACCGTAACTTGCTTTGCTGGCTTCTTTATTTCAGAACAAAAGGTGAGTCACAAAGATATCACTCTCGGCTGAAAAAATCAGCTCAGAGGTTTGAAACCTCTATAGGACTCAAAGGAGTCACCTACCAACCCAAAGTTGGTTTAACTGATCCAAAGTCATTTGGAGGTCCAAAACCTCACTTGGACTCAAAAGAGTCATATACCAACCTGAAGTTAGTTTAACTGACCCGAAGTTAGTTAGAGGTCTGAAACCTCACTAGACTTAATCCCAGATCAAGTGGTTGGACATGTGCCATCCTAGACATAGAGAGTACGGCAATCTCCGATGCGTCCATTGGTCTTGCTACTGGTCTCTAGCTTTTCCCACCTCATTGGCCAAGATGAGAGGTACTTCCCATGAGTCCAGGACTCCATGGGTAGGATGCATACGGGGCACAAATCAAAAAGAGGTGAACCAACTCAATATCATAACGGTGGGGCAGAAGCGCACCAACAAGGTTCGGCAAGCCTAGCCCTGTGGTTGCTTATATCTCCAAGAAGCTATCCCCAAAGCCCCCTGGAGCTCCCAAATCTCATCATCCAACAGGACCCTCAGCATAGGGTCGATCCACGATTCCAAGATTCTCACAGAAGGTTAGGAACATAACCTTCCCCAAGGGCTTTGTAAGAATATCCGGGACCTGCTCATCAACTCCTCTATGATCGAGCCTTATGGCACCTCGCTGTACCATATTCCAGATAAAATGGTACCAGATATCAACATGCTTGGATCGATCGTGGAACACGAGATTCTCTGACAAACGAATCCCCCTTTGGTTATCACAAAGGATAACGGTGGCATCTAGCACATGCTTGAACAACTCATTGAAGAGTTTTCGCAACCAAGTGGCTTCACAACAGTCCATACACGCTGCAATGTATTTGGCCTCAGCGGTGCTCAAGGCTACCGACTTCTGCTTCCTGCTCGAAGCAGACCCAAGTGTGAAGCAACATCTAGATGTGCTCTTGCGGTCCACCACACTGCCAACCCAATCAACATCAGTATATCCATGGAGTCTCAAACTCTCGGCAGTGTATCTCAACCCATGGTCTATCGTGCCCCAGAGATATCTCAAGAGTTTCTTGGCACCAACCCAGTGAATGTTATGAGGATCAACCATGTGTTGACTCAAAGTGTTCACTGCACAACATACATCTAGACGGGTGTTCACTAAGAACATCAGGGCCCCAACGAGTTGTCGATACTCGATAGGATTTGCTAGCACGGGCCCAGTAGCGTTTTCACTGAACTTCTTAAAGTTGAGCTCCATCGGTGTCGACACAGACTTACAGTCCACCATTCCAAATCTTTCCAGCAGCTTCTCAATGTATTTTCCTTGAGAGAGGAAAATCTCGCCAGGTCTCTGCCAGACCTCCAGGCCTAGGAAGTAGTGCATCAGTCCTAGGTCCTTCATCTCGAACTCAGAAGCGAGCTCCCTCTTACACTGATGAATGAGAGGGTCAACACCCTTGACCCTGTCCAGAAAGAGATCGTCCACATAGAGAACCAGAATGAGAGGCTTTTCTCTATCAACCTTGAAGTAAAGGTTCGGATCAACATTACTTCGAGTGAAGCCCAACTTCATCAAGTAGCTATCTGTCCTCTCGTACCAAGCCCTGGGGGCTTGCTTCAACCCATAGAGGGCTTTCTTCAACTTGCATACATGAGAGTCTCTATCCTGGACTTTGAACCCCAGAGGTTGCTCCACATACACCTCTTCCTTTATTGAACCATGCAGACAAGCGATCCTCTCATCCATCTGATGAAGACTCCATCCTTGCATACAAGCAAGGGCAATAATAGATCAGATGGTGGTATATTGGGCCACGGATGCAAATATATCATCAAATTCTACGCCTTCCTTTTGAGAGGAAGCCACGGGCAACGAATCTTGCCTTGAAATTTTCAGCACTACCATTAGATCCATGCTTGATCTTATAGAGCCATTTCGAGGTGACAACAGCTTTGTCCTCCATTCTCGGAACGACATCCCAGACATCATTCTTCATAATGGACTCGTACTCTTCGTGCATAGTATCCTTCTAGACTTGATGCTTTTCAGCTTCTTCAAAAGATACAGCCTTAGATTGTACAATTGTACTCATGGCTGCTAGATACCCTTGGTATCTATTCGGCTTCTTGCTTTCACGGAATGCCCCCCTTGGGGCCATATGTCTCTCGACATCTTCGAGAGTATCCGGGAGCCATGAGGGTCTTCTCTTCATTGAAGGAGGTGGATCAATGGGGTCCATCGGTCCTTCAACATCGGGCATCATCTCATCCTTCGGTTTTTCCTGATTCCCAAACCTTACTTCATGATCTTCCTCAGAGCTCGAAAGATTTATCACTTTCTTGAGGGAAGCATCTTCATCAAAGGTAACATCATGGCAAATCTCCACTTCTCTTTTCGCACAACCCTGACATACATCTTCATGATCATTTTTGAATTCGGGCATCCCTGTCACCACCTTCCTTGCTTCGGGAAGGGCTTTGTAATGAAGGTGTCCAAACCTCCAGTGCCATAGTTCAGTTTGACGAATAGTATCTCATGTCATAGCCCCCAGTGGACTTCCTCCAACTTGGTAGAGTGTATCAACTCTAAACCCAATCGTAAGAGCTTCCTTGAAACTCTTCTTCCAGATGTGTACCTTTCCATCGACGGATGCCACCTTGAAACCTTTGTCTTCCATGGCCGAAATAGACACAAGGTTCTTCTTCAAATCAGGTACATAGAGTACATCTTACAAGCGAAGGACTTGACCTTGAGATAAGTGGAGTGTCACAGTCCCTGTCCCTTTCACGGGATAAGTGGCATTATCTCCAAGGATAATTTTCAGATTAGTATCCTTCTCAATCAAATCAGAAAGTGCTTCATTAAAATCAGTGAGGTGCTAGATACCCTTGGTATCTATTCGGCTTCTTGCTTTCACGGAATGTCCCCTTTGGGGCCATATGTCTCTCGACATCTTCGAGAGTATCCTGGAGCCATGAGGGTCTTCTCTTCATTGAAGGAGGTGGATCAATGGGGTCCCTCGATCCTTCAACATCAGGGATCATCTCATCCTTCGGTTCTTCTTGATTCCTAGACCTTACTTCCTGATCTTCCTCAGAGCTCGAAATACTTGTCACTTCCCTGAGGGAAGCATCTTCATTAAAGGTAACATCGTGGCAGATCTCCACTTCTCTTTCAGCACAACCTTGACATACACCTTCATGATCATTTTTTATTCGAGCATCCCTGTCACCACCTTCCTTACTTCGGGAAGGGCTTTGTAATGAAGGTATCCAAACTTCCAGTGCCATAGTTCGATTTGACAAATAATATCACATGTCATAGCCCCCAGTGGACTTCCTCCAACCTGGTAGAGTGTATCAACTCTAAACCCAATCGTAAGAGCTTCCTTGAAACTCTTCTTCCGATGCGTACCTTTCCATCGATGAATGCCACCTTGAAACCTTTGTCTTCCATGGCCGAAATAGACACAAGGTTCTTCTTCAAATCAGGTACATAGAGTACATCTTGCAAGCGAAGGACTTGACCTTGAGATAAGTGGAGGGTCACAGTCCCTGTCCCTTTCACAGGATAGGTGGCATTATCTCCAAGGATAATTTTCAGATTAGTATCCTTCTTAATCAAATCAGAAAGTGCTTCTTTAAAACCAGTGAGGTGCCTTGAAGCACCACTATCAATCAACCAGACATTCAAGGTGTCGGGTGGCGATGCAATAGAGAGGGCATATACAAGAATGAATTCATTTCTTTCATTTTCAACAACATTAGATTCTTCATACTTGGAATTTCTTGAACTTTTGAAAGGTTGCCCATTTCCATTTCGACCAGAAGGAGCCTTCCTCTTTCCTTTGAACCTGTTGTTCCTTTGATTGTCATTCCCCCTGTTGTTGTTGTTGTCATCATCCCCTGGAGAATCCCTTCTATTAGGGCATTCTCTAGCATAGTGGCCAATTTTGTTACATGTGTAACATCTTCCTTTCTTTTCTTGGGCCCCTGCTCTACCACCATTATTCTTCTTCTTAGCATGAGCGGTGAAGGCAACATTACCTTCATTTTCATATTCCATCATTCTTGTTTCCTCTTGAGTGCATCTCGACAATACTTCGTCAAAATCAGGAATCACATTGTTATTGAGAATGGTAGTAATGAATACATACCATTTAGAGGGGAGACCTCCAAGTGCGGTGAGAACCATTTCTCGATTAGCTATTGTTTCCCCAATAGCAAGAAGGTTATTCTTGATTTCAGTCAACTTCAAAAAGTAAGATTGAACGGATTCATCCCTGCCTTTCTTGAGATTCTTCAATTGGTTCTTAAAGAAAAGAACTTGATTTGCATTGTTGGCGCTGAACATATTGACCAACTTATCATACATCTCCTTAGATGTGCCCAACTCAGAGATGTAGGCAGGTTCTTAAAGAAAAGAACTTGATTTGCATGGTTGGCCCTGAACATGTTGACCAACTTATCATACATCTCCTTAGATGTGCCCAACTCAGAGATGTAGGCAACCGGACTCTTATGGATGGAATCCCGGATGACCAGTTTTGCTTTGATTTCCCCTTTCTTATACTTTGATTTGGTGGCAGCAGGTGCAGATGGTGGAGGCTCTTGGATTTTACCCTGCCCGTAGTCCATGACATCTTGGTCTTCCAACATCAAATCCAAAGACATCTTCCAAGCATGAAAGTCAGCCTTGCCAGTTAACTCGTCATCAGCTTTGAAGCCATTATGATTTGAGGTACCCATGAGTCCTTGACAAATACTACTTCTTCGGTGATTGCTCTCAATACAACCTGGGCTTTGTCTTCACCTTAGCTCTGATACCATGTAAATTTTTGTAGATGTTCTATGCTTGATGCAACTTTACTTTATACCTGATATCAAATAGTAATCACATAAACATGAAAGTAAAATGCTGATAGAACATACCAATAGATCGACGGAAGACAAGCCAAAAATACACTTAACTTGATCAGCAAAATATATGTGTTGTGGTGCGTTACGACGGTCAACAGGATGCTTCAACCAACAAAGTCTCCTCACGGTCAGCGAACCAGAATGTGTCACACAACCCTCTCGGACAGCTTCTACAACAGTCAACCCAAAGTCAACGAAAGTCAATGTTGTCCAGTCAACGGTCAACGCAAAACATTAGCAGCAGAAAGTCAATGCAACCAAGTCAAAGTCAACGTCTAGCCTCGATTTTTGTGCCAAAAAATGCGGATTAAGGAGATCAAAATTTTGGGAGAGTTTCGGGTCAAGTTGACCAACACTGGTCAACGTTGGTCAAATCTGCGTTGGAAACCCTAGAACACTCTGAAACCCTAGCTGTTGTTTTTCCCATGTGTGAGTGAAGAGAAGCCTCCAAGATGATGATCGAACCAATCAAATGCATAGAGAGATTGTGTGATGAGTGATGGTGAAAATGACCTCCAAAACTGACCTATATATATCCATCAGTGAGGGTGTGTGACACATCTGTTGGGGCTCCAAGCCTACATTACATTTATGGCCGACCTTGCACATAAGTGGAATTAATTCAAAATAAATGTTTGGACCTAGTTGCCCAAAATTAACAGTTCTTCGGGCCAATTACAACTGTTGTTCAAACCTTTGAACAAACATTCCCTTTTCCTTTACTACATCACCCTTCTCACTATACTTCCATCTCGAACTTCTACCCATAACAAAGATTATTCTGCCTCCATTTCTAGGGTCTCGACCCTCTTCATTCATCACAGATCTAGGCTATTCTTTCACTGATATTTGGACACACCATAGGATGGCTCTCTGCATAGGAAGAAGCCCTAACTAGGGCATATCAAAACTATTGTCCAAAACCTCGTGGAAAACCCTCAAACTTTGGCAATTTATCTCCTTGAGGACGCTGCCACTTAGGCTCCAAGAAACCGTGGTTCTATGCATTTTCTTCATTGATATACTAGGCCTTGCTACAGATCTTTGCGGCCCCAAATCTAGGGTTACCTCAGACTTGCGGTACCCTTCTTTCAGCCCTGTACTTGTTGCATTGGTCCTCTAAGGCATGCGGCATTACTCCATCTTTCCTCCAATGCTCATGACATACCAAAACAACCTTATTCTAGATGTTTTGGCCCTCTAATAAGGTATAGGAGTCTGCAGCTAGATCAAAGAAGTACCACTACTATGAGCCCAAAACTTTCGGCCCTTTTCCAAATGTCTCTTCCACTACTTGGATGCATAGACTTGCCCACTGAAACCCTCTCCAAACTCAACCAATATCCTCTTGTATGGCAACTCATTGACCAAAACTATGTGCCAAAGTCCTATTTTATGAGATTTTTTTTTTTGATTTGGTAACTAGCAAGGTTAGCAAGGTGTACGTGAGCTATTTTGCCTACAAACATAAGTAAATCAATATTTTTTGTTGTGATTCTCCTCACATGCATGGGTGGACTAATCTTGTTGTAGGCTCCAAATATCGTTGAAATCACCACCCAGCCCACGCACTGTTCGATGGCCCTTTTGTTTTCATCAGAGACAACAAACCGTAAGCTACCATGATTGGCAAAGCTATTGTATATAGTTGTTAGCCTGTGAGTCCACAACACACGCACACCCCCACATAACATGCCCTAGAGAGGAGGATGGTAAGGTCGAGCAAGCAGGAATATTGACCCTTCAACTAAGCAACCATTGTGTTAATGGACAAGACTACCGCCCTGTGACCTCTATGATTTTGGGTGTTGATTAAATTTAAAATATGCTTAGATCTCTCTTACAAAAAAATGTATTTCTCTTATGATAACATTGGTTGCATTATTCCTAGTAGAATAACATCTAGTTTAGAAAACTTATATATTTTTAGATATAGCATAGAATATAAATGGACTGGAATCAAGTTGGATGTCAAGTTCGTGCCTTCAACTCTCTTGTTTAGCTTTTATTAGAATTGTAATATTTTAATTTTTAGTACAAAAGATGGATACATGAAATACAAAATGGATTATCCCACTTTATATAAAAAAAATCAAAGACAAGTATGTTTCATATTATGATTAATTATTGCATTCAATTCTCCAATTTAAATTGTATATTGATTCTAATATCTTATTATGTATCTGTTGTAGATGTCTTCTTCTCGTCAGCACGAGTAAGTGGAATACAAAATGGAGTGTTTATCGTTATATAACAAACTCTAGAGGAGGTGTGTTTTCTTTTATGAATAATTATTGGTTTTGAAATATGCTTACCATTTCTATCCATGTTTGGATTTTAATTTTAACCACCCCACTTTTTTTCCTTTTAGTTGAGGTATATAACTCTAGAGGAGGTGTGTTTTCTCTTATGAATAATTATTGGTTTTGAAATATGCTTACCATTACTATCCATGTTTGGATTTTAATTTTAACCACCTCACTTTTTTTCCTTTTAGTTGAAGAGAGGACAATGCAGTAGAGATAATGTGCAAAGGGGAAGTTTGCAATTTTTTGTTTGTCGTTGTCTACATGTTTTGTTTTTGTTGAGTTTGAGCATAGTCATGCTTTTTGTTGTACTCGTTTAGCTTTGTTTTCCATTTTTTTCTCATTTCTTGTAGTTTGGTCATGGTTTTGTTTATTGGACGTGCAATAGGAAGGGAAGGCAACAAGGAGAGAAAATCAAAGAGATAAGATAGTGGTTATCATTCAAAGAGATAAGATGGTGGTTATCATTCATAAATGAAGGTGAATCACCTTAACTATATGCAATGCATTTCACTCACAATTTTCTTTCACTCATTTGTGAATCAATTTGCTCGCTTTTCAATTTATAATATGTTTTATATGTGGTCTCACACTAAACTATATTGATTTGCTTTGTGTAGTAAAATAGTGAGCGACCACAATTGTATAGTCTTTGAAGGTCAAGGTGAAGATACCCTCGACATTCTACCAATGTAGCATGGACGATTGGTGCACCATATTTTTTTCCTACATAAGAATATTGTCCTTTAATTGACTGAAATATTTGTTTTTTTGCAATCAATTTATGCTTTTGTCATGGCTTTAGGGGAGTATGATCTTGTTAATGGGTGTGAGGTTTGAGATTTTCCAAGAACTTTGATATAGAATAACGAGAAATGTTATATTGAGGTTCACAATTTCAGGGCTTATTGTTCATGGTTGTTGTTGTTATAACTTGAGGCAAGGGAAAACAGGTATACGTATGATTAATTTATCACTTTGTATGTTTGTTATTCATTTTCTCTTGTGGTTTATTTGTGATCTCATATATAATAACTTTGTGCAGTGAGTGACTATAGTTGCAATAGTTGCAGGGAAATGTATATTGAGGTTCACAATTGCAGGGCTTATTGTCCATGGTTGTTGTTGCTATAACATTAGCCAAGGGAAAACAAGTATGTGTATGAGTAATTTATCGCTATGTATATTTGTTATTATTTTTCTCTCGTGGTTTATTTGTGATCACATATATAATAACTTTTTGCAGTGAGTGACAATAGTTGCAGTGTCTAGGATGGTGCAGTGTATGTTTTCTTGCTCCACATCACATGCACACCCCCACACTATGTGCATTGTAGATGAGGTAGGTAAGGTTGAGCATGCAAGCATACTAACCCTTCAACCAATCAATCATCGTGTTAACATAAAACACTAGTACCTTGTGGACCCTTGGATTTTTGGTGTTCAATATGTTTAGATATGCTGAGATTCATTTTCCAAAAAATTTACATCTTATGAAAACATTGTTTGTATTACTCGTAGTAGAAGCACATCTAGTTTATAATATTTATATTTTTTTGAGATATAGCAGAGAATATAACTAGACTCGAACCAAGTTGCATGACAAGTGCATACCTTCAAACTCTCTAGTTTAAATTCTATTAGAAAACTAATATTTAATTGTATATCTAGTGCACATGGCTTGTTCCATTGAGCATGAATACATGAAATACGAAATGGACTCTCCCCTTTTAGATAACAATCTGAAAGAAATGTGTTTCTTATTACAATTAATTATTGCGTTCGACTCTTTAGTTTAGCTTATATAATGATTCTAATATCTTATTTTGTGTCTGTTGTAGATGGCATGTTTTGATAAGCATGAGCAAGTGGAATACAAGAGTGTCCATCGTTATAAAACAAACCCTAGGGGAGGTGCGTTTGTGTTCGACTCTTTAATTTAACTTATATAACGAATCTAATATCTTATTCTGTGTCTGTTGTAGATGGCATGTTTTGATGAGTACGAGCAAGTGGAATACAAAAGAGTGTCCATCGTTATAAAACAAACCCTAGGGGAGGTGCGTTTCCAATTATGAATAATTATTGGTTTTGAAATATGCTTTCCATTACTAATTGTTTGCATATTTTAACCTTATTCAAACAAACCCTAGGGGAGGTGCGTTTCCAATTATGAATAATTCTTGGTTTTGAAATATGCTTTCCATTATTAACTATGTGCATATTTTAACCTTATTCAACTTGTTTTTTTTTCCTTTCAGCAGTGGAGAGCACATTGTAGGAGAGATGACGTGCAAAGGGGATATTTGCAATTTTTCTTTGTTCTTGTTTGCATGTTTTATTTTCTGAGGTTGAGCATGGCCATGCTTTAAGTTGTACTCATTTTTCTTTTTTTTTTGCTCATTTTTTGTAGGTTGGTCTTGGTTTCAATTGTTGGGTGTGTTGTACTCGTTTTCCTTTGTTTTTCGTTTTTTTTCACGTTTTTTGTAGTTTGGCCTTGGTTTCATTTGTTGGGGGTGGAAAAGGAAATAAAGGAAGCAAACAAGATAGAAATGAAGGAAGCAGACAAAGAAAATGGAAGTTATTGTTCATAAATGAAGGTGAGTTATCATACCTATATGCAGTGCATTTCACTTAAAATTATCTTTTGCTAATTTGTGGCTCCACTTGTTTGTTATTCAATTTATTATGTGTTATTTGTGCTCTCATAATCAACTATATTGATCTTCTTTATGTAGTGAACGACTACAATTGTATAATTTAGAAATGAAGGAAGCAGATAGAGAAAATGGAAGTTATTGTTCATAAATGAAGGTGAGTTATCATACGTATATGCAGTGCATTTCACTTAAAATTATCTTTTTCTAATTTGTGGCTCCACTTGTTTGTTATTCAATTTATTATGTGTTACCTGTGCTCTCATAATCAACTATATTGATCTTCTTTATGTAGTGAACGACTACAATTGTATTATTTACAAAGGTTAAGTAATTTACAAAGGTTAAGTGGTGAAGATACACTAGAAATTGTACAAACTTGGCACAAAGGATGGGTGAGCCATACTTTTCTCCTACAAAATACTATAAAATACTATCGTCCTTTAATACACTGAAATATTTTCTTTTTGCACAACGATTTATCTTATTGTAATGGTTTCGAGGTAGTATGATCTTGTTCATGTGTGAGATTCAAGAATTTTTCCTAAAACTTTGATATGGAAGAATAGAAAATTTATACTTGAGGTTCACAGCTTTAGTGCTTATTTTTCATAATTGTTGCTACTAAGCTTTTTGATTTTTCCACGACACTCAAGAATTTGGTTAGAGTCGAAAATAAAAAACACAAACGCACTCAAACACTCAAATTCGACAACATTTCTACTTTGCATAGTGAAATAACATACATTACTGAATCAACTAGTGCTCATGACAATTTTTAACTTTTTTACCCTTTACTTGTTATATTACATACTATAATACAACAATCAACTAGTGCACATGACAATTTTTAACTTTTTTACCCTTTACTTGTTATATTACATACTATAATACAACAATCTTAGGGCTTTCGTAATAGGGATCATCCCCCTTACACACAACCTTGATACAAGGACACATCTAGGGTTTGGTGTCAACTACTATGACCACCAATCTACCCTAAACAAAATACACTTGACCTACTTGTTGACAACACACACTATAAACCTTTCAGTCCACGTACCTTGAACACAAATGGTGGGTCCTCTTGCCTCCGAATCTATTGATCATTGCACTTGCATATTCAACTGCCACTATGAATGATCATAACTCCTTTTGTGCCATTTAACTTTGGCTCACGGATCTGCTGACTAGCAGCCTTCGTGCGCCTTTAAGCAGTCTGCTCCTTGGGTCTTCTAGATCGTCCCTCTTGTCAACCATGTGGCTCCTTTCATAAGTTGAACTAGGGCACCATTACTCTACCTGGTATCAAATCATTGATTCCTTGCATGAACACTGTACTTGAGGTCTTCTAGACTAGCCACTTGTCCACGTTTTGGATGTTCCGGAATGTTTCTCCTAGGGCACACCAGGCTTAATCCTCTTGGCTTCCTTTTTATCCTTCAAAGCTCAACTCTTAAATCTTAGGGCTTCCAAGACTGCCCTTTCTTTTGCAATTTGTATCCTTAAATTTTCCAGATCTAGGGCTTTTCCAAACAACCCACCAACAATGATAAAATGCATTCTAAAGGGCTTCCAAAATTACCCATACTTAATCAACACCATGACTAATCTAGGGCTTCCAAGATTGACCTTTCTTCTGCAATTTGTCTCCTTAAATTGTCCAGATCTTGGGTTATTCCAAACAACCCAAGAACAATGACAAGATGCGTTCTACATCCCTATTCTTACGGCTAATTGCAATTGTTGTTCGAACCTTTGAACAAACATTCTCTTTTTCTTTACTACATCAACCTTCTCGCTGTCCTTCCATCTCGAACTTCTACCCACAACAAATATTCATCTGCCTCCCTTTCTAGGGTATCGACCCTCTTCATTCATCACAGACCTAGGCTATTCTTTCACTTAGATCTGTACACACAATAGGATGGCTCTCTGCATAGGAAGAAGCCCTAACTAGGGCATATGAAAACTATTGTCCAAATCCTCGTGGACAACCCTCCAATATCTCTTTGAGGACACTGCCACTTAGCCTCCAAGCAACCACAGCTAATGCATTTCCTTGATTGATATACTAGGCCTTGCTACAGAACTTTGCAGCCCCAAATCTAGGGTTACCTCAGACTTGCGGTACCCTTCTTCTAGCCTTGTACTTGTTGCATTGGTCCTCTAAGGCACGCGACGTTAGTCCATCTTTCCAAAATCCTCATGGCATACCAAAACAACCTTATTCTAGGTGTTTTGGCCCTCTAATAAGGTATAGGAGTCTGCATCTAGATCAAAGAAGTACCACTACTATTAGCCTAAAAATTTCGGCTCTTTTCCATGAGTCTCTTCCACTGCTTGGATGCACAAACTTTCCCACTAAAACCCTTGCGAAACTCAACCAGCATCCTCTTGTATGGCAACTCATTGATGAAAGCTATGTGCCAAAGTCCTATTTTATGAGATTCATTTTGTCTAATTTGGTAACTAGCAAGATTAGCAAGGTGTACGAGAGTTATATTTCCCACAAACATAAGTAAACCTATGTTTTTTGCAGTGATTCTCCTCACATGCATGGGTGGCCTAATCTTGTTGTAGGCTTCAAATATCGTTGAAATCACCACCCAGCCTGTGCACTGCTCCATGGCCCTTTTGTTTCATCGGAGATGACAAACCGTAAGCTACCATGATTGGCAAAGCTATTTATTTAGTTGTCAACCTGTCACTCATAGACCAAAAAGTATGAAGAATGATAGCTTTCATACCCAACTGAAATTCTTTCATATTAGATTATTCCCTCTGCCAATATTTAAATATATGCCCATCCATTCCAAATAGGATCATCGCCAATGGGATTTATATCGAAATTTATGTCAAACTCAGTGCCAAATGTTTCCACAATTTCCAGATAGAAAATGTTGTTGAAAAGTGTAACACGTTCGGTCTTCAAAATGACATGTAATTTCGATTTTATGTAATTGATGAAAAGAAGGAAATAAAATTATTTTTGTAGCACTTGATCATGGAATTTTATTTTAGTTAAGGTTCAGTTAAATATATGCCCATCTATCCACATAGGATCATCGCCAATGGAAATGGCCTCGGAGTGACCGGAATCCATCCGGAAAAGTTGGGGTTCTTTAGTAGTTGTTGTTTGTTTCCTTTTTATTTTAGCTTGTTTTATTTATTTATTGTAATTTTGGATATATAATTTGCAGTTGTATTTTATGTAGTAATGATTGACGAGTAACTAAGAGTTAATTTTGTTCCACTGTCTACAACGAGTATTCCACCACAGGCAGGCAGGCAGCTAATGGGATTGTTATGAATAATGACATTGGCAATACAAATCTAGAAGAAGCCGCTGCTTGTATAGCTCACTTAGAATGATTCCTATGTGATGTCTACTTCCGGTGCCAAGTTCTCCTTATTCAATATGATGACATTTAAGGTAAGAGAGCCTTTTACCTAAAGAGCAGTTTCATTTCAATGTTTCTGACGATATATATATAATTTCAGTTTTGATACATTGGTCTGCTTAAGGTTTGTTATCTAATGTCTCATCTTTGATTTTCAAATTATGAGCGTAACGAGGTTCACTTCAGGATCACTCTAGGTTCTTGTGTAATGTTCCTAGCTATAGGCTAAGAATTCAAAGGCTCCCAATTTATCTAAATCATTGGTTTCATGGGGATACTAATTAGTGATTTATTGCAGATCATTACAACTCTCATGCCACCCCTTAAGCCACATTTCTCGCTGTCCACCCTTGGGACAATAACATCATTCCAATTGGCATGGAGGATTCATCAATTCAAATATACAAGAGTTGATGAGGTGATGTCTGTGAATATATCTTTGAATTTAAAATTTTTATCTTTTTTCTTCATTGTGTCACTTTTTTACCAAAAATGACCTAAGTGGCATGCTCTGAACTTGCTGCAATTTTTATAGGTAAAAACAAAGCTCAAAGGCCACTGAAAGGAAAGAAAATCACAGGCTTGGCTTTTTCACATGTTTTGAATGTGTTGGTGTCTTTTGGAGTTGATGCCCAGGTATATGGTTTCCTTGGTTTCTTTTATTAGTATATGTAGTTTGACTCCGTGATGTTCACTTTAAAGTTTACATAAATTGTATATGGTTTCTTTTATTAGTATATGTACTCTGACTCCGTGATGTTCACTTTAAGGTTACATAAATTGTATATGGTTTCTTTTATTAGTATATGTACGGACTCCGTGACGTTCACTTTAAAGTTTACATAAATTGTATATGGTTTTTTTTATTAGTATATGTGCTCTAACTCCGTGATGTTCACTTTAAATTTTACATAAATTGTATATGGTTTCTTTTATTAGTATATGTAGTCTGACTTCATGATGTTCACCTTAAAGTTTACATAAATTTACCGAGTAGAAATGTTCATGTACTCACAACCACGTCTTTTGGTAGTTATGTCTCTGGGGCATAGATGGTGGGATAAGCGAAATTCAAAATTTGTACCAGTACAGCTAGGAAGATCACCACCACCAGTGGGGATACAAGAGTACAGTCTCATAAGATCAAATTCATTTGTTGGTTGTACATGAGAACCAACTTGCTATATATGATGCTTCCAAGTTGGAGCGCTTCCTCTATGTAATTACTTGTAAGCGGTTTTGAATTCAAACATAAAGAGTTATATAATATCGCTTACCTTTTGTATCTTATTGGATGACCTTGTTACATGGTTGCATTGCAGTGGTCTCCTCATGATTCCCTATCTGTTCCTATTTCAAAGTGCTATATACACATGTGATAGGGTCCTAGTTTATGTGAGCTTTTGTGATGGTGCAGTTGGAGTGTTTGATGCAGAAAGCTTGAGACTTCACTGTCGCATTGCACCCTCTACAGGTAAATGAGCTCCTTCATTCGGTCATGGTTGATACATCTGTTTTTCAGATTTTCCTTTTGACAAGGCATATTATGATTTAATTTATTGTTTGGTTATTTATGCAGTAGTAATACCTATCCTCTAGTCGTTGCATGGTCCTTCATTCTTTCATGGTTGATACGTCTGTTTTTCAGATTTGCTGCTTACCTTCTGTATCTGATTGGATGACCTTGTTACATGGTTGCATTGCAGTGGTCTCCTCATGATTCCCTCTCCTCCTATTTCAAAGTACTCATGTGACAACGTCCTAGTTTATGCGAGTTTCTGTGATGGTGCAGTTGGAGTGTTTGATGCAGAAAGCTTGAGACTTCATTGTCGCATTGCACCCTCTACAGGTAAATGAGCTCCTTCATTCTGTCATGGTTGATACATCTATTTTTCAGATTTGCCTTTTGACAAGGCATATTATTTAATTTATTGTTTGGTTATTTATGCAGTTGTAATGCCTATCCTCTAGTCGTTGCATGCTCCTTCATTCTGTCATGGTTGATGTGTCTGTTTTTCAGATTTGCCACTTACCTTCTGTATCTGATTGGATGACCTTGTTACATGGTTGCATTGCGGTGGTCTCCTCATGATTCCCTCTCTCCTCCTATTTCAAAGTGCTATATATTCATGTGACAACGTCCTAATTTATGCGAGCTTCTATGATGGTGCAGTCGGAGTGTTTGATGCAGAAAGCTTGAGACTTCACTGTCGCATTGCACCCTTTGCATATTATTCATTTACCATCTGGTGCATTTGGAGTGTTTTATGCAGAAAGCTTGAGACTTCATTGTCACATTGCACCCTTTGCATATTATTCATTTACCATCGGGAATGAACAAGTAAATGAGCTGAGCTCCTTCATTCTATCATGGTTGATACATCTATTTTTCAGATTTGCCTTTTGACAAGGCATATTATGATTTAATTTATTGTTTGGTTATTTATGCAGTAGTAATGCCTATCCTCTAGTCGTTGCATGCTCCATTTTGTCATGGTTAAAAGGCATATTATGATTTAATTTATATTTTGGTTATTTATGCAGTAGTAATGCCTATCCTTTAGTCGTTGCATGCTCGTGCTCCTTCAGTCTGTCATGGTTGATGCGTCATGCTCGTGCTCCTTCATTCTGTCATGGTTGATGCGTCATGCTCGTGCTCCTTCATTCTGTCATGGTTGATGTGTCTGTTTTTCAGATTTGCCACTTACCTTCTGTATATGATTGGATGACCTTGTTACATGGTTGCATTGCACTGGTCTCCTCATGATTCCCTCTCTGTTCCTATTTTAAAGTGCTATATACTCATGTGACAACGTCCTAGTTTATGCGAGCTTCTGTGATGGTGCAGTTGGAGTGTTTGATGCAAAAAGCTTGAGACCTCACTGTCGCGTTGTCTCCTCATGATTCCCTCTCTGTTCCTATTTCAAAGTGCTATATGCTTATGTGACAATGTCTTAGTTCATGCGAGCTTTTGTGATGGTGCAGTTGGAGTGTTTGATGCAGAAAGCTTGAGACCTCACTGTGGCATTGCAAAGTGCTATATACTCATGTGACAACGTCTTAGTTTATGCGAGCTTCTGTGATGGTGCAGTTGGAGTGTTTGATGCAGAAAGCTTGAGACCTCACTGTGGCATTGCACCCTCTGCATATTATTCATTTATCATCGTGAATGAACAAGTGAATAGGTAAATGAGCTCCTTCATTATGTCATGGTTGATGCATCTATTTTTCAGATTTGCCTTTTGACAAGGCATACTATGATTTAATTTATTATTTGGTTATTTATGCATTAGTAATGCCAATGCCTATCCTCTAGTCGTTGCATGCTCCTTCATTCTATCATGCTTGATGCTCCTTCATTCTATCGTGCTTGATGAACAGGTGAACAGGTAAATGAGCTCTTTCATTCGGTCATGGTTGATACATCTATTTTTCAGATTTGCCTTTTGACAAGGCATATTATGATTTAATTTATTGTTTGGTTATTGGCGCGAACAGGTAAATGAGCTCCTTCATTCTGTCATGGCTGATACATCTATTTTTCAGATTTGCCTTTTGACAAGGCATATTATGATTTACTTTATTGTTTGGTTATTTATGCAGTAGTAATGCCAATGCCTTTCCTCTAGTCGTTGCATGCTCCTTCATTCTATCATGGTTGATGAACATGTGAACAGGTAAATGAGCTCCTTCATTCTGTCATGGTTGATACATTTATTTTTCAGATTTGCCTTTTGATGAGGCATATTATGATTTAATTTATTGTTTGGTTATTTATGCAGTAGTAATGGCTATCCTATGGTTGATAAATGAGCTCCTTCATTCTGTCATGGTTGATACATCTATTTTTATTTTGTTGATGAACAGGTGAACAGGTAAATGAACTCCTTCATTCTGTCATGGTTGATACATCTATTTTTCAGATTTGCCTTTTGACAAGGCATATTATGATTTAATTTATTGTTTGGTTATTTATGCAGTAGTAATGCCTATCCTCTAGTCGTTGCATGCTCCTTCATCTATCATGGTTGATAGATGAGCTCCTTCATTCTGTCATGGTTGATACATCTATTTTTCAGATTTGCCTTTTGACAAGACATTTTATGATTTAATTTATTGTTTGGTTATTTATGCAGTAGTAACGACTATCCTCTAGTCGTTGCATGCTCCTTCATTCTATCATGGTTGATACGTCTGTTTTTCAGATTTGCCTTTTGACAAGGGCATGTTATGATTTAATTTATTGTTTGGTTATTTATGCAGGAATAATGCCTATCCTCTGTTTTTCAGATTTGCCTTTTGACAAGGGCATGTTATGATTTAATTTATTGTTTGGTTATTTATGCAGGAGTAATACCTATCCTCTGGTCGCTGCATCACATCCATCCGAACCGAATCAATTATTTTCTATTGAGAGATGAGGAGTTCATGTTATTGAACCTTCAAAGCAGGGAAATGGGGTGTTGGACCAACCCCAGATAATGGAACTGTCGGATCAAATCGAACATTAAGTAACCAAGGTTCGGAACCACCCTCAAGGTAGTTCAATGGAAACATAAGAACAATTTGAAGTACACGCTTTCCTCGCTTTCTTGTTATGCAGACACACTTTTTCCATTTTGCAGCCAAATCCCTTCCCTCCTCATCGGTAGCGGGGAAACCCGCATTTATGGTTGATTGTACAGAGGAGTGGGATATGAGAATCTCTTTAGAGCGTTTTCCTCACATTCTTGTTATGCAGACACATTTTTCCATTTTGCAGCCAAATCCCTTCTCTCCTCATCGGTAGCGGGGAGACCCGCATTTATGGTTGATTGTACAGAGGAGTGGGATATGTGAATCTCATTAGAGTACGAGGGATTTGGCTGAAGCTTGAAAGAAAGCCAAAGTTGAAGGTTGTTATTTCTTGCCATGCCATGCCATGCCATCCCAATCCCAATGACGGGTCGCATACAATCATAGAAAAAAAATGCTCTTCTTATGCCTACACCAGCCTTGCCCCGTTGTCGCTTTGTTGTTGCGTCCGTGCTGGTATCTCCATGTGTGCCATGAGTTGTTTATGTGTTGTCACAGCTCTTCTACTACAAGCTAAGCTATTAGCAGGAGGTTTTGAACTTATAGTAGGAGATGCTTATTAAATAATCGAGTTACCTAAAGAGTAGTTTGCAAATTGTACCCAATGATTACAAATTGTGCGCAATGAATAGTTTTTATAAATTCTTTGTCTAATTAAAAGACAACTTTGCTTATCAAAGTTGGTGTAATAATTCTTGGTTTAGAAATTCAATTATTAGTTTTGACAAATTCTTTGTCGAGTTACCTAAAGAGTAGTTTACAAATTGTGCACAATGAATAGTTTTTACAAATTCTTTGTCGAGTTATAGTTTACAAACTTACAAATTCTTTGTCGAGTAATAGTTTTCAATTAAAATTAAAGGTTGAACTTAAAATTAAAAGTGAGTTCAAAGTTAAAAGTGAGTTCAAAGTTATTTATGAAATGCGTTATTCTTTTCTATTAAAATTAAAAGTTGAACTTAAAATTAAAAGTGAGTTCAAAGTCATTCTCTTCTTTTAAAATTCAAATTTATTTACTTAATTCTATTAAAATTAAAAGTGAGTTCAAAGTTATTTATGAAATGCATCATTCTCTTCTTTTAAAATTCAAATTTATTTATGAAATGCATTATTCTTTTCTATTTAAAGTGAGTTCAAGTTATTCATTTATGAAATGCATTATTCTCTTCTATTTAAAGTTCAAAGTTATTTATGAAATGCATTATTCTTTTCTATTTAAAGTGAGTTCAAGTTATTCATTTATGAAATGCATTATTCTTTTCTATTTAAAGTGAGTTCAAGTTATTCATTTATGAAATGCATTATTCTCTTCCATTTAGAGTTCAAAGTTATTTATGAAATGCATTATTATTTTCTATTTAAAGTGAATTCCAGTTATTTATTTATGAAATGCATCATTCTCTTCTATTTAGAGTTCAAAGTTATTTATGAAATGCATTATTATTTTATATTTAAAGTAAGTTCAAGTTTTTCATTTATGAAATGCATCATTCTCTCTTCTATTTAAAGTGAGTTCAAAGTTATTTATAAAATGCATTACATATATTTTAAAACTTTGAACTTTAAAATTAAAAGTTGAACTTAAAATTAAAAGTGAGCTCAAAGTTATTTATGAAATGCATTATTCTTTTCTATTTAAAGTGAGTTCAAATTTATTTATAAAATGCATTACATATATTTTAAAACTTTGAACTTTAAAATTAAAAGTGAGTTCTAAGTTATTTATGAAATTATTCTTTTCTATTTAAAGTGAGTTCAAGTTATTCATTTATGAAATGCATCATTCTCTTTTATTTAAAGTGAAAAAAAGGTTTTCATTTATAAAATGCATCATTCTCTTCTCTTTAAAGTGAGTTCAAGTTATTTATTTATGAAATGCATCATTCTCTTCTCTTTAAAGTGAGTTCAAAGTTATTTATGAAATACATCCTTCTCTTTAAAGCGAGTTTAAAGTTATTTCTTTAAAGTGATTTCAAAGCTATTTTTGAAATGCATCATTCTCTTTGAAGTGAGTTTAAAGTGATTTCAAAGTTATTTGTGAAATGCATCATTCACTTCTCTTTAAAGTGAGTTCAAAGCTATTTGTGAAATGCATTATTCTCTTTAAAAAAAAGTTCAAAGTTATTTGTGAAATATATCATTCTTTTTAAAGTGAGTTCAAAGTTATTTATGAAATGCATCACTCTCTTTGAAATGAGTTTAAAGTTATTTCTTTAAAGTGATTTCAAAGTTATTTGTGAAATGCATCATTCACTTCTCTTTAAAGTGAGTTCAAAGTTATTTCTTTAAAGTGATTTCAAAGCTATTTGTGAAATGCATTATTCTCTTTAAAAATAGTTCAAAGTTATTTGTGAAATGTATCATTCTCTTTAAAGTAAGTTCAAATTTATTTATGAAATGTATCATTCTCTTTAAAGTAAGTTCAAATTTATTTATGAAATGCATCACTCTCTTTAAAGTGAGTTCAAAGTTATTTATGAAATCACTCTTTTAAAGAGTTCAAAGTTATTTATGAAATGTATCATTATCTTTAAAGTAAGTTCAAAGTTATTTATGAAATACATCACTCTCTTTAAAGTGAGTTCAAAGTTATTTATGAAATGCATCACTCTCTAATGTGAGTTCAAAGCTATTTATGAAATGCATCATTCTCTTTAAAGTGAGTTCAAAGTTATTTATGAAATGCATCATTATCTTTAAAGTGAGTTCAAAGTTATTTATGAAATGCATCAATCTTTAAATTGACTTCAAAGTTATTTATGAAATGCATCCTTCAAAGTTATTCTAGAAATGAATTATGATATTTTTAATAATGTATTTAAATAAACTTTAATAATATATTTATATATTTTTTTTATATATTTCAAGTAATAAAATTATAAAAAAAAAAAATCTTAATATAATTTTCATACTTGAATTAGGTTGATTAAAGTTTGTAATTTCTTGATCCAAGATAAATTTTTGCTAGTAAGATGAGCATTGAGCATTATTATAATATATAATTTTTATACTTTCATTAGGTTGTAATTTTCTTTATCTAAGATAAATTTTTGCTAGTAATATGAGAGGATTATTATAATGGCTTTGTATTTATGGCCTTCGTGCTTTGTGAATGCAAGTATATTTGTGGGTTGGCTTAATATCAACAATCTTATTTTAATCCTTATTATAATGGCTTTGTGCTTGAATGCAAGTATATTTATTTGTCGATTGGCTTAATATCAACAAGGTCACTTTAATCCTTATTATAATAGCTTTGTGCTTAAACACAAGTATATTTGTGGGTTGGCTTGATATTAATAATCTCACTTTAATCTTTATTGTAATCTTCTCACCTTAATCCTTATTATAATGGCTTTGTGCTTGAATGCAAGTATATTTGTGGGTTGGCTTAATATCAACAATCTCACCTTAATCCTTATTATAATAGCTTTGTGCTTATGGGTTTTGTGCATGAACGCAAGTATATTTGTGGGGTGGCTTGATATCAATAATCTCACTTTAATCCTCTTACCTTAATCCTTATTATAATGGCTTTGTGCTTAATGCAAGTATATTTGTGGGTTGGCTTAATATCAACAATCTCACCTTAATCCTCATTATAATTGCTTTGTGCTTATGGGTTTTGTGCATGAACACAAGTATATTTGTGGGTTGGCTTGATATCAATAATCTCAGTTTAATCCTCTCACCTTAATCCTTATTATAATGGCTTTGTGCTTGAATGCAAGTATATTTGTGGGTTGGCTTAATATCAACAATCGCACCTTAATAATCCCTATTATAATAGTTTTGTGCTTATGGGTTTTGTGCATGAACGCAAGTATATTTGTGGGTTGGCTTGATATCAATAATCTCACTTTAATCCTCTCAGCTTAATCCTTATTATAATGGCTTTGTACTTATAGGCTTTGTGCTTGAATTCAAGAATATTTGTGGGTTGGCTTAATATCAACAATATCATCTTAATCCTTATGATAATAGCTTTGTGCTTATGGGTATCAATATTATAATGGCTTTGTGGGGTATCAAGTATGAAGTAATTTTATTACTTAAAATTACTTCATACTTGTATTGTAAAATTGAGCATTCAATTGCAATGCTTTAATTTGTTGTAATGTTTGGCATATAATGAAGAACCTCTTATCTGAATTAAAATACAATTTAATAATGAATATTAGTCCTTAAATTGCAGCAATTTTATATTAGATTTTTACAATTGGTTTGGGTGATGTTTTTTTTGGGCAATGACCCATGTCAAAAAAATTTATTGCGAAAAATATAATAAAATAATTATAACGCAACATAAAAATATCAATTATTATATTTCAAATTTTTATTTTTTTAAATAAGTACTAACAATAATAATGTAATTTAAACATAATATTAGTTACTTTATCTTTTTTTTATTACTTAAAATTAAGCATTCAATTGCAATGTTTGGTATATAATGAAGAACCTCTCATTTGAATTAAGATACAATTTAAGAACGAATATTAGTCCCTAAATTGTAGCAATTTTATATTAGATTTTTACAATTGGTTTGGGTGATGTTTTTTTTGGGCAATGACCAATGTCAAAAAAATTATTGCGAAAAATATAATAATTATAACGCAACATAAAAATATCAATTATTATA
Organism: Pinus albicaulis; assembly: GCA_034641835.2. NCBI lineage: Eukaryota > Viridiplantae > Streptophyta > Pinopsida > Pinales > Pinaceae > Pinus > Pinus albicaulis. The sequence continues at coordinate 539,245,875 of CM076570.1, forward strand.
TTTCAATTTTTTATTTTTTTAAATAAGTACTAACAATAATAATGTAATTGAAACATAATATTAGTTACTTTTCTTCTTTTATTACTTAAAATTAAGCATTCAATTGCAATGTTTTAATTTGTTGTAATGTTTGGCATATAATGAAGAACCTCTTATCTGAATTAAAATACAATTTAAGAATGAATATTAGTCCCTAAATTGCAACATATATTAGATTTTTACAATTGGTTTGGGTTGCATGGTTCATAATAATATTGTAATTTTATATTAGATTTTTACGATTGGTTTAGGTTGCATAGTTCATAGTAATGTTGTAACTTGCAATGTATTTGAATGTTTTTTATAATAATTAAAATACAATTTAAGAATGAATATTAGTCCCTAAATTGAAATATATATTAGATTTTTACAATTGGTTTGGGTTGCATGGTTCATAATAATATTGTAATTTTATATTAGATTTTTACAATTGGTTTAGGTTGCATAGTTCATAATAATATTGTAACTCGCAATATAATTGAATGTTTTTTTATAATAATATCAAATCAATACTATACATTGGACTTAAATTGAGTTATAAAAATGGACATTTTATTTTTATTTCTTCAAAGAAAAAAATAAAGTTTATATTTTAACTTCTTTGAAAAATAAAATTTATATTTTAAGTTTATAAACATCATTAAAGTCTAGTTGTTTGGAACATCAAAATTTAATTGAGAATGTAACCCAAAAAAACAAAACTAATAATATCAAAATGTCTAATATCCCCCCACTTCGTTTTCAAATAAGTACTTTGTTTTCAAATAAATATAAAATTGCTCTACCACTACAATTTTAAGTTAATGTTTTACTATATCTTCGATTTTAAGTTAATGTTTTAATAATAAGCATGCATATTAATGTTGTGTAATCAACCTATTCAATTTATAAATATTTTTAAGTTAATGTTTTAATAGTAAATATGCATATTAATGTTGTGTAATTAACATATTCAATTTTAAAATTCATTTTAAAATTTATCATAAATTGAAAACCTAAAATTTATTGCTAATTGAAAAATGTTTAATGTTTGATATAACCAGATGAGGTATTTATATTATTAATATTGAGTTAAAATGATATTACGAAAAATAAGTGTTAAATAGATAAATATCAAAATTAGGATGTTTTGAGTATTTTTATTGTTTTTTATTTATCAAATGAGGTATTTATATTATTAATATTTTGATTTATATTATTAATATTTTGTTAAAATGATATTACAAAAAATAATTGTATTAAATAGATAAATATCAAAATTAGGATGTTTTGAGTATTTTTATTGTTTTTTATTTATCAATATTTAAACAATGAATTGAATTCCACTTCTCCTTAATATTTGCTCATCCCCAATCCATTTCCATTTTTTATTTTAAATAACTTTAGTCTTTAATACCAACCACAATGTATTTTTAGGGGGTTTTCTAAAATTATTGCTTCATACAAGTCACATTATTGCATTGTATACTATTTTCAAGATGATTGTGTTTAGCTAACCACAACTTATCAATTTGTTTGTTCAGTCACTATTGTAATGTCTTACCATGTTGCAATTAATAACATGCATTGAATGATAGTGACAAAGTATTGAACAAGTTAATGATTTATCGGTGCAAGAAATATGGTTATATGGTGGATGCACAACACATGATTTTTTTCCTCTATTGCAAGATCACCCTTCAAGGTTGCAACCATATGATGATAAATCATAATCATCTATGTGATCCATCATAAAATGAATGTTATTCCTAATAATGATTAATTGGTTGAAAAATGTGATCCATGTGAATAGCATGTCCATCCTATAATAAAAACAAAGAGCATAAAATAAATATTATTCCTAATAGTGATCCATGTGAATAGTATGTCCATCCTAAGGAGCTTAAAATTGTTTTTTCTACTTCATTTTATTAATTGACTCTAGGAAACAAATTGCAATTTGTCATAAAATGAAAACCAATATTCATTCTTTATAACTTCACTAATTCTAATTGTTTCTAAACTCTATCCTCTTTGTATAACAAAAAGAAAGCATAAAATGAATATTAATTTTATTAATTATTAACTCTTGTTTTTAAACACTATCTTATTTGAATAAGTAAAACAAAGAGCATAAAATGAATATTACTTTTAATCATGATTAATTCTCCTTTCATACATTTAATTCAATTTTTAATCATATTTTTTTTAAATATTATGTCTAAACAAGTTAACATAATAAAATGAGAAATACACTAACAATATACATTCAAAACAACACTACAAACATTACTAATTTTGTCCATTTTAAATGGAACTCCATTCTTGAGAAAGTACTAAGAGTCAATGAATCATTATTACAGCAAATTGTTGAAGTCATTGCTCTCAAACACTTTGTGCTATAAAATTCATTTAAATTTGTAGTTTCAAACCTCTAATTGAAACATACCAATAATATATGAAAAGATTATGATATGTAACTATATATTTCCTCCTAATCCCAATAGCGCTTGGAAGATATTCTTTATATTTCACTGTTTTCTAAATTTTATTAGAAATACAAATTGATATCTCAACCTCTTACAAAGCATCCTTCCACCTTATACATATTCACTTTTAATTTTAAAATTTTCATAACAATATTAACGTCATTTTTTTATTATTTAATATTGATAAGGTAAATTGAAGCAAAACATTATTTATATAATTATAATTATAATAACGTTTGATATTAGGAAACAAGTTTCATAAAATATAATATAAAATATGATAGGAATTATTTATATAATTATAATAACGTTTGATATTAGAAAACAAGTTTCATAAAATATAATATAAAATATGATTATGACGACTTAATGTATAGTACCTTATACATTTGTATAACACAATTAACATTTTTTATTTTAAAAATTTTAAGATAAGAATGATTACTTATTAATAAAAAATAATCTTAATATTAAAATAAAATAAAAAAGAATGAAACAACATATAATTTTATATTTTATATTTGAAAAAACAAGTTTCATCCTTCCACCTTAAAATAAAAAGGTGAATGAAACAACATATAATTGAAAAAACAAGTTTCATCCTTGTATCTTATAGATTTATACATTTGTATAACACCATTAAAATTTGTACTCTTAATATTAAAATAAAAAGGGGAATGAAACTACATCTAATTTATAAAGTTCGATATTTGAAAAAACAAGTTTCATGCTGCCACCTTATACATTTGTATAACACAATCAACATTTTAATCTTAAAATTATAAAAAAAAAATTAAGATAAGAATGATTACTTATTAATAAAAAAAATTCATAATATCAAAATAAAAAGGTGAATGAAACCACATATAATTTATAAAGTTCTATATTTGAAGAAACAAGTTTCATAAAATATGATAAGAATTATGGCTATAACAAACTTATAGCAACCTTGGTACAAATTTATAACCTTCTTTCTCTCGCTGGCTTGGCTTTTAAAGGTTCTCTGAATTGAATAATTGTAGAAAAGGAAAAGTAAAACGCAAAGGATTAAATGGAGCAAATAATTCAAATTGACATATCATATGGATGTGCAGGTGTAATAATGTACCACATTAAATGGAGGAAATGATTCAAATTGAACGTGAAGGATTAAATGGAGGAAATAATTCAAATTGACATATCATATGGATGTGCAGGTGTAATGTACCACAGCTGGGATCATTCCTACAGTAGGGCTACAGTTTTGAGTTTGCACTATTCTGGAATTCTAACCCTACTACTAATTGCCACCAAGGAAGCAGACCAAAATGGCACTGAAGCCAGTCCCTCTTACATCTTACCCTGCACAGTAGGCAAGTAAGCGAACACGAGTAGCAATAACCGCAACCTGCCCTGCCCCGAAAATATAAGAATAACAGGGATCTGGGCTCTGGCAAAAAGCTTGTGCTGAAGCTCTTTCAGGTATCTGTAGAAATGCTTATCTGGATCGCTGGAGGCTTTGTGATCCACTTTTTAGTTTGGATGGATGACTATCTTTCACCTCTGCCCGTGTGCTGGGCTACATAAATAGCCTTTGGTCTTCTGGTTCGCAGGAAGAATCTTTTCACTGTTGTAATGGATCATTGAAGGGTTTTCATCTTCATTTTGTTTCGAAGATATCTGCCCAGAGATCCTGAGGACTGAAGGTTCTCTGTTAACATGCTCTGTTTCAAGCGAAACACTGATACATATCATTTTACTGTTGTAATACTTTCTTTATTATTAATAGAAGGAACAGATTTTTTCTGATTGAAGAAAAAATAATGCCGAATCGCCTCACAAGAAAAGCAATAGATGATGGCAAGATCAAGAAGTGCACAACACACCTGTGAATGGCAAGAACGCTGGCGCTGGAAATGCAGAACAACAATCTCTCGTGGAATTAAGGTCCAGAATGGAGGCCCGAATTAACAGAGGTCAATGCGGCCAATCAACAGCGGAAACATCAACAGAAAAACACAAACGCGCACCACAAAAATGGCTGGCGGTACCTAAGAACTGATAAATTCTCTGGCAGATAGGTTCTCAGCGGGGCAGAGAAGTTATAAACAAATAAGTTATCGACCGATAATTTATCACCTTATAACTTATCAGCCAATAAGTTATCAGCTGATAACCAATTGTACGATAACTTATCAGATGATAACTTATTAGACGATAGGTTATCAGATAACTTATCATATGATAGGTTATCAGCTGATAACTTATCAGACGATAAGTTATCAGCTGATAACCTATCATCTGATGATAATTTATCATATGATAGGTTATCAGCTGATAGGTTATCATCCGATAACCTATCAGCTGATAAATTATCAGATGATAACCTATCGTCTGATAACCTATTAGCTGATAACTTATCAGCTGATAGGTTATCGGATGATAACTTATCAGCTGATAGGTTATCATCCGATAACCTATCAGCTGAACCTATCATCCTATAACCTATCAGCTGATAAGTTATCGGATGATAACTTATCATCTGATAGGTTATAGGATGATAACCTATCGGATGATAACCTATCGGATGATAAGTTATCATCCGATAACCTATCAGCTGATAAGTTATCGTCTGATATGTTATCAAATTATAACTTATAAAACGATAAGATATCATCTGATAACATGCAGTAGATAAGATCTCATCGGATAAGTTATCCGAAAATAAGTTCTCTGCCGATGATAAGTAACCCACAGATAAGTTCTGTGCGATAATTTATCCGCAGATACAGACGTTGCATTCCACCTTCACAAGCAATAAGTTGATATTACAATGAACCTCGTTGGGAGCTGATCACTTGTGTTCCATCGACCCAGTTGATCTGACGACCCCTGATCCCACCACTTGTCGCACATCCAACGCGCATATCACGTAAGGGAGATGGGCAGGCTGGTCCATTTTATCTGTGCCACTTGGCAGGTTCTCGTTAGCCAGATCTGGGCGATTAGACCTTAGCCACTTGGCCACAAGATCTTAGCCAATGGATCTGTGCCACTTGGCCGCAAAATATTAGCCAATGGATCTGTGCCATTTGGCAGTGTCCCTGCCAGCTAGATCTTGGGCCATTGGATCTGCGACATTTGGCACCAGATCTCACATCTTCAACACTTTTCAGTGCCGTTAGCCACCGGATCTCGCCCATTGTATCTGGGTTCATTAGTTACTTCAATCCTGGGTAGCTTCATGTTTCAACGCAGACCGCGCTCAATGGCGGACCGCTAACGCAGTCGAGTACTTGAGCAGCAGGGTAGCTTCATGTTTCAACGCAGACTGCGCTCAATGGCGGACCGCTGACGCCGTCGAGTACTTGGAGCAGCAGGGTAGCCTAAATCAAGTCGAGATCTGCCAAACCTCCGTTGGCAGTTTCTGCTTTTTTGCAGAGACGTACTGACTTGATCTTCGAGGAAACTATCGCTCAACTTAAAGTGGGCTTTAGGGTCAGTTTTATCCGGCTCGAAATGATTACGCTATCCTGGTGACTATATGCTAAGATAGCGTTTACCGAGCTCAAAGAAATAGGAATTTTAGGCAATATTACCGAGCTCCAATTCTTATTTCTTTTTGGATGTTGGGGACCCTCCACTAACGAAAGCCACTCAAGGGTTAGGGTTATTCCCAAGTAGTATAGGAACCTGCCACTTGGCAGTGCTTTGGCCACAATATCTCGGCCATTTGATCTACGCCACTTGGCAATGCTTTGGCCACAATCCCACGTGGCTAGACAAACCACTTATCATCCATTGAGCGCCTAGATCAAACAGCTGGTAGGCCACTTGTCATCCATCGAGCACATCGAAGGGACCTTGGCAAGCCACTTGTCATCCATCGAGCACCCAGATTGAAGGGTGCCTTCGTAGGCCACTTGTCATCCATTGAGCACCCAGATCGAAAGGACCTTGGCAAGCCACTTGTCATCCATCGAGCACCCCGATCAAAGAGACCTTGGTAGGCCACTTGTCATCCATAGTGTCGAGACCTTGGTCACTTGCCATCCATAGAGTGCCCAGATAAGAGGGACCTTGGCAAGCCACTTGTCAGTGATTGAGCGCCTAAATCGAAGGGACTTTGGTAGGCCACTTGTCATCCATCGAGCACCTAGATCGAAGGGACCTTGGCAAGCCACTTGTCATCCATCGAGCACCCAAATCGAAGGGTGCCTTGGCAAGCCACTTGTCATCCATCAAACACCCAAATCAAAGAGGCCTTGGCAAGCCACTTGTCATCCATGGAGTGCCCAGATAAGAGGGACCTTGGCAGGCCACTTGTCATCCATTGAGCGCCCATATCAAAGGGGCATGATGAGCCTTATCAGGCCACTTGTCATCCATTGAGTGCCTAGATCAAAGGGACCTTGGTAGGCCACTTGTCATCCATCAAGCGCCCATATCAAAGGGGCATGCTAGGCCTTATCAGGCCACTTGTCATCCATCCACTTGTCAAGTCCCAATATCAAAGGGCATTGGGTAAGACACTTGTGACTCGTCACACATCCAGTGGCCTAATTGGAGGGACCTAAGCCTGCGACTTGTCCTCCATTGAGAGCCCTAGATTAGAGGGCCCTCAACCCACCACCTGTCATCCATCATGTGCCAAAGAGGACCTTGGACAGACCACTTGACACATATCCAACAACATGATCAAAGAGTGACCACACCACTTGTCACACATCTAGCAACCTAATCGAAGGGGCATGAGGCCGCCACTTGTTTCCCATCCAGTTCGTAGATTATAGGAGCATCAGCCTGCCACTTATAACCTAAACAACAAGCAAAGTGAAGGGACCTGAGCCCACCACCTGCTGCCCATCAAGAGCCAAGATCCAAGAGCCTTGAGCTATAGAAAGAATTGCAGCCATGGTCTTGAAATGGGCCTTGGAAGAAGGCTCACCTTTAGTCGTCAAAGGGCCGGGGAAGTGCATCGGGTATTCCCATCGGATATTTTATTTACAAAACCCATTGAGAACAAAAATGCCACTTATTAACCATTGAGGGCCAAAATCAATTGGGCCTAGGCAAGCCACTTGTCTCCCATTCAACGTCCAAATTTGAGGGCCCTAAACCAACCACTTATCACCCACTCAACCCATGGATCTGAGGGACCTAAGCAAGCCACTTGTTCACCATCGAGCACCCAAATCTAAGGGACCTGCATAGTGCACTAGTATAGGATCCTACCACTTGGAAATGCTATGGCCACAATATCTCGACCATTTGATCTGCGCCACTTGGCAGTGCTTTGGCCACAAAATCTCATCCATCAAGCGCCCAAATCCCAGGAACCTAAATAGCCCACTTCTCATCAATTGAACGCCTAGATCGGAAGGCCAGGTAGGCCACTTGTCATCCATTGAGCGCCCAGACCAAAGGGACCTTGGTAGACCACTTTTCATCCATAGAGTGCCCATATAAGAGGGACCTTGGCAGGGCACTTGTCGTCCATCGAGCACCTAGATCGAAGGGGCCTTGGTAGGCCACTTATCATCCATCGAGCGCCTATATCAGAGGGACCTTATCAGTGACATGCCATCCATCCACTTGTCAAGTCCCAAGATCAAAGGGCCCTAGGTAAGCCACTTGTCACACATCCAATGGCCTAATTGGAGGGACCTAAGCCTGCCACTTGTCCTCCATTTAGAGCCCCGATTAGAAGGCCATCAACCCGCCACTTGCCATCCATCATGCACCAAAGAGGACCTTGGACATACCACTTGTCACACATCCAACAACATGATCAAAGGGGAGTGACCCCACCACTTGTCACACATCCAGTGGCCTAATTGGAGGGACCTAATCCTGCCACTTGTCCTCCATTTAGAGCCCTGATTAGAGGGCCATCAACTCGCCACTTGCCATCCATCATGCGCCAAAGAGGACCTTGGACAGACCACTTGTCACACATCCAACAACATGATCGAAGGGGAGTGACCCCACCACTTGTCACACATCTAGTAGCCTAATCGAAGGGGAGTGACCCCACCACTTGTCACATATCTAGTAGCCTAATCGAAGGGGCGTGACCTCGCCACTTGTTGCCCATCTAGTTCGTAGATTAAAGGGACATGAGCCAGCCACTTATAACCCATACAACATGCAGATTCGAGGGGCCTGAGCCCACCACGTGTCGCCCATAGAGAGCCAAGATCCAAGGGCCTTGAACAGTCTTGAAATGGGCCTTGGAGGCTCATCTTTTTAGTCATTGAAGGGTTGGGGAAGTGCAATAGATATTCCCATTGGATTTTTTTTTTACAAAACATAGTTTTTTTAGACGTTTCCACCCAATGGCTACTTGATCTTTACCCACTGAGAACAAAGTTGCCACTTGTTGGCCATCAAGGGCCAAAAAAAAATGGGCCTAGGCAAGCCACTTGTTGCCCATTCAACGTCCAAATTTGAGGGCCCTAAACCAACCACTTATCACCCACTCAAACCTTGGATCTGAGGGACCTAAGCAAACCACTTGTTCACCATCGAGCACCCAAATCTAAGGGACCTGCACAGTGCACTTGTCCACCATCAAGCGCCCAAATCCAAGGGTGTCGAACAAGCCACTTGTTTCCCATCAAACACGCATATCCAAAGCCACTTATTTCCCATCAAACACGCATATACAAAGCCACTTGTCACCCATCAAGCCTACAAATCCCAGGGCCCTAAGCTTATTATTTGTCATCCATCAAACGCCTAGATACGAGCACCCTTATCCTACAACTTGTCACCCGTCACCCATCAAGTGCCCAGATCCAAGGGATGTGGATAGGCATCCATCGAGCACCCAAATCAGAGGGGCAAGCCACTTGTCATCCATAGAGTGTCCAGAGATTAGAGGGACTCAGACTCGAACAATCCATTTGTCATTCATCGAGAACCAAGATCAAAGGGCCCTAGGTAGGACACTTGTCACTCATTTAGTGGCCTAATTGGAGAGACCTAATTTTTCCACTTGTCACTCATCTAGTGGCTTAATTGGAGGGACATGTACTTGCCCCTTTTCCTCTATTGAGAGCCCATATCGAAGTGACGTGAGCTCATCACTTGTCATCCATCTAGAGCCCAAATCGAGGGCCATCAACTCACTTCTCATCCAAGAGGGACTAGATCCAAGGTCCCACGGCTCGCCACCTATCATCCAAGAGAATCCAAATCTGAGGGCCCTAAGCCTAGCACTTTTCATCCATCGAGCGCCCAAATTCGAGTACCCTAGGCATGCCACTTGTCACACATCCAACAACATGATCAAAGGGACGTGACCCTACCACTTGTCACATATCCAGCGGCCTAATCCGAGGGGCATGAACCTGCCACTTGTGACATATCCAGTGCCCGAGGGACATGACCTGCCAATTGTCACCCATCCAGTTCGCAAATTTGAGGGACCTGAGCCTACCAAGTGTCGCCCATTGAGAGCCCAAATCCAAGGGCCCTAACCTCGTCAATTGAAGGAGGCTTGGCAATCCACTTGTATCCCATCCAATGTCCAAATACAAGGGCCATGAACCAACCACTTGTCACCCACCCAACATCCAAACCTGAGGACCTAGGTAGGGCACTTGTCGCCAATCAAACGTCCAGATCCGAGGGCCTTGAACCAGCCACTTGTTTCCCACCCAGTGTCCAAATCTAAAGACCTAGGCAAGCCACGTATCCACCATCGAGTGCCCAAATTCGAGGGACCTAGGCAGGCCACTTTTCCACCATCAAGCGCCTTGATTCAAGGGCACTTGTCACCCATCCAACAGGGTGTAGCTATTTGAAATACCCATTTATCATCAACTCAATTCCAATTTGTATTTCTAATCAAACTTTCAAAAACAATGCATTGAAGGGGGATTTCAATTTAGAAAGTGGAAGACAAGTGAAATTTCAAGCTTGCCTCCTAATAGGTTGTAACCTTGTCTTGGATCCAACTATAGGTATATTGAAACAAACAAATAACCCATAAAAGCAGAAGTGGAGTATCGATATGGCACCTATTTAGCCTCCTTGTACTCTTTCGCTGCCTTGTGTGATTAGGAAAATTCGATATCTGGGCCCAACTATGGAACATAATAGTGATTGAAAATAACAAAGACAACACAATCTAGTTAGATCATGGCGTAATGCCCAACAACTAGACTTAGCAATCCTCACTGAAAGGCACCACAATTCGAACTCTTGGTGGAGATCCATGTTCACAAGTACAAAGGTCGAGTTCATCGGGATTGAACTTACCAATTAGTGTCAAACCACTTATGATCTCCATTGCAGGGACTGTGGCATTTTCTTAGAGCATGAAAATGTAAATGTCAAAGCCAATATCCCCTCCAACAAAGCCATACCAGGGAGGAACAACTCCAAGCATGGAAATGGTGTCCAGAACCGGATCCTAATACAAAAATGTGTTGAATCAATTTCACTCAAATAGCTACCATCTCCTTCCATAGGAAAGCCTTTAGTACCTTGGTCAAGGCCTCAAGATCAGCAACAAAGTTATTTCCATCCTAGAAGGATTCAAGAGTTAACTTGATCTCTCTCTTAGGGTCCATGCAAGGGTTTTTAACAATGTGGGAAGCCATTGCTTTCGAGCTTGAAAATTCCAATTTTCCTATAAGTGAGATCAAACCCTCAAATCATGATTAATTTCAATTTCGATTAGATTGTAAGATTAGAGGTCACAAGCAACATTATAATACATAAATCTGCAATCAATAAAGATTCAATGCAACATACAACAATGGTAAACAATAGCCACATTTCCTTTTCCCTTTTACAGCCATCTAAAAGCTCGACATTTGACAGACTAACACAGACTGATTAAAGAAAAGAAGCCATACCTTGACGAAAAAGGCGCTACAAACTAGAGACGGAGAGCGACTGAGTTTCCGATTTTCCTGTAAGTGAGATCAAACCCTCAAATCATGATTAATTTCAATTTCGATTAGATTGTAAGATTAGAGGTCACAAGCAACATTATAACACGTAAATCTGCAATCAATAAAGATTCAATGCAACATACAACAATGGTAAACAATAGCCACATTTCCTTTTCCCTTTTATAGCCATCTAAAAGCTCGACATTTGACAGAAAAACATACACTGATTAAAGAAAAGAAGCCATACCTTGACGAAAAAGGCGCTACAAACTAGAGACGGAGAGCGATAGAGTTTTCGTAAGTAGACAGATAGATTTATGTTCCTTCAAAGGCTTAGAGCAAACTATGATTGAATTGCATGTTGGAATGGAGCTTTGTAGATGCTCCAAAGCAAGAAGTGATGTTCCTTGCCAGCCATCAGATAAGTTATTCGATGGATAAGTGATGTTCCTTTTTGGTGTATAAGTTATACGGTAGATAAGTGAGGTTCCCTTTCGACATATAAGTTACAGGTCGATGAGTAAGTTTCCTTTTTAGTGGATAAGTAATTAGGTGGATAAGTGATGTTCCTTTTCAAGGGGCAAGTTATCGCGTTGATAAGTTATTAGGCGGAGAAGTAATGTTCCTTTTCAAGTTATCAAAGGATAAGTGAGTCTCCTTTTCGGAGGATAAGTTATCAAGAAATAAGTTAGTATGTGGATAAATGAGGTTCCTTTTCAATGGATAAGTTATTGGCGGATAAATAATGTTCCTTTTCGACAGATAAGTTATTTGTTAATTTATTGGTGATAAGCTATTTGTTAGGGATAAGTAATCAACATATAAGTTATTTGTTAAGGATAAGTTATCAGATATAAGTTATATGTTAGGGATAAGTTATCAACTATAAGTTAGCTTTTAGGGATAATTTAACACCAAATAAATTATCGATTCAAGATAATTTATTGGATAAGTAATGTTCCCTTTTGGGAGAGAATTTATTTGTCAAGTTATCTATTAAGAATAAGTTCTCAATGAAGTGACGATCCTTTTTTTGGAATCAATGATCGGATAAGGTACATCACTTCAAGGACAAGTTATCGAATAAGTAATGTTCCTTTTCAACATATAAGTTATTTGTTAGGGATAAGTTATCTGTTAAGGATAAGTTATTGGATAAGTGATGTTCATTTTCGTGGAATAAGTTATTGGATAATGTATGTCACTTGTATGCTAGATAATTTATCCATCGAAGGGGAACATCATTTAACCACCTAATAACTTATGTGTTGTATAACTTACATCGAAAAAGGCAATCGTAGATCCGAGGACCTTGAGCCCTCCACTTGTCACCCATCAATCGCCTAGATCCAAGGACCCTAAGTCTGCCACTTTTGACCCATCAAGAGGTCAAATCTGAGGACACTAAACCTGCCACTTGTTTCCCATTCAACACCCAAATTCGAGGGCACCAAGAGGGGCACTTATCGACCATCGAGTGCCCAGATCTGAGGGCCTTTGAACATGGCATTTGTCACTCATCCAATGGGATGATCCAGAAATCTTAATGCTGCCACTTGTCAACATGTTTAACTGCTAAGATCGTGGTATTTATTAATTATATGTAAAGGTAAAAAAATCCCACTTGAGGATTTTGGTCCAATATTGAACCTTGAATATGTAAGAGCTTTGAATCTCGAATTGAGAATATGCATTTTTATATTACAATATTTTGTGAGTTTCAATTATTGTCACTATTTGATAGATTCCACGCTAACATTTAAGCTAAATGCATTGTTGATTAGCATTTCCTTATAGATCTTTTGTGGGTTTAAATTATTTCCATTATTTGATAGATTTCACACTAGCATTTAAGCTAAATGCATTGTCGATTAGCATTCCATGGCCAAAAGCATGAGTTGTATTTACTAAAAATTCAATACATGAAAGCAAAGATATATTATGTTTTATTAAAACCATACAAAATCCTTCATTACAGATCGCAATTTGCGATTGAAATAGGTGGGCATGCTTAGAGCATATAAATTGTGAAGGGCACAAATTACAACTAAAATAAGGAAGTAGAAAAAGAAAAAACTTACAAAACTTGGAGAAGAGCAGGACCATCACAATGGAGAAGACGAGTGTAATGACACCACTAGATATATTCCCACTATAGAAATCCTCATTGATATTTGGAATTTCATCCATCTATCGAAGATTATTGATTCGGTGTATTTTTACCTCCTAAATACCTTACATTTTTAGTAACCCAAACAACAAGTAGAGTGAAGGGGCCTGAGCCCACCACCTCCTGCCCATCGATTCAAAATAATTTAACGGATAAGTAATGTTCCCTTTTGGGAGAGAATTTATTTGTCAGGGATAAGTTATCTATTAAGAATAAGTTTTCAAAGAAGTGACGATCCTTTTTGTGGAATTAGTGATCAGATAAGGTACATCACTTCAAGGACAAGTTATCGAATAAGTAATGTTCCTTTTCAACATATAAGTTATCTGTTAGGGATAAGTTATATGTTAAGGATAAGTTATTATATAAGTGATGTTAATTTTCGTGGAATAAGTTATTGGATAATGTACGTCACTTGTATGCTAGATAAGTCATCCATCGAAAGGGAACATCATTTAACCACCTAATAACTTATGTGTTGTATAACTTACATCGAAAAAGGCAGTCGCAGATCCGAGGACCCTGAGCCCTCCACTTGTCACCCATCAATCGCCTAGATCCAAGGACCCTAAGTCTGCCACTTTTGACCCATCAAGAGGTCAAATCTGAGAACACTAAACCCGCCACTTGTTTCCCATTCAACACCCAAATTCGAGGGCACCAGGAGGACGACTTATCGACCATCGAGTGCCCATATCCAAGGGCCTTGAACAGGGCATTTGTCACTCATCCAATGGGATGATCCAACAATCCTAATCCTGCCACTTGTCAACATGTTTACGTGCTAAGAAAGTGGTATTTATTAATTATATGTAAAGGTAAAAATCCCACTTGAGGATTTTGGTCCGATATTGAACCTTGAACATGTAAGAGCTTTGAGTCTCGAAATGAGAATATGCATTTTTATATTACAACAATCTTACAAATATTTTGTGAGTTCCAATTATTGCCACCATTTGATAGATTCCACGTTGACATTTAAGCTAAATGCATTGTTGATTAGCATTTCCTTATAGTTCTTTTGTGGGTTTCAATTATTGCCACTATTTGATAGATTTCACATTGACATTTAAGCTAAATGCATTGTCAATTAGCATTCCATGGCCAAAAGCATGATTTGTATTTACTAAACACTCAATACATGAAAGCAAAGATATATTATGTTCTATTAAAACCATACAAAATCCTTCATTACAGATCGCAATTTGGGATTAAAATAGGTGGGCATGCTCAAAGCATATGAATTGTGAAGGGCACAAATTACAACTAAAATAAGGAAGAAGAAAAAGGAAAATCTTACAAAACTTGGAGAAGAGTAGGACCATGACAATGGAGAAGACGAGTGTAATGACACCACGAGATATATTCCTACTGTAGAAATTCTCATTGATATTTGGAATTGCATCCATCTATCGAAGATTATTAATTAGGTGTATTTTTACCTCCTAAATACCTTCATTTATATTAAAAATATGCTCCTTATAACCCAAACAACAAGTAGAGCGAAGGGGCCTGAGCCCACCACCTGTCGCCCATCGATTCAAAAGAATTTAACAGATAAGTAATGTTCCATTTTGGGAGAGAATTTATTTGTCATGGATAAGTTATCTATTAAGAAAAAGTTTTGAAAGAAGTGACGATCCTTTTTGGAAATTCAGTGATCGGATAAGGTACATCACTTCAAGGACAAGTTATCGAATAAGTAATGTTCCTTTTCAACATATAAGTTATCTGTTAAGGATAAGTTATTGGATAAGTGATGTTCATTTTCGTGGAATAAGTCATTGGATAATGTACGTCATTTGTATGATGGATAAGTTATCCATCGAAAGGGAACATCACTTAACCACCTAATAACTTATGTGTTGTATAACTTACATCGAAAAAGGCAGTCGCAGATCCGAGGACACTGAGCTCTCCACTTGTCACCCATCAATCGCCTAGATCCAAGGACTCTAACTCTACCACTTTTGACCCATCGAGAGGTCAAATCTGAGGACACTAAAATCGCCACTTGTTTCCCATTCAACACCAAAATTCAAGGGCACCAGGAGGGCCACTTATCGACCATCGAGTGCCCAGATCTGAGGGCCTTGAACAGGGCATTTGTCACTCATCCAATGGGATGATCCAACAATCCTAATCCTGCCACTTGTCAACATGTTTATGTGCTAAGATCGTGGTATTTATTAATTATATGTAAAGGTAAAAATCCTTGAGGATTTTGGTCCAATATTGAACCTTGAACATGTAAGAGCTTTGAATCTCGAAATGAGAATATGCATTTTTATATTACAACAACCATACATATATTTTGTGAGTTTTAATTATTGCCACCATTTGATAGATTCCACGTTGACATTTAAGCTAAATGCATTGTTGATTAGCATTTCCTTGTAGATATTTTGTGGGTTTCAATTATTGCCACTATTTGATAGATTTCACACTAACATTTAAGCTAATTGCATTGTCAATTAGCATTCCGTGGCCAAAAGCATGATTTGTATTTACTAAACATTCAATACATGAAAGCAAAGATATATTATGTTTTATTAAAACCATACAAAATCCTTCATTACAGATTGCAATTTGGGATTGAAATAGGTAGGCATGCTCAGAGCATATGAATTGTGAAGGGCACAAATTACAACTAAAATAAGGAAGAAGAAAAAGGAAAAAATAAAACTTGGAGAAGAGAAGGACCATCACAATGGAGGAGACGAGTGTAATGACACCACCAGATATATTCCTACTGTAGAAATCCTCATTGATATTTGGAATTGCATCCATCTATCGAAGATTATTGATTAGGTGTATTTTTACCTCCTAGATACCTTCCATTTATATTAGAAATATGCCCCTTATAACCCAAACAACAAGCATAGCGAAGGGGCCTGAGCCCACCACCTGCCACCCATCGATTCAAGAAAATTTATTGAATAAGTAATGTTCCCTTTTGGGAGAGAATTTATTTTTCAAGGATAAGTTATCTATTAAGAATAAGTTTTCAAAGAAGTGACGGTCCTTTTTGTGGAATCAGTGATCGAATAAGGTACATCACTTCAAGGACAAGTTATCGAATAAGTAATGTTCCTTTTCAACATATAAGTTATCTGTTAGGGATAAGTTCTCTGTTAAGGATAAGTTATTGGATAAATGATGTTCATTTTCGTGGAATAAGTTATCTAATAATGTATGTCACTTGTATGCTAGATAAGTTATCCATCAAAAGGGAACATCATTTAACCACCTAATAGCTTATGTGTTGTATAAATTACATCGAAAAAGGCAGTTGCAGATCCGAGGACCCTGAGCCCTCCACTTGTCACCCATCAATCACCTAGATCCAAGGACCCTACCACTTTTGACCCATCAAGAGGTCAAATCTGAGAACATTAAACCCGCCACTTGTTTCCCATTCAACACCCAAATTTGAGGGCACCAGGAGGGCCACTTATCGACCATCAAGTTCCCAGATCCGAGGGCCTTGAACAGGGCATTTGTCACTCATCCAATGGGATGATCCAACAATCCCAATCCTGTCACTTGTCAACATGTTTACGTGCTAATATTGTGGTATGTATTAATTATATGTAAAGGTAAAAATCCGACTTGAGGTCGGATTTGAACCTTGAATATGTAAGAGCTTTGAGTCTCGAAATGAGAATATGCATTTTTATATTACAACAACCTTACAAATATTTTGTGAGTTTCAATTATTGCCACCATTTGATAGATTCCACATTGACATTTAAGCTAAATGCATTGTTGATTAGCATTTCCTTATAGATCTTTTGTGGGTTTCAATTATTGCCACTATTTGATATATTTCACACTGACATTTAAGCTAAATGCATTGTTGATTAGCATTCCATGGCCAAAAGCATGATTTGTATTTACTAAATATTCAATACATGAAAGCAAATATATATTATGCTTTATTAAAACCATACAAAATCCTTCATTACAAATCGCAATTTGGGATTGAAATAAGTAGGCATGCTCAGGGCATATGAATTGTGAAGGGCACAAATTATAACTAAAATAAGAAAGAAGGAAAAGGAAAAACTTACAAAACTTGGAGAAGAGAAGGACCATCACAATGGAGGAGACGAGTTTACTGACACCACCATATATATTCCTACTATAGAAATCCTCATTGATATTTGGAATTGCATCCATCTATCGAAGATTATTGATTAGGTGTATTTTTACCTCCTAAATACCTTCCATTTATATTAGAAATATGCCCCTTATAACCCAAACAACAAGCATAGCGAAGGGGCCTGAGCCCACCACCTGCCGCCCATCGATTCAAGAAAATTTATTGAATAAGTAATGTTCCCTTTTGGGAGAGAATTTATTTTTCAGGGATAAGTTATCTATTAAGAATAAGTTTTCAAAGAAGTGATGGTCCTTTTTGTGGAATCAGTGATCGGATAAGGTACATCACTTCAAGGACAAGTTATCGAATAAGTAATGTTCCTTTTCAACATATAAGTTATCTGTTAGGGATAAGTTCTCTGTTAAGGATAAGTTATTGGATAAATGATGTTCATTTTCGTGGAATAAGTTATCTAATAATGTATGTCACTTGTATGCTAGATAAGTTATCCATCAAAAGGGAACATCATTTAACCACCTAATAGCTTATGTGTTGTATAAATTACATCGAAAAAGGCAGTTGCAGATACGAGGACCCTGAGCCCTCCACTTGTCACCCATCAATCACCTAGATCCAAGGACCCTACCACTTGTGACCCATCAAGAGGTTAAATCTGAGAACACTAAACCCGCCACTTGTTTCCCATTCAACACCCAAATTTGAGGGCACCAGGAGGGCCACTTATCGACCATCAAGTTCCCAGATCCGAGGGCCTTGAACAGGGCATTTGTCACTCATCCAATGGGATGATCCAACAATCCCAATCCTGTCACTTGTCAACATGTTTACGTGCTAATATTGTGGTATGTATTAATTATATGTAAAGGTAAAAATCCGACTTGAGGTCGGATTTGAACCTTGAATATGTAAGAGATTTGAATCTCAAAATGAGAATATGCATTTTTATATTACAACAACCTTACAGATATTTTGTGAGTTTCAATTATTGCCACCATTTGATAGATTCCACGCTGACATTTAAGCTAAATGCATTGTTGATTAGCATTTCCTTATAGATCTTTTGTGGGTTTCAATTATTGCCACTATTTGATAGATTTCACACTGACATTTAAGCTAAATGCATTGTCGATTAGCATTCCATGGCCAAAAGCATGATTTGTATTTACTAAATATTCAATACATGAAAGCAAAGATATATTATGCTTTATTAAAACCATACAAAATCCATCATTACAAATCGCAATTTGGGATTGAAATAAGTAGGCATGCTCAGGGCATATGAATTGTGAAGGGCACAAATTATAACTAAAATAAGAAAGAAGGAAAAGGAAAAACTTACAAAACTTGGAGAAGAGAAGGACCATCACAATGGAGGAGACGAGTTTACTGACACCACCATATATATTCCTACTATAGAAATCCTCATTGATATTTGGAATTGCATCCATCTATCGAAGATTATTGATTAGGTGTATTTTTACCTCCTAAATACCTTCCATTTAATATGCCCCTTATAACCCAAACAACAAGCACAGCGAAGGAGCCTGAGCCCACCACCTGTCGCCCATCGATTCAAGATAATTTATTGAATAAGTAATGTTCCCTTTTGGGAGATAATTTATTTGTCAGGGATAAGTTATCTATTAAGAATAAGTTTTCAAAGAAGTGACGGTCCTTTTTGTGGAATCAGTGATCGGATAAGGTACATCACTTCAAGGACAAGTTATCGAATAAGTAATGTTCCTTTTCAACATATAAGTTATCTGTTAGGGATAAGTTATCTGTTAAGGATAAGTTATCGAATAAATGATGTTCATTTTCGTGGAATAAGTTATTTGATAATGTACGTCACTTGTATGCTAGATAAGTTATCCATCAAAAGGGAACATCATTTAACTACCTAATAGCTTATGTGATGTATAACTTACATCGAAAAAGGCAGTCGCAGATCCGAGGACCCTGAGCCCTCCACTTGTCACCCATCAATCGCCTAGATCCAAGGACCCTAAGTCTGCCACTTTTCACCCATCAAGAGGTCAAATCTGAGGACACTAAACCCACCACTTGTTTCCCATTCAACACCCAAATTTGAGGGCACCAAGAGGGCCACTTATCGACCATCAAGTTCCCAGATCCGAGGGCCTTGAACAGGGCATTTGTCACTCATCCAATGGGATGATCCAACAATCCTAATCCTGTCACTTGTCAACATGTTTACGTGCTAAGATCGTGGTATTTATTAATTATATGTAAAGGTAAAAATCACACTTGAGGATTTTGGTCCAATATTGAACCTTGAACATGTAAGAGCTTTGAGTCTCGAAATGAAAATATGCATTTTTATATTACAACAACCTTACAGATATTTTGTGAGTTTCAATTATTGCCACCATTTGATAGATTCCACGCTGAAATTTAAGCTAAATGCATTGTTGATTAGCATTTCCTTATAGATCTTTTGTGGGTTTCAATTATTTCCACTATTTGATAGATTTCAAACTGACATTTAAGCTAAATGCATTGTTGATTAGCATTCCATGGCCAAAAGCATGATTTGTATTTACTAAATATTCAATACATGAAAGCAAATATATATTATGCTTTATTAAAACCATACAAAATCCTTCATTACAAATCGCAATTTGGGATTGAAATAAGTGGGCATGCTCAGGGCGTATGAATTGTGAAGGGCACAAATTATAACTAAAATAAGAAAGAAGAAAAAGGAAAAACTTACAAAACTTGGAGAAGAGCAGGACCATCACAATGGAGGAGACGAGTTTAATGACACCAACATATATATTCCTATTGTAGAAATCCTCATTGATATTTGGAATTGCATCCATCTATCGAAGATTATTGATTAGGTGTATTTTTACCTCCTAAATACCTTCCATTTATATTAGAAATATGCCCCTTATAACCCAAACAACAAGCAGAGCGAAGGGGCCTGAGCCCACCACCTGTTGCCCATCGATTCAAGATAATTTATCGGATAAGTAATGTTCCCTTTTGGGAGAGAATTTATTTGTCAGGGATAAGTTATCTATCAAGAATACGTTTTCAAAGAAGTGATAATCCTTTTTGTGGAATCAGTGATCGGATAAGGTACATCACTTCAAGGACAAGTTATCAAATAAGTAATGTTCCTTTTCAACATATAAGTTATCTGTTAAGGATAAGTTATTGGATAGGTGATGTTCATTTTCATGGAATAAGTTATTGGATAATGTATGTCACTTGTATGCTAGATAAGTTATCCATAGAAAGGGAAATTCATTTAACCACCTAATAACTTATGTGTTGTATAACTTGCATCGAAAAAGGCAGTCGCAGATCCGAGGACCTTGAGCCCTCCACTTGTCACCCATCAATCGCCTAGATCCAAGGACCCTAAGTCTGCCACTTTTGACCCATCAAGAGGTCAAATATGAGGACACTAAACCTGCCACTTGTTTCCCATTCAACACCCAAATTTGAGGGCACTAGGAAGGCCACTTATTGACCATCCAGTGCCCAGATCCGAGGGCCTTGAACAGGGCATTTGTCACTCATCCAATGGGATGATCCAACAATCCTAATCCTGCCACTTGTCAACATTTTTACATGCTAAGATCATGGTATTTATTAATTATATGTAAAGGTAAAAGTCCCACTTGAGGATTTTGGTCCAATATTGAACCTTGAACATGTAAGAGCTTTGAGTCTCGAAATGAGAATATGCATTTTTATATTACAACAACCTTATATATATATTGTGAGTTTCACTTATTGCCACCATTTGATATATTCCACACTGACATTTAAGCTAAATGCATTGTTGATTAGCATTTCCTTATAGATCTTTTGTGGGTTTCAATTAATTCAACTATATGATAGATTTCACACTGACATTTAAGCTAAATGCATTGTCCATTAGCATTCAATGGCCAAAAGCATGATTTGTGTTTACAAAACATTCAATACATGAAAGCAAAGATATATTATGTTTTATTAAAACCATACAAAATCCTTCATTATAGATCGCAATTTGGGATTGAAATAGGTGGGCATGCTCAAAGCATATGAATTGTGAAGGGCACAAATTACAACTAATATAAGGAAGAAGAAAAAGGAAAAACTTACAAAACTTGGAGAAGAGCAGGACCATCACAATGGAGGAGACGAGTGTAATGACACCACCAGATATATTCCTACTGTAGAAATCCTCATTGATATTTGGAATTGCATCCATCTATTGAAGATTATTGATTAGGTGTATGTTTACCTCCTACATACCTTCCATTTGTATTAGAAATATGCCCCTTATAACCGAAACAACAAGCAGAGCGACGGGCCCTGAGCCCACCACCTATCACCCATCGATTCAAGATAATTTATCGGATAAGTAATGTTCCCTTTTGGGAGAGAATTTATTTGTGAGGGATAAGTTATCTATTAAGAATAAGTTTTCAAAGAAGTGACGATCCTTTTTGTGGAATCATTGATCGGATAAGGTACATCACTTCAAGGACAAGTTATTGAATAAGTAATGCCCCTTTTCAACATATAAGTTATCTGTTAGGGATAAGTTATCTGTTAAGGATAATTTATTGGATAAGTGATGTTCATTTTCGTGGAATAAGTTATTGGATAATGTATGTCACTTGCATGTTGGATAAGTTATCCATCGAAAAGGAACATCACTTAACCACGTAATAACTTATGTGTTGTATAACTTACATCGAAAAAGGCAGTCGCAGATCATAGGACCCTGAGCCCTCCACTTGTCACCCATCAATCGCCTAGATCCAAGGACCCTAAGTTTGCCACTTTTGACCCATCAAGAGGTCAAATCTGTGGACACTAAACCCGCCACTTGTTTCCCATTCAACACCCAAATTCAAGGGCACCAGGAGGGCCACTTATTGACCATCGAGTGCCTAGATCTGAGAGCCTTGAACAGGGCATTTGTCACTCATCCAATGGGATGATCCAACAATCCTAATCCTGCCACTTGTCAACATGTTTACGTGCTAATATTGTGGTATGTATTAATTATATGTAAAGGTAAAAATCCGACTTGAGGTCGGATTTGAACCTTGAACATGTAAGAGCTTTGAATCTCAAAATGAGAATATGCATTTTTATATTACAACAACCTTACAGATATTTTGTGAGTTTCAATTATTGCCACCATTTGATAGATTCCACGCTGACATTTAAACTAAATGCATTGTTGATTAGCATTTCCTTGTAGATATTTTGTGGGTTTCAATTATTGCCACTATTTGATAGATTTCACACTGAGATTTAAGCTAAATGCATTTTCAATTAGCATTCCATGGTCAAAATCATGATTTGTATTTACTAAACATTCAATACATGAAAGCAAAGATATATTATGTTTTATTAAAACCATACAAAATCCTTCATTACAGATCACAATTTGGGATTGAAATAGGTGGGCATGCTCAGAGCATATGAATTGTGAAGGGCACAAATTACAACTAAAATAAGGAAGAAGAAAAAGGAAAAACTTACAAAACTTGGAGAAGAGAAGGACCATCACAATGGAGGAGACGAGTGTAATGACACCACCAGATATATTCCTACTGTAGAAATCCTCATTGATATTTGGAATTGCATCCATCTATCGAAGATTATTGATTAGGTGTATTTTTACCTCCTAAATACCTTCCATTTATATTAGAAATATGCCCAAAATATCTTAGAATTTGAGTATCCTATGTGCACCTCAAATGGTTAAACACCGACGATTTTTCAAAGGAACATAGAATAAGCTTTAGTCATAACTCTATAGCTCCCTCTCCTTCAAAAAACCACCTTCTCCAACCATTGCAAAGAACTCGGCTTAAAAGCCTTATAAACATGAATCTCGCGTAAAACCAAAATAGAGCTTAGGCTAGACATGACTCTTTGACCAAGATAACAAGTTTCAAAGTCGCAAGGTGTTTATGTATGAACAAGATAACAAGTTTCCAAGTTGCAAATATGTTTATGGATTAATTTTATTTTGATTTATATATATATATAATTCAAAATAAAATTCATCCATAAACATCTTGCAACTTGGAAATACATACATACATACATACATACATACATACATACATATATATATATATATATATATATATATATATATATGTCTTTCCAAGTTGCAAGATGTTTATGGATGAATTTTATTTTGAATTTTATTTCTATGTATATATATTTTTATTTTTATTTATACATATATATAAATATTTGTACTCCCCGTGTCATTGAATTTGGATAATTAAGATAAGTGAAGAGTAGTGGGATTTGAATTTGTTTTGCTATTTGGTAATTTGATTTTGTGATCAATATTGCATATAAAATTTACATTTGAAGCTAAGGCGGAGTTGAGATTGTTGCCCCATGTGTAGCTCAGTGTTCAATCAGAAAAACAATAAAAGAAAATCTTTAGCCTTTGTACGAAGATTCAAATGAATAGGTAGATATTCGGCCAAATCAATATCTGGCTTAATAACAATTTATAACACAATCACAGAGTAAAACATATTTTTTGGAAAACTTCAATACAATTGTTTGAAGAGATTTCATTTAAATTGGAGATCATTCTCAAATATCATACATTTTCAAACAAAGAGGATGTGTTCAAGTAGCAGTACCCCCTGTGTAGCTCAGTGTTCAATCAGAAAAACAATAAAGAAAATCTTTAGCCTTTACACGAAGATTCAAAGGAATAGGTGGATATTCGGCCAAATCGATATCTGGCCTAATAACAATTTATAACACAATCGCAGAGTAAAAACATAATTTTTGGAAAACTTCAATACAATTGTTCGAAGAGATTTCATTTAAATTGGAGATCATTCTCAAATGTCATACATTTTCAAACAAAGAGGATGTGGTCAAGTAGCAGTACCCTAACAATGGAGTTCTTCTTTAGATGGATTGTCTTTCTTGGGGGTTTATTCTATTCATTTAAAACTTTGATTTTGAAGCAAAAAGGAATTTTTAATGTGCACTTTTGGCTTTAAGAGTTATTGTACCATACCAAATCAATAAATTGATGTTGTGCAAAAGCCACTTCACAACTTGCCATAATCAAGTAATAAATTATTGAAGGCCATGTTACCCACCAAAATGGGTAACCTCAAAGGAGGACTTATTCTCCTATTTTGGACAACCATCTAGCCAACATCCCTACACATTGCTTGTGCAAAAGCCACTTCACAACTTGACATGATCAAGTAATAAAATATTGAAATGTTACCCACCAAAATGGGTAACCTAAAAGGAGAACTTATTCTCCTATTTTGGACAAACCATCTAGCCAACATCCCTACACATTACTTGATGATGATGATGATGATGATATGATAGCTCCAGCTCCACCATCTACCCTAGTCATTACACATCTCACCATCTAGAATTTCTCTTGAATGAAGGTGAGTTAGCACTCAATAGGTACTTTGATCATTGTGTGATCGGGTGCATTTACTTAATGGTTTTGGAATTTAGTATGGATAAAAGGATAATCTGGATGATTGATTGATCTCGATTATATGTTTATTCTCTCACCTTACTAGAGGGGCTAAAGATAGACTACCACTCAACAATAACTTTGATCATTGTGCAATCTGGTGCATTTACTTAATATTTTGGGCATTTAGTACGGATAAAAGGGTAATCTATATGATTGATAGATAGAGTATAAGTTTCTTCTCTGGCCTTACTAGAGGGGCTAATCTTTAGCCCTAGTCCAGTGCGACATCCCCTAGGGCCTTAGGGTTATATAAAGGGAACTATGTGGAAGACCTAGATTGAAACAGTGAGTCCATTCTCCTTTTTACCATACCTAACACTTTCCAAGTTACATTATTATCCCTTGATATCATTTCCAATCTTCATGGTCAAATGTCACTAGTTCAATGGGATTTGGAACTCTCTTATCCACATCCTTGAGTGGTGCTAGAAAACATTTCCCTAGAAGTTAATGCAGCTAAAGGAATGTAAAATCATAATATGGCCACAATGAAAGTAAAAGAAACTTGAAATGCAAAATATGGTCGAGACATAAGTTAGCATGTGAGCAAAGGCCTAAGATGAGCTACATGTTAGTTTTGTTGCATCATACATGTGTTCTAGTCTCAACTTTAGTCAGAGAGGCTAAGAAGCACAGGTTCTCCAAAACCCAGAAAATGTTTCAGGAGAAAACACCTAGAGATGGTCAATAAAGTAAATTAATCAATAATTAAATATTTCATAAGTCTAAATTAGGAAAAGTGATTAATTAACAAGAATTAATTGAGAAAGGTGAGAATTCTTTAGGAACTCACATGGATCGACTCAGAGATTATCTTAGTCGTTGATGAGGATCTAATCATGGTCGTTGGTTCATCAACGAGATATTATAAGAGGAGGTCAATGGGGTTAAGGAGGAACACACTAGAGTAGTGAGTTTCCTTGTCAGATCGAGCTACCCAGTTGCAGAGATCGAGCAAAGAGAAGAGTTTGAGACAAAAGGAAGTATAGGTGAGAGGGAGATCGGTAGCTAGATTCCGTAGGAGTTTTCCACTGTCAAAAGAGTCAGAGGATGGTCAAGGTTATCCACTAGAGGTTGCGCATGGGCTTGCATAGTGTTGAAAAGTGTAATTAGGTTCGGTCTTCATAATGACTTGTAATTATGAATTTATGTAATGAAGAAGACAAAGATAATAAAATACATTTTGTAATACTTGTATCATGGGTTTCATGAGCAAGGAGTTCTTATTATAGGTCAAAGACTTCTTCTTGATGTATTTAGGGGTTTGTCATCTTGTCATAAATGTATAATTTAGAGTCATGTATATGAAGTGTTGTTACATTTGTAAAGGACAATCATTGATGTAATTTTATTCTCCAAAGACCTTGTCAAAGTGCTACTTGAAGTCGACTCAAATATGTTGTAGACACTCCTTGTCAAGTCGGCCTAGAAGATGTTGGAAGATACCCTTGACAAAGTTGGATCACCATCAGAGGTCATGTCGACCTAGAAGAGGGAGACAGTCCCTATATAAAGGAGAGATTGTGGCCTCATTTGGTCATCAACAAGTTCGAGTCAAGCTTTGTAATGAAATACGAATTAAGGTTTGAAATGGATGCGTAGTTTGGGTCTGAGATTTGGTGTGTAAAGAAGAGGCATTCCAACGAAGGACAAAGGAAGCACAATGCAGGAATAAGGTCTCTTGGTTTTGGGTTAAAGACTGTAATAAAGTGCAGATTGCAGTGCAAGAAATATACCACAAAAAGGTGACCATCCAACGAAGAAAGGAAGAGGTAGTCCAACGTACGAAAAGGGTAATACATCTCTGTTTTGGGTTAGTATCTACTTTGCACATCTGAGGTAGGCTGAAGGTCTATTCAAGACTGTGATATAGTGCGTAAAAGGAAGGCCACTACAGCAAGTCAAAGAACTCAGTCTAGGGAATCAAGACAGAAGGTCGAGAAGTCATCTATAGGAGATTGAGACTGGATCAAGGAAGGAAACACCTTGTCTAGAGTGATTAGAGTAGGGACTGCATACCCTAGTGTTGGTGCAGAACAGTGACAAAAAGGAAGATCAACTTGAGAAGCCGGTGAGAGAAATGACAACGCCTTGGAGGCATACTAGTGTCAAGGTTTTGTGTCATGGCTATGCTAGTCGTCAATTGAAGATCTACTTTTGGATTTTCCTCTCCATGAGGGAGAGGTTTTGGCCCTGGCTTGAAGAGCCTAAACTCTGTCTCTTGTATTTTGATAATGGTGAAAGACATAATAAACTAACAAATATAAGATCTAAGTAAGAGGAGTATAACAAGTATAACAGAAGTTCAAGTAAGAGAAATGAATTAAACACTTCCCTACTAAATTCTCATCATGGTATTAGAGCTAAGGTGTTGAAGACAAGAAAGGGATATTTGACAAGAAGACACACAAGTATCAAGAGATCAAAGATCAGTTTTCTATAAGGCACCAAAGAAAAATTCGGAGATTTACATTGAAGAGTCGATCTTCAGATCTATGAAGATTTCCATTCATTCAAGAAGGAGCAATTTCCAGAAATTGAAGAAACCCTCAACCCATCTCGAGAAGATCAAAAATTGTTCTCAAAGTATCTATACATCAAGGAAACCATGTTTAACCCATCACCATCAACATCTATTTGGCGTTGAAGTCAAATCAACATTGTTGGAGACATCATCAAGCCACCTTGCTGAAGTCATCAGCCTTGATCATCAGCATCATCAAGGATCCAAGGTGATCTATTCTTGAGGAAGTCAATCTAAGAAGGAGCTTTCACTACTATCTACATCATCATCAAGGAAGAAATTGATAGAGGAAGAAAGCATCTATTCAAAGTAAGTATATTTATGACTTAATTTGGATCTATCAAAATGTATTTTTTGCAAAGAAACTTGCATGGAAGAAAAGGACAGGTCTAAATTTGATTAAAATGAAGTCATGGACTATCTCAAAGGGTCAATGACTAAACCTTCAAAAGAAGATACTCAAGCACATGCCAAATACATGAAGGGAAACATAAGAGCCCGGAGGATTCTTATAGAATCCATAAAGGACTCTCTCATCCCCTATGTATCAAAACTATAATCTTCAAAAGAAATATATGGCAAATTGGTGGAGCTATTCTTGGTGAGTACTACAGGGGAAGTAATATCTCTAAGACAAGGAATATACTAGTTGAAGTTGTCAAAAGAAGAAGGAATCACTTCATATTTTATGAGGATTTCCGAAATGAGAGATCAACTGCAGGAATTGGGAGAAGTAATGTCTGATAGAGAAATGACTACAGTGGTGTTGAATGCTCTACTGGAGGGATAGGGAAATTTCACTTCAAACATCTATGGGAAGAAAGAAGCAACACCAAGGGAAGTAATATCTCTAAGACAAGGAATATACTAGTTGAAGTTGTCAAAAGAAGAAGGAATCACTTCATATTTTATGAGGATTTCCGAAATGAGAGATCAACTGCAGGAATTGGGAGAAGTAATCTCTGATAGAGAAATGACTACAGTGGTGTTGAATGCTCTACTGGAGGGATAGGGAAATTTCACTTCAAACATCTATGGGAAGAAAGAAGCAACACCATTCTAGGATCTGTGGTCTCTATGTAAGATGGAAGAGACTAGATTAAAAGCTAAAATTGATAGAGGATCAAATGAAGAAAATCAAGCCTGTGCTGCCATGTCAAGGAGGAAAGGAAAATTTGGTAAGTTTGGTCCTCAAAAGAAACATGGATAAGATATGATGTTATGATAGTAATGAACTTAGGCACTTTAAGAAAGATTGTCCCAAATATAACAAGGACAAGGGAAAAAAGGAAGAAGCCCATATCGTTGGAGAAATGGAAGAACCGGATTCAAAGAAACGTAAGAAAGAAGTAGTGAAATATCTCTACTATGATTGAGATCATCTTCATATTTAAGAGGCATCTGTCAGTTGTAAAATATTATGTTAGGAAGCATTGTATATTATATAGGTACATCACTTTATAGTTGGCATCATGATGGAAGCATTGAAGGAGGAGCACTCGTCATAGGAGGATGTTTGTAACACATGTGTGACAACCATGCTATGAGATATGTGATTCCTAGGAACCTCACTGGAAACGACATTTATGTAAGGCAGTCATCTAGATCAAGGGTCATCATTCAATAATCAATATGGAGACAAGGGCTGACATTTTTCTAATGGAGTCCTCTTTGGATTCACTGGTGAGAAAGAAAGCAAAATGTTTCATCAAGAATTCTAACTTGTAGAATTCTGAGATGAGGATATGATGACATATTGATGAAGCAAGTCAAGGGAATGAAACTCTTCACTCCAAGGAAAACCATTGCAAGATGACTCAAATGGAAGGAAATGAGGTACATGTATATTTATGCTGACACTAGATGTTATGTAGACAGGTCATATGGTTGTAGGTAGTCTACTTCTATCAGATAGAAGTATGATCAAAGGAAAATAGAATTTCCTTAGATGCACAGGTTGCCAAAAGGCATGATCCACACTAGATGAAATCAACATAATATGTCCTCATATGAAATATGAGGTGGTTGTACATTATCAAGGAACTGCTTCTATTTTCCTTAGATGCACAGGTTGCCAAAAGGCATGATCCACACCAGATGAAATCAACATAATATGTCCTCATATGAAATATGAGGTGGTTGTACAATATCAAGGAACTGCATACTAAAGCTCTTGGGAATCAAATCGAATTGTGTGGAGAGAGAAAGGAAGAGATCGTGAGAAGTGCAACCATGATAAAAAGCAATCGACATCCTAGAATATATCTTGGGAAGTTATGTAGACTTTGATAGAATTCTGGAAAATATAGAGACCCTTGACAATACATATCTTTAAGAGATGTATCAATATGTAACAAAAGATGTTAATGCCTACAAAAAGATGTCATGATGAAAGATCATAGCTAAGGTAACTTTTGATTTAAAAGTTCATATTTATAATTAATATCCGATGAGCTTATGCAGGGCTGCCAAGGGGAAGCATATGTCTTCCACAAATTAATAACCATATGGCAGGATGAAAGATCCTTGGAAGAAGTATTGTTTGAAAGAAAGCAGCATGGCATGAAGCTAGAACAAATGAGAAGATTGATGGATCACTTTCTGATAGAAGACAAGACTCTTGGATGAAAGTGATGGATGATTTGTGCCCTATGAAGAGATCCCAAAGACGAAGACTCCTCAACAACAAATAAATTTGTGACATTGGAGGAAGGAGTTCTTCATGAGCAGTTGGGTGTTTTCATCATTATTGTTGCAGGTCCATGATTAAGAAGAGGGAGCCTGGTAATAAGTTTCTTACTTGGAAGAAACTTGGTAATTCCTAAGCCGAGAGGGAGCTTAGGTACATTACTTGTATAGTAATGAGTCCATTCCTTTGTGGAATATGTCCTCCCTAGTTGAGAGGGAGAGATAGACACATCATTTTGGTCTTCACATGGGAAGACAGAATGCAGGATTGGGTAACCATCTGGCATCTGATACTCTTTAGGGGATTTATTAGGGCATCCAAGATAAGAGTAGTTTTGGTTTTTAAACTCATGTGGTGATCGTTTTTTTAAAAACTTTCTGGATTATCCACATTGCTAGAAAACGAGAGTGACCATGCACCATTGACACTCGTTTTCTAGCAATGTGGATAATCCGGAAAGTTTTTAAAAAAATAAGAGTAGTTGTGGAAGGACCAATATTCTTTGAGGACTGGGAATCCACGATAAGAATAGTCCTGGTGGAAAAATCTTGAGTAAACCCGGGTGGGATATGATCCAATAGAGACAATGATGTAGGTGTCTATTCATCATTGGTCTCGCCAGCATTGGAGCTCAAAGATCTCATGGAGAGATGGAGTTGTTAGTCAAGGCCTTGCACTATGACAATGTTGGTTGATATGATGTTATACAGATGGGATTACCAATTTGATTCTTCTTATGATATTCTTCAGATTGAGAGTGACCATGCACCATTATGAATACCTACCTAGTTAAGAGGGAGTGTTGAAAAGTGTAACTAGGTTCAGTGTTCATAATGACTTGTAATTATGAATTTATGTAATGAAGAAGACAAATATAATCAAATGTATTTTTTAATACTTGCATCATGGGTTTCATGAGCAACGAGTTTTTATTATAGGTCAAAGACTTCTTCTTGATGTCTTTAGGGGTTTGTCATCTTGTCATAAATGTATAATTTAGAGTTGTGTATATGAAGTGTTGTTGCATTTGTAAAGGACAAACATTGATGTAATTGTATGCTCCAAAGACCTTGTCAAAGTGCTCCTTGAAGTCGGGTCAAATATGTTGTAGACACTCCTTGTCAAGTCGGCCTAGAAGATGTTGGAAGATATCCTTGAAAAAGTTGGCTCACCATCAGAGGTCATGTCAGCCTTGAAGAGGGAGACAGTCCCTATATAAAGGAGGGACTATAGCCTCATTTGGTCATCAACAAGTTCAAATCAAGCTCTGTAATGAAATACAAATTAAGGTTTGAAATGGATGTGTAGTTTGGGTCTGAGATTTGGTGTGTAAAGAAGAGGCATTCCAGCGAAGGACAAAGGAAGCACAACGCAAGAATAAGGTCCCTTGGTTTTGGATTAAATATTGTAATAAAATGTGGATTGCAGTGCGAGAAATTTACCACATAAAGGTGACCATCCAACGAAGAAAGGAAGAGGTAGTCCAACGTAAGAAAAGGGTAATACATCTATGTTTTGGGTTAGTATCTACTTCGCACATCTGAGGTAGGTTGAAGGTCTGCTTAGGACTATGATCTAGTGTGTAAAAGGAAGGCCACTACAGTAAGTCAAAGAACTCAGTCTAGGGCATCAAGATAGAAGCCCGAGAATTCATCTGTAGGATATCGAGATGGATCAAGGAATGCGACACCTTGTCTAGAGTGATTAGACTAGGGACTGAGTTCCCTAGTGTTGGTGCAAAACAATGACATAAAGGAATATCAACTTGAGAATTTGAGGAGAGCAGTGACAAGGTCTTGGAGGCATACTGGTGTCAACGTTCGGTGTCATGGTTATGGTATTCATCAATTGAATATCTATAAGAAGAATTAATTTTGGATTTTCCTCTCCAAGAGGGAGAGGTTTTGGCCCTCGCTTGAAGAGCCTAAACTTTGTGTCTCTTGTGTTTTGATAATTGACTTGATGAAACACATAAAAAGCTAACAAAGATAAGAACTAAGTAAGAGGAGCATAACAAGTATAACGCGAGCAGTTATCAAGTAAGAGAATTGAATTAAACACTGCCCTATTAAATTTTCAACACTTAGAGCCTCAAAGATGCAATTCAATCCAACCTAATAGTAAGTCAATTCAATTGTTGAGTGCTAAGAATTTCTTCCAGAGGGACAACAAATTTATATTAAAGGCAGAGGCAGTCAGATCCGAGCACACATAGGCAGTTCCAGCCAGTGTGAAATTCAGCGTACGCAAAAGTTGACGTAGAGGCTAAGTTGGCGCTGATTATGGAGTCAGATCAAGCCAGGATTACTTTTGGAGGAGGGTAAAATTCCATCAATAATTTTGCCAATATTTTACTTAGAGAATTTCCAGTTTGGCATCCATTTTATTATACTCATATTTGTTGCTGCATAATAATAATAATAATAAAACACTCGTCTGTTGCATCGATTTTCCTAAATTCGATTTTTTTGAGGACTTTTGTCCAAAAATAACAGTTTCATTTTTGTTGTGTGAGCATTATATTTCTCAGTTTATAGCATTTTATTTTTCACAACGTATTTTTATTGTGAAGAATTGCAATGAGATTTATTCGTTTTTTGTTGTAGCAAATACAATGCATAATTAATCAGTTAAAAGAATAAATTTTCAGTTGTTACATTTCAAGGAAATTTTAACATGGTATCAGAGCAATTTTTATCAGATCAGAGTCTCAAAAGCGAGAGAGAGAATTCGTGCAGGGTCATAGGTAGTTTTGCAACATGATTTTCCAAATTTGCGCAGAGTGAGCTAGGCAGTGATAATTGTTGAGCAAAGGGTTTGATTTTCTAGTTGCAAAGTGCAAGAAAGTTTGATTTGTTCAGTAGAAATTCTAGCAAGCAGTGGTGTTCCCGAGAAGTAGTTCTAGTGTGCAGATCAGTCAGTTCATTGAGAAAATTTGGGCACAGTTGATTTGCAGTGTTTTTTGTAGTAACAAAACAGCATTGGGAAAAAGAGAAATTGCATAGAGGGAGGAATTTCCAGATTTCTCTGAGAGTTTCCGAATCCAGTGTTTTGGAGGAAATCCGAAGTTTTCTTTTCAAGTAGCAGTTACCAAAATTGTGTGCATTCCAAGAGGGAGTGTGAGTAGCAAAGCAATAGCCAAGCAGGAAAGGGAGAAGATTCTTGTTTATTTCCCAGTTGTGAGTTTTGCAGAAAATGGCCTCAGCAGGAATTCGAGATCAGGATAGGATAGACCATGCATCCAACTATTGTATTTAGAAACCCATAATGACTTTCCTGCTAGATGAGAATGGTATGAAGACATATGCAAAACGAGTTATCGCCATACCTACAGACCTGCGGCAGCTAGAGATTTACAATAAGGAGATGGCCAAGGCAAAGCAGTTGATCCTTGATGGTGTTCGGGATCATATTGTCTCACACTTAGCGGCCAAGAATACTACCAAAGAAATGTGGGATGTTGTTGCAACACTTTTCCAGAATCCTTCCATGAACCGGAAGATGTTCTTCAAGGAGAAAGTGAGGCTAACCAAGATGAATAAGGGTGAACAAATCACGTCCTATCTTACCAAGATTCAAAGTGTCTGAGATGAGTTTGTCGCAGTTGGTGAAGTATCAATAGAGAGTGAGATGGTGAAGTTCAAACCTTTTTCGCATTCTTCTTAAAACTGGCAGCTCTCTCGGCCCTTAGCTAAAGCATCCGCTTGAGTAGTTTTTAGGCTCCCCTCCTCCGTGTAGCTCACTTGTTCTTTGTGGCCTCGCATACACATTAAACAATGGCTTGTTATACAAGCATAATATCTTTCCTCTGAGGATCGCATTAAATACTCTTTAACTTGCATTCATCACTATGTGACTTGTGTTTTCAATAGCTCGCTATACTTACAATGACTCACATATTTTATACAGTGGCTAGTTATATCCTCTCTACTGAGGAATCACATATTTGTCGTACATATCAGTTTCTAAGACATCACATTGCCTCATGTTCTTTAACGGCAAAGCTTAATGCAAATTATTTATTTGTGTGTTTAATTGTTAGCGTTTGACAAGGAATCAAATTTACCTATGGCAAAGTAAGAGGTTTGATTTATTTGTTGAAATCCACATGGAAACAGTGTGCGTTTATCTCATGTATGTTGGGAAATTGTGGCTGGAATGAATTTGGGTGCAAAACAAATTAAATTTGAAGTGCACACCTATGTGTTGCCAACACAACTCAAGGTGGCTTTCTTTGACACTAAAGAAGTTTGCATTCGTGTGAAATGAAGCATTGGGTTTTTGTATAAGTGATGAAGTGGTTTGTTGGCTCTCCGTTGTGAATCACATTTGAGAGAATGCCACATAATGCAACAGTTTGACAATATGTGTGGGTCAATTATGAAGTTAAATCATATTTTATAATTATCATTTTGTTGCATCATTAATTAATTAGAAAGCTTCATTATGTTGTCTAATTTGGGAATTTTGTAGAGTGCATCCTAAAAAGGGAAATTTGTATAACGATTAATTTGAAATTTTATTTTAAATGTTTGGGAGCTTTTGGGTTCACTTTTGAGCCAATTTGGAAATTGGAAGATCAGGGTTATCATCACAATGCATCAAAAGGCATGAAAAATTCAACATATATTTTCCAAACTCCCTATTGTTTGATTTTTATGGTTGCATAGGCACAAAGATAAAAGAAATTCAACGACATTAAGGTTTTACAAGTGGAATGTGTTGAGCAAGCTGTTGAGCAAATATTACATCATGTTATCAGTCATGTTTTTGTAATGTTGTTGAGCAGAGCTACTTACGCAAGTTGCAGTAACTTCGACAGTTACAAAATTTGGTTGCAAAAGTTGTTGACCAAAGATTACATCATGTTAACAGTCATGTTTTGGTAATGTTGTTGAGCAGAGCTACTTACGCAAGTTGCAGTAACTTTGACAATTACAGTATATGGTTGCAAATTGCATGAGTCAACACTGACAATATATTGAGATCAATTTGGTTTTGAAATGTTTAGCAGAATCGAAGGCAAAATTGCTTATAGCAGTGGTTATTGACAACTAGGGTTTGATGTGTAGATTGAGTAGAGGTAGATTTTATTGTTAAAATTATATTGCAGTTTCTTTTTTAGCACAGGTGGATCATGTGTGAAAAGTGGTCCGTTGGTTGATCAGGGTGGTAGGGT
Source organism: Pinus albicaulis (assembly GCA_034641835.2). Taxonomy (NCBI): domain Eukaryota; kingdom Viridiplantae; phylum Streptophyta; class Pinopsida; order Pinales; family Pinaceae; genus Pinus; species Pinus albicaulis. The sequence goes on from CM076570.1 coordinate 539,281,495, forward strand.
GGTGCAAGGAAGGAGAGTGGAGTCTCATTCATGTTGAAAAATGAGAACACTTCAAGGTGGTAGGTAGTGTTAGGGTATAGATTGGAACCTACACAAGGCGTTGGAGCATATGTCTACTTGTAGCTGGTAAACATAGCGTTGGAGCCCAGGTTGGAACCTGTAAACCAAGGTATTAGAGCTTCCTCCTAGTTATAGTTGGTAAAGAGTGTTGGAGCACCCTACAAGTTGGAGCCTATAAACCAGGAGGTTGAAACCTCCCTTAATTGGAACGGAGAATATTGATGTACATTGAGAGTGGAGTCTCATTCATGTTGAAGCCTGAGAACACTTCAAGGTGGTAGGTAGTGTTAGGGTATAGGTTGGAACCTACACAAGGCATTGGAGCATCCGTCCAGTTGTAGCTAGTAAACATAGCATTGGAGCCCAGGTTGGACCCTGTAAACCAAGGTATTGGAGCTTCCTCCCAGTTGTAGTTGGTAAATAGAGTGTTGGAGCGCCCTACAATTTGGAGCCTATAAACCAGGGGGTTGAAACCTCCCTTAATTGGAACGGAGAATATTGATGTACATTTTATTGAAAGACAAATATTAAGAAGCATTCAATGGTTTTTGTCTCGAAGGGGTTTCCACCTAAAAATCCGTCTCTTGTCTTTATTATTGTGCAATGTTGAATGGTGTTGATGAATTTTTTATACTTATCTGATGCTAATAACAATTAATGATCTATGAAGTTAAAAATATACTAATTGATAATAAATATTGATTCACCCCCTCAATATTTCCAACATAATAATGTTGGTATTAGAACAAGTTGGCATTAATTTCAAATCTTGATGATGATGTGGTCGTTATTGATTGTTGTTTGTGGTTGAGGGTGCATTACTATTGTGGCAAGGTTGCAAAGTTGTCTCATGTAATGATGTGGCTGGCAAAATATTGTTGATCTATCCATTTTAAATCATTGTATGGAATAAGTTTTATATTTTTTAGCTCATGGTTGACCACTCCATTGATTGAGGTATAAACACAATTATTACTAAATCCATGGTTTGTTGTTGAAAACGTAAGTGCAATTTTTACTTGAACCGGCCCAAGAAAGTATAAATACATTGATAATAAATGGGAATGGTCCAAGAGGTTGTTCATTACTTTGATCCATTTATAAAAGTATGGGCCGCAATGGTTATATTTTTTTATATGAAACAATCTAGTCCAAGTTTGGTCATTTAAATGTGTTCCAAGGTTAGCTTGAAATACCATCAAATATTACCATTGGCCCTTGCACATGGTAACCATGAACCTACCTGATCTAATAGATCCTCCAAAGACTATAAGTATAGTGTATGATCGAGCAATAGGGTATGCATTGTTGGAGGTTGATCGTTCTAAATACACTGCACTAGCATTCATTTTCTTCAAGTTTCTTTGAATTGTTTTGGCACAAGTACTCTGCAAATAGCGAGTTTGTCTCTTCTAGTGTGCATTGTCTTATAGGTGCAATTGAGTCAATCGTTGAGATGTTGGGCACCATAGTTGAATATGCATGTGTTAATATGGTAGTGCACATGATGTATTTCATTTTACGTGTGCAAATGACAAAGGAACAAAAAAATTACATCCTCTGCATATGGAGTGAATTTTAGAGTTGGGGATTCCACATGCCAAGTTTTGGTTCAATCAATATGTATGGATAAATATGTCATGTAGATGTGGTTTATGGCAGAGTACGATTTCCAAACATGGTGATACAATGGCGTTGTGCATGCATTGTGGGATACAATGCGATGATATATTGAGTAATTGTTGGTGCGCATAGCCTAAGAGACAGACAAAGCAAGAATTTTTGGTGCACATAGCCTAAGAGACGGATAGAGCAAGATCAAAGGATACAGTTGGCAATGAGTTAAAACACAGAGCCTACATACATTAGCCAAAGAAACAAAAATCGATGGATAGCCCAAAGAGGTGTGATGGAACAGAGCTAGAACAGAGGATACCTTCCTACAATGTGTTTTAGATCGAATGACAGAAAGGCAGTGTGATTTGAGTCAAACGCAGTGTGCACCAGTTGATAACAGAGAGGTAGAGTTTATATTAGTTTATTTTATGTATCGACCTGAGTGTTATGCAAAGTTCAGTGTGAGAGACAGAGATGTTGTTGGCTGAGTTTGAGAGCTCAATCTTGTATTGTGAGAGACAAAGATGTTGTTGGCTCAGTTTGAGAGCTCAATCTTGTATTTTGTATTGATTCATGTCTCTGAGACTATTATGATGTTGCAAGGTTAAAGTCATGAACATAGTGTATATAGCTGAGTCTTTTAAAGTGTCGTGGCTGAGTGAGAGGGTTTATATGCATGTTGTTGTTCTAGTTTTTTTGGCTATGCAGTAGAGAGAGTTGTTGATATGTTGTTGTAGAGTTATGTTTTGTGATGTTTGTTGTTGAGAGGGTTTGGTTTTTTGTTGTGATTGAGCTTGTGAGAGATAGAGAGATTGTTATGTATATTGTTGGGTGACTTTGTGACAGAGATGTATTGATGTATAGAGCGAGAAAGTTTATGGGGGTCTAGTCTGAAAATTGGATGAAATGTGGCCTACAGGATTTGAATTTGGCCTATGTTAAAAATGCATATGTGTTAATATGGTAGTGCACAGGATGTATTTCATTTTACGTGTGCAAATGAAAAAGGAACAAAAAAATTGCACCCTTTGCATATGGAGTGAATTTTATTGAGTTGGGGATTCCACATGCCAAGTTTTGGTTCGATCAATATGTATGGAGAAATATGTCATGTAGATGTGGTTTATGGCAGAGTATGATTTCCAAACATGATGATACAATGGTGTTGTGCATGCATTGTGGGATACAATGCGATGATATGTTGAGTAATTGTTGGTGCGCATAGCCTAAGAGACAGACAAAGCGAGAATTTTTGGTGCGCATAGCCTAAGAGACGGACAGAGCAAGATCAAAGGATAGTGTTGGCAATGAGTTAGAAAACAGAGATTACAAAGGCCAAAGAAACAAAAATCGATATATAGCCCAAAGAGGTGTGATGGATCAGAGCTAGAACAAAGGATACCTTCCTGCCTTCCTGCAATGTGTTTTAGATTGAATGACAAAAGGCAGTGTGATTTGAGTCAAAAGCAGTGTGCACCTGTTGATGACATAGAGGTAGAGTTTTTATTAGTTTATTTTATGTATCGACCTGAGTGTGATGCAAAGTTCAGTGTGAGAGACAGAGATGTTGTTGGTTGAGTTTGAGAGCTCAATCTTGTATTGTGAGAGACAAAGATGTTGTTGGCTCAGTTTGAGAGCTCAATCTTGTATTTTTTATTGATTAATATCTTTGAGACTATTATAATGTTGCAAGGTTAAATTCATGAACATAGTGCATATAGTTGAGTCTTTTAAAGTGTCATGGCTGAGTGAGAGGGTTTATATGCATGTTGTTGTTCTAGTTTATTTGGCTATGTAGTAGAGAGAGTTGTTGATATCTTGTTGTAGAGTTATGTTTTGAAAGGTTTGTTGTTGAGAGGGTTTGGTTTTTTGTTGTGATTAAGCTTGTGAGAGAGAGAGAGATTGTTATGTATATTGTTGGGTGACTTTGTGACAGAGATGTATTGCAGATGTATTGATGTATAGAGCGAGAAAGTTTATGTGGGTCTAGTCTGAAATTGGATGAAATGTGGCCTACAAGATTTGAATTTGTTGGAGGTGAACCCAAAGTGAAATATTTTGAAATGAGGTTCACAAAAGTCAGACGGCTGGAGCCTTCAGTGAGGGAGTGGTAGCTACCTTCAGGTGGTGGTCGAAGTATTTGATCAGGGAGTGGTGGTTGTTGGAAATACTGAGAGGGGGGTGAATCAGTATTTCTTTTCAATTGTTAATTTGTGCCAGTTAGATTCTTCATAATTACAAAACAGAGAGGTGTATAATAATGATATTATTAAGGATTAATAAGAACTTCAATCCCTTTTCAAATAATTGAGTACAATAGATGTGTGAGGGCACCAAACCTTCAATGAATCAGGCACCAACCTGTTGCCAAGCACCAACTTGGACTTTTTAGGTTCCAACCCTATCTTTTTCAAGGCTCCAACCTTGTTTTAGAGGCTCCAACCCCTAGGGCTCCAACCCTTCAACTTTTAATAAATAGAGTGTATGAAAGACTTACTTCAACAATTGATAATCTTCTCCACAATACTGCTTCAAATTTCTAATATGCTCACTGTCCAAGATCTTCAAGTTCTTCACTTGTACAGGCCTCTAAATTCACTGTTCTAGGATTCGCTCAAATCTCCACACACCTTCAACATTCTTCACTGTTCGTTGTCCATCAATCACAGTTACTGAGTTATCTCTCCAACAAAGGCAGTAAAAAGGTCTGAGGTATTCTTCAAGAAAGGCAACAACAAGTCTGAGCTCATTGTGCTAATAATCTTTTTGTAGCCCGAGCTTTTCACAAGACCTTCAACTGCTGAGCTATAGGCTCGAGTTCACTGTTAAATTCTCCACAAGGTATCTGAACTTAGTGATGCTCGTGTCACAGGTCTGAGGCACTGGGTAAAGGTTCCAGCGTTATGCTTCTTTAAGTCTGAGTCCTTCAATATGTCATTATTCAGATGTCCACGCCTTCTTGAGCTCTTCAAATGTTGATCGAAATAGATATAAACCTTCTAGCCTCCACAGTTGTATCACAAGTGAATTACTATCACAGTTTCATGGTGAAGACCACAGTTCCGAGGTGCTGTAGGTGATCCTAGATTGACTAACCACAGTTTTGAAATGCTGAAGGTGGTCTGAGCTTCACTAACTACAATTCTGAAGTGTTGAGGGTGGTCCGAGCCTTGACCTGGATTGAAACACAAATTTCATGTGTTTGTATTCCTTTCGTTTGAGTAGTAGAGATAACCCAACACCAAATTAACCCAAACAATGTTTTCTCGGCTTCTTTAGTTCACGAGTTGTGAACTCTATCTTATGCTCTGAGATCTTTGTTTTTCACTGAACTACTGTATACAAACTAGAAGACCGAAACTTCTTTTTATACGAATTTGTCATACAAATGAACAGATACCAGTTTTGGAAGAAGGGCCAACTATCATAACTGGGCATAGGTCAGCTTGGGTAACAAATATGATTTTCTATCTTAAAAATTTGAGTTCTCATAAACTATTTGGAGTTAGGAGGCAAGTGAGGGCTCATTAGAAAGCTAAAATTATACTCTAGAGGATGGAGAAGGTCTCATAGAAAAATTCTGCCTCCACGATAGAGAAAATTTATTTTTCTTTATAATTGTCCTTGAATATTTGTGTGTAGAAAGCAAGAGGTCATTTTCATTGTTAGGCTTCTCCTTCATCAACCTATTGCCATCAATGAAAACTTGGATTAACAGTGGCTTCCTTCCAGTGGTAGTTGTAGAAACAATTGGAGTTGATGGTGTTAGCATCAGAATTTGCATTCTGCTATCAATGATCAAAATCACTCTTTTCATATTCATTTTAGGGGTCCCACTCAGAAATTTTTATATCATTCCATTAGGTGCCCAGCCTCTTTTTTCCGCATGAAGACTAGCACCAAGACCAGGCGCTAAGGCCTAATCGCGCAATCGCAATCGGGTTTCCCCTATTGTCTTGTTACCTTTTGCTTTTAAAATTTCCGATTGCGATTAAGCCCTTTGTATATAAAAACCCTCCCCAAAACATAACTTTCCTTTGTATTTTATTAAAAACCCAATTTTCCTATGTTTTAATAAAACCTGACAGTTCATTGATTCGGCAAATGTCGATCGTTGATCTAAAACCAATCAACGATCTTCAGCACATCGCATCGCAAGTTTTTATTTGCCCTTTGTTCTATCTCCCCGCCAATGCGATCCAGCGATTGAATCCTGACTCTTAATCCGCTATACCATGCCCAGATCTGACGGCCCCCATCGCTCCGTTCCAAAGCCCACATTTTCGCCTTTTGGCCTTCACAGTTAATTCCTGATCGTCGATCTGGTTTTAAGATCGACGGCTCTGATTCAATCGCATCACAAAAATCCTCTGTGCCATTCCTCTCTCCTCCGCCGATTGCAAATCTTGCGATTCAATCTGGATCGTCGAATCCACAAGAACCGACGGCCCAAATTAATCAAAACTATCCCCATATTTCTCTGCGTTTGTCCCTCAGATTAATTCTCAACCGTCGATCTGACTCCCAGATCTGACGGTCAGTATGTAATCGCATCGCAAATTTTTATGTGTGCCTTCCTCTCTCCTTCGCCGATTGGAGATCCTGCGATCGCATCTGGGCCGTTCATTTCCCCGATCCGACGATCCAGATCAAAACCACCTTGACCCCGCCCCACCTTCTTCCGCCATCGCAACTTGCCTTATCACGCTCTCATCTCCACCGTTGGATCTGCCCGCCTTTCATCCAACGGCCAATACCCCATATCGCGTAATTCTGAGTCCAACAGTTAATTCCTAAAAATTACGCGATATGGGCGGTTTCTAAAGGACACGTGTCGGCTGGAAACCCATATCGCATTTGTTTTGATAAATTTTGAAAACCGCCTCTAAGCCGCGCGACACCAGTGGTTTTTACAACCGAAACCACTTTTCCCATTTACATTACTTCTTCTTATTTTAGATCTTCGTCGTTGATCTCTGAGATCTAACGGTCCCAGTTTAATTTCGCCGTTAGTTCATCGCCCTCCACCCATCCTCCAAAGGACTTCATCAACGAATCTTCGTCATTGATTTCTGTTGGCTAAATCAATCCAACGGCCCAAAATTATTCCAAAACCCCAAATTTCATTCAAACCCATTTCGCCTCCGCCAAAGGTTTTTGCCCCTTTTCATTGCAATTTCTTCCATTTCATTATAATGTTGCCCCCTCTACATTATATAATCTCGATCAATCTCGACCGTTGATCTTTGCATATCAACGGCCCGGACTTAATCTCCACCACCATCTATCCAACCGCCTCCCCATCTGACCCCAATGAGCAATCCTCGTCGTTGATGACTTTCATCCAACGGTCACGATCTAACCTAAACCTCCGAAGCAATTTAAACCTATCCCTGCAGGATTTTCCTAATTTTTCTTTGTTTGTGCAGGTTTTAATGGTTTTTCCATTGTTATAAAAGAAAATCAAAGGTCGGGGATGACGATCCCTCAGGCCATTATTCATGAAGGGGATCATTCTGCAAGGTTTCACATCGTGATTTACTGGTGCCTCATGAACACTGGCGACTTTATAAAACCCTTTGTAACGCCTGCGCAGCAACAAAACATAGCAGACATTAATCAAACAAAGAGTATCAGTGTTAAAGGATAAAAACACAGCAGAGATGAAGAACTAAAGGTGTTTACACAGTTTTGAGGGATTACGACGATAATTTGACCATCAAAAGCCTAATCCGCATAATTAAAGACAATTTGAAGACCTGAAGACAGAGATTAAGCCAAATTAGGCCTAAAACACAGATCAAAAGCAAATTAACAGTGTTTTAGGTTAAAACAATGAAATCTATCAATCCAAGAAGCCTCCACTGCCACATCAGAGGCTAATTGAATCCTCTTCAGCTACCAAAAGCGCCACCTGCAGCCTAAATAAATCAATTAAAGGCCTACTTATTGCCTAAACAGAAGATATTTGCATAAAGACACCTGAAAAGTTATTACCAAAGAAAGAACAAATTCTGAAGCTGTTAGGGAAGTTATTGTAAGGGATAAGTAAGCCTCGAAGTCAATCTTTTTTCCCATTTAGCCTAAAAATAGCAAAAACAGAGTACATGAAAGAAAATCATAATTCAATGCTCTCCTGCCTTGGGCCTTGCATGGTTTTCAAGGCTAGGAGTTGCATTTAGTGTAGAATTTATTGCATTTCAATCCTAAAATCTTCCACCTCCTCATTTCTTCTATAAATACTTCTGAAGAAGATGAGAATTCGTTGGTTGATTGTTCACTAGTTGTAATACTGAAACTCTCTGAAATAATACATAGTCTGTCTGAAGTTGAAGAAGAAATTGAAGTCTTGGAAGCTTGATGATGTTGTTGCATGCTTGTTCTTGAGAAGGCTCTATCATTGGATCCATGAGCTTGGCTGTTGGTGAAGTATTCTGAACTGTTTAATGTTTTCTCCTGTTTTCATTTTGTTCCATAAATGCTTACTACAGTAGGATGAAAGTTTTAGGCTAAGAAATGACTCCTAGAAGCACCTTAGACCTGTTCATCCTTCACTATTTTATGTTTTCTTCTACTGAGGTATTTTAGATTCTTCAATCTCTCTCTTTAGTCCTCATGCTTGTTTATTTCTATAATAGCTCAAATAGTTGGTTTCAGCATGATTTATGGTTTTCCCTGCTTGTCTGCTATCACTTAAAAGCTATTGTTGAAGCCTCCCTTTGAAGTACCATTGTTTATAGTTAGCCAAGGAGGTTTAATCTGATCATGCCCTTTGTCCTTGCTTGAACAATTGTTTTAAAGGTCTTTATAGTTGGAATCATAGATGTTTTTAGGTGTTCCCTCTTCTACGACTGCAATTATCAGTGAATCTTTTATGTTTTCTAAATCATTTGAAATAAAATCTTTGAGGAAATACGATGTGCTCCCGAATCTTAGATTTATTTTAAAAGTTGTTTTGAAGTCATTATTTGCTTAAAGTGTGGTTTGCAGAATTCATGGTTAGCCCTGTCTATCAAATACCTCTTTATTGTTCAAGTTATGTTTTCAAATTCCCTTTATTGAGAATTCAAACTCTCTTTATAAACCATTAATGTCCATCTCATTCCAAAAACCAAAGGATCATGTGGCCAAGTTAGATTTGCCCTCTGATATCCCATATCCATTGATAAATTTGTAATAACCTCTTCTTGACTCCATTACCCAATGAATCTAGCATTTCCCCTTTCTATCTATCTTTCCTAGACCTTTCATGTTTTCTTATGTCTTTCAACCAAACAAACAAACAAACACTTGCACTTAATAACTAGTCTAAAGTCAATACTCAATGCAAACAAGATAAACCTTTGCAAACAAATAAAATTGAGAGAGCCCTCTCTGAGAACAGGAGGACTAGATCCTGGAACTTTAAAGAATGGTTTGATGTTAACTTGTCTTTTGATTTTCCAAACTATCAAAACACAGGTCCCCAACACGGAGAAAGTGGTATTTGATTGGAATATGTTTGGTCCTCAAGTGCATCACCGGATTCTTTGAAAGATTGATGGTGCTACTATTGTCACAAAAATAGTAATTGGTTGCTTAGTTTCTATGTTGACATCCTTCAAGGCTTCCTTCATCCATAGAATTTGTGTACAACAATTAGCAGCAGCTATATATTCAGCTTCAGTTGTAGAAAGGGATATAGATGATTGCTTTTTGTTGAGCCAAAATACAAGACAATTTTCCATAAAGAATGCATTTCCATTGGTACTTTTTCGATCATCCACGCTTCCGGCCCAATCAGCATCAAAGTAAGCTGTCACAATAAGAGTTGAAATCTTAGGATACCAAAGACCGAAATCAATTGTTCCTTTCAAATATCTGAGAATTCTCTTCACAGCTGCTAGATGGGATTGTTTAGGACTTGACTGAAATCTTGCTACCATTCCTACTGCTTGCATAATATCTGGTCTTGTAGCAGTGAAGTATAGGAGAGCTCCAATTATTGATCTGTAAAGAGTTGCATCTATGAGAGGGGTATCATCATCTTTACTTAATTTACAATCTGTGGTCATTGGTGTGCTCATAGGTGCACAATCTTCCATCCCATATCTTTTGAACATGTCTTTAAGATATTTTGCTTGAGATATAAACATGCCTGCAGAGGTTTGAGATATTTGTAGCGCAAGAAAGTAAGGCAACTCACCAATCATTGACATCTCGAATTTTTTGGACATATTTAGAGCAAATTCATGGCTCATTTCTTCATTATTGCTAGCAAATATTAGATCATCAACGTAAACCAGAGTGATCAGAAGTTTTTCCTTGTCCATCTTCATGTAAAGATTGCTACCTGCCACTCCCTTTTTGAAACCCTCTTGTTGCAAATAGTGATCCAACTTTGCATACCATGCTCTAAGGGCTTGTTTTAATCCATACAAGGCCTTTTTTAGTCTACATACAAAGTCTTTTCTATCGACAAGATCAAATCCTTCTGGTTGCTCCATGTAAACTTCTTTCTTGAGATCTCCATTTAGGAATGTTGATTTTACATCCATTTGATAAACCTTGAATCCTTTTGAGCAAGTAAATGCTAAAAACATTCTTATGGCTTCCATTCGAGCTACTAGTGCAAAGGTTTCTTCAAAGTCAATTCCTTCGATTTGCGAGTATCCTTTGTAGACAAGTCTGGCTTTATTTCTGATGATTTGTCCATCTTCATTCATCTTGTTTTTGAATACCCATTTTGTTCCAATTATATTTTTATCTTTTGGGCGAGGTACCAGTTCCCAAGTCTCAATTTTTTCAATTTGAGACATTTCTTCTTCCATGGCCTTTATCCAATAAGGATCTTTGCTTGCTTGAGAAAAATTTTCAGGTTCTATTAAAGATAATAGAGCCACATCATCTTTTCTTGGGGTGCTTATCATCCTTCTTCGAGTTTGGATTCCTTCATCTATATTTCCGATGGCCTGTTCTTCCGGATGATATCTTTGAACAAACTTGATCTTGGAGGGAGTTTGTGAAGATTCATTTTGAGGTTCACTTTGAGGTTCTTCATTCTCCTCTTCTTTTTCTTCTTCACTTTGTTCAAAGAAAGGCTCAACTTCATGATCTTCAATTATTTTTTCTGGAAGGCCTTCATCAATCTTCACATCAATGCTTTCCACTATTCTTCGTAGACGATAGTTGTAACATTTGTAAGCTTTGCTCCTAGTGGAGTATCCAAGAAATATTCCTTCGTCAACTCTAGAATCAAATTTACCTGGTGAGTCATCATTTATTTTTATGAAACATTTGCTTCCAAAAACCCTGAAATATTTTACTAAAGCAAATCTTCCTTTCCATAATTCATAAGGAGTCTTTTCATTATTTGGTCTTAGTTGAGTTCGATTTAAGGTATAAATTGCGGTGCCAACTGCTTCTCTCCAAAATTTTAGTTGCAAATCAGCTGCTAGTAGCATTGTCCTTGCCATTTCTTGAATGGTTCGGTTCCTTCTTTCAACTACTCCATTTTGCTGGGGTGTTCTAGAAGTAGAGAGTTCTCTTTGAATTCCATGCTCTTTACAGAATTCATCAAACTCTTTTGAGTTGAATTCTCCTCCTCTATCCATTCTAAGACATTTAATCTTAGAATCTTTCTCATTCTCAATGAGAGCCTTAAGATTCTTAAAACATTCAAATGCTTCGGATTTATATTTTATGAAATATATCCACATAATTCTAGTATAGTCATCAACAAATAGAGCAAAGTACCTTTCACCTTGAAGCGCTGGAGTTCTAGTTGGCCCACACAAATCTGCATGAATGATTTCCAAAGGTTTTATTGTTGAGAACCCCTTAGTTTTGTGGCTAGTTCTGGTTTGCTTTCCATGTTGGCATGGGCCACATACAACTTGATTTGGTTTGCACATTTTTGGAATATCCCTTACTGCATTAATTTTGCTGATGTTGACTAGGTTATCAAAACTTGTATGCCCCAATCGCTTATGCCATAACCAACTTTCATCTGTTTGACTTAAGTAACATTTATCTTCTTGGATTCTACTGAGAATGTAAACATTATCTGGTGTTCTTACTCCTTTCGCCACAAGTTCTCCCGAGGATGAGTCACTTATTTCACAGTTTTTTGTACTAAAGACAACATTATGTCCTTGGTCACAAATCTGGCTAACACTTAAGAGATTGTGTTTGAGCCCTTCTACCAACAAGGTGTTTTGAGCCTTTCCTAGTCCATTGACAAGGGTAGCAATTCCTTTTCCAGTGATTTGAGAGGGCAATTTTGTTCATTATGATCATAATTATCACATAATGAGCAAGACGGATCAAACTTAGCCAAGGGATCAAAGGAATTGTAAGTTTTGATTTGTCCGTGCTCTTTAGGACCATGTAGTTGGTTTGGTTGATCATTCAATCTTGGTGCTTCATTCTTATGAGCCTTGCAATGCTTAGCTTGATGCCCAAAGTTTTTACAATTGTAACAATGCCCAAGAAAAATAGTTTGATATATGTTGTAGTATCCATAGCTTGAACCAACATTCTTCCTTGGAGTTGCTCTTTCTTCAATTCTTGGTTTTGAGATGGGACTTTGTTCCTGATGAGATGACTTTTCTTCTTTTGGATGGCAAGAGAGTACATCAACATAACTTCTGGCATTATTCTTTGTACTTGATGATTCTCCTTTGAAACCAATTCCAGACTTGTCATGTTGAGATTATTGAGTATTAAAATGTTGTCAATAGCTAGAGAGCTTTGCCAACTCCTTTTGACTTGCTCTAATTCCTTTCTTAGAGATACTATTTCAGCTTCAAGTTTTTCACAAATATCATCCTTCTCTTTTAGCTTAATGTTCAAGAAGTCTTCCCTTCTTTTTGCTTCCTCTCTTTCTATTTTGAGAGAAATTATCTTCTTTTGTAGATTCTCATTTTCTTCAATGGCACTCATCAGCAAACTATCCATGTTTCTCTCATGTTCCAGTTCTGAGTCATCATCATTTGTAAATGCCATGAATAATGTTTCTTTGCTTCCAACATAATTACTTTCCTCATCTGATTCATCATCTCTTTCTTTGTGATGACACATATTTATAGTTGATTTCTTTTTTATGACTACAAATTCATCTTCATCGAACTCATCTTGTTTGGAGAAGAAGTTCTTCTTATTAAACCCTTTCTTTTTGTACATCATCCTTTTAGAGTCATTTTCATCATCACTATCATGTTTATGAAGACATTTTGCAACATAATGACCTATTCTTCCACAATTGAAACAAATAAGAGGGTACTTACCTTTTAGCTTAGATCCCCTTTTTAATCTTCGTACAAATTGAGGTAATTCGTTTTCAGTATCAGATTCATCGGTGTTGCAATTCCATCCTTTTCCTTCTTTTGTAGATCTTCAGACTTTGAAGGTTGCTTCTTTGAAATTTGGACTCCCTTTCCTCATCTCATAGGCAATGAGAATTCCGTGGAGTTCATCCATCTTGATAGTATCTAGGTCCTTCATTTCTTCTATGGCACTTACTTTGGATTCAAATCTGTCAGGAAGCGATCTCAGGATTTTTTGAACAACGGTGCTTTCTTCAATATTTTCTCCTAGTCCTTTAAGAGAGTTAACCACTTCAGCTACTCAGAGGAAATATGATGCAATATCTTCTTCATCATCCATTTTCAGACTCTCGAATTGTCTTCTATAGGTTTCAAGCTTTGCCTTCTTGACTTTGGAGTCCCCATCATATAGAGAAACCAACTTATCCCATACTTCTTTGGCTGAGTCACAGTTCATGACTTTCGTAAATTCAAAATCGGTAATTCCACTAGTGATGGAATTTAAAGCTTTGGCATTAGCAATGTAGGCTCTTCTTTCATCTTGATCAGTTGGAAGATTGGCAGGAGCTTTGTACCCATCCAAAACAGAGTGCCACACTTCAGGACCAAGAGACATTAGATAGTAGGACATCCTCTTTTTCCAAAAACCAAAATTTGTTCCATCAAAGATAGGCAGTTTCCCTGTTGCTTCCATGCTCTTCATTGTGCCTAAGAATCATTCTTCCAGTTGTTAGGCTGATATTGAAGAAGCTGGCTCTAATACCAATTGTTGGAAATACTGAGAGGGGGGGTGAATCAGTGTTTCTTTTCAATTGTTAATTTTTTCCAGTTAGATTCTTCACAGTTAAAAAACAGAGAGGTGTATAATAATGATATTATTAAGGATTAATAAGAGCTTCAGTCCCTTTTCAAATAATTGAGTACAATAGATGTGTAAAGGCACCAACCCTTCAATGAATCAGGCACCAACATGTTGCCAAGCACCAACTTGGACTTTTTAGGGTCCAACCCTATCTTTTTCAAGGCTCCAACCTTGTTTTAGAGGCTCCAACCCCTAGGGCTCCAACCCTTCAAATTTTAACAAATAGAGTGTATGAAAGACTTACTTCAACAATTGATAATCTTCTCCACAATACTGTTTCAAATTTCTAATATGCTCACTGTCCAAGATCTTCAAGTTCTTCACATGTACAGGCCTCCAAATTCACTGTTCTAGGCTTCACTCAAATCTCCACACACCTTAAACATTCTTCATTGTTCGTTGTCCATCAATCACAGGTATTGAGTTATCTCTCCAACAAAGGCAGTAAAAAGGTCCAAGGTATTCTTCAAGAAAGGCAACAACAAGTTTGAGCTCACTGTGCTAATAATCTTTTTGCAGCCCGAGCTTTTCACGAGACCTTCAACTGTTGAGCTATAGGCTCGAGTTCACTATTAAATTCTCCACAAGGTATCCGAACTTAGTGATGCTCGTGCCACAGGACTGAGGCACTGGGTAAAGGTTCCAGCGTTATGCTTCTTTAAGTCTGAGCCCTTCAATGTGTCATTGTTCAGATGTCCACAACTTCTTGAGCTCTTCAATTGTTGACCGAAATACATATAAACCTTTTAGCCTCCACAGTTGTATCACAGGTGAATTACTATCACAGTTTCATGGTGAAGACCACAGTTCTGAGGTGTTGTAGGTGATCCTAGATTCACTAACCACAGTTTTGAAACGCTGAAGGTGGTCCGAGCTTCACTAACCGCAGTTCTGAAGTGCTGAGGGTGGTCCGAGCCTTGATCTGGACTGAACCACAGAATTCAGGTGTCTGTATTCCTTTCGTTTGAGTAGTAGAGATAACCCAACACCAAATTAACCCAAACAATGTTTTCTCGACTTCTTTAGTTCACGAGTTGTGAACTCTATCTTATGCTTTGAGATCTTTGTTTTTCACTAAACTACTGTATACAAACTAGAAGACCGAAACTTCTTTTTATACGAATTTGTCATACAAATGAACAGACATCGGTTTTGGAAGAGGGGCCGACTATCATAACTGGGCATAAGTTAGCTTGGGTAACAGATATGATTTTCTATCTTAAAAATTTGAGTTCTCATAAACTATTTGGAGTTAGGAGGCAAGTGAGGGCTCATTAGAAAGCTAAAATTATACTCTAGAGGATGGAGAAGGTCTCATAGAAAAATTTTGCCTCCAAGAAGGAGAAAATTTATTTTTCTTTATAATTGTCCTTGAATATTTGTGTGTAGAAAGCAAGAGGTCATCTTCATTGTTAGGCTTATCAATCATAGGGTCATAGTCTGGCTTCTCCTTCATCAACCTGTTGCCATCAATGACAACTTGGATTAACAGTGGCTTCCTTCCAGTGGTAGTTGTAGAAACAATTGGAGTTGATGGTGTTAGCATCAGAATTTGCATTCTGCTATCAGTGATCAAAATCACTCTTTTCATATTCATTTTAGGGGTCCCACTCAGAAATTTTTATATCATTCCATTAGGTCATGCAAAAAAATTGATTCACTGATGGTAGCCCTAGTCATAAAACTCTCTCCCTCAAAATTTCACATTTGTTGACCCACCTTCATGTCTTGTTGAGCATAAAACAATCTTGAAAGCTCATTTCACTATGTCATTATGTCAGTCAAAGTCAACCATGAAGTCAGGTCATCCAAGGTCCCATTAGGTCAATTAGGTTTCATTTTTCAAGGTTCATAACACACCATTTTATCTCAATAAGGTCAGCAAAGGTGTGAGAGTGACTCAAATAATACTCTCAATCATCTGCAGAGGATTTATCAGCATGTAAATATGATTTTTAAATTTGTAATTTTGGTTTCAGAGTATGATTTTCATACCAAAATGTAATTTAATTCAAAACAGAGATGTAATTTATTTTTAATTTTTATGTAATTTTATGCTCATAATATGTAATAAGTTTTGTCCCAAGCTGCCAACTCAAACTTCACATGCCAAACTGAAGAGAAACAAAGTCAAAGTGAAAAGTGCCAAACTCCAGCAACATCATCCTGCAAAGAAGAAAAATCAAAGGAAAAGGGTAATCAGCAATGTTTTCAAAAAAAGGTGAAATGACACATTATAAAAGTGGGTTTTCCAATCTAAATTCAAATTCACTTAAGTATTTATGACTCCTTGGCATCATTTCAAATTCATTTGTCTCCTCCAAACACCAAGCAAGCACTCTAAGAGAAGAAAATTTCGAGTTTTTGGGCGAAATTGGCAAAAAACATAGCAGAGGGCGCAAATGCTTAACAGAGGGCGCAAATTCTTAAGGGAGGGTGCAAATGCTTAAGAGAGGGCGCAAATGCTTCTAGCATTGTGCAAAGGACCAGGAAACCCTAGAAACGAATTCAAGTGGCAAAACATCATTTCTAAAGCTTCATCAACCTACTCATCGACCTCCAGCAAATGAGTAAGAGCTAATGGCATAAATTATCATCTTCATCAAGTTCATGTGTTTGGTGTTGTGAAATTTATGTTAGAATTTGGTGTTTGAAATCGTTTTCAAACCCTAGTATTCCCATTGCATTCTTGAATTTCCTAATTTGCACTCCCTTACAACTTTATACCCTTCCTACAATTGCAAATACCCATTTTTAAACCCATGTATTACAAAATTCCCTTTCCCTCACCCTTTTTCCCAAAACCCTAAGCCCTAGGTGCTACATTTACCTAGGCTCCCAATCCTCAAATTCCCATCCTAAATTCCATCATACTACCACTCCTTATCCCCTCCCCCATTTCATACATCCCTAGCACCATCTCCTTCATTTTCCCTTTCCCATACCTCATTCCTAAAAAACCATATTCCACATCATCACACTTCCCTAGGGTTTTGACTTTAAAACATCATGGCAGAAGAAGAGAACAAATCATTCAGTGAGGAAGAAGAAAGAGAAGAGAGGAGGCCACATAAAGGAGGGAGGATCCTCAGACTTGAACCTACAAACACCAAAGAACTAATGGCCTCACCCATGGCAGTCACTTGTTTCAAACATGTGGGTTGCTTTGATTTCTATGAATTGGTCCAAAACTACAAACCCTAATCAAGCAGAAAGAGAAGGGTAAGTTGGATTTGCTCATTGATGCATCCATGATAGCATAGCATACCATATCAAGTCTCCATGAAGTAAGTCTGAAGCAATTTTGAGGAAATTTGAAGAAAGTTTGGGAAAATTTGAAAAACTCTTCGAAGGCACATTTTCTAGAAATGCCCTGTTTGGTCACATTTTTGCAGAACATATTGTGGCCAAACAAAAATGAATTTTTGGAAATAGGAGGAGGTTTTTGTTCCTAAGATGTCAAAGTACATAAAACTATCTCACTTTTTACACAGGTATTACAAAATGAGAGATCCATTCACATCTTCACAACATATTTTTCTGCCTGTGTAAAATCTTGTTTCAGACACCCTTTTGCAGAGAAGATTGTGGCCAAACAAAAATGAATTTTGAGAAACGGGAGGAGGTTTTTGTTTACAACATGCCAAATAACAAAAACCTCTCAGTTTTGCGAAACACCTCATGGTTAGTGAGATATCGCTCCATCTTGGAGGCCAATGTTTCTAGAAAATTCGGAATTTTTACAGAGTTTGACTGTCATTTACGCAACACCCTAGGGGCTACGCAAATGTTTGGGACACTTTTTGATGCAAAGAAGGCCACCATTGGATTCCTAAGGATAAATGCATTTCAAAAAACCATGTTTCCAACCTTGATTTGCAGATTTGACAGGTGAAAAGGTCAAAAAACTACCTAAAAATCACATTTATGCCCCTGTTTTGGCCTCGGCGCTACGCAAATGACCAGTCTTGGGAGAAGGACATTTTGAGGTGTCAACTCAACTTCATTTTGAAAACTGGAGGCATATTCAGAAAGCGGACTTGAAGGGCTTTCCAACAAGCCATCTTGGGCCTAATTTGGACACTTGCAAGCTAGTCAAAAGTGGCCTTGAACAGCGAGGGCACAAATGACACAGCGAGGGCGTAAATGACCATTTGCTGATATTTTTTAAATTTCTCTGTAATTTTGATTCTACTTCAGAAAATCGTGTTTCTACCTATGTAATTAATGATGGTAAATGTAATTATGTTATGGATAAGTTACCTAGGGGTAGAATTGCAGAGATTGGATTATATGGGTTTGAATTGCCTCCATATAGATTTCCATTTTTCTTCTTATAAAGATTTTTGCATTAGAGTTCACAAGGAAAAGTTTGAACGCTGATCAAATACATTTTTTTCCTAGAAAACACTCTACATTGTTCAAGTTGAAAGTTGATGTTGGGCCTTTTGTGGTGAACACTAGAACAACAAATGTTGATGTGGAAGATATGCTACAGAAAATGAAATTGCTCAAAGGAGAAAAATGGCATTATGACCCTCTAGCCAAGATTTCAGCTTTAAGAGTGGAACAAGGGCCATCAACTTATATTCATTTCCCAAAGCCTTCAGTAGAAATGTATGCAAATCAAGAAAATTGGCAACAAGACACATTAGTGAATACATCAAAGAAAGAAGAGATACAACAACCTATCAAAGCTAATGTGTTGGCCACCCCATAACAAAAAGGAGAAGGAACTAAAAAGACCAATCTTTAATGTTTAACAATCAAGTTCAAGGTGATAAGAAATAGAGTTCCAAATAGTTAAAAGATCGAGAGTAGAGGAAGTGGAAGTTTCAGTTCCATATGCACTTTCAGAAGTTGTTTCAACCAATGAAATGGTTGCATCAGGTGAACATGTCTTCACTTTGGAATACATATCATCAGAGCAGGAACAATCAACGACATTTGCAAGTCCTAGTAAAGATATCTCTGCTCAATTTATGAAAATCAAAAAGAAGAATGATAGTCTTAAAGCCATTACGTATAGTGAGTTCTGGAAACAAGGATCTTTTACAATGAATAGACTGCTATCAACCTTAGATCTTGAAAAAGGAAAGTTCCAACAGGCATTCTTAGAGCCAAAGGTCAAAAACGCTAAAGTTGCAAAAGACTACAAAACTTCCATGTTTTGTTTTGATTTAAAGCAAGTTCATCTAATTGATCAAATTGCTCTTCATTGACAAGAAGGGGAAATGTTACACAGTACCCTAACCAATAAAGTTATTAATGTGGCAAATTATATTAAGTCCCTATATTACTAGTATAGTCCCTTATTGTTATTATTTTACCCCTGTAACCCCCATACTGTTATTATTGTGCCCTTAAATTATTATTGTTAGGTCGGCTAGGATTACATTGTGGCCCCATAGACTCCTATATATAGAAAGGAGGTTTTGTAATTTGTATCATCCAAGAATTGTTCATTCATGTAATGTATTGGAGGTTGCCCCCTCGAAGTGGGCTTATTTCTAAGGCGTTGATGTCTCTTTTCTTCTATTTTTGGAGCTGGTTTCACAACATTTGGTATCAGAGCTTTGGATTCTAGGGTTTCGCTACCCCAAACAGGTCATTGTGGCATTTTCACTATAACTTTTTTTCTATGAAAGTTCAGAAGCTGAAATTTTCAGAGTATAAAGCCGAAATCCTGAGGAACATCTTCGCAAAATTTCAGAGCTTGGTTCGCAATATTTTTGGAGATATGATCTGTGGAAGTTAGGGATTTTTGCAGGCTCCCGAATTTAACCTAAACAGGTCATCGCAACATTTTCACTATAAATATTTTTCTATGAAGATTCAAAAGCTGAAATTTTTAGAGAGCAAAGCCCAAATCCAAAGGAACATCGTCGCAAAATTTCAAAGCTTGGTTCACAATATTTTTGGAGATATGATTTGTGGAAGTTAGGTCTTTTTCAGGCTCCCGAATTTCATCTCAAAGAGGTGATCGTGGGAAAATATTCATAACTCTCTCTCTCTCTAAGCATCGGATTGGAATCTGTAAAAAGTGGCTTGAAGTAAACGGATTGTAGTTTCCTGTTTATCAATTTCCGAGCAAAAGGAGCAAACAGTGACACGTGGCAAGTCGTACAAGTTCACTCTACTGAACCAGTCCATAATTAGGTCATTGTGGGAGATTGGACATAACTTTGTCTTGAAGAATCCAAATAAGGTCAGACCTTTGGCATTCGAAAGAGGATTCAGAGGGATACCTTAGGGCCAATTTTTAGATATTGAAGATCCGAAATCACAGAGATAATTCAGTTTCAATATCGAGCTCCTCAAAAGCAAGAAAAATGTGTGTTTGGTTTTTAAAATTGCATAACGTTTGTTTGAAAAAGCAGTTTGATTCCAAGTGAATATTTTAGAATTTTTATCAGTATTGGGTTCTATAATGCCTCCAAAAAATAATTCCATACCCATTGAGCCCTCAAAAAGCTATACTATGACGCATGAAGAGGAAGAATTGCAGTATGAGATATAAAAATTACAGTACCAAGTGCAACAAATTTCAATCTTACGAAGAGCAACCGAAGATGACATAGATGGTTTAAAAGTAGAAATGGAGGCTAAGTTGGATGGTTTGAAGGATCAAATAATAGCTAATATGGATGATAAATTAGTGGAAGATCACATCGAGCATCAACAACAAGTTCTCCAACTCTCAAAGGATAACCTAACTTTGGTGCAAAATCTAATGAAACAACAGGAATATCAACATCACATAGAAAGAAGTTCTGAAGCATTTATAGAAACAAGAACTCGACAAGTACAATCAATTTCAGAGTATCTCAGCAAGTGGAAGAACTTTTATGTAGAAGATTCCACATGGGAGGATGAGAATTTTATACAGAAGCATCAAGAAATAATTAAGCGTTGAGGACAACACTTTTTTGAAGGAGAGGGGCATGTTAAGTCCCTATATTACTAGTATAGGCCCTTATTGTTGTTAGTGTAACCCCCTTATTGTTATTATTGTGCCCCTGTAACCCCCATACTACTATTATTGTGCCCTTAAATTATTATTGTTAGGTCGGCTAGGATTACATTATGGCCCGACTAGGATTACATTATGGCCCCATGGACTCCTATATATAGAAAGGAGGTTTTGTAATTTGTATCATCCAAGAATTGTTCATTCATGTAATGTATTAGAGGTTGCCCCCTCAAAGTGGCTTAATTCTAAGGCGTTGATGTCTCTTTTCTTCTATTTTTGGAGTTGGTTTCACAACAATCTACAAAAACAATTAAGTTATTAATGTGCAAAGCTACAAAAATCAATAATGACAATAACCAATGAGTTCAAGAGAGTAAGAATATCTTTTACTGCTAAAGACAATAGAGTTGAATTTCTAGAAGGATTAGTTATTGAGTTGGGAACTTATCCAAATGATGTAAATGAAATTCAATAAATAATGAAGACTATATATTCAGATAATTAATCACTTAGAAAGAAGCTTAAATTGCCAATTAATAAACATCCCCAAACTCAAGAATTGGAGGATATACAAAAGGAAAAGGAATTGCTTCTATCAGTAATGATTGAGAAAAATAAGCAAATGGAGAAATTAGAGTTGCAAGTTGAATAATTGTTAAAGGAAAGGATAGCTCAAACAAGTACATTTATCCTTATATCTCAAGCCAACATTTTAGGAGAGGATTCTTCAAAAGTTAGCAAAGACATTGCCATCACTAAGTTTGAAGGATCAGGAAAATGGAAATTCAATGAAAATGTTAAATCAGAGTTAGGAAGAATCTGAAAAGAAGGATAATTTTATAGTTAATGAAATTCAAAAGAGTACTACTTTACAAAAGCAAGTTGACCGATACAGTAAACAAATAATCGACACTCAGCCTTTAATTCAATGCAGAAGAAGCTTATGGATAGAAATCATGGATTTCATCTATCAAATTTAGGAATCAATTAAGAACATTGCAGAAGAAATGGAAATATTAAACTTTGCCAATACAACAATAGATCAGATTGAAAATCAATTAGGGAACAAACCAACATTAACTAACAAAATCATTATGGGGTGGCAAGATGGAGAGGGATTCTCATTAAGCCAGAAGGAATCATAGAAGATAGATTTGCATGGGTACTGGGAAAAAAGATAAACAACCAAGATGAGGCTAATGGCTTACTCTTTAAGCTATCATTGGCTCAGAAAATAAAATAAAATAAAAATAAAAAATAAAGGAATAAAGGATATGTCCATCCTAAGGGACTCTCTAGTGTTCATAAAGCATATGGTTAACAATACTTTGGCACAAAACTATAAATTGAATCAAATTATCAAGAGAAGTCGGAGAATGAATTCCTTATTTGATCAGGTACGATTTTTTCATATCCTTAAGAGGTCAGAATAAGGAAGCAGACAAGCAAGCAAATCAGGCATGCTTAATGATAGAGGAAAGTAGTAACGTGAATGGACTTGTGGGAAGTCATATGATCCCAAAACAAAGTTGAAATGAATACAAACAAAGCAAAATATATGGTGAATAATGGAAAGGAAAAAAGGGATAAAAAGGTTCAGAGTGTTTTTGTGGGTTGACCTTTTTATAAATGGCGTTCTCCCCCTCCCCCTTCATTGTTTCTCCCTTTCCCCTTCCCTGTTTTACCCCTTTCCCCTCCTTTGTACCATGTCATCTTCTTCCCCTTCTCCTTGTGCTCCTACATTGAGTTGCCCTTCCCTCACCCTCATCCTCCATTCCCCCGTTGCCTCCTTGCCCCATGGGCCCTCTTCGGCCCATCCCATCTAGTCCCTTTTCCCAATCCCTTCCCCTGTACCTCATGGCATCTTCTCTTT
Source organism: Pinus albicaulis (assembly GCA_034641835.2). NCBI lineage: Eukaryota > Viridiplantae > Streptophyta > Pinopsida > Pinales > Pinaceae > Pinus > Pinus albicaulis. The sequence continues at coordinate 539,304,186 of CM076570.1, forward strand.
GGGTGTGTGTCGTTGCATTATTTTGCATGCCAGCTGGTTTTTCCCATGTGAATCACTTGGTATCAAATTGACTTCGAGCAGGGGTGTCAAGGTCTTTCAGTTCCAGATTGAGATGGGGTGCCAGCACATTCATAGTTTAGGCATGCGAAAATTGAAAGTTCGAGAGGGGCATTTAACCTCTCTATGTTGGGTTAGTCAGTTCGCGTCGGGAAATCCTCAGATCAACGAGCTGGAGGTCGAGTCAGTGTACAGATAAATAATGTGAGTTCGTGGGGAGGATGGTGGTACGAACTTGTTGCAGGTCCATGACAGTATTGGCAGACTTTCGCTCTATATATACAATTGTTGCAGTATGGATTATGTCTAGAAGTTGGGGATGGTCTATGTTCGTGTGGTTGGATGGAGTTCGCCTCTGAGGCTGACTCTGTCTAGGTTTGGCAGTTACAGGAAGGTTTTGTTCTGTGTTCGTTGTTTAGTGTTCTAGGAAGTCGGTGTGGTGGACTATAAGGGAGATAATCTAGGCGGTTTCTGGAAGTTGGGGCCCGGGGTTGCGAAGGAGAACGTGGTCACTGAGGGTGGTAAATTGAAAAGTGAGAGACTGATGAGGGTGTTGGAGGCCTGCGTGGTCACACTGGAGGTAATTTCTGGGCTTTGGGCTTTCGTTAGGGGTCGTGGGGGTTGTCTTTCTTGGAGAAATGGCTTCGCTATTTGGGAGTCGAGGTCTGGCTGGAAATGCAGAGCCAATCTGAGGTTGGTGGCTCGACCTCTGGGTCCTGAGGCCGTTGTCGACCGAGGTCGAGCCGAATATCAAGGAGAGGTGTAAAGGAACGGGGAAAGGTGCATGCAGACTACGCCATTTTCTCTAAAGACCATGAAGAGATTAAAAACGGTCTGGAAATTATACAGAAGAGCATCCACCAACAACAACAAGAGACTTTGGAGATGCAGGAGCAGATTGTCAAAAACAAAAGATTTCGGCAATTAGAAGACGAAATAAGATGCTCTCAAGCGACAGATAGAGGATCTTCAATTCAAGTTGGACGACCAAAGCATGAATTTGGACGAGGAAAGCCCCAGAATCGACATCAACATTCTAGTTGCAATGGAGTAGTAACCAGTTGCATAGAAGATCATGTTTTGTTTTGTTTTTATATGTTTTCATATGATAAAATGAAAATGTAAGCTTTTGTTGAAGCAATTTTTTAGGATGTACAGCGGAAGGTTTGTAATAAGGGAAATTTTGTAATCTTGGGTAAAAAGGGTTAGATTAGAATGTTCAAAAAAATTGTTTGGTGCCCTTTGTTGGCTTTGAACTCCTACTATAAAGGTCCCAGTTTTTTGTCGCGAACAAGCGCAGATTAATATATCTATCTACTCTTTCTTGTTAAAAAAAAAAACTAACAGAATCATTAAATTCCTTAGTTCCAAAACAAGTTACAACTCGAAAGGAATCAATGATAGAACAGTTGTAACCATGGAGGCTAATAAGTTTTTAACGAAGAAAAACTTTGCAAGGAAAGTGAGAGACAAGTGCAAGATAGTGCAAATTGAAATTGATAAATTCAATAAAAGGCTCAATATTTCTACATCAAAAAGGTTTACCATCATTCTGGAATTCAGAAAGAAAGCTTGTGCCCAAAAAAGAATAGCAAAAGCTACTGAACAATTGTTTAAATAATGATTCAAAATTGGCTAGTTTGAAAAAACCCCTAAGTGGTGAAAGAATTCTTAATATGTTATCTTATGACTTCTTACATTGTGTAATATCTCTTTTTGTAGTAAAGCCTAATTTTCATAAATGTACCAAGTTAGATGAGGCTTACAAGAAGCTTATCTCTTTTACATATCCAATTAGTAAAAATTGATATACACTTGTTGGAGTTCTTCCATGAGTTTCTTAACAACAACATTTGAAAGGGCAGGCTATGTGAAAGCTGGAAAATCAAGTTGGATCCAGATTTCAAGGCACAAAATAAGTAGCCAACAAATCAACTCCATATTATAAGACAAAGAATCTTTAGGCATTTCCAAATTTCTTGCAAACAATTCAAAAGTTGTTTATTTTGATAGAATTCATTTCCTAAGAGCTAGTATAGTTGGAGTATTGTAATATTATATACATATTGTAATTTTTAATGTAATAAGGATTCGCTTTTGGGCCAAAAGACACTGGTACTTTTGTAATGCCTCAATATTTCAAAGTTTAATCAAAGCACTAGTATTTAAAATTGTAATCAAAGAGTATTGGTTTTATCTTATGATGGTATTGTTTCATGTACGAGTACTTTCTAGTTTTACATTACCTTTCCTTTCGTGCATTTTGAAGTTCTGCAGATATATAGGAAAGGATAGGCTGAGAATCAACGTCCCTTAAATCAAGTGGCAAAGTTATATTCGTCGCTCAGCTGACTAAATAGAAAGTCTAGTTATATTAGTCCCTCTGCATGTTGAGATTGTTGCCTTCTATACAATCGCAATTTGTACTTTTATTGAATTGTTGAAGGATCTTCTACATGCTTCATGTTCTTATTAGATAATATCAAAAATCAATATGGGTATATATGTTATTTGATATACTAATCTTTATCCAAATCTTTCAAACTATTATGTTGTTATGGTTTGATGCTAGCACTTTGATCAAGCTTTAGAAAGAAGGGGGTTTAATTAGTTAAATCAAGAATTTGAAGCCGTAAGAAACCACCCTTAAAACAAACCTCTCATACAAATGCTTCAACGCAGCTCCTTAGCTAGGAACTTTCTTCAAAAGACAACACTCACAACATTATTCCTTCGTCCATTGCCCAAATTACAACATTCTTCTAGTGCTTGATCTTGGTTGTGATCACAACTTGATGCTTTGGGGCGGCTCCTTAGGTAGGAATTATCTTCAAAAGACAACACTCGCAACATTATTCCTTCCTCCATTGCCCAAATTCCAACATTCTTCTAGTGCTTGAAACTGGTTGTGATCACAACTTAATCCACCGATGGTTTATATCTTAGCTTTGAAAATGGATCTTATGCCATATCCCCCATTCTTGTCACATCCTCTTTTGCACTAATGTCCATACTCTGCAATGTCATTGAACTAGAGGCTCTATTGAAACAAAAATTTGGTAAGGTGTCTGTATTAGAAGAAATGAGTAATAGCTAGCTAGAACTCTGGATTTAAAAAGTTGAGGGAGCCTTTCTCCTCAGCTCCCTCTGGCTCGGGAGTAACTTCCTTGAATCAAAATAACAACTTCCCTTTGATCCAAATTTCAAATAATCAAATTTACCATATCACATTACATGCTTGAAAAAGGTGTCATCCTATAAAGCATGATCGCGAAACTCAAATCATGAAAACAAATTATTCCCTAAACTTGAATTAGACCATTTCAAGTAGCAAGTTTTCCTTAAAACGCGCTCATAACTTAAATGCTTGCCATGCCTTCAACCATCTTAAAATTCCTTCTTGGCTCCTGAGTTCTACACTTAGAGATGTCTTAATCCTCCCTTCAAGTGTCCTTTAAGATACATCACAAATTGATCTTTGTAATCAAGCTTAGACATTCATCAAAGTTCAGCCTTTCTTATGTGATTTGTCTTCCATTCTAGGGCTTGAGAACATTTGGCTAACGACAAACCTTCCCAAACTTGGCTTCTTCAAGTTCCTTTGATGGTTGCTTTTTCACCAAGGATTTGATACGATGTTGATTTTCTGTAAGAGAAAATGATCTTCTAATCTGATAATTACTTTCCAATGATTGTTTGACAATGTTCCACCAAGACTCTGGGACAAGGGGGCACGGGTACGAGGAGACGCACGGGGGGGACATGTGGGAGTACCCTCAAATTTAGGGAAATTTAGGGGGGATGGGGAGGACCCCCCCCCCCCCCTAATTCAAATTCAAATTCAATAATGAAAGCATACATAATTGAATTAAATAATGAAATATATTGGCCCATATTCATCATTCATACTGGTACATACATCATTCATACTCATCATTCATCCATACATCAAATTCAATAATGAAAGCATACATAATTGAATTAAATAATGAAATATATTGGTCCATATTCATCATTCATACTGGTACATACATCATTCATACTCATCATTCATCCATACAACAAATTCAATAATGAAAGCATACATAATTGAATTAAATAATGAAATATATTGGTCCATATTCAACATTCATATTGGTACATACATCATTCATACTCATCATTCATCCATACACCACGGGATTCAATAATGAAATACGTTGATCCATATTCATAATTCATCATTACCAATGTTATTGGAATTGAACTGGTGATCAAACCAAAAAAGCCTTTGAACCGATCGGTAAAAAAACCGGGCCAAAAAACCAGTCGACCAAAAACAACTAAAATATTTGAATTTTAAAGAAACATATATATTCATGTGCATCCATATTAATCCAAACGATTTATACACAAATAAGCAAAAGTTTCATTTATATAAGCATATAAGGGGGCACATAACCAAAATAGTACCGAGCACAATCCATCTCTACATGAAACATTAAAAAAAAAAATCATGCTACAACGAATACCTACATATCATCAAAATCATTACCTCTATTGGAATCTTTGTCATCAATATCACCCTTTAAACATTAAAATAAGATATGAAAAATGTAGCATGTCAAGTCAATATTGTGTTTGAGTGATAGGTACATTTTTGGTAGGGTTATGGTAGAGGGTTCAGCAACTAATGCCACTAACATCATATTGGAATCTTCGTCATCAATATCGCACTTTAAACATTAAAATAAGATATGAAAAATGTAGCATGCCAAGTCAAGATTTTGTTTGAGCGATGGGTACATTTTTAGTAGGGTCATGATAGAGGGGTTCAACAACCAATGCCACTAACATCAAAGTACATAGAGGGCTTGGTGCTCCTGATTAAATACTAGTTCCATAACCTTGTACATGACAAAATCCAATGGAAACGTTGCAATCCCTCTGATCCTAAAATCCTGAAAACTTGTTAGGCTACTAGATTTTGAGTGAAATCTAAAATTATACTTTCTCCATTTCAAATCCAATGAGGTTGAAACAACTCTCAAACATCCAAAGTCATTTCATGTTAATGAGTCATTTCATGGTAATGTTAAAAATTATGTAAAAGGATAAATAGGCTTGAATATTAAGCTTCCGTGCACAAAAGTTCTTAAAACTCAAAAGGGTTGTAGTACCCCTTTTGAGGAGGCGCATCCCCCACACTAGGGAAACATTTTCCAATGTGTCTCCCTGCATTTTCCCAAAAGAAACGTGCGGAAACATTTCCCAAAGCGTCCCCTTGTCCAAGGTGTGTGGGAAGCGTGGGGTGCATGCACCCCACCCTGGCAAACTTGTCCCTATGTAACACTATTTTTTTATCAGTATAACTCATGTCATATGTATCATTAAGTAATTATATATAGAAAATATCAACAATAATACAATGATTACAACAAGATCATAAAAAGAGCTAAGCAACAAAGAGAACAAATTTACCCTAGGAAAACCCAACCTTCGGAAAAACTCAACAAACTTTTCTTCTTAGGAGAAATTTATCCTTCACCAATATTTATAATTTAAAATATTCTAAGAATTTGTGCCAAAATTCAGGGGAAAGATCTAGTCAAACCTAATCAAATACCAACTAGTCCAATTTGGTCAAACCTCCAAAAATATCAAGAGTCAATGCTGGTCAATAATCTAAAATTCAACCTAAGTTCAAGTTCAAACTTGTGGTCAAAGGGCCTGCAGTCAAAGTCTAAATTTCCTATGGTCAAAACAACCTCCCTTCAGTGGTCAATCTTAGTTAACCTCGGTCAAACAGTAGCCTGGTTCTTGGTCAAATGAAGCAAATCAAATTTGGCCAAACTGAGGTCGAACGACAACTTCTATACTTGGTCAAACAGTCCAATTTGTCCCCCTTTACTTCGCACGCATGAGCAAAAGAATAAAATAAACGATTTGTCTCTGAATTGGTCAAAGTGGAGGAAGTTATCTTGTATTTATATTAGTTAGATGGGGTGACTTTGGACCAGAAGTCACACCCCTTCACTTGTGGGGCCAGCTTGACTTTTGGGGCCTATATGAAGCCCCAAATAATAATTTTCACTTTCACTTTGTGCAATTTTCTTTAGCCAACTTGGGAGGCCTTTTCGCATACGGGAATACTCCCTGATGCTACACAAAATCAACGTCTTCAAGGCTAGTGCATTTTTTCTAGGATTTCATAGGGTATAAACCCTTCTTCAAGGCACATTGCATATTTTTTTAAGGGAGGTGATACCTCTCTTGGGTTTATAAAGGCAAAAAATTTGAAGACTTTATGAATGAATCTTTGTTGAACCTATTGTCATATAATGGATGTTTCACCCATCATAGGGAGATAATAATGATATTTGGGCAGATCAAATGCCTTTCATTGGAGCAAGAGTTTGTAGATGCACGTGGAGGTAGGATTCTTTATTGAACTTATTGACTTGTAGTGGATGTTTCACTCGTTATAAGGAGCTAATTATGACATTTGGGTGGATAAAATAACTACATGTTCAGAGTCCATCAAGGTATTTTCCTATATTTTCCATTACTTTGTATAGAGGTCTTGCCCACAAATAATTCTCAATGTGTTCCAATGGAACTCTATATGATGCTGGTCAAATCTGGACGCACTACATTTTGTGGCCCCATTCTTAAGGAAAGCATGTGCTAGTCTATGAACCTTCAATAAAATAACATGTTTCATTGGATCTTCTGCTTACGCATATTGTGATGTTACTCCTATAGTGTTTGGGTAGTGCAATGTTGGTGAACCTTTTTAATTCTATCCTATGGTAGACTATTTGGCCCTACACAACTTCATTCTCAAGAACAACTTGTTCCAAGCTTTTTAGCATTTGACAAACCAACTTGCTAACATCTCTTCACAAAACCTCTATTAGAGGCCACCTTTGCCAACTTATGGAATCATACTAATTTGGGAGATATGGCATTCAAGGGGGATTACTTGTAATGGCTTCTCTATTTGGCTTGTATTCAATTTTAAGAAGGGATGTACCTTATTAATTTCTTCTCCCCATAACCTCTTAATTAAATTAAGTGGGGGTATAAAAAACATTAGCTGAAATTTGAGGTAGTGCAATGTTGATGAATCATTTCAATTCCATCCTATGGAAGACTATTCGGCCCTACACAACTACATTCAACAACTTCATTCTCAAGGACAGCTTGTGCCAAGATTTTTAGCCTTTGACAAACCAACATGCTAACATCTTCACAAAACCTCTATTAGAGGCCACCTTTGCCAACTTATGGACTCATACTAATTTGGGAGATATGGCATTCAAGGGGGATTCTATGTAATGGCTTCTCTATTTGGCTCGTATTCAATTTTAAGAAGGGATGTATCTTGTGAATTTCGTCTCTCCATAGAGTCTTATTTAGATTAAGTGGGGGTATTGAAAACAAACATTAGCTGAAATTTGAGGTCTAAAATGAGCCTCCTAATAAAAATAATAAAATAAGAGTTATGAATTATCAAATGGAAAGAAACAATACTACCTTTTGCAAATTCCAAATGTAGGCACTCATTAGATTTCACATCCAACGAGTGCTGACACATGAAATTTGACTAAACCTATAAGGAGATAAACCAAAGATATGATTTTAAAAAGTAGTTTTCTTCCTTTCCTTCCAAAAATATTTACCATTAATCATCTTCTTGAATCCTAGTGGTTCTTTTAAAGTTGATTTTGATTGTACATTTTTTGTTGAGGCCCATTTTTTACCTAAAAATTACCCTAATGATCTAACCTTCATTTTCAAATAAATTGCCTTATATTGAGCTAAACATTTCTAAACCCATTGCAATTTTCGTCTAAGGCTAACCATATATAGAGCTAGGGATTCATAAACACACTCTCATTTATATTGAACTAGGTATCCATAAACCCACTCTCACTTGTGTTGAGTTAGGCATCTATCAGCCCACTCATTTATATTGAACTAGGTATCCATAAACCCACTCTTCATTTGTGTTGAGTTAGGTATCCATCAACCCACTCTCATTTGTATATCAAGTTGGTTGTACATATCCCACTCTCATTTGTATTTAAGCCATGAACAATAATATTTCAAATCGGGTATCCATAAACCCACTCTTGTTTGTATTTCATCCATGCCCAACCCTATATCGAGTTAAGTATCCCTAAATCCACTTTCATTTTTATTTCATCATTTTTCTCTACAACCCACTCTTCAATTTAATGGAGGGTTGTTGAGAGTGGTTTAGTTTCACTCAACCAAGGTTGACATAGGATTTTTCTAATTATTTTATATATTTGGATTGGCTTGTTAGAAATCCGTGCACCATAGGTCTAGCCCATACCTTAGCTAGGAAACATAAACACGCTAGTAGTGCCTAACTTTATACAATTTTGCATAGCGGAATATACCAACAATTAGATCAATGATAGTGTTGTATCTCAAGAAACAATCCCTTGTTTGTGGTAAGGAATCAGTGCTTAAGACATTTTATAAATGTATGTCACAATTATAATATCAAATGGCCTCTGCTTAACACCTTTGGAATCTAATTATTTAATACACTCAATAATTTGATATAATGAAAGCCTTCACAATGCCATAAAATGTTGATATCCGAATGAAATGAAAAGAAGAACTGTAAAGGAAACTTGAAGTGATATGCTGAGAAACAGAATCTATCACTTTTAAGTTTCAGAGGAAATTCATGGAGAGAGAGGAAACTCGAAATAATATGTTGCAAACACAGAATCTATTACTTTAAAGTTTCATCGGGATTTTGTGAAGAAGAAGAGATGAGGTGAAGGAGCGAAAATTAAGTTTGTTTAACTCTTACTCACAGATGTAATTAAGAGACCGGCTGCTACATTACTTCACTTCATTCAAAGAGGAATAAACACAGAGCGAAACTGGAAAGACATATCAACATCAATAGTTGCAGGAAACTTGATCTTCTTTCATTTATTTCTCAAAAAAATCAGTACCAAATTAACAATCCTCCAGAGGTCCAAAACTCGAAACCTCTTTTCTTTATTTCTATCTACTTAAATACATCATAGTGGTTCGTAACTCCTGAACTTCTTGAAACTATTCGACTACCTAAACTGTTAAGATAACTTATGCAATCATACTTGAGAAAACAAATTAAAACTGGAAATATTGTTCGTTTTGTTGAATCTAATGTTGTCAATGTGTCCTCCCTAAGTGCTGAGGTGTCCTATCTGCTTATGATGCAGCGGCTGCATAGCTCTGTAACGAAGCCTCAGTGCCCCACTTGACCTAGCTGTCATGCTCCCAATAGGGCCTCTATACGCTCTTCTGCCCGACTTTGCCTATGCCCCTATGCTTCAAACGTTGTCAATCATATCACCTGCTACTTGACTCTGCCTCTTCCCCTTTGATCTGCGTCGAGTCACTTACCCGAGTTTTTCTGCCGCATTCTGCCTATTTCTCCATAAAATGGCACATAACCACATAAGCCCGGACTTGAAATCCTTTAGATTTCATCTTGGAACCACATCGCGTATGTGCCAACATCGCACTTCACATTTCATCGTCTTTAACTTTTCCTTAGTGTTTATCTTTTAAAACTTGCAATGTGTGTTATGCGATCTGGCCCCACCGCATCGCACATCGCACTTCGGCAATTATAACACTTACCCTTCGCCCTTAACTTTTAAAACTTACATTGTGCGGTATGCGGGCCATGTCCACGTCATCTGCCACTTCACCGCCACGTCACACTTCGCATTTCGCTGACTTTAATTTTTCCTTAACACTTATCTTTTAAAACCTGTGATGTGCTCTATGTGATTGGGTCCCACTTGGCATCGCACGTCGCACTTCAGCGACTTTATCACTTACCTCCCGCGCCTATCCTTTGAAACTTGCGATTTGTGGTTTAAGATTTTAATCTTCGCCGTCTCTCTCTCTGCTCTAGTTCTGCGCTTTGATCCCGACCACCTATTTTTCTCTTTGCGCTTCCTCCAAAACTCTTAAGTGTTTAAGGGAAATGCGCCCTTTCTCCGCCTTTGGGAAATCAGTTTGTTTGCTCCACGGTGTAACCCTCCTGAGCTTATCTGGTGTTCTGTCGCGCTGGTCCCTCCTGAACTTACGAATGAGCCCGACTCGACCATGTTCAGCATGCAATGTTCTGAACGTGCCCATCGGTCCGACTCTTGAACTGTTCTGCACGGGAACAAGCCCAACTTGACCCACCTTCACATCTCATCACGTAATGTTAATGTACCAATATATAAATCAAAATTTTTCTATGAGACACAAAATTTACATTTTATATCATATATGCTTTTTTGGTGTTTTGAAAAATATTTCAAAGGTAAATGCAAATGAGCCACAACATCTGGCTCCACCTGGGGATAGTGCTTTTTTCCACGAAAGCGCTAAGAACCGCAGATTAGTGCCTTATCCATTGCGCATGGAGTCAAATATTGCTTGGTGACATATGAACAATGAGCAATCCGGTATTTACAATGGTGGAATGTTGACTTTTAACACTGGAAATAATGCTTCAGATATTGCCCGTTCACAGGCAGCTGTATTGTCTCTCCATCTAGATCTTCCAAAATAAATGTGTTATTTGACCTTGCCTCAGAGATCTTGTATGGACCATACCAGAGAGGGTCAAATTTACCATGCTTCCCCTTTTCTTCTCATCCGGTGTCCCATCTTAGTACCAAATCCCCTGCTTGAAAGAGAACTTCTTTTTCTTTTCTGTCAAATATAGACTTCATCTTTTCTTGATAAGTAATCAAGTTATCCCTGACTTTGTTTCTATTTTCACTTGATTCAATTATTTGGTTCAATCTTCTTACCAGAGCACTCAGTTCTTCCTGAGCTTCTTGAAGGAAAGAAATCACTGGTTTGGCCAACTGAGTAGAAAATGTGCTTGAGTTCCATAAACCAGTTCATAGGGAGACTTCCCAATAGATCTCTTGGTAGTGACTCAAACTGCCCAAAGGGCAAACTTCAACTTCATATCCCAATCCTTGTGATTCTCGATGATTGTTTTCTTCGAGATTATGACCAATGTCTTATTTGAAGACTCTGCCAATCCATTCCCTTGGGGATGATACGTTGTGGAATGTGATAAAATTACATTATATGTTTTGACAAAAATTAATGAAACGAGCAGAGTTGAATGCATGAACATTATCAGTCACAATTTTGACTGGACATCCAAATCTGCTGAAAATGTTTTCCTCCAGAAACTTCATCACCACTTGGTCATTTGCCTTCTTAGTGGATATTGCTTCAACCCATTTTGTAAAATAATTAGTGGCAGTCAGAATCCACTTGAACTGTCCGCTTGATGGCGGATTGATCTCTCCAATAAAATCCAATCCCCATTGCTTGAAAGGTTCTTCAATAAATACTGCGATGAGAGGTAATGGAGCAAGTTTTTTTCTTTTCAGCAAACAGCTGACACTTCTGACAACTTATGAAAACTTCTGACCAGTCTATAAACATCTACAAACAGGCTTGGCCAATAGAAGCCTGACTTAAGAATTTTATGAGCAGTAGACTTCCAGCTATAACGTCCTCCACGCGGACTTTCATGATATTGTTTGGTGACTTCAATAGATTCTCCTTCGGTCAAACATAACAGCAAAATATCAGCAGGGTCTTTCCAGTATAGCTTCGCTTCTACGATAACATATGGTTGAGACTTGAGTTTGAGAGCTCTGTATTTTGTTCTATTCAGTGAAGTTGGACAGGAAAAGAAACACAGGAAATGCACAATAACTTTATAGCAATCAGAGCACAAAAAATTGTATTGAATACATGTTTTGAACTTGCTTTGACCCTCTCATTTACAGCTCCATCCACTGGTGCCAACAGATTAATTCCCAAGGCTTGAAAATTTGTCTCTGTCAACAACTTCGCTAACCCCTGTCCCTTGACCAGCTTAGTGGGTTTGATGTCCAAATCATACTCTTGGATTTTTGTTATCCACTTCCCCATTTTTCCTTCAACATCACTTTGGACCAGCACGTCTTTCACAACAGAATTAGGAACATAAGCAGTTATTTGGGACTGCAACACACAAGTCTTGAAGGCTTTCAGTCCTTTGACCAAAGCATATACTTGTTTCTCCCGAATATTGTATTTGAGCTCAGCATCTCTAAGAACTTTGCTGAAAAATGCAACTGGCTGCTCCTTATTGTCTTCATTTTTCTGCAACAACACAACAACAATAGTAGTGGGGGATGCAAATGAGAATACCTGAAAGGCTTTTTTATAGTCTGCGCTAATCAAAACTGGGGCTTCCTGCAGTGCTTCCTTTATCCTAACAAATGCGTCTCTTGCTTCCTTATCCCATTTCACTTCTGCATTTTTCTCCAACATATCTGTTATACTTCTCACGATCTCAGCGTAATTGGGCACAAACCTCCTCAGGAAGTTTATTTTTCCCAGGAATCTCTAGATATCCTTCTTGCTTCTGGGTAAAGGAATAGTTTGAATGGCTTCCACCCTTGCTGGGTCAATCTTTACTCCCTGTTTAGAAACTATGTGACCCAATAATTTACCTTCTTCTAAGGCAAATAAAGATTTCTTGGAATTTAATGACAGACCAAACTTTCTAGACTTTTGAAAAAAAAATTGCAAATGCTCGAAGTGTTCATCATCTGACCCTGAGAAAACAGTTACATCATCTAGATATATAACTACAAACCTGTCACCAACGAAGGCTATGTCCATGGCCCTATGAAATGTTGCACCTGTGTTCATAAGGCCAAATGGCACCCTTGCGTGCATGAAGGTGCCCCAGCGCGTAGTGAAAGCAGTCTTCTTCTGATCTTCTTTTTCTACTGCTACCTGATTATACCCAGAAAATTCGTCAACCATAGACAACCTATGAGCTCCTGTCACCTTCTGTAAGACATAATCCATTTTCAGCAAAGGATAATTATCTTTTAGAGATGCTCGATTCAAGATCCTGAAGTCTACACACAGTCTTATCTCTCCATTCTTCTTTCTTACAGGGACCAGATTAAAAACCCAATCTGAATATCTAAGAGGGACCATAATTTTCGCCTGCAACAGTTTCTTCACTTCTTTTTCGATTGGAGCTAACAACAATGGATTGATATGTCTGAGCTTCTATCTATGTGGTTTGAGTCCTTCTTTCAATGGAACCTTATGCTGAATAATGCTTGTCATATGTTTTCAGGTCTTCATACGACCAGGCAAACACATCCATATATTTCTTTAAAAGATCAATGTATCTTTCTTTGTAGTTTTTGGGAACACCTTTGAACAATTTCACTATTTTGGGTTCCTGCTAAGTTCCCAAATTACTATCTTCCATCTCTTCTTCTTGATGTGTTTTCTTTGAATCAACAGCAACATCATTAGCATCGAATAATATTTCAAGGGGAACCAACCCTTTGGGGAGCACATTATCTTTCAATTGGATAATCTTTTGTTCACCTATTGACTGCCTAAGGTTTCTTATTTCTGCTTTCTGCTCTGTTTGTTCTTCCTCTTGGTCTATCTCAGCATCTTCAAAGTTTCCAATCATGGTCAGGAACAGACTTATCTGTTCATCATCGTCAAACACCTTCCAATGTTTCACATTATCAGGGATAAAAGTTCTATGCCTAATTTCAATCTCATACCTTAACCTTGGATTTATTGGAGGTTTGAAGGTGTTGGCTGCAACTACTAAAGAATCGGCCAATCTATTCTCCTCCCTCGAAATATAATGAAGATTGAATGCTTCAAAATAGTTTTCTACCAGATCCCACGCTTCATTCCTATAATATCTCAATCTTGAATGCTTGGTTTGACAATGATTTTTAATCTGCCTTATTATCAATTCAGAGTCACCAAAAATCGAAATACATTGAACTCCCATCTGTTTAGCAACTTGAAGGCTTGAGATTAAGGCCTCATACTCCGCCACATTGTTTGTTGAATCAAATTCTAGTTTAAAAGAGAAAGGCATGAGGTTACCTTCTAGTGATATCAGCAAGAATCCAGCACCTGCACCCTCCTTGGAGTAGGCACCATAAACGTAGCACTTCCAAATCTTCCTTGAGTGCAGCGCATTATTTACAACTGCTAAAGAGAGTTGTTTCCCTGTGTCTTCAGCAAATTCTGCATATCCATGCAGCATGAAACAAGAAAGGTCTTATGTTTCTTGACTATAAATGGGGGAATTTCCTGCATCTTTCTTGGAGGTAGTCTTCACAAACCTTGTTTCACTGTACAACCTCCTTTCTTCCCCATTAAAAATAGAAATTATAGCATAAGTGAAATCTAATTTTAGTACACCTCCCAACTTTTCTCCCCAAGATCTTAGCAAGAGCATTCCAAACCTGGCTGGGATGTCAGCAACCACTACATCCATGACTATATTTTTTGTTGGGATTTGTGACAACAAAATTGCTACATCTTTAATTAACCCAACACATTTCACCCTTTTGGAATCAAATGAATACAGATCCCTATAAGGTTTGGTAATCTCCAAGATATTAGTGTCAACTGATTTGTTTTGAGAATATTCACCCAGCTGCCCATTTGTTCTATTAAGTGAATTTACAGGTTGTTTCTTATTATTGACATGTTTCGTAGGGTCCTTTTGTAGTGGAGTCGTTATTGGAGGAGGAATGGAACCTTGTTGTTCACTTTCATTATCCTGAACTCTAGATCTCTTTCTAGACCTCAAATCATACTTTTTATGTAACTCGGCTTGCATGAAATCTATGAATTGCCTATAGTATTCATCCATTTCACCTTGATCAAAAGAAACTTCAGCTTCAGCGTATTCTCCCTCACAAACTTCCTCTTCATCCTCTTCTATTGCATACATAGCAAAAACCTGATCCTCGGCCTCCCTTTGGTCATCTTCTGTTGGCTCTCTGGGTGTTGCTTCTATATACAATGGAGCTTGAACCTGGTCTTAATCTCTTCTTTCCCTCTACAAGATTTGCAGGGGATGTCTTCTAAATTGAGGGTTAAACCCCCCTCGGTTTTGTTGAACTTGTCTTTGAGAGTTTTTATTTTCCAATTCCATCTTAGCTAGCTTATTTGTCAGATTTTTTATCACCTTTGTCATATCTTCAATTCTTAGATCTTGTGATTATTCTTCTTTTGTCTTCCCCTTCTCTTGGACTGGTTGTTTCCCTTTCGCCTTTCCAGCTGCAGTCATATTAGCTTCAATCTCTAAAGCATATGTCTGTATCTTCTCAAGAGTAGGGGCTCTTCTCTCTCTCAATGCAAAGCTAAAATCAACTTCAAAAGCCCCAGCAAAAACTACCTTTGCTCCAACAGGGGGGTGCTTCTTCTCTATAAGTAAACTATTGTACAATTTGTTGAATCTTTTTACAAACTCGCAAATGTTTTCATTAGGCTTTCTTTTAATTGCATTAAACTCTATCCATGAGTAACCATGATCTATCTTCTCTCCCCATCTCTGAGTGAATTGAGTTTCTAACTCTTCCCACTCATTTATGGAATCATTTAGTAAACCTTTGAACCATTTCCTAGCCTCTCCACTTAGAGACTACACAAATAGTCTCATCAAAACATCAAGATGTTCTACATTTAAATTCTCAGCAAAAGTGCAAAACAAGGGTAAATGTTGTTCTGCAGTTACTTCATCTTCTCCAATGAAACGAGGAAGTAATTTGAGGTATTCTTGAGGCATGGCATTCATTGGTTGCGGAAGATTTAGTGGTGCATATCTATCCATTAAGAAAGTTGGTGCTGCCATATTAACAACTTGGGTAACTGCTCCTCGGGTGGTTGAGGTTGATGAACCTGCTGTGAAAGTGCATGAAGGTGGAGGCAAAACTGATATGGGGGTAAGTTGATGGACAATAGCAGAGGGACCAGCAACTATATTTGGTTGAGCTTGAGTGGAGGTAAAAGAAACAGACTTGAAATAATGTTCTTCTAACTGAGGTTCTTGAAAATAAATGGGTGTGGAAGGGGCATCTTGTTCCAAGAAAGGGAGTTCCTTGGAAATATTTTCAAACAAAGGGTTATGAGAATCGCTGCCAAGAGCAGGTACTGCAGGATCAGGTATTGAAGGAGTTTCAGGTTTCTGAGCCTTTTTACTGGATCTGGCAAAGCAGGGACTCTCTGTTGTGAGGTATCTGACCTCGTGTGAGGCCTTTTGAAAGCTAGAATTTTGAAATTAACAAACACAGTCGAATATTTCCTCCTCACTGAATAACCAGAGAAAATAATGTGAAAAACCTAGGGAAAAACAACTTCGTTTCTTCGTCCCCAACAACGGCGCCAGAAAATGTTGTATCTCAAGAAACAATCCTTTGTTGTGGTAAGGAATTAGTGCTTAAGACATTTTGTAAATGTATGTCACAATTATAATATCAAATGGACTCTGCTTAACACCTTTGGAATCTAATTATTTAATACACTCAATAATCTGATATAATGAAAGCCTTCACAATGCCATAAACTGTTGATATCTGAATGAAATGAAAAGAAGAACTGTAAAGGAAACTTGAAGTGATGTGCTGAGAAACAGAATCTATCACTTTTAAATTTCAAAGGAAATTCATGGAGAGAGAGATAACTCGAAATAATACGCCGGAAACACAGAATCTATTACTTTAAAGTTTCATCGGGATTTTGTGAAGAAAGAAGAAATGAGGTGAAGGAGCGCAAATTAAGGTTGTTTAACTCTTACTCACAAGATGTAATTAAGAGACCGACTGCTACATTACTTCACTTCATTCAAAGAGGAATAAACACATAGCGAAACTGGAAAGACATATCAACATCAATAGTTGCAGGAAATTTTATCTTCATTTATTTCCAAAAAATTCAGTACCAAATTAACAATCCTCCAGAGGTCCAAAACTTGGAACCTCATTTCTTTATTTCTATCTACTTAAATACATCACAGTGGTTCGTAACTCCTGAACTTCTTGAAACTATTCGACTACCTAAACTGTTAAGATTACTTATGCAATCATACTTGAGAAAACAAATTAAAACTGGAAATATTGTTCGTTTTGCTGAATCTGATGTTGTTGATGCGTCCTCCCGAAGTGTCGAGGTGTCCTTTCTGGTTATGATGCAGCAATTGCACAACTCTGTAACGACGCCTCAGTGCCCGTCTTGCCCCAGCTATGATGCTCCCAATAGGGCCGCTATACGCTCTTTTGCCCGACTCTGCCTATGCCCCTGTGCTTCAAACGTTGTCAATCATATCACCTGCTACCCGACTCTGCCTCTTCTCCTTTGATCTGTGTCGAGTCACTTACTCGAGTTTTTCTGTCGCATTCTGCCTATTTCTTCATAAAATGGCCCATAACCACATAAGCTCGGACTTGAAATCCTTTAGATTTCATCTTGGAACCACATCACGTCTGTGCCAACATCACACTTCGCATTCCGTCGTCTTTAACTTTTCCTTAGCGTTTGTCTTTTAAAACTTGCAATGTGCACTATGCGATCGGGCCCCACTGCATCGCACGTCACACTTCAGCTATTATAACACTTACCCTTCGCCCTTAACTTTTAAAACTTGCGTTGTGCGGTATGCGGGCCAGGGCCACATCCTCTGCCACGTCACCGCCACGTCGCACTTCGCATTTCGTTGAATTTAACTTTTCCTTAACACTTATCTTTTAAAACCTACGATGTGCGTTATGCAATCAGGTCCCACCTGGCATCGCACATCGCACTTCGAGGACTTTATCACTTACCTCACCTGCCTATCCTTTGTAACTTGTGATTTGCAGTTTGCGATTTTAATCTTCGTCGTCTATCTCTCTGCTCCAGTTCTGCGCTTTGATCCCGACCATCCGTTTTTACCTTTACGCCTCCTCCAAAACTCTAAGTGTTTAGGGAAATGTGCTCTTTCTCTGTCTTTGGGAAATTAGTTTGTTTGCTCCACGGTGTAACCCTCTTGAGCTTATCCGATGTTCTATCGCACTGGTCCCTCCTGAGCTTGCGAATAAGCCCGACTCGACCCTGTTCAGCGTGCAATGTTCTGAACGTGCCCATCAATCCGACTCTTTAACTGTTCTGCGCGTGAACGAGCCTGACTCGACCCACCTTCACATCTCATCACGTAATGTTAATGTACCAATATATTAATCAAAATTCTTCTATGACACACAAAATTTTACATTTTCTATCATATATGATTTTTTGGTGTTTTGAAAAGTATTTCAAAGGTAAATGCAAATGAGCCACAACAGATAGTACACAATATTATATGCCCAAAACTTGTTTCTTACAATTCCATTAATAAGAAAACTCATGGGGTTCTCGTACCAAGGATAATGGCCCTTTAAATCCCAATATAATGTCGAATACAATGGTAAGTCCTTTTGACCAACACCGTAAGGTTGACACTTCATCATCTAAGCCTTTCCTACGCTCATAAAGGCACCTACAACACTCAAAATACTTGGTTGTAGTAAACTACGGCTTTTACCAGCCCACATTAAATTACTCAAACACAAATCAGTTACCTAGGCATGATCCTTTGGCCCATGGTCCTCTTATTGTAGCTTTCTTAGGCACTTTGTCAGCTCCTTTAAGTCTTCAACCCCTTTATTAACCTATCATCTGCCCCTTTACCCTTCAACCATCCTTGCTAGCTACTACAATTGCCTTAATTAGCTCTTTTTTTGACTCATCATCCTTAATTTTACCTTACACGGGCCAGCAGATGCCTCCCTAAGCCCAACAAGCTGCTACAACAACCTAATGAAGCATTCCTACAGCCCTCCTCGCTTGTTATGATTGGTATGTTTGACCCTGCGACTATTCCTTGTCTATAGCCTCACTTCAAGTTACCAATGGTCTACACAAAAACATTTTTCCCAACCCTTCCCAACCAACAAAACCTTAAGCAAACTCTACCTTGTCCACAAATCTTTCCTTCTTTAGTTGCAGCTCCATCTGTTGCCTAAGCTAAATCATTTTTAGCCTTGATCTTCACAAGAAGAATGATCCTTTTGTCTACTTTCCTTTGTATTTATACTTTTCCAAGGGGCTATGAAACCCCATGGGGTGTATCACTTGGCCTTGCTAGCCCCTGAGTCGACTTGACAACTTAAGCCAACAATAATTAAATTGGAATAACAAATGTTTTCCTTGGGTTCATAATGTTGGAAAATGTCACTAGTTTCGGTCTTCATAATTGTCATTGTACTCATGTGATTATGTATATCTTATGTTGCAAGAAAAAGAATAAAGAAAAATATTGCTTTTAAGCATGGGTTTCATGCTCCATTTTATTGGTCAACTAGGTCAAGCATGCATTTCATGCTCCTACAGTTTGTCAAGTCAAGAAAAAGTTTTTCTTGAGTCAAGAGAGTCTTTATAATTTGCATTAGACCCTATTGGGAAAGTTGTAACATGTAGAAGATATTATTTTTTAGTCTAAAAAGTCAAATTGGGCCTCCAAGACCAAGTCGGACCTGCCAGAGGAAGTCGGCCTACTTTGAGGTTATTTGACCTCCACATAAGCATTTATATATAGAAGTTGCTCGACCTCATTTGGACACACTTTCTCAATTCGATCTCAAGCCAATAAAGAAGGAAAACAAGAGCAAAGAACAAGGAGGCAAGAGTGTTAGGTCCCTATATTACTAGTATGGTCCCTTATTGTTGTTAGTGTAACCCCCTTATTGTTATTATTGTACCCTTGTAACCCCCATATTGTTATTATTGTGCCCTTAAATTATTATTGTTAGGTCAACTAGGATTACATTGTGGCCCCACTAGGATTAGATTGTGGCCCCATGGACTCCTATATATAGAAAGGAGGTTTTGTAATTTGAATCATCCAAGAATTGTTCATTCATGTAATGTATTGGAGGTTGCCCACTCGAAGTGGCTTATTTCTAAGGCGTTGATATCTCTTTTCTTCTCTTTTTGGAGCTGGTTTCACGACATTTGGTATCAGAGCTTTGAGATTCTAGGGTTTCGCTGCTCCAAACAGGTCATCATGGCATTTTCACTATAACTTTTTTTTTACGAAGGTTCAGTATCTGAAATTTTTAGAGTGCGAAGCCAAAATCCTGAGGAACATCGTCGCAAAATTCCAAAGCTTGGTTCACAATATTTTCAGAGACATGATCTGGGCAAGTTAGGTCATTTTGCAGGCTCTTGAATTTAACCTAAACAGAGCATCGTGGTATTTTCGTAATAACTTTTTTTCTACTAAGGTTCAGAAGCTAAAATTTTTAGAGTGTGAAGCCACAATCCTGAGGAACATCGTCGCAAAATTTCAGATATTGGTTCGCAATATTTTCGAAGATGTGATCTGTGGAAGTTAGGGCTTTTTGAGGCTTCTGAATTTCATCTCAAAGAGGTGATCGTGGGAAAATCTTCATAGCTCTCTCTCTCTGAGCATCAGATTGGAATGCTGTAAAAAGTGGCCGCAAGTACACGAACTGTAGTTTTTGGTCTATCAATTTCAGAGCCAAAGGAGGAAACATTAACACTTGGCAAGTCGTACAAGTTCGCTCTACTGAACCAGTCCAAAATTGGGGCATTGTGGGAGATTGGACATAACTTTGACTTGAAGAATCCAAATCAGATCAGACCTGTGGCATTTGAAAGAAGCTTCAGATGGCTACTACAGCGCTGAATTTTAGATATTGAGGATCCGCAATTATAGAGATAATTCAATTTCAATATCTAGCTCCTCAAAAACAAGTAAAAAGTGTGTATTTTTTTTTCCAAATTGCATAAGTCTCGTTTGAAGAATCAAGTTGAATTGATTCCAAGGGCATATTGTAGAATAGATATCAGTATTGGATTCTAAAATGGCCCCTAAAAAGAATTCAACACCCATTAAGCCTTTAGAAAGCTCTACTATGACTCATGAAGACGAAGAATGGCAACATAACATATCAAAATTACAAGAGCAAGTGCAACAAATTTTGCTCTTGCAAAGAGCAACAAAAAATGACATGGAAGTTTTGAAGAAAGGCGTGGAAACTGAGATGGATGGTTTGAAGAAAGGCGTGGAATCTAAAATGGATGGTTTGAAGAATGGCATGGAATCTAAGATAGATGGCATGGAAGCTGGCATGGAATCTAAAATGGATGACATGGAAGCTAAGATCGATGACAAAATGGAAAACATGAAGAATGATCTAAAAGCAGACATGGAAGGTTTGACAAAGTTGATACAAGAAATGTTTCCTAATGGTGAAAAGATAGTAGAGGAAACTCATGATAAGAAAAAAATAAATACTACACTCCTTGCCCTCCTCACCTTTATAAAAGTGGGTAAATTCAGTACAGAGAAGTGGCCTATCTCATATGGTAAGTGAAGTTATCCAATAGCGGATAATATGGGAATTTTTGTACCTATCCCAGGGCCAGCCAAATTATCTTCGATAGGTTAATCGTGATTTCATAAAATCTAATGTTGGCGAGAAGAACCACCATATTCCAAAAATGGATATGAGGAAGTTTGATGGAAAGGATCCTGTAACATGGATACTACAGATGGAGCAATATTTTGATCTCCATAACGTGCAAAACACACAAAAGTTATGCATTGCAACTTTACATTTAGAACAAAATACATTTGTATGGTATCGATGGCTTTGCTCCCATAAAAAAATTGTCACTTGGTCAATTTTTACAGAGGAAATGATAGCACATTATGAGGATACAAAGAGCAATACCTTCTTTAGCCAATTGATAAATCTCAAACAAAAGGGTTTAGTGGGGCAGCACATTGAGGGCTTCCAAAAATTGAATACAAGGGTAACTAATATTCCAGAGGAACACAGGATTGATCTCTTCATAGGTACTTTAAAGAATAACATCCAACATGAAGTTCACGTTTTGGAACCTGATTCATTGGAGAAGGCATTCAGGTTGGCAAGAAAAATTGAATGTAAAATTATGGCGACAAGGAAGCCTACCACTCACTTCTATAAAGAGGGAAGTGTTGTTACTCCTAGATTTCCACAACCTACAAGGTTGACACCACAACAATTGGAAGAAAAAAGAGCAAAAGGGCTTTGCTACAGTTGTGATAGCAAATACACTAAAGGTCATAACTGTGCTGAGAAGAAATTATTTTACATAGATTGTGAAGAGGAAGAAGAAAATGAACAAAAAGAGGATATACACCAAGAACCAACCCAACAAGAGGAAGAAATGAGTCCAACCATATCGTGTCATGCATTGGCAGGAAATACCACTCCTCAAACTCTCAAGATAGAAAGACATATCAAGAAGAAAAAGGTAATAGTGATGATTGATTCAGGTAGTACCCATAATTTTATTCATTCTAAGGTAGCCAAGGAATTGAATTGTTTCCTATACCTAGCACCAGAATGTCAAGTGATGGTTGCAAATGGAGGAACTATAAATTACTCTGGAAAATGCCATAATATCAAGCTAACCATGGGGGGATATGTATTGAATAGTCCAATGCTTTCCATTCCTATGGGAGGTGTTGATGTTGTACTAGGAGTACAATGGTTACAATCTTTGGGGACGGTGGCTTTTAATTTTCAAAAACTTTTCTTGAAATTTTTTTCAGAAGGAAAGGAAGTCGAATTACGGGGTATTGCAGGGAAGCCGGGAAAGATAACAAGCTCTAATGTCATGAAAAAGCTTCTAAAGAAAGAACAACGAGGCATAATTGCACAATTATGCTCACTAGAAGTTCCAACATCAAAATCATCTATTTCTGCAGATCTCCAAAAAGTCTTGGACAATCATTCCAAGGTTTTTGAAACTCCAAAAGGACTCCCACCTATTCGTGATCATGATTCATTTGACTCCAGGAAGTGTTCCTCCAAACATCAGGCCTCATAGATATCCTCATGTCCAAAAGAGCGAAATTGAACGTATGATTGCAAAAATGTTAGAGGCGGGTATAATTCAACCTAGTCAAAGTTCTTTCTATGCTCCCGTAGTATTGGTACACAAGAAGGATGGATCATGGCGCATGTGTCCGGATTATAGGGAGCTCAATAAGCTCACCATTAAAGATAAATTTCCCATTCCTGTGATTGATGAATTATTGGATGAATTACATGGAGCAATTTATTTTAACAAGTTGGATCTTCATTCAGGATATCATCAAATTAGAATGAAGACTGAAGATATTCCAAAAACAGCATTTCGAACTCATGAGGGTCATTATGAATTTTTGGTCATGCCTTTTGGCCTTACCAATGCATCTTCTACATTTCAAGGGTTGATGAATTCCATTTTCAAACCCTTCCTTAGAAAATTTGTGCTAGTATTTTTTGATGATATACTAATCTACAACAGGTATTGGAAGGATCATGTTCAACATGTTGACAGGGTGCTCAAACTATTGCAGGAGAAACAATTATATGCAAAGACATCCAAATGTTTCTTTGGAGTACAAGAGGTGGAATATCTAGGTCATATTGTATCTCACGAGGGTGTTAAGGTAGACCCTAACAAAATTTAAGCCATTAAGGAATGGAAAGTCCCCACAACCATAGAGCAGTTGCGAGGATTTCTCGGGTTAACAGGGTATTATCGAAAGTTTGTTAAGAATTATGGGAGAATAGCAGCACCTCTAACAACATTATTGAAGAAAGATGCATTTTCATGGACTCCTGAAGCAACTAAGGGCTTTGAACATCTTAAAGAGGCAATGTGCCTAGCACCAGTCTTAGTTACGTCAGACTTCACAAAAACCTTTATTGTGGAACGTGATGCCTCAGGAAATGGAATTGGCGTTGTTTTAATGCAAGAAGGAAGACCCATTGCTTTTGAAAGTCGTCCAATAAAAGGAAAGTATTTACAGAAACCTATTTATGAAAAGGAAATGTTAGCAACACTGCATGCACTAAAGAAATGGAGAACTTTCCTAATGGGAAGACACTTCAAGGTAAAAACTGATCATGATAGTCTTAAACACTTTTTGGAACAAAGACTATCTTCAGAAGAGCAACAAATATGGGTCACAAAGATGTTGGGTTATGACTTCGAAATAATATACAAAAAAGGGAAGCTAAATGTTGTTGCAGATGCACTCTCAAGAAAGAATGAAGAGGTGGAAGCATTGCTTTGTGCCATTTCTATTATCCAACCAGATTGGATAACCGAAGCAAGAGATGAATGGAAGAAGGACAAAGACGTGTGGACACTCATTCAAAAGTTGCAGCAAGATCCTAGTACATGTGATACATTTAGTTGGAAAAATGATTCCTTATGGTACAAAGATCGCTTATATCTTTGTAAGAATTCCCAACTAAAACAAAAGATTCTTTTGGAATTGCACACTTCTCCTTTAGGAGGACACTTAGGATTTTTAAAAACTTACCACAGGGTGAAGAAAGAATATTTTTGGGATGGCCTTAAATCTGATATTCAAAAGTTTGTGGCGGAATGTTTGGTTTGCCAACAGAATAAAGTTGAGACAATTAAGACCCCGGGTCTTCTACAACCTTTATCCATTCCAAGTCAACGTTGGGAGGAGATTTCAATGGATTTTATCACAGGTTTACCTAAGTCCGAAGGAAAGAGTGTCATCATGGTGATAGTTGATAGACTTACCAAGTATGCACACTTGTGTACACTATCTCATCCATTTAAAGCAAGTATAGTTGCTACTACATTTATGGACACAATTCAAAAGCTACATGGAAACCCAAGGGTTATTGTGAGCGACAGAGATCCCATTTTTACTGGAAATTTTTGGACGGAGTTATTTTCTTGTTTGGGTACTCAATTAGCTCATAGCTCATCTTATCATCCTCAATCCGATGGTCAAACCGAGATAGTAAATAAATGTTTGGAAGGATATCTTCGTTGTTTTGTATCTGATAAACAAACACAATGGGTCAAGTGGTTACCTCTCGCTGAATGGTGGTATAACACTTCCTTCCATACTGCAGCAAAAATGACCCCATTTATGGCACTTTATGGATATCATCCACCATCCATCACATCATATTTAAGAGAAAATTCGAAGGTTCAAGCGGTGGAAGATCACATCGAGCATCAACAAGAAGTTCTCCAACTCTTAAAGGATAACCTGAATTTGGCACAAAATCGAATGAAACAACAGGCAGATCAACATCACAGCGAGAGAAGTTTTGATGTAGGAGATTGGGTATTTTTACGGCTACAACCATACAAACAAATGTCCCTCAAGCAAGTTAAGAAGGATAATAAATTATCGCCAAAGTACTATGGTCCTTACAAGGTGTTGCAAAAGATTGGTACTATGGCATACAAATTGGAGCTTCTTGCTTCTTCGCGAGTGCATCCAATTTTCCATGTTTCATGCTTAAAGAAGGTTATAGGTGAAAATCTTTCAGTTCAAACAATATTGCCAGAACTTGATGAGGAAGGAAAAATCATATTGGAACCTGAAGCGGTCACAGAAACAAGAACTCGACAGCTACGAAATCGATCAATTTCAGAGTATCTCATCAAGTGGAAGAACTTACCCACTAAAGATTCTACATGGGAGGATGAGAATTTTATACAAAAGCACCTAGAGCTACTCAAGCGTTGAGGACAACACTTTTTTGAAGGAGAGGGGCATGTTAGGTCCCTATATTACTAGTATAGTCCCTTATTGTTATTAGTGTAACCCCCTTATTGTTATTATTGTACCTTTGTAACCCCCATATTGTTATTATTGTGCCCTTAAATTATTATTGTTAGGTCGGCTAGGATTACATTGTGGCCCCATGGACTCCTATATATAGAAAGGAGGTTTTGTAATTTGAATCATCCAAGAATGGTTCATTCATGTAATGTATTGGAGGTTGCCCCCTCGAAGTGGCTTATTTCTAAGGCATTGATATCTCTTTTCTTCTCTTTTTGGAGCTGGTTTCACAACAAAGAGGAAGTCTAAACAAGAAACAAAGATTTGATTTTTAAGCCATATTCTCTCACACGTGGAAAAATTAGGGTTTCTGTCAGAGTTGCAGGGCCTAGAGTTGTAGGACGAAAATTGCAGACCTACATTGGAGGTTGAAACCTTAACTATAGCAAACCTTAAAGAAGGTTTGACTTTCATTGACTTTGAATATCTTGACTTGCTCAAGGAAGGATCTCTTGGAAGGCTAACATGTGCAAGAAAGCTAGGGTTTTTCGTGTTTCTAGAGACCTGAGTTGTAGATCTAAAGTACAAGGTCGAAATCCTTAAGTGGAGCAAATTGGAAGAGGTTTGAATTTTGTTGCTCTGATCAATCTTTGACTTGCTTGAGGGTGATTCTTGGAGAGTTGACTTGGTGCTTGGAGGTGGTTTGACTTGGTTTTGAGGTCTTACATTTCCCATTTGAACTGATTCTATAAGAAGAGAAGAGATTCTTTTTGGGTTTTCCCTTGGAGGGGTCTATTGTCTTTATTGTTTGTTGTCTTTATTGTTTATGCTTTTGATAATTTTCTAATGAAAGAATCTAATAAAGAACAATAAGAAGCTAACTTAAGTTCACAAGCAATTATTAAGGATAAGGAGAATTGTTCAAATGGTTGTCCTACCAAATTGTCCACTCACTTTAGGTCCAAAACCCCAAACTTGGATGCAAGGCCCATTAACCATACCAAAAAGCCTTAAGGGCTCTTCCAACTAGAAATACCTTCCGAACTAGCAATATTTCAACACTCACTCTTAGTGAGAAAAGAGTTTCCACATGCCTTTAAATCTGATCCAAAACCACATCCTTTTACAAGACCTGGATTTTTGAAGACACCGTGCTCCTCGAAGCCTCTCGCTTCAAGGTGTCTTGCATGGCCATCCAAACCATGACTTTCCTTGTTCCTAGAAATCTCCAGCTCCATGACTTTCCTCGTTCCTAGAAATCTCCAACTCCATGGCCTCCTTGCACGGCCATGGCCTCCTTGCATGTGCCATGACTTTTCCTTGCATGGCCATGACTTTTCTTGCATGATCATGACTTTCCTTGCATGGTCCATGACTTCCTTGAATGCAACATGACTTTTCCTTGCATGCAACATAACTTACTTGCATGGTCTACACCTTTCTTTGCACATGCCATGACTTTCCTTACATGGTTTGTGACTTTCCTTACATGGTCTAGAAGAATCGACTCTCCCACTTAAACCTTAACGTTAGACTTCCACCGCATTGATTACTCTCCCTCTAAACCTGTAGTCTCCTAAAGCCATACTCCCTTTAAGCCTACACAACCATCCCTTGGCTCACTTTGTGTTTCCCTCCCGGAAAGTAACCTCATGAAACTTATGCATGTGTTGCAACTGAACTTGTGTCCTTTCAAGGTCAGTCTCGAGTTGTGGTTGAACACTTGGCCTAGTCCACTCTACACCACCACATCTAAACTCTACAAGTGTCCTCATCCTCTTGGGTCAAACACTTCATATGCACATGGCTCCACTGTCGGATGTGTAACTTTGCAACCCAATGAAGATGTTATCTCACAAAACTCATCAAATTGCAATCCATATGAAGCTACCTCGTCCATGCCAAAGCACTCCCTACCTAGGGACCTGGATTGTCGCAACTTACTTTGACAAGTCAACAGAAGTCCATCAAAGATATCAGCAACCCACCACTCAACATAATGTTGTGCACAGAGTTCAACAATCCACCAAAATTCCCATTTCGCCACCCTGAGCTACAATAATCCATAGCTCCTTCTCTGAACATTTTTCTCCATGTCTCACAAGGCATACCTAGCCAACTCTCTTGGAAACAATGTTGCTTCCTACAATAGCCTCACAACTCCCTCTCAGAATTGTCACATGCACATCTCAGATCCAACTGCTCTTCGAAGTAGCTCTGACACCATGTTAGAAACCCACGCACCCTAGGTATGGTTTATGCCTTAGCTAGGAAGCACAAACACACTAGCAGTTCCTAACTTTAACAATTTTGCACAGCGAAATATACCAGCAATTAGATCAATGATAGTACACAATATTTTATGCCCAAAACTTGTTTCTTACAATTCCATTAATAAGAAAACTTATGGGGGCTCTTCTACCATAGATAATGGCCCTTTATGTCCCAATTCAATGGCAAATATGATGTCAAGTCCTTTTGACCAATACCTTAGGGTTAAGACTTTGTCCTCTAAGCCGTTTCTTACCTCATAAAGACACCTACAACACACTAAATACTTAGTTGTAGCAAACTAAGGCTTTTACCAACCCACATTAGATTACTCAAACACAAATTAACTTACCTTGGTATGATCCTTTAGCCCATGGTCCTCTTGATGTAGCTTGCTTGGGCCCTCTACTAGCTCCCTTAGGCCCTCCGACCCCTTTATTAACATATTGTCTGCTCCTTTACCCTTCAACCAACCTTGCTCGTTGCTACACCATCCTTAATCAACCCTTTTTCTACCTTAGCCTCCAATTTTTTACCTTACATAGGCCAACGAAAGCCTCACTGAGCCCAGCGAGCTACTACAACAACCATGTGGCCCTCTTTGAGTGCTATGGCTGGTTTGTAGAAATTTTATAACCCAACCCCAGTTTTCAGTTTCTCCTTATTTCTCC
The DNA here is from genome assembly GCA_034641835.2 of Pinus albicaulis. Taxonomy (NCBI): domain Eukaryota; kingdom Viridiplantae; phylum Streptophyta; class Pinopsida; order Pinales; family Pinaceae; genus Pinus; species Pinus albicaulis. Next base: position 539,332,719 of record CM076570.1, read on the forward strand.
CATATAGTTAAATGCCCATTTCCATAGCCATACATTCAACAAGCTGGAAAAATAAATATTTTCTGAAAACACTAATTCTGGAAATTTCACAATGCTAAAATGCATAAATAAAACTCAGAAAATTAAATCAGCCACACAAAGAATTTTGACACGCTGATTTTTGGTCAACTTGACCCTGGAAAAACCCCCTACAACTCTTGGGGAAAACCAGTTCGAAAGCTCCTCTTTATTTTCTGAATATTGCTTTTACAGTGAAACAGAAAAAACACAGTAAAAATTCCAGCAACCAAATTTACAGACTTATCTCAATTTTTGTGCTTGCACACTGCCTCAGAAATTGTGCCAAATCAGCAACTTGCAAAATTGAAAATTTTACAGCATTAATGACAGCAATAAATGCTATATGGCCACCTCGGGAAGCGTGGCAAAACAAACTGTACGGTGTTGTACGGACTATACATATTTGTACAACATCCCTCCTCGAAATTTGTGCCCAAAAACAGCCTTGAAATCAACGCTGAAGCTGCTGTCCTTTTTCTCGATTTTTGTGCCGAAAAATCAATAGCACTTCTCCTCGATTTCCGTGCCTAGATTTCTACCTCAAACTTCGTGCTTAATGTTGTTGCCCTCTTCCTCGATTTTCATGCCTCCCTTTCTTAGAAACAGTGCCTCTATCTTGTTGTACAGATTTCTGCCTTGGGATTTGTGCCAATAAATGTTGTACCTTTTGCTGAATCTCCTCACTACTGCCCTCTTTCTTCTCACTACTCAGAAAAATCTCCTTAGCTTTCTCTTCTCCTCTTTCAATCTGCTCATGAAAGAATAAAATGACCTTTTCTTTCCATTTCCTCCTTTAACCTAACCCTAAGTGACTTTTGGGGAATCCCTAAATCTAATGGCTAAGATAGCTTTAGATCTAGAGCTGAGAATAAATGCTCATTTAAATCTCACTTTCTATTTTTTAATTCACCCCACTTTAATAAAGACCCACTTAGTCATTTATTTCCAAAGTCATTTTTCCTTTCTAATTTCATATTGACTTTATTAAAGTCACTTTAAAATTAGACTTTAGTAACTTTATCACTTAAAGTCACTTTTAAATTAGATTTGACTTTATAACTTTATAAAGTCACTTTAGGAGAAAAATTAAATTCATTTGGACACTTTTCCCTAGGCCAAAGATCAAAGCCTTAGGGAACCACCTGTCCTCCAGTAACCAAATTTCAACACTCCCTCTTACCGAGGAAGGTGTTCCTCACCACACCCATCTTGTCTTTGAAGTAGACATGCTTGCCCTGTGGTAAGGTTTTGGTAAGAATATCTGCAACCTGCTCATCAGTGGGAATATACTCAAGCTTCACAGCTCCCTTCTGAACATAGTCTCTGATGAAATAATATTTGATCCCGATATGCTTTGACCTATCATTAAATACTGGATTCTCCATGAGTTTAATGCAACTCTGATTATCACAGTAAATCACTGAAGGTCTCAACAGCTAACCAAATAAGCCAAACAACATCTTGCGAAGCCAGATGGCCTCACAACTAGCTAGACTAGCTGCCATGTACTCTGCTTCCGCTGAGCTCAATGCTACTGATTGCTGCTTCCGGTTGAACCACGACACCACTGCCGAACCCAACCCAAAACAACACCCTGAAGTGCTCTTCCTATCAGAAGCACAACCTGCCCAATCAGAATCAGTGTAACCTGCCAATCTCACTCCATCCCCCTGCCTATAATCCAGACCATAATCCACTATCCCCTGCAAGTACCGCAAAATGTGTTTTGCAGCAACCCAGTGTACCCTTCTGGGCTCACACATGAACTGGCTCACTGTGTTGACTGCAAAACATATATCTGGTCTAGTGTTGACCAAATACATCAAGGAACCAATTAGTTATCTATACAATGTAGGGTCCACCAACTCGGAATCTGAAGCGTGAAGCTTCTTCCAGTTGGTGATCATCGGCGTCGACATGGGCCTACAATCCTCCATGTGGAATCTGCCAAGGATGTCCACAATATACTTCCCTTGCCCCAGGAAGAAATGCCCCTCCTCCTGACACACCTCCAAACCCAAAAAGTAATGCATCAAGCCAATGTCCTTCATCTCAAACTCTGACACAAGATCTCTCTTGCAGTGCTCTACGAGTCTCTTTGCACCCGTAATGACCAAGTCATCCACATACAGCACCAGAATGAGAGGCTCCTCACCTATCACAATGAAGTATAGGTTCGGATCTACATCACTCTTTGTGAAACCCATCTCCTGCAAGTATGTATCTATCCTAGAGTACCAAGCTCTAGGAGCTTGCTTCAGGCCATAAAGGGCCTTCTTTAGTCTGCACACATGGGATTCCTTCACATGCACCTCAAAGCCCTGTGGCTGCTCAATGTACACCTCCTCTTGTATGAAGCCATTGAGAAATGCGATTTTCACATCCATCTGGTGGATCTTCCAACCCATCTCTGCTGCTATCGATATGATGGAGCGAATCGAAGTATATCAAGCCATGGGAGCGAAAGTCTCCTCATAATCAACTCCTTCTACCTGGGAGAACCCTCTAGCCACAAACCTTGGTTTGAATTTCTCAATGTTGATATCTGCAGCATGCTTTACCTTGTAAAGCCATCTGGAAGTAACCACGGATTTGCCCTCAGGCCTCGGCACCACCTCCCAAACATCATTCTTCATGATAGAAGAATACTCCTCCTGGATGGCCTCTCTCCAGACCTGCTAGCTAGTTGCCTCCTCATAGCTAGAAGGCTCAGAGTCAACGATGTTGGCAACCATTGTCATATAGCTACAAAACCTATCAGGTGGTCTGCTCTCTCTGACCGGCCTTTTAGGCCCAGCAACAAATGTGGCCTCTCTCAAGGTATCCTGAAGCCACTTGGGCTTCCTCTTCCCTGAGCACACTTCTTCCACTGGAGAATGAAACTCCTCCTCATCATCAAGACCCTGAACTCCTGACTGTTTGTCTGTTGTCCTCCTGCCTGAACCTGAACCTGTAGACGTTGAAGTACCGTGTGAACTGTCCATCAGTGGACTCCCTAGTGAACTGCTCTGTACGCTACCCGAAGCACCACCCCTCTGACTCTATGAGCCACTGCTCACTGACGGACCTGACACCGAAATCGATGTACCTCCAAATCCTCCTGATCCCTACCCACTGGATCCCTGCGACTGACTCGGCTGCTCCTGAGGGTCTGGCTGATCCAGATACTCTAACTCCCATGACCTCCTAAAGACCCTGTCCTCCTCGAACTTCACATCCCGCCTAACAACAACTCTCTTCTGTGCGTGAATATAAATCTGAAAGGCCTTCGAGGTCTAACTGTAGCCCACAAAGATATCCTTCTCTGCGGTGGGCTCTAGCTTGGTCCTTTTCTCCTTGGATACGTAGGAGTATGCAATACACCCAAAAATACGAAGATGACCAACATCAGGCTTCTTCCCAGAAAAAGCTTCCTCTAGAGTCACATGCCCAAGGCACGATGCGGACTCCTGTTCTGCAAATATACAGCAGTGTTGCAGGCCTCTACCCACAAAAACAATGGTAACCACTAATCATGTAGCATGGCTTTGGCAGCCCCTCCAATGGATCTGTTCATCCTCTCCGCAACCCCGTTCTGTTGGGGTTTGTAAGGAACGGTGAACTCCCTCCTAATGCCTGCCTCCGCACAATAATCAACAAACTCACCAAGGGTGTACTCTCCTCCATTGTCCGACCTCAGGGACTTGATCTTTCGACTTATCTGAGTCTCCACAAGAGCTCTGAACTCTTGAAACCGCTTGAAGACCTCACTCTTGGTCTTCAAGAAATAAATCCAGGTCCTCCTGGAGTGATCATCAATGAATAAAACATAATACTCATATCCACTCAAGGAAACATGAGACATCCGACCGCTCACATCAGAATGAATCAAATCAAGTATCCCAGTCGATCTATTGTCACTACTGGGAAAAGGGGATTTGGCAAACTTGCCCATCGCACATCCTCTGCATGTATCAAAGTGATCAGTACTGAAATCTAGAACACCTGTAGTGATCTCCGCAATGTCCTCAAGGCTCCATGATACATGTGCCCCATCCTGCGGTACCAAATCTCACACAGCTCTAAACTGCTAGCTCTGCTGCCGATACTACTCAATGCCAAAAGGGGCTGGAATGCAAACTTGTACACCTTTGCATGGCGTACACCTATCACTCTAGCTGAATCAGCTAGAGCGCACCTGAGATATATCAGCACCTATCCTCTCCTGAACAATATCTCATATCCTCTGTCCTCCAATGCTGAGACGGATATGAGGTTCTTCCTCATCCCTGGCACATATAGAACATCTGACACCTTCAAGAGAGGTTTGGGTTCCCTATCAAATGTCAATAAAATGCAGAAATAAAACTCATAAAATTAAATCAGCCACACAGAATTTTGACACGTTGATTTTTGGTCAACTTGACCTTGGAAAAACCCCCTACAACTCTTGGGGAAAACCAGTTCGAAAGCTCCTCTTTATTTTCTAAATATTGCTTTTACAGTGAAACAGAAAAAACACAGTAAAAATTCCAGCGACCAAATTTACAGACTTATCTCAATTTCCGTGCTTGCACACCGCCTCGGAAATTGTGCCAAATCAGCGACTTGTGAAATAGAAAATTTTACAGCATTAATAACAGCGATAAATGTTGTACGGCCACCTCGGGAAGCGAGCCGAAACAAATTGTATGGACTGTATGGATTTGTACAGCATCCCTCCTCGAAATTTGTGCCCAGGAACAGCCTTGAAATCAGCACTTAAGTTGATGTCCTTTTTCTCGGTTTTGTGTCGAAAAATCAGCAGCACTTCTCCTCGATTTTCGTGCCCAGATTTCTGCCTCAAACTTCGGGCTTAATGTTGTTGCCCTCTTCCTCGATTTTCGTGCCTCCCTTTGTTAGAAACAGTGCCTCTATCTTGTACGGATTTCTGCCTTGGGATTTGTGCCAATAAATGTTGATGTACCTTTCGTTGAATCTCTTCACTGCTGCCCTCTTTCTACTCACTGCTCAGACAAAATCTCCTTAGCTTTCTCTTCTCCTCTCTCAATCTGCTCATGAAAGAATAAAATGACATTTTCCCTCATTTTCCTCCTTTAACCTAACCCTAAGTGACTTTTGGGAAATCCCTAAATCTAATGGCTGAGATAGCTTTAGATCTAGGGCTGAGATTAAATGCTCATTTAAATCTCACTTTCTATTTTTTAATTCACCCCACTTTAATAAAGACTCACTTAGTCATTTATCTCCAAAGTCATTTTTACTTTCTAATTTCACATTGACTTTATTAAAGTCACTTTAAAATTAGACTTTCGTAACTTTATCACTTAAAGTCACTTTTAAATTAGATTTGACTTTATAACTTTATAAAGTCACTTTAGGAGAAAAATTAAATTCTTTTGGACACTTTTCCCTAGGCCAAAGATCAAAGCCTTAGGGAACCACCTGTCCTCTGGTAACCAAATTTCAACATGGTTTGTTTAGACCTGCGGCCTATTCCTTGGTTGTGGCCTCACTTCAAGCTACCAGCAGTCTACACAGAACTTTTGTCTTGTGATTCCCAACCAGCGGAACCTTAAGCAAACTAGGCCTTGTCCACAAATTTATCCTTCTTTAGTTGTGGCTCCTTTTGCTTCCTTGTCTAAGTCACTAGACTTGATCCCACAAGAAGAATGCTTCTTTTTTTCCTTGCCTTTGTATTTATAGTTTACCAAGGAGTGTTTCCTGGCCTTGTTGATCAACCTAAGCCAACTTGACACCTTTAGTCGATAATAATTAGATTAGAATTATAAATGTTTTTCTTGGGTTCAAAGCACACTCACGTTGGGTCCAAAACCCCAAACATGAGTGTGGAGCCCATTAACCAAACCAGAATTTTCCTCGAGGGCTTTTACAACCGGAAATACCTTTCGAACTACCAATATTTCAACATGGATAAGACCAACCTAGTCAATATTCATGATTTATTTCTAGGTTCGGTTAAGGCATTCAATGATAATTCTTTATAAAAGTGATTTGGCCAATGGGCACCATAAAATGTTGCACTCTCTTGTGATTGGGTTATTTCTCTTTATCTCGTGCTCTTCTTCGGCTATTTTTCTCTCTAGTTGATGCTGCTTTTCTCTCTTTACTGCAGATTTAATGATTTACTGCTTGGTTCCATTCAATCCTTTCTCACACCTATGAATTATCTGCTGGGACACCACAATCATAGTTTGAATTTATAATAGATGCAAATGGAACTTAACTACATTCACGTGTAGTCTATTTATAACCACAGTAATGTATGGTCAATTTTGAACTGAAATTAATTGTGATCAAGAGCAGGATGTATACAAGTACATATACCCATTCCATTTTCAGATTTATTTGGAACAAGGTGTATATATCTATCTATTCTCTTTATATATTTTACAATGCACACAGGCATACATACAGGAATATGTGCCTATAAAAAGACATAATACTCGAGAAAAGAAACCACCAAATTACCAAAAGAATTGAACTGTTCTTATTAGATTGCAGAATATTCTCAAATTTTAGACTGCATTTTGTAACAGGTAGGACTCAAATAAGAAGCCAAACTCCAGGAATTGGAGAAGGATTCTGCTTGTATGCATTGTTCTTGGGATTCATTCTACTTGTAACTTGGTTTTCAATGAGAAAAGACTTGTTCTCGTGCAGATCCATAAATTTCTTTTCACCTGAATTATATCTTTCAGGATCATTTTGTTGTTCTAAGAGTTGTACCATACAGACTGAATAGTTTGATGTTGCACAAGCCATGTCACAACTTGCCACAATTTGGGTTATACTTTTAGTAATCCACGCGAATAAACCCTTAGTTGTCAGAGTGTCTTTAAGATCCCACTTATTCATTTAAACTAAGTTAATAACGTAACTATTATTATTGTTATTAACAAATTTTAGATAGTTAAAGCTTGCATGCCCTTGCTTCAATCAAGGTCTGATCTGAGCTGCACATGCTTTAAGAAGAAACAGAATTGCCCTTGGGTTATCCATCTTCCAAAACCCATTTATTAGTTCACATCATTTACATGGAACAGTTATCTAAATTCCTATGATCAAGAGTAAGATCCTTTACATTCTCAAGAGGCAAACAGTTGAACTCTGAATAATCATGTTATGCATTTTGTTATAATGTTCATGCAGTTTCTTTTCAGGAACTTAATGACTTAGCTATGTTCCACTCTTTTTCAGCAAGCATCTAACAATTTCGACAGGGATAAGTGAGGCCGATGCCATCAAGGAAGATTTGCAAGTTCCAGAAGATAGGAAGGCAGAAATTGATGCCCAAAAGTGCATGCACGTTCCTCACAAGAAATATTTAAAAACTTTAGGAAAACGAGGCCAACCCTTGTTGAGAAGTATTTAAAAACTTGAGGAAAATGAGGCCAGCCCTTGTCAGCATGAGCATTCCCACTAAGGCCATCTTCTTCCTGTATCATTACCTACTCCTTGTAATATATTTATTCTCTGGGTAAATTTCCTACGAATACAGTCTAGAGATTTCAGTCTTCAGACACAGATTTTGTCAAGTCTGGAAAGTAATTACTATGGCATAAGATAGTCGATTTATCAACCTGGATGCCAAAATAATGTGTTAGGTTTAATTTGTGTGTGAAATTTAACTGCAGTTCATTATATCTTTTTCTAACAGAGGTTATATACAACTTTTAACAACAATCAGTTTCAATCAATTATGATCAACTTTCAAATATAGTTAAAGTCAACATGGTCAATACCATATAGTCAATATATTTAAATGCAGTTAATTATGACCCTTGTCTAACAAAGGTTAAATACAGCTTTTAACAGCAGTCAGTTGCAATCCATCCGGATCAAATTTCAACTATGGTTAATTTCAACATGGTAAATATATAACCATAGTTGATTGACATCAAGGACAACAGAGGTAGAAGTGCACGTGTATGGATGCCTTTTTCATTATGGCATGGTGTATGTTAGATATATTTTTATACATTTATACAAAGATATCTACACACATATAAAGAGAGAGAGAGATTATAACCATGATATTTTTTTGGTTTGCTAATTTGTCTGACTTCCAGGAGTAGCCTTTCACTGAGAAACCACTACCCAAGGGCATCTAAGCCGTCAAAGTCCCCTCGTGATTGCACCTAGCCTGGGCCACACCAACCCTTAAATGGCTGGAACTTTTGTACCCACGGGGTTTCGAACCCGTGACCTTAACACAAGGAATGCCTTAACAAAACACCATCACCACTGACTATTCTGCATCTTGTGGATATAGCCATGATGCACATCATGGCGAAAGAAACCATCAAATTACTGAAAATTTTGGAAGAAATTCTACTTAGATTGGAGAGAATTACCATTGATCAAAGACTTAAATTTCAAAGGAGGACTGATATAAATATCAAATCCTTAGAAATTGAACAAGAGTTCTGCTCGGACGGGCTGCCATTCTTGCAATATATACAAGTCACTTGTAGCTCTGAATTTGAAGGAGAAAGTGCTTGTGCACTTCCACAAATTTTTTTCTCCAAAGTTCAATTTTTTCAGGAACTGCTTATTATTCTGATAGTTGACCATACCAAATAAATGAATTGACTTGGACAAGCCACATTACAACTTAACATAGCAATTTGAGCAAAATCTTTAAGCACAACCATAACAACCAATTGATTTATATCATTAAATACCACACTTTTTTCATTTAAACTCCAAAGTACAGTTAGCTATCACTATTAACTTTCAGTTTTCCAATTCATAAATTTTAGAATCTTACACTTAATAGGCTTCACTTGAATCAAGATTTAATATGACCTTGTCAAAAACCGGAACCCTTGAACAGGTTGCTGTTCTTGGGATTTATACAAGATACTCATAGCTCTGCATTTGAAGGAGAGACTGTTTAATTGTTCGAAGAGTTGAGCATACCAAATAAATGACTTGACTTGCTCTCTCAGTGTGCACATCACTTTCACGAGAATCACGATTCAAACTCACTGACTCGTGAGTTCAACTTGGATTGGGCTGGAAAAGAGTTAGACTCACGAGTCAAACTATCCTCCCCAACTGCTTTCCCAAGTTTTTTCCAATCCAGTATTTCACAGGAATCACGAGTCAAACTCATTGACTCGTGAGTTCAACTTGGATTGGGCTGGAAAAGCATTAGAATCACGAGTCAAACTAACCTCCCCAATTGTTTTCCCGAGTTTTTTCCAATCCAGTATTTTGTGCTTGTGTATTTGTTTATAGTCGTGTATGTGTATTCCTTACTATTTGTGTACTTGTTAAGTTTCTCCTGAGCTTTTGCCGAGTTATTCCAGATCTGACTTAAACTCTTGAGTCTTGACTCTTCTGCCTCACGAAGTTCTTCCTGACTCCAAGTCTGGTAACTTTCATGCACATGTCTGCATGTGCTACAAATAAAACACATCAATATTTTACACTTAGTACTTATGCATTACATTGAGTTTCCCAGGTTCATGGGTGCATCAAAACACAAACATACACATCAAAATTGCATGGAGTCTCTTGTATGGGAACCATTCTAGTACCCAGGGTACTAGAAATATCTAGTATCCCAGGTTCATGGGAGCATCAAAACACACACATGCACATCAAAGTTGCCTGGATTCTTGTTGTATGGAAACATTTCTAGTACCCGGGACATTTCTAGAGATGGTGTACCTGGTACAAACCTCCAAACTTGCAATGAAACTCAGGTATGGAGGGCATCTTTAGTACAAGAACTACCGAGTACAAACCCTGAAAAACACAGCATGTCAAGTGCAAGTGGTTTTGTGTGTGCGCGCACATGTTAGCTTGGTTTGTTTGACAACATCCGCCAAAGATGCAGTCTGATATGAGATCACAGGATCCATTCCCATCAAGTCCTTTGAGGTTACCATCTGCTCATTCAAGCTCCCGGTTAATACAAACCTCCATCAACTCTGGGGAAGTCGGTGAAAGTCTGCGAGCTTATTTCTTCGATTAATCATTATATATATATATATATATATATATAAAGCTTGAAATGAATGCCAACAACAAGACAATGGTGTGTGTTACATAAAATCATTGTCGGTTGCAAGACGATGGTACCCACAACAGAAAACTGCCCGCAACTAAAAATTGAAGCCCATGGCAGCAAAATGGTGTCCACATACCAAAATGCAAATACCCACCGCATACAATCACTGTCCACAGCAAGAAGATGAAGCCTACACAGCAAAAAAGGGATGGACACAGAAAATGGTGTTCACTGCGTACCGTCCGCAGCAAGAAGAAGGAGCCAAAACAGAAAAAAAATCAGTTCTAACTTTTGCAACAAATTGGGGCCCAAAAGTAGTTTTCACCACTCACCAAATGACAAACAAAGTTGCTGCATTTTTCATCTCCATGGTGGAAAAAAGGATTGTTGGGCTCTATTTTCAAATTATACATGTTCCAAACAAGGTTTAGGGCTAAGAAAATACATTGCCCTTCTTTAACTCAGATCTGTTTACAGCCAGTCAAGAGTAGCCCAAGTGGTTGGGATTCATGGTGCTAATGCCACCCACCTCAGTTGGAATTACAGGTAACCTTGCTCAGCATGGTTTGTGCGCTATCATAACAGACCAGGGGTTTTTTTCTAGGTAGCAGCACTATGTGATTCTTGGAGGCAGCAACGATTGTATGTTCTAGTTACTGATTTCCCCCATTGATAAATTAAATAAAAATTTAATTTAAAAAAAATAGATATGTATGCATTTGTTGGTTTCCTATTGGGTGTGTGCCCAAAGAAGGCTTTATTTTCAAGTTATGTATACCCCAAAGAGTGTAAAGGGTTGAGAAAATAAACCATTGACCTTTTTTTTACTTAGATTTTTTATGTTTGTTTTATTCTACAATTGAGAACACACACACTGAGGGCTATAGTCCACAAGAAATGATTTTAAATGGAGATTAGAGAAATAATGCAGTTTTTTCAAGTCAATTCAACAAAATACAGCAGGATGTTAGCAAGATGTTATGAAGACAACAACATTTTTTTTCTTTCAAGAATGGGCAGTGGGAATGTGACAATCTACAGAGAAGCCAGGAAACCAATCATACCACAATTTCAAGGGATTAATTAGCCGAAATAAGAACATCCCTTGAATTGGGTTGGGGTCATTGGATGCATCCCCGGAGAGATTAGAAAATGCCTGTATTTTGCCTAGTTAAAGAATGGGCATCTCCCGAGCCACATCGGCGACAATGGACACGCCTCCTTTCCAAGTTGATGTAGCCTATTGCAGGGGATGTAAACCCTTCCAATTGAGGTATCATTTACTCATTTGCTTCCTACTTAATAAGGAACTGTCCCCAATTCGGTAAAAGATCAGTAAATCTTTGTTCAAACATAAACTGGGAAATCCATTTAGCTTGATATGTTAGAGTCGTTTTTTGACGAGACAAATAAATTGTTGTGCTTGCTTCCAATGGTTCTAGTTCATATAACATATCTTCTCAAACTAAACAATAGAACTCTGGAATGGTACCTTTCCCAGTGAGACATGTGCACCTCTTTGTCCAAGTGTGATGGCTCATTAAGTTTCATAATATTGATGCTAATATCATGAATACCAAGGTGTGCTTAGAGATAAACACAGAAATCACTTGGGCCATGTTAACCCTCAGATTTTTCCCTTGCAAACTAGAGGGTTAAGAGCCAGCTCTCATTCAGCTGACATTCGAGTCGGCTTTCAGAGTTTGCTGCTTCCACACAGATCAGAGACAGCTTTCATAGAGATCAGATGAAAGATTTTTCAATGATTTCAGCCCATTTCATGGTCAAAGACATTTTGCAGCCACTTTCATCAGTTCTGGAGGACACTACTATTCTTAGCAGCTAGAGTTCAAAAGCTTTAATGTCAAAGGTGTGAGCTCATGATTCTGATGAGCTATTTCTGCGCAACATGTGAGACATTTCTATTTTTAGTAGTTGAAGTTTTGCAGAAAATCAAATTCAATGAGCCTAACTTCACTGACATGCAAACAATTTTTTTATTTTTAGCAATGCTCATTTTTAGGAGTGCTATATTTGGCAAGGATCTGTTGCGCATTGGATAATCCAGCACTCCTCATGTGTTTCACAACACGTGCTTAACCGCCTCTTGAGGATCCATTAAATCTAGTGATACATCCATTTACTAACACTTGCACGTTTTGGTGAAACGACAATTGTGATACCAACAAGTGGTATCAGAGCGTAGGTCACAAGTTCGATACACACCCAACTCGCGCTAGGGGGAGATTGTTGGACATTGGATAAACCAGCGATCCCCGTATGTTTCGTGACATGGACTAACCGCCTCTTGTGTATCCTTATATTTGGTGATGTGATTGTTGACTAACACCTACGGGTTTTGGTCTAATAGCAATTGTGATTCCGAACTGGTGGTATCAGAGCCAAAGGTCTCGAGTTCGAAACACCCCCAGCTCGTGCTGGGGGGAGATTATTGGGCATTGGATAATCCAACACTTCCTGTGTGTTTCGCGCATGTGCTTAACCGCCTCTTTAGGATCTATTAACTCTGAAGATGCGTCCGTTTACTAACACCTACAGGTTGGCAATCGTGATATGTTGTCATTGATGTCAAAGCAAGGGCCAACCATGGTCAAAGTTAGATGATTGAAAGGTCGACAGATTTCTAGTGAGATGTAAAGAGGCTCTAGCTTTAGTTCTAGACATAACCCATTCTTGGTTGATTTCATATTTATCACTAACCTCCCATCCAAAGGTTGAAGGTTAAATTTATTTGTTTTGCAAAGTTTTACAAGTCTATGTTATATTTTGAGTGCAAGTGGTTTTCCATTTCCAGTAATATATATAAGACAGCATAGGCGAAAGGGTTTATGATTTCAAGATAGACAACTCCTACGCTTCGAAAGTAACTCGTGTAAGGAATTAAGTCGAGAGGTAAAGCAACTGCCCATGGCGTTGGATGAGCAAATAGAGAAGCTTTTTATAATCCAACGAACCATTCTTCAAATGCTTAATGACAAAGGTTATCTCACGGGTGACTTCAAGCTCAAAACGACTATCTCACGGGTGACTTCAAGCTCAAAACGACCAAAGAGCGGTTCATTCATACGTTCGGAAAAGACCCAAAGAAGGAAGATCTTGTTATTAATAAAGACAAGCACAACAATCCTTTCGAACAGATATTTGTCTTTTCTAGTAGAGGCCAAAGTGGGAGTGAAGACCATCAAAACATAATGTGGAACACATGAAATTTGAGGGTGTGTTTCGAGCTATATTGGTGGTGCAACAAGCCTTGAAACCTTTTGCAAGGAAAAGTCTCTAGGAGTTCTCGGGAAAATTACATTTGGAAGTTTTCCAAGCTTGTACACACGTCGATGATGGGTTCCCAAGGATTTGAATCCTTGTAGCAAGAGAATGTTGGAAGGCCTTTCAACAATGAGAAACCGGATCACCATTCTGCCTCCTCTTAAGGAGAAAGAGCCATGTCTTCTCTCGGCCAAACAAAGAATAAGAGTGACAAATACAACAGGGCAATGCAACGGATTACACTCGCATTTACAAGTCGTCCCCAAATCAAATGCATAGCTCGCCCCAAAGAGCCATCTTGGCTAGTATAACTAAGATAATTTACAAGATTGGAGAGGAATTAACTCGTGGATTAAAAAAAGAGATATATCTCTAAACTTGAAAAAGAAGGTTGTTGGACACCTAATCCTCTATGGGTAGGTGTGGAAGCCGAATGGACAAAAGGAGTCCAAGTGACCTTGGAATGTGGAATCCAAGAGTCACATGAATGTAATATAAATGCACATCTATGGTTAATAGAAGAGCAACTCACGCCTATCTTTCCTACTAGTGTGTTTGACATAACCGTGTTTAACATGGTATCAAAGCAGGCATACTCCTGCCCTGCCCAATTTTGAGCCACTTGTTGGGGACTTTCTTGCCTGACAGTTCGTCTGCTTATTTCATTGTTGCGTTATATAAGACGTTGTCCACGCTACCCTGAATTCTGACATAGAAACGCTCCTCCCCTCAGTGCTATCTAAGATGTTGTCCAAGCTACACTGCATTCACTGCCCTAGATATATACATTGTTAAATGTTTCTCTATGTAAAAGACAAACCCATTTATTTGATTGAGTGTTTCTCTGTATTTTGAAGTCTACAGGTCGGACAGCCTGCCAGATAGTCTGTTACACACTTCCACCAACCTGTGTTTTCCTTGGCAGCGCCCTTCTCGCCGTCACATCTGCACATGCATATCCACGCATACGTCGAAGTGCTCCACAGCGTAACTTCCACCCTCGTGACCTCAATCTCAAGTATTGTTATCAATCTGTTGTTTATCTAGTGACTCGCATGAAGAATTCGGTGGGATTGAAGACCCATTTGAGAGGCTTCTAAAAGATACCCTTCAAACTCGGCTCATATCCTGCAATCGGCCCTCCATACTCAGCGCTCAGTCGAATCCACCCGTAACACACTGCCTCGTGGCTCCCTCCTTCTTGCACTCCTCTACACTGCGCCTGTGAATGCTCCCACGCCGAGTCTGGTATCCACACACCGCTTCATACCTCTTGACTGCACAGTTGATTGCTACTCGATATTGATCCAAGTAGTCAACTATTGGCACACCTCCACGCTGCCCGTTATCGCTCCTCATTCCATCTTTCTCTTTCCTATTGTGCTCCCATAACCTCCCTCATTCACTCAAAAACTCCACGCCTTCACCTGCAGTCGGCCTGCAATGCTACCTCTCTGCAGCGCTGCCTCTCCTGAACTCAACATGCAGTCTCGGCTTGTCGTTGTCGGTGCTCCTCCACGCGCAGTCCTCCAGGCGTCTCCACCCACTCCTCTGTTTTATGACTGCGGCTTCCGCTCCCACGGCACCTGAAGTTCCCACGCTGCTCGACTCTCGCGGTTGTTCCATCGAGACCTGTGGTGCTCGACTCTGGCAGTTGTTTCATTTGGTGACAAGGAGACCATAGGCAGAGATAAAACTTGCAGGTTTTGGTGTTGGTTGAACAGTGTGAACGAGCTACCAAAATGAACCTGACGTGAAGTGAACAACCCAACCTTCGTTGAAAGTTGCGGTGGTCATGTAGAAGGGTCGAACCACCCGAAGTTCTGAAGTTTGAGTTTCTATTTGCTGAGATTGATGTATGAAAAGGGTTCTTCTGCTAGGAATCGAAATAGGACGGTTATGCCAGTGCAGAGTGATATTACAATGGTAGCCACAATCTAATAAGAGGGTTTTACATTTCTTATTCACCAGAAACTGGAAACGTTGTTCCCACGCACCCTCTTCCCCATGGATTTGTAGCACCGACATCCTCGGCATCGTTCTCGGCCCGCCAGTACGCTGGCCTGAGTATCCCCTGACGGCTCGCCTCAATATTTTCTAGAAGGCTCTTCAAATGATGTTGCAGTTGTGTCCCTTGCCAAAGGGTACTAACTAGGGGCATATTTGGGGAAAATAATTGTCCTGGAGGCGGTTTGCTCCACCGTGGCTCCCTCTTCCCATTATGCAGCATGATGGCTATGCTTATTTGTGACAGAAGGGTACACAAGAATAGAGCATGTGATGAGCGTTGAAGTCCACGGAGAACATCATGGATTTCAAATCCCAAATTTAAATATGATGAATAAATTTTAGTGTCTTTCGAATTAAGGGACTAGTGTAAAAGTTGGTTGCCAAACCAGTTTTCAAGCTTCTAACTAGAAAATGGTAACACTATAAAGAAATGGAAAGAAAATACTTGACATATTTGGTCGCCCGTAAAGATGTTGAAAGTTGAAATCAAATTTTTCTTTGCTCTTTTATTTTTCTATTTCGTGGTTTGTAACTAGAAAGAAGAGTAATTATTTTGTGAATTGAGCCATTTAGTATGTTAGAGTTTTGATGGCCATATGATGTACAGAGGCACATTTGAAGATGTAGACATAACCAATGATTATTTATCTTCCTCATTATTTTGTGACTCGTTGATTGTTGAAGCGTGGGGTTAGCAAGAAATTTTTGAAGTTTAAATGGCTCAGATTGACCCTTTGTTATAGTTATTAAGAACTCTAATCATGTCTACTGTTGAAAGCACAGTTAAAGTCAACAAAGACACTCTCACATTGAGCCATTTAGTATGTTAGAGTTTTGATGGCCATATGATGTACAGAGGCACATTTGAAGATGTAGACATAACCAATGATTATTTATCTTCCTCATTATTTTGTGACTCGTTGATTGTTGAAGCGTGGGGTTAGCAAGAAATTTTTGAAGTTTAAATGGCTCAGATTGACCCTTTGTTATAGTTATTAAGAACTCTAATCATGTCTACTGTTGAAAGCACAGTTAAAGTCAACAAAGACACTCTCACAAATATTCAAATCTCTCTACAAGATGCACAAGACAAGATTGAATTTTTGCAGCTTGAATCTCAATTCCAGCAAGAAGAATTACAGCAGTGGATTCATCATTCTGAACCTGTTTCTCTTCAGAACATTGAAAGAGACTCCCATAAGCATCAAGCCAATAATGTTGCAATTGATTAACATTCAATGCCCAGTATAAGAGCAGATTTGCACGCAAAAGCAAACATCCAGCCTGCATCTCCCAAGCCCATCATCAAACCTTGGGAAGAGCTTGTCCATAACAAGCAGAGAACTGGTCTTGGATATGACAAGGAGTTGTCCTTTCGTATTCCGGACTACTCCAAGCCCATAAAATTTCAGAGTGTTGGATTTCTTTATGATAGTTCAGCTTCAGATGTTCAAGATCCTGCTCCTCTTCCACAACAGCCACAATAGATAGTGAAATGCCAACACTGTGACAGAGTTGGCCATATGAAAGATCATTGTTTCGATCTTCACCCATGCAAGCACTATGGTTGGCACACCCGTTCTTCACACAGATGCTTCAGAAACAAGCCTCCTGCAAGAACAAAGATTCATTTTGGATGGATCGCTTCTTGGCAATGGGCATCAACAGCCAAGAAGATGTTAAGTCATATGTCAAAACTTGTTCTAAAATATTGAACAATCTTGCAGTTGAGTTTTCGCCATCATCTCACCTTGTACCAGATAGGGGGGAAAATGGTGGTCATCTACAAGCTTCGAAGCTACATCAAGTGAGCCTGAGCCACAACCTGTCATTCCAGATTCAGAGTTGTAGCCAGAGACACAGCAGTTCAAGAGAGCCTGAGCCACAACCTATCATTTCAGATTCAAAGTTGTAGCCAGAGACACAACAGTTCAAGCGATCCTGACCCACAACTTGTCATTCCAGATTCAGAGTTGTAGCCAGAGACACATATGCCCATGAGCATGCCTTTGGTTGGTGGTCAGCCTTAAACCATCCATGCGAGGTTGATATTCTCCCTCTTCAAAGAATTCGGAACACATCCTCTAGCAGAAGACTTCAGCTTCTTTCCAGTTTTGGAAGAGTTCCAAGAAATGCATCAAGCATTCCAGAGTTGGTGGTTATCCTTAAACCATCACAGGTTGTATACCTCCCTTCTTCTAGGTTGAAGGTCTCCCTCTTCAAAATATAAGGGATACTTCCTCTAGCAGAAGACCTCAGCTCCTTGCCAGATTTGGAAGAGTTCTGGAACTGCACTAAGCATTTCAGTGTTGGTGGTCATCCTTAAACCACCTCTTTATGCCAACATTTCAGAGAGCTCATTCAGCCTAAGTGTTGCCAAGCATACTTTGCAGATTTGTATTATATCTCTCTTCTTGGACTCACACATACCCCTTTGGATTAAGGGGGGGAATGTTGGACACCTAATCCTCTATGGGTGGGTGTGGAAGCCGAATGGACAAAAGGAGTCCAAGAGAACTTGGAATGTGGAATCCAAGAGTCACATCAATGTAATATGAATGCACATCTATGGTTAATAGAAAAGCAACTCATGCCTATCTTTCCTACTTGTGTGTTTGACATCACTGTGTTTAACAAAGGCCTTGCTACTAAAGAAGAGTCAAGGGCCAATTGTTAGATGAAGTGTAGCGATCATCAAGGTTGATAAAGCAATATGTGATCTGAAGATTGTGAACGATTTTTTTTGTTTTCTGTTAGTTCTGGTACACAGGTCATAATGTGATCTATGTGTAATCTAAGAACATTGATGAGAAATTTGAATATTGATCGTAGTCCCTTGAAACGATTAAATTTGAAGATTGATCATTGTCCCTTGAATCGATTGTGATCTGCATTGAGTATTGTTCACTGATGTGAGCATACAAGGAGAATTGAGATTTGCTACAAGCCTTGTATGGTTGAGTATATGTCAATGTTTCTACTAGGGGAACTTGATCTGCAGCCATGAGATTATGGAGCATGTTGGTGTCGAAGTTGTTGATGTGCATGTGTCATCGAATTGTCAGAGTTAAAGGGCCAAGAGAAGTTAGCTTAGAAGCAGGTAGATCCTAAAAACACAAATGGCAAAGTTAAGAAGAAAAATCTCCAAACCCTATAAAGTTATCTCCTCCTCAGTCATGAAATCAGAAATCAATCAGGTTGGCAAAGCTCCCTTGTACGATGGAACAAGCAATGTGTCATGGAGAAAAAGAATGCAATTCTATCTGATGGCTTTAGGATATGGTGTCTGAGATTCAATGGTTACAACGTACACAGCCTCAAAAACTCCATCAACAAATGTAGTTGCAAAAGAGTCAAGGGAAAACAACACGAAAGCATTGAAAGCCATCTTGAATGGCTTATCGGATTCCATAAAAATAAAGGTGGGTCAATGTTCTTTAGCCAAAAGCCTTTGGGAAAAACTACAGAAGCTTTATGGAGAACCTTTGTGTCTTTTGAGCCAAAATCAAAGTATGTGGAACAAGAACACAAAAATTATCAAGAATCGAAAGAGATAGATGAAAACACCAAAAGCATAAAAGACTGTGAAGATGAAGAAGACTCTTAAGTAAAAGTTGAAGTAGACCTTAATGTAAAGCTTGTGGTTTCTCTAGAAGAAATAAATACACTGATAAAAGAAAATAAAGAACTTAAGGGGTAGATGCAAGATGTTCAAGAAAAGAATCATAACCTTGATAGTACAAAGGAAGAAGCTTTCCTCCTAAGACTCCAATTAAAGGAAGCAGAAAAGAAAAAAAGAAATTATGACAAACCATCTAAGGAAAGATTCGAGGATTTGAACAAGCCTGAAGCAAAATTTGATCAACAAGAAAGGAGACATAAAGAAGAAGTCATCTCCTTGAAAATTCACATAGAAGAAACAAAGTAAGTAGAAGAAGGGATGAAGATCCAACTGATGAGGAAAGAAGATTGTGAGAGGCTTGAAGAAGAAATTAACTCACTGAGAAATGAAATTGACAAGTTATGCAAGAATTTGAAGAGCACTAAGAATTTGAAGAGCACACAAATGTTCGATAACATCCTCAGTTGCCAAAGGTCACCATTTGACAAATCAAGTCTTTGCTATGTTGCACACATTTTTTCAAAGATCCAAGCAAGCAGTGCTGCCAAATTTTTTCAAAAGATCTGGATCATCATCCAGCAGCTTTTTGAGTCATTGCAAAACCCATTCTGCAAATTTGTAATGTAAATGATGCTAGTAAGACCATGTATGTATGTAGCAACGTAGGTGACCTACTATTTTGGAAATGAATTTCATCCTAAGATGTTTTTCGTTTCACTGATTATCTGTGTTTCTAAACATTGATGATTGGCAGATTTTTCCCCTCCAACCTCACCCTAGACCTAGGGTGTATTTATTGTCAAATTCTTAGGTGAGTAATAGTGTTTTAATCAAGTCTTTTGTAAAAGTGATTTGGGAATAATTTAAGCTAATTGGATAAATTATTTTATTGCAAATCACTTGGTCTACTAGATCAAATTGTGTTGCAAATTGAGTAAGTTTTATGAAGGTCTATAACAAACGGGTATTCCCCCTTTGAGGGTTGAATTATTGTAAAATCTTATGTAAAAAAAATTTGAGGGTGTAAAATTATTAATCACCTCATGAGCCAATTAATAAATTTTTCTGGCAAAAATAAAAGTAAATCCTAAGCCACAAAATTAATTAATTTAGAGTCAAAATTAAAATGTTAGAAAAACTTATTTCTCCAAGTGGAAAAATTCGTGGGTCTTAAAGAAATTAGTTTTTTGAAGTTCCCCAACAAAAGAGTATTGGAAATTTCAAAAAAAATTGGACCCTTGGACCTTGGTGGTTGAGTCAAAGTCAATTTTTTGAGGAAATTAGCTCAAAAGAATTATTTTCAAGCTAATAAAATAAGGTTTTGATGAGAAATTCGAAAATTTCACAAAAATAATTATTTTCAACAGTTGAGATTATTTTGATGGAAATCAAGCCAACTAGCCATTATTTTCCACTTGGAGGAACTTCTCTATATATAGAGTCCATTTTGCCTCTATAGAGCATCTTGATGCTCTTGTCTAATGTAACTTTGTAAATATTGGTGTAAAGCCATTGTCCCGTTCGAGGTGCAATTCATGGTGTCTTTGTCTCACTAATTTGTGGTATGTGTTGGGTATGTGCATCCCTATATTGTGTTTCAAATACTAATTAAATCGTTATTTTATTTTAGATAATAGGTACATTCTATTGATAAGATTTCAGCTTATCTAAGGTGATCTGAATCATTGAATGTTCTAACAGTTTCTTCTAGAGAAAATATATAGAGTTTGTTCCCAAGTCCTTCGGCTCCAAGTTCACAAATTGTGGGCACACGCTGACAATGTTTGAATTCTGAATATTTTATGTGATTTTCTAACTTTGCTAAGGTTGTGGTTTAAAATTATTTTTCGAAATACATCTAGCCATTGTCACAGTTTATAAAAAATTCTCTCTTTTCAAAATCCTCTTAAGCAATGTACCTTGTATATTTTGTAAATAGATTTTGTATAATAGATTTTTGTAAATAATTGTATTTTCAAACCCTTGTTTTGTAGTTGGGGTTTGGGGTTTTGGCATTTATTTTCTATTTTGTGTATATCTAGCCTCTAATTTTTTTTGTAGGGCCAGTTATTGAAGATTTTGCAATGATCTGAGCGAATACTGAAGATCTAAAACACATAGCAAACTTTGTGAGCGTTTGTAATTTTTTTAGGGCTTTTCTAGCCCCAGCATTCCCTTCAAGCCCTAGTCGTTGCCCTTTTCTGCCTTCATCCCTTGGTTGTAGACCTAATTGGCCATCCTAAGGCTAGTCGTAAGCCTTCCCTACTTAGTTGTCGGCTTCTAGCCCTTCCAAAGCCCTGTTGCAGGCTTTGAAGCCTCTCTCTCTCTCTGCCCTCATAACCCTCACCGTAGGACTTTTCCTAGGCCTCTAAGCTTCCTTCCTCTGCGGCTAACCCTCCGTCCCTTGCATTTGCCTTTCGGCCTACCCTTTCCTTCTTCCCTGTGGCCTCCTCTTCCCTCTTTCTTCCTTTGGCACCCATATTTGTTGCTCCTCTTCCCTCTGCTGCCCATGGCAGCGTCCCTCAACCTCTGCTGCAGGCCTAATTGGATTGCCTTTGGCCTCAACAACCCATTTTCCAAAGGATGCAGCGGTGGGGCCCTTAGCTATTTCCTTCCTTGGCCTTGCATTTGCTCCTTGCCCTTATCTTTCACCTTGTCGGGCTTCTCTTGCCTCATTTGACCACTTATCTATTTTCTGAGCTAATTTTAGGCATGTTGCAGCGATTTGGAGACAAATTTGTTCATGTTTGCAGGTGGTCTATCCATCAAGGAATTTGGGCAAGTTCTCCAAGAACTTAAGGCCTAAGGATTTGACCTCTAAACCCTATTCCTTTCACTGTTTGCTACAGCAGTCTAATATCCTTCTAACAGTGGTCAAACGCATATCTAAGTGGCATAAAATAAAAATGGTAAACTATCTCATACATTGCTGAAGTCACTCATAAAAATTGGGCATTCACTATTAAGTATAATTTGCATTTTTTTATGACTGTTGTGGTGCTTGTAAAAGTAGAGGTCTGAAATCATAACAGTGGCATTAACATTATTGGAGAAACTAACTCAATAAAGTTTTGGTAATTGGTAAAGTGATTTGATTCCTAGCTTTGTTGTACCATTCACATCTAAAAGTGCTCTACATACTACTGTCATAATATCCATTTACTGCTTCTACGTTTCATTTTCTGATTAGCTCACTGATTTCACAAAGTAATTCATTGTTGTGTTATTGCGTATTGAATATCATTAGATCATAAGTAACTTAAAGTGCTTTCTCTAGCTCATGCTTTGTTATTGTGAAGAAGATTATTGGCATCGGTAATCTTGAATAAAAGTACTAACATTCGCTTGCCTCTTGTGAGTTCGTTCATAATCTCTAAAGGTTATAAAATTTGCACTAATAGGCTCACTCATGAAGCACTTGAAGCATTAGGCTCTAATCTCATAATTGTGTTGAATGGTTAAGATATTTGGGCATTGACTTTGAAGTAATTTTTCCAATTGTGTTTATTTGTAATCTATATGTGTTAAAGACCTTTGGTTGTGATCTAATTGGCATCATGATTATCTAATTATTGAGCAAAGAATCTAAGTAGCCAAAGGACTTGCTAAATCTAATTGAATATCTTGTTGATATTATCTAATGAGCATTGATATTGTTGTCTAATAATCATTGCCTAATTGTTCTAAGAAGACAAGTGCTCTAAATTGTCATTAGATTTGTAATTTAATGTTAACATCTACTGTGGATTTGTGGCACATTAATGATCTTGCATCTTGTGGTTATTAAGCCTTTGAATCTTGCATCTTATTGGCAATTGGTGACTTGGCACATTTTCTTCTGGTTAAGATTGTATCTTATTGATAAGTACTTGTTGGTATAATTTAAAATCAAATCATAACTAAAGTACTTAAAAAAACATTAATCAACCTAAACCAAAGAATCTCTCACAAATCCTTGCATATCATTCTAAGCTAGTCTTGCACTTAATAAATTACCTCCAAGCATAAGCTTGGTTGATAGACATTTAGGACCACCTTTTCTCAATTTAGCTTGAGGGATTTAGCACCTCTTTAGTGGTTAACATGGTGACCTTGCAGTCGTTAGAGCCACAATCTCTGCAGCGCCAGAGGCATCAGATGGTTGGAACACAGGGGGAAGTATTGTTAATCAAGCCTTTCCTTGCTTCCCGTTGGCTTCCATCCCACAACCTACTCTAGAGTCTAGTTCCAAAATAGTTAAGAGGAAGGCTACACTTAGAATAGGCATCTAATTTAAAATTAACCAACACTGTGCATTTCATCTAAGTTAGTGAAGCATCCAAGTGGCGATTGTTCATCTAGTTACTTAGCACCTAATTAATAATAAGCAATAAGTTCACTCCATAAGGCACTAGTTTCACATTTAAATCTAATCTAATCCTTAAGTCTTGCTAAAATTAACCAGGTAGCTAGGCCATTCAATTGTGTTTCCCGAACTCGTTGGTTGCCAACTTGTCTTTCGTCTTCACATTTCCATAGGGACTACCCCCCATATCTTGTTGTTGGTAGACAGCTAGAACGAAGTAGGCAGGTATCAAAGTGACAACCCCCACAGTGAGTCGTTGTCGTAGTGCATGTACAATCTAAGCGACAACAATTTCTGGCATTGTTGTCGGGGATAGGTTTATCTTGTTCTCGACGTTTTAACGACAATCTTAATCTTCATAATCTTCTATTCCATTCATCTTGGTCAACAACGCCGCAACATTTTTGGCGCCGTTGTTGAGGACAGATTTTTTTTGTCCTTGGTCCTCACGACATCTTTTCAATATTTCATCTTCATCATTCATCTTTATTTTTTCATTTAGTCGACAACTCCACAACACTTCTGGCACCGTTGCGATCTCTTCATCTTTTCAACACCTTATCTTTTCTCCTCTCGCTAATCTTTTCATCTTCTCCATCCACACCTTTAACACCTAGACATTTCGGTTGGTTCCCTGTTTGGGTGGCGACTCCACTTATTCATACATTTACAAGAGCTTACTCTAGAAGAAGTCCTAGTAACTTGGTTAACCCCACTCCCGATCAAGATTTCATGGCTTATTACAGTGCTTGCAGCTTTGCCAACATTCAAAGGTATCCTCATGATCTTGCAAATGCTACTATGAACAAGCTTCCACTCTTCCAAGGGAATAATGCAATCAATGTTGAGACACATCAAAAAATTCACAAATTTTATACACAAATATGTTGATGCACTTGGATACAATCATGAGGATACTAGAATGAAGTTATTTGTCCTCTCATTAGAAGATGTTGCATTGGATTGGTTCCAAGACAAGCCTGATAATGCTTTTGACTCTCTGCGAGCCCTTACTGATGCTTCCAAGGATAAATTTGGGGATAAAAGAGAAGGAAAATATCTGGTTAAAGAACTTAACTCTATTGAGAAAAGAGAAAATGAGACGATTGAGGAAATTAATCAAAGATTTAATGGTCTTCTAAATGATATGACTCAATATTACACGCTGCCGGACAAGACAACATTAGAGCAATATCTTGAAGCCTTTGGTGTTGACACTCAATATGAGATTAGACTTACCAAGCCTACCAATATAGTTACTGCCCAGAATACCGCTGAGAAGTTAGAAAATGATAAGAAAGCTTCAGGTATATCAGAAATCCCTGGTTTTGAAAGTGGTCCAGTAAGTCTAAAGGAAAAGAACTTAAGGAAGAAGAGTGTGACTCAGTTAAAGAATTAACTCAAATAATTAAGGAAAGGAAAATTGAGCACCCCACAGCAATAAGTGATATGTAGTCTAGGCTAATTCAGATGGAAAGAAATCAAGTGCAGAATATGCAGCCTAGAAATAACAATAATAACAGAGGAAATAATAATCTGTGGCCAAAAAGAAATCCTCCAAATGATCAAAGGCCTCCTACTCCACTTGAATCTACCAATGTTGTTGATCAGTCTATCCCGTTTTGCAAACCATGTGAAAGTTTCCATGAAGAAAGTGCATGTGCTATTGCTAGAAAATTCTTGGGTGAAGCAGCAAATGAACAAATAAATAATGTAAGTCAAAATTCTTCCAAGGAAAGTCGTTGCACGGATATGATTTCCTCCTCATTCGCGATTAATAACTTCAGTGATGAAAAGGATCCTATCACGCAAATATATGGTGAAAGGGCATCCCAAGAGAAAATTATGGAAATTTCCAAAAGTAAGGGATATACTTATCATAGAAAAGGTAAAGATCAGGGTCAAAATAAATAGGTTGCATCCGAAAAATGCAATTTAGGATTAAAGTTGGATTGTGCCGCATGGATAAATAGTATTAAAATGTGTCTTTGAGCTTGAACTCCTAAAGATTCCTTCTCGAAGGGAAGCATTATTCAAGGCTTTAAGCATGGCTCAACAAGATAAGTTGATTCACATCCAAAAGACGAAGAAATTAAGTTAAAATTTTTGAATTGCTACATGACTAATGAGGATCATCAACCTTTCTTTCTTACCTTGGATATCAATGATCACTTACTTCACAATTGTATGTTGGATTCTGGGGCTTCAACAAATTTCATGACTAAGAAATTCATGGACCAACTAAATCTTAGAATCTTAAGACCATATCATAACATTTGCTTGATGGAATCTAAAAAGATTAAAGTCCTTGGTGTGGTCAAAGATCTAAAAGTTTCCTTGGCTAACTATCCATATAAGATCATCACTATAGATATAGCTATCATTGATGTACCAAATGTATGGGGAATGTTCCTCTCACGAAAGTTTGCAACCAATCTAGGATGTATTCAAATGGATCTTTCATATGCTACTATTCCTGCAACAGTTGGTGGTATGGCCAGATTGTATAGAGAAGTGGAAAGAAGCTACCATGTTGAAGTTCCAAAGAAGCTGGAAAATGGTGAACAGATTGAACCCCAAGGTCATCCACCGCAGTATGAGACTGAGTTCATTCATTCCGTTTATCACTTTTCCTTGTCTCCTCTTCCATCCTAATTTTTGAGCAGAAAAAGAAGCAGGTTTCAATTTCAGAGAAAAATGCAACACGATGATGAATAGTTACAACAACCAAAGAGGGTCAAATTTCAATGAGGGACATATGATAAACAGGCTATCAATTTACCTATCAATGAGCAGATGTTCCAAATTATACCACACAGATGACACTTGATGCCATAGGGCATCTTTTGTATAGTATCTCTAACCCTACTCCTTTTAATTTATATCATTAGTTAGTTTTATTTTATGCTTACATTTCAATTTGTTAGAGTAGATTTTTTCTATTCCAGCAGATTTACCATATATGCATGATGATTTCACTTTTGAATGGATATATATTTGATGGACTTTTGTTCTCTTGGATACATGATTATGGGATTCTCACGTTACTTCATGGAAGCAACGTGTCCCCATATGGAGTCGGATGTTGCACACATTTTGTCAAAGTTCCAAGGAAGCAATGGTGCCAAAAAATTTCAAAAGATCTGGATCATCATACAACAATTTTTTGAGTCATTGTAAACCCATTCTACAAATTTGTAATGTAAATGATGCTAGTAAGACTGTTTATGTATGTAGCAACCTAGGTAAGAATATAATTTTCGTAATGAATTTCATCCTAAGAGGTTTCTCATCTCATTGAATATCTGTGTTTCTAAACACAGATGATTGGCAAAGTTTTTCCCTCCAACCTCACCCCAAGCTAGGATGGAAGTTATTGTCAGAGTCTTAGGTGAGTCCTAGTGTTTTAATCGAGTCTTTTGTAAAAATGATTTGGGAATAATTTAAGCTAATTGGCTAAATTATTTTATTACAAATCACTTGGTCTACTAAATCATATTGTGTCGCAAAATTGGGTAAGTTTTATAAGGGTCTATAACAAACAGTTATTCCCCCTTTTGACGGTTGAATTATTTTAAAATCTTATGTAAAAACTATTTTAGTGCATGGTCCCTCAGACACCATGGCTAAAATATTTGGGGGTGGAAAATAATTAATCCCCGCATGAGTCAATAAATTAATTTTTCAAGCAAAAATAACCTTAAATCATGATCCAAAACATTAATTAATTTAGAGTCAAAATTAAGATGTTAGAGAAATTTATTTGTCCAAGTGGAAAATTTTATGGGTCTTTAAAATATTAATTTTTGGAGGTCAATCACTCAGGGAATATTGGAAATTTCAAGAAAATTTGGACCCTTGGATCAAGTGGTTAAGTCACAGTCAAAATTTTGAAGAAATTAGCTCAAAATAATTATTTTTGAGCTAATAAAAAATGGTTTTGATGAGAAATTCGAAAATTCCTCAAAAATAATTATTTTCAACACTCGAAATTATTTTGACGGGAATCAAGCCAATTAGTCATTATTTTCCACTTTGAAGAACTTCTTTATAAATAGAGGGTATTTTGCCTCTATAGAGCATCTGATCTTGAGCTCTGATCTGATGTAACTTTGTAAATGTTGGTGTAAAGCCACTGTCCCACTGAGAACGTTTTGATAATCATAATAAAAGACTTTGGGGTGCATTTCATGGTGTCTTTGTCTCACTGATTTGTGGTATCGGTTGGGTATGTCGATTCCTATATTATGCGTCAAATATTAATTAAATCGTTAATTCATTTTAGATGATAGGAACATTCTATTAGTAAGTTTTGGGCTTATCTTAAGTGATATGATTCATTGTATGTTATAACGATTTCTTCTCGAGAAAATATATATAGTTTACAGATTCCCCAGAACTTGGCCTCCAAGTTCACAAACTATAGGCACAAGCTAACCATGCTTGGATTCTGAATACTTTATGTGATTTTCTAACTTCGCTAAGGTTGTGGTTTAACATTTATTTTTTGAAATACATCTAGCCATTGTCTAGGTTTATAAAAAATTCTACCTTTTCAAAATACTCATAAGCATTGTATACTTGTATATTTTGTAAATATATCTTATATAATAGAATTTTATAAATAATTTTATATTCTAATCCTTGTTTTGCAGTTGGGGTTTGGGGTTTTCGGATTTATTTTCGATTTTGTTATTTGGGTACTTGTAAATTCATTTGTGCAGGTGAGATCCGAGAAGATTTGTTGGATTAATACTATATCTAGGCCTTTGAGGGTAAGATCTAGTCTCTAAATTTTTTGGCAGAGCTAACTATTGAAGATTTTGCAATGATTTGGGTGAATACTGAAGATCTGAATCAAACAACAATCTTTGTGAGGGTTTGTAAATTTTTTTAAGGCTTTTCTAGCCCCAATGTTCCCTTCGGACCCTAATTGTTGCCCTTTTCTGCCTTCATCCCTTGGCCGCAGGCCTAATTGGCCATCCTAAGGCTAGTCGTAGGCCTTCCCAGATTAGTTGTGGACTTCTAGCCCCTCCAAACCCATCGCAGGCTTTGAAGCATGTCTCTTTTCCCTCATAACCCTCACCGCAGGCCTTTAGGCTTCCTTCCTCTGCAGCCAACCCTTCGTCCCTGCATTTTCCTTTCGACCTACCCTTTCCTTCTTCCCTGTGGCCTCCTCTCCCCTGTTTCTCCCTTCGTCACCCATCCTTGTTGCTCCTCTTCCCTCCGCTTCCCACGACAACCTCCCTCAACCTCTGCCGCAGGCCTAATTGGCTTGCCTTTGGCCTCGGCAACCCCTTTTCCATAGGCTGCAGCCTCTATGAGGCCCACAGCATCCCTAAGAGGCCTTATTTCCCTAGACAGCAGGCATGTTTTCCTTAGTCATTTCCTCACTTGGCCTTGCATTTGCTCCTTGCCCTTATCTTTCAACTAGTTGGGCTTCTCTTGCCTCATTTGACCTATAATATATTTTCTGAGCTAATTATGGGTGTGTTGCCGCGATTTGGAGACAAATCTATTCATATTTGCAAGTGGTCTATCCATCATGGAATTTGGGCAAGTTCTCCAAGGCCATAAGGCCTAAGGGTTAATTTCTGAAGATGTTCTATGCTAGATGCAAATTTACTTTAATCTTCTAGGGCCCAAATAGTAATCACATGACAGTAAGATGCTAATAGAACATACTGATAGATCGATGGAAGACAAGCCAATAAAAAACAGAGATGAAGAATGGTGGTGTTACGGTGATCAGCAGGATGCTTCAACCAACAAAGTCTCCATTAGGTCAGCCAACCCAATGTGTCACACAACCCCAAGACGGCTCATCAAAATGTTGCACCAAGACGCTGCACCAAGAACGTTGCTCCATGAGAAGCCATAAACGCAGCACCTTCCGAGAGAGAAGAAAATGCCTCCAAAAATATGTGTTCTCAAATGACCTCCAAGTCTCCAATATATAAATCCATATGTGGGGGTGTGTGACACATCTCTTATGCATGTGGGATAAATGTAGCCAACCTTGCACATATGGAATAAATTCAAAATACATTTTCTGCTCATTCGATCAAGATGATTTTTAGATCAATCTTGAACCTCTCCGAAAGAGGAATCCAATAAAAATATTGGCATCATCACCTGAACAGTACAACATGGAATTTGGACCTAGTTGCCCAAAATTAACACTCCCTCTCAACTAGGTAGAACTCCATCCACCAGTGCCATCCAAACATTGTGCATCAGCCCACCGTAACTTGCTTTGTTGGCTCTTTATTTCATAACAAAAGATGAGTCACAAAGACTTCACTCCCAGCTGACCCGAAGTTAGCTCAGAGGTTCGAAACCTTTATAGGACTCAAAGGAGTCTCATACTAACCCAAAGTTAGTTTAACTGACCCGAAGTCAGTTGGAGGTCCGAAACCTCACTAGACTTGATCCTAGATCAAGTGGTTGGACACGTGTCATCCTAGACATAGAGAGTACGGCAATCTTCGATGCGTCCATCGGTCTTGCTATCGATCTCTATCCACATTTCCCACCTCATTAGCCAAATGAGAGGTACTTCCCATGAGTGTGGGACTCCATGGGTAGGATGCATGCGGGGCACAGATCAAAGAGAGGTAAACCAACTCAATATCATCACGGTAGGGTGGAAGCACATGAACAAGGTTTGGCAAGCCTAGCCCTCTGGTTGCTTATTGCTCCAAGAAGTTATCCCCA
The DNA here is from genome assembly GCA_034641835.2 of Pinus albicaulis. Lineage (NCBI taxonomy): Eukaryota > Viridiplantae > Streptophyta > Pinopsida > Pinales > Pinaceae > Pinus > Pinus albicaulis. The sequence goes on from CM076570.1 coordinate 539,362,782, forward strand.
AAGCCTCCTCTGGAGCTCCCAGAGCTCATCGTCCAACAGGACCCTCAACATAAGGTCGTTCCACGATTCCAAGATTCTCATGGAAGGTGAGGAACTTGACCTTCCCCAAGGGCTTTGTGAGAATATTCGCAACCTGCTCATCAGTTCCTATCTGATCGAACCTTACGGTGCCTCGATGTACCATATCCCAGATAAAGTGGTACCTGATATCAATATGCTTGGATCGATCGAGGAACACGAGATTCTCTGACAAACGAATCCCACTCTGGTTATCACAAGGGATAACAGTGGTATCTAGCACATGCTCTAACAGCTCACTGAAGAGCCTTCGCAACCAAAAAACTTCACAACAGGCCATATTCGCTACAATGTATTCGGCCTCAGCAGTGCTCAAAGCTACCGACTTCTGCTCCCTGCTCATCCAAGATATCGAAGCAGAACCCAAGGTGAAGCAACATCCAGATGTGCTCTTGCGATCCACCACATTGCCAGCCCAATCAGCATCAGAATATCCATGGAGTCTCAAACTCCCGACAGTGTATCTCAGGCCATGGTTTATCGTGCCCTGAAGATATCTCAAGTTCTCAACAGATTCTTGGCACCAACCCAGTGAATGTGATGAGGATCAACCATGTGTTGACTCAAACTGTTCACTGCAAAACATACGTCCGGACAGGTGTTCACTAAGAACATCAGGGCCAGTACGAATTGACGACACTCGGTAGGATTTGCAAGCAGGGGCCCAGCAGCATTTCCACTCAACTTCTTAAAGTTGAGTTCCATCGGTGTTGACACGGACTTACAACCCACCATCCCAAATCTTTCAAGCAGCTTCACAATATATTTTCCTTGAGAGAGAAAAATCTCGCCAGGTCTCTGCCAGACCTCCAAGCCTAGGAAGTAATGCATCATTCCTAGGTCTTTTATCTCGAACTCAGAAGCGAGCTCCCTCTTAAACTGATGAATGAGAAGGTCAACACCTAAAGAGATCGTCCACATAGAGAACCAAAATGAGAGGCTTTTCTCTATCAATCTTGAAGTAAAGGTTCGGATCAGCATTACTTCGAGTGAAGCCCAACTTCATCAAGTAGCTACCTCTCGTACCAAGCCCTGGGGACTTGCTTCAACCCATAGAGGGCTTTCTTCAACCTGCATACATGAGAGTCTCTATCCTGGACTTCGAACCCCAGAGGTTGCTCCACATACACCTCTTCCTTTATTGATCCATGCAGAAAAGCAGTCTTCACATCCATCTGATGTAGACTCCATCCTTGCATAGCAGCAAGGGCAATAATAGATCAGATGGTGGTATATCGGGCCACAGGTGAAAATATATCATCATAGTCTACGCCTTCCTTTTGAGAGAAGCCTCGGGCAATGAATCTTGCCTTGAACTTTTCAGCACTACCATCAGATCCATGCTTGATCTTATAGAGCCATTTCGAGGTGACAACAGCTTTGTCCTCCGGTCTCAAAACCACATCCCAGACATCACTCTTCATAATGGACTCGTACTCTTCGTGCATAGCATCCTTCCAGACTTGATGCTTTACGACTTCTTCAAATGATCTAGGCTCAGATTGTACGATTGTACTCATGGCTACTAGATATCCTTGGTATCTATTCGGCTTCTTGCTTTACACGGAATGTCCCCCTTTGGGGCCATATGACTCTCGACATCCTTGAGAGTATACTGGAGCCATGAGGGTCTTCTCTTCTTCCTTCCAGCAACGCCATTTGCTCAGGAGCATGCATGGTTGTGGTCTCCCTCTTAATGCTAGCTCCTCTTGTGAGAGAAGTCATCTATAAAAGTCAAGAAATAAGAACATCCTCCCAAGGATTTCACAGGCAGCATATCAAATAAGTCAGAGTGTATCAGATGTCTTTGTGACACTTGAGGAATGAAGAAAAGTCCCCTATTATGCTTTCCTTCGGCACAACCCTGACAAATCCCTTCATGATTATTTTTGAATTTCGAGCATCCTAGACACCAACTTCCTTGCTTCGGAAAGGGTTTTGTAATCATAGGCCTGATTCTTATTCACCCGCTATCAAGGCTTACTTTATGGAATTATAGCCATACAAGTATCATAGCCATATGTTGTCATACATCTATCATACATCCATGCACTGTCATATCACTGATTACAATGTTGCCATAATTTTATCATACACATCACTATCATCTTCATCATTGTCATACTACCATACAGTACTGAAGATTTCAAACTTCATGGTCATATATATTCTGCCATATGTCACTGTTCAAGTTAGGGCACTGTTGATGCCTCGAAAATCGTTGCAACAACATTGGGGGATGACCACCCGGTCCGGACCTTAAACAGCTCCTTTTCCGTTTGGGATGGTGGCTCCGACTGGATAAAATGGGACCAGTTTCCCGATAAAGAATAGAAATGGGTGAATGAGTGATTGGTTTAATAATAAGTGATAGTGAATGGAATACTTAATCTATAAACAACAAATATAAATGACTATTTTATCCCGGGAGGCTTCTATTCTCAAGTGCAACGTTTGATGGTCTGTGTTTGTCAATAGGCATATAGATGACACTATTTAATAAACAAAGATATTCATTTAAATAATAATTACTTCATTCAATTAGTTGAATGAAGTAATTGATAAATCATTGTTACACTTATCTTTATATTACTGATACGTAAACGATTGAAAGGATAGCAAACTGTAAACATCCAATAGTGGAAAGTATATAGATTACTGTTAAAACACATTTAAATATTCAATAATAGCAAAAGTAATCAAATAACAATTTTCATAAAAGGATGAATTCAGACATAGATAATAGTACCATATGAGCTGCAAATCATTCTCAACTTCAATCGCAATTTGAATTCCTTCTTCCGACTCAGAAATACTTTTAGATAAAGGCAGTAGTGCACATCCACATAAAAGCTTCGTTATCAAAATTTGGAAAATTGGTCCAGTTTTCATAAAAAAATATGCCTGAAGTACAATAGTGCAACTTCAGGTTTCAGTCATATACAAAAACTTAAGACCCCTTTCTAAATACATGAAAGGGTTTATAAATACTAAATTAAACTAACAAACTACAAAATTAAAATGCTACTAAGTTGGTATCACTTGATCTGGAATATCTCCTTCTATGGTCATCTGGTTAATCGGCAGCATGATTCATCACTTAGGCTGTTCGTCTTTAGTCCTGAGCTGGCATATTTCAAGCATCGGCTCCACTTCTGGTGGTCGGTTAAGGCGAGAATTGAGTTGGGCCTCATAGGTGGCATCCTGCATTTCGGGAATGATGCATCCGATTGCATCTGAGAGGCATTTGAGGGCGGCTCTCTGGCTGTAAGGTTTGACTAAGAACATCCAATAGGTGTCCCATGTCAAACTGTTAATTCCTGCGATTAATCTGCCAGTTTTCTCCAGCTCTGAGTAACATGACTGTTCCAACGTTTTAGCTGATGTCAATTTACCTGGGGTACACTGAGAAATCATGTTAGATAAGTAGAGAGTGTCATCAATCAATTCAACCAAATTACTTGTGGTTAATTTGCATCTGGAAACTGCCCTCTCTGCTTTCATTAACTGAGATTGCCATTCCATAAATAATATCTCTTTATGCGATTCTAGGATCTTTGGCAATTTAGCTGACTGTCCTTCCTCAGTACCTTGCCACTCAAGATAATTGATCAATGTCTCATCGGCCTGCTCGAAGTCTGTTCTAGCATCAGCTGATTTATCACTTAGAGATGTTGTTAAGTCACATAAAGGTTCTGCCTGGGCGATTTGTTGACATAACAACTTTATATGTGTTAATAATGCTTTGTTTATTTGTACTGCCTCTGCCCTGAATTCAGCTACCTGTGGAAGATTCTTTGTTTTCTCAAGCTGGGCTGATATTTGAGCAATTTGCTCATCTTTTATCTTCAGCATTTGTTCATTTGCTGTCTTGAGTTGTGCCAATGCCTCTGATAACTCTTTCTGCTTCTGGACTGCACTCTGATCAATTCTCAGCTTTTCTTCCTGCAATTGTTGAGTTAATTGATTATTGGTTTGCTGTTGTGTTAACAATTGCAGTTCTGCCTGCTCTGCCTTCTGCCGTGCTTCTGATAGTTGCGTTTGTAATGAGAAAATATCCTGATCTTTTGTTTTTAATAAAAGACTCACCTCCGATGCCTTATCTATTGTTGCTGCCGAATAGGCTCCAGCAAATTGTGATAGTTTTGTTAGGTCCTCAGAGGGGTCAAATTCCTCCTTCCAAATTACATTGCCCGTCACTGTTAGTTCTGGGAATAGGGAAGGCTGATCAGTCCTTCTCCTCTTCCTTTGTCGTTTTACCACAGCTTTGTGTTTCGGGCTATAGAAGACATCAAAGGGAGGAATTTCTTCTATTTGCAAAATAACTTGATCGGATGGGTCCTTTGGGATTATCTCTACTCCTTTAGAACTGGGTAGGCCGCTGGTTTCACCTGGAACCTGTTTTGAAACGTTCTCCTGTGTGTCTGCTACTCTTGATGTTTGGGCTTCCTTTGAACCTTCAGGATTGTTGATAATTGAATCGAATTGTTGCCATTCCTGGAGCAATTCGGGATCAATTTGAGTATCTTGATTTACCTTTATGGTGCTCTGTTCCTGTTCTTTCGTCTGGGTTTCCTCTTGCACTTTCTCCTGTTCATTTGTTATAACCAGAGGTTCCTTAGTATGTCGCTGTTCAGGCTCGCTTGATCCTGCTGCTGGGCTTGTTGCTAACAGATCTAGGGGCAGAGTTTGCAACCTCTGTTCTCTAAGTCGGTTGAATTCAACTAACCCTTCATCTTGATATTTCATTCTAGCCAACGATCTAACTTGGGACATTGACTCGGCTGTGGAGAACAGGTCATCAAACATATCTTCTTTATGATCAAACTTTGCCAATTTGGCCTGTTCAAGGGCATTATAGGCAACTTTGTCGAGATCAAATTGCCTATTAGGGAGAGTTGCTAGAGTTAATGATTTCATCTTTATAGCTTCTTTCTCTGCATGTTTGAGATCATTCAAGGTGTAGACACCACATCTAAGAGGAAAAGAGGGCCAGACCTGCTTCTTATTTTTCTTTAGAGTTTGTGTAACGCCCTCGGAAATAATTTGATAGGCTATCTCCCTTGCCAGCAGTTTATCAGGTATGTACAGAGGAAGAACATGAGGTTTGGCTTGGCTACCAAAAATTCTTATATAAGTAAATTTTTCTTCAGCAAACCATCTCCCTAAGCCAGTTAAATCAATCCCTGCTTGGTAGGAAATCTTGGGAGCAGGTTTATCAAAAATAGAGTAATGAATGGGTAACATGAAGCCATTGCAGATTTGGTATAAATGGTGCCTATGGGAGGTTTTCCACACTTTCTGATAGTATATGTGAATGGGCATGGGGTCTTGTGGAGTCCACCTCCAACCGAGCACGGGAAATTCAGAATTAAAACACAGGGTGTCTAGGCTATAAGAACTGTAGTAGAATGGGGAAATAAGCCTTTCAGAAATGCGGGTCTTGCCTCTGAAATCAAGAACTGCGGTGGCTAATTTGTCGGACAGTATAGTTCCCCAATCCATAATTTCACTATTACACGCTGCCTCCATTAAAGGAACCATTTCTATAGTGAAATTAGAGGAATCGTGCAAACCCCATAATCTACACATCATGATCCCAGCATAACAATAAGGAGAACATAGAGAATCAACAGAATACATACCGGAAGATTTATGCTTGTGTTTTGCCGGATTCTGCCTCCAATTCCGAATGGGTTCGGATTCAGTTTCGTTCTCATTTCGGAATTTCTCCAGAAATGCCTTGTTGTACTTCTTCTCAGGCTCAGGCAAATGATACATCTGCCTCAAATCATTAGCTTGAAATGAACCGAAGACTCTCCCATCTTTGGTGCAGAAGGTTCTGTCTGTGATTGGGAGTTCCTCAATTGCCCACCTTACTACATCCGTATATGGGAGAATTTGTTCCCGAGCTGCTATCCGATGAAGGAAAGAGTCGGCTAAGTCCTTTAAAGTACCTTCAGATTTTTGAGTCGTATCTACTGTGGCTTCTACTGTTGTCACTTCAGGTTCTTCAGCTTCTATCAAATTATAGGTACTTTGCCAAGAAGTTTTGCCAAGACCTGAACATGTAGTATCAGATATCAATCCTTTCTTTTTATTTCCTGGATCAGTGATGGCTTGTTCTATGGCTGGCGAAGCGGAAGCATTTGCAGTTTTCTTGGACTTCTTCCCCATTTTGTTTGCATCTATCAGCTTGGAAGAATTCTGCACAGGAGTAAAAATAAGCGTAACACAGAGAATTGGCAGTAAAAACCAAATACGGGCGAAATATATTGATTAATGCGTGATGAAGAATTAACTTAAGGTTGCCATGGATCCAATCCGTAAAAAGATTTAGACTTACTATTTCATTAAATGGCCGCAAAAACTTGTCAATCATTTAAATGTCCATCACGTCGTTTATTGGTGAAATTATTTGTTTAAGTGTGCCTTGGTCGTTTTGGCGGTTGAGCGCAGGTGAATCTCCATTATAAAGATAAGGCTTTTAATACGAATTAATCGTAATATCCCCGTTTTAACAACTTTTTTGAAGTTCGTGTTTTGGCTTTATCGCATCGCATCGAGACGAAAAGGCGTTTTTCTTATATTGGCATCTCTTGGAATCCTCGTTCGCCGATAGCGATATCGCATCGCATCGCATCGGGAGCATTTAACCGGGGCTCTTTTAAAAACATGCATGGTATATCGCCAATCGCTCATTGCGTGTAATCGCGTCGGAACAAACCAAAGGTTCCTTAAGTTATGTTTCCTTTGTCATTGCGATATGCGATCTTGCGATCGCTTTATCGCAATGATAAAAGATTTAATTATTTATATTCCAAGGCCATTATTGGTTTGTCAAAAGGTTTTTTGTAATGTTTTTTATTTCATTTTCGGACCTTTTTGAATAATACAAAATTGATACCAATTAAAAAATAAAAGGGACCCATTTCATATTATAGTGTTGTGAATAAAAATTATATGAAATGGGGGGTTGTTGTAGAGGACAACAGGCACCCATAGGTTTTGTTACAGCCCTAAACACTCCAACAGCTACCTAGAAGAGTACAACTTCACCACCACAAAATGGCACTCGGTTTCTACTTTGAAAAGTACAGGGTTGCGGCAAAGACTTCATTCAGAGATTAGTGTTGTTGCACACCCAGCTGCTCACAAAAATCCTTGCATACTTTAAATTCAATACATCTGCCTTCTTAGAGTAGATTTTCAAAGCATTGTACTTAAGGCTCAAATATCAACTTAACAAGTCTGCCTTCACATAATGATTATGCTGCTCCAACGTCCTTGATCACAGGTTTCGAATTCACCCCTTTATCCACGCATTTAAAACCAGCTCTGTCCACGGAGATTCTTCAACAAATCATTGTTTATACGATGTGTTCCAGACTATTATTCACTGAACAGTGATGTCGTTATTGATCCTTAAATCTGCATATTATTCTCTTCTGGAATCTGCAATTATTCTCAGAATAAAATCCGCATCTTATTCACTTGTAACCATGCTCAGAATATCTGCATTGATATTCCTGTCCGGAGTCTGCACTTAGCGTAATCTACATTTGACCATACTTCATCATACCTTTCTTTACCTTAGATGTATCTGGGTTATACGTGACCCGCATTTATATCCCAGAAGGGTCTGCACTTGTTATGTATATTCCACACTGTACGTCCGCATTTTACGACATGTCTTATTCGCAAAGTATATTTCAGAGATCATCATTGAACGTTTCAGAGTTGACCATATTACTTTTAGTTGACCGCATTATACTTCAGGAGGCCGCATTATATTTTGTTGTATTACCACACTTCCTTGCAGAGATTGCGGTTTAGTTTACAATCTCCACCAAACATCTATAATCTCCACCAAACATATGCAGCCTGCACGTGAAGACAAACACTGCTGAGAATTGTCCTCAAATGCCCATGAAATATGCCCAGCCTTGTTCCAACAACCTCAGCCTCCTGCCTATGGAGCTTGACCCATCAAACAAGAGAATAAATGGCTGTGACCTAACTAAAGTAGACTTCCAAGTGCAGCGGCTCACCAACAGCAGCATACGCTGTCATTCCTTGCATCCACGACACTTCCACGCAGGTTGAAGCAGCCTTTAATTGACTCAGCCCTCTAGGGAGCTGCCTCAGACTCCCTTCACAGTAATTCGGTCCTCAAAAATATGCCTTTCAGACAAGGGTTCTTCAACAACTCTCCAAATTGTGCATAAGCTTCCATACTAGACTGTTCAACTTAGCCATTCTATACTCAAAATTAATCGAAACCAAAAGACAAATGCATACCTTTGAAGGACTACATATTTCAGCCCTTGATTACACCTCAACTTGTGCATTGATTCTTGAAGAATATCGGCCCTGGTTAGGGCTTTCCGTTAGATCATGACAGCCCTGAATTTCAGTCACTAAGATACCTCAAAACCTGTGCATAATCTTTATTCCAGGTCCTTCATTCCTGCGTTCTAGCTTTAATCAATTGTGGCCTAACTTGAACGTCTTTTAGGCTTTTCATCTTACCCAAAACAGAGACTCAGCCTAGAGATACCAGCCGCCTTGTCACAAAGAGATAGTGTCAAGTCACATGCCCAGAATTGCCTTCCACTTCAGCAAGGATACTACTCAAACTCGGCCCTGCCATAAAGGACACGAGGACATCTTAAAATGTATCGGCCTTCCTTTTTTTTTTTTAATACAAATCTTGAGTGAAGTTCCATAGATATAGAGACAGAAATTAAAGTGGCAATTAGCTTGGATATAGCCCTAACAAGTGCACAAGTAGTCTCCCACAACTAGCGAAGTTGTCTCCATAAACTCGGACCCTTTCCATTCACAAAGGACCATGGACAATTACATCTGCAGCTTTTAGAGATGTTAATTTCTTAAGTGTGAGTGTTGCACAAATGGATGCTCTTAGATCTTTCCCAATGGATTGGTGATTTCTCTCAACACAAGTTGGGCTTTGTCTTCTCCTTAGCTCTGATACGATTTTAATTTCTGAAGATGTTCTACGCTAGATGTAAATTTACTTTAATCTTCTAGGGCCCAAATAGCAATCACATGAAAATAAGATGTTGATAGAACATGCCGATAGATCGATGAAAGACAAGCCAATAAAAAACAGAGATAAAGAATGGTGGCGTTACGGCGATCAGCAGGATGCTTCAACCAGCAAAGTCTCCATTAGGTCAGCCAACCCAATGTATCACACAACCCCAAGACGGCTCATCAAAACGCTGCACCAAGAAGCCCTAATGCTGCACCAGAACACTGGTCCATGAGAAGCCCTAAACGCAGCAACATCCGAGAGAGAAGAGAATGCCTCCAAAAATATGTGTGTTCAAATGACCTCCAAGTCTCCAATACATAAATCCATCTGTGGGGGTGTATGACACATCTCTTATGCATGTGGGATAAATCTGACCGACCTTGCACATGTGGAATAAATTCAAAATACATGTTCTGCTCATCCGATCAAGATGATCTTTAGATCGATCTTGCACCTCTCCAAAAGAGGAATCCAATAAAAATATTGGCATCATCATCTGAGCAGTACAACATGGAGTTTGGACCTAGTTTCCCAAAATTAACAGTTTGACCTATAAACCATATTCCTCTCACTGTTTTCTACAGCAGTCTAATGTCCTTCTAACAGTGGTCAAATGCATATCTAAGTGGCATAAAATAAAAATGGTAAACTATCTTATACATTGTTGAAGTCACTCATAAAAAATGGGCATTCACTGTTGAGTATAATTTGCATTTTTTTAAGACTGTTGTGATGCTTGTAAAAGTATTGTGAGGTCTGAAATCATAACAGTGGTATTAACATTATTGGAGAAACTAACTCATTAAAGATTTGGTAATTGGTAAAGTGATTTGATTCCTTGTTTTGTTGCATCATTCACATCTAAAAGTGCTCTACATACTGCTGTCATAATATCCATTTACTGCTTCTATGTTTCATTTTCTAATTAGCTCACTGATTTCATAAAGTAATTCACTGTTGTCCTATTGCTCACTGAATATCATTAGATCATAAGTAACTTGAAGTGCTTTCTCTAGCTCATGCTTTGTTATTGTGAAGAATATTATTGGCATTGGTAATCTTGAATAAGAGTACTAACATTTGTTTGCCTCTTGTGAGTTTGTTCATAATCTCTAAAGGTTATAAAATTTGCACTAATAGGCACACTCATAAAGCACTTGAAGCATTAGGCTCTAATCTCATAATTGTGTTGAATGGTTTAAGATATTTGGGCATTGACTTTGACGTAATTTGTTCTAATTGTGTTTATTTGTGATCTATAAGTGTTAAAGACCTTTGGTTGTGATCTAATTGGCATAGTTATAATCTAATTATTGAGCAAAGAATTTAAGTAGCCAAGGGACTTGCTAAATCTAATTGAATATCTTGTTGATATTATCTAAAGAGAATTGATATTGTTGTCTAATAATCATTGGCTAATTGTTCTAAGAAGACAAGTGCTCTAAATTGTCATTAGATTTGTGATTTAATGTTAACATCTATTGTGGATCTGTGGCACATTAATGATCTTGCATCTTGTGGTTATTGAGCATTTGAATCTTGCATTTTATCGGCACTTGGTGACTTGGCACATTTTCCTGTGGTTAAGATTGTATCTTATTGATAAGTACTTCTTGGTATAATTTAGAATCAAATCATAACTACAGTACTTAAAACATTAATCAACCTTAACCAAAGAATCTCTCACAAATATCTTGTTGGTATAATTTAAAATCAAATCATAACTAAAATACTTAAAACATTAATCAACCTTAACCAAAGAATCTCTCACAAATCCTTACATATCATTCTAAGCTAGTCTTGCCACTTAAAAAATTACCTCCAAGCACAAGCTTGGTTGATAGACATTTACAACCACCCTTTCTCAATTTAGCTTGAGGGATTTAGCACCTCTTTAGTAGTTAACACATTGACCTTGCAGTCGTCAAAGCCACAATCTTTGCAATGCCAGAGGCATTGGGTGGTTGGAACACAGGGGGGTATCATTAATCAAGACTTTGTTTGTTTCTCGTTGGCTTCCATCCCACAACCTACTTTAGAGACTAGTTCCAAAATAGTTAAGAGGAAGGTTATACTTAGAATAGGCATCTAATTTAAAATTAACCAAGACTGTGCATTTCACCTAGCTGATAGGATTTGCATTTCATCTAAGCTGGTGAAGCATCCAGGCAACGATTGTTCATCCAGTTACTTGGCACCTAATTAATAATAAGTAAGAAGTTTACTCCACAAGGCACTAGTTTCACATTTAAATCTAATCTAATCCTTAATTATTGCTAAAATTAACCAGATAGCTATGCCATTCAATCATGTCTCCCAAACTCGTTGGTTGCCAACTTGTCTTTCGTCTTCACATTTCCATAGGGACTACCCCCCATAGGTTGTTGTTGGGAGACAGCTAGAACAGAGTGGGCAGGGATCAAAGTGACATCCCCTGCCCCAAATCGTTGTCGCAATGCTTGTACAATCTGAGCGACAACAGGCTATACAGGTGAGACTTCATTCAAAGATGATGAAAGCCCAAAGTCACCTAAAAGCAAAATCAATATATCCTTCAAATTTCTAGTTACAGTGAAAGTAAGAAAAGAAATCAATATGAATTTGAAAGAACCACTCCACCGAGAAGCTACGCAGATGCTCTCAAAGCAAGCAACATTAAGGATCAGCGAAAGTCTAAGCCTCCTCCAAGGCAGAACAATTTCAGGAGACAGTTAAGAGAATGCTACTCATCCAGGTACCTAAGGATATTCTCTAGTTATTGTTATGTTATTCATGCACTAATTTCGATCATAAGGCAAGAAATTGTAGAGCGTACTGCAAGAATGATTATAAAGGTTATCATTAAAATCCTAGAAGTTTGTTTGAAGTCAGTCAAGATAGAGTTGCTAATGGTCATGATAGTATAAAATACAACCCTACTATTCTATGTTGTCCCTCAAGTTTGTGGATAATCTAAGATATCAAGTAAAACCCTAGTGTTGATTGGAAGGGATAACTTGATTTTTGATATATATATAGGGATTATCCTAGGACTCCATGCTCCATTACTGCATAGAAAATATAGATTGAGAATTAACATCATGTTCTCAGTATCACATATTTTGCCTAGAAGTATTTGTTATAGGTACAAAATATCATGGCACTTCAAGGAGTCCCTACAAGGTTTGTTAAGGAACATCTCTAGGTACGTCTTAAACTATATAAAAAATCTCTTGATATAAAGAGTACGTTCATTATCTCTTGAAATTATATTACTAACAAGTGTTATGTCTGGCACTTTGGAATCATAAAGATTCTTGATTGGGTGATTCATCATTAGATAAATCTACCATCCATGTATCTTTGATTATTTTTGTGAAACCCTAAAAGGTTTCTCTGGAAAAACCCTAACCTAAGGGTGTCAATGAAAATGTGTGAAACCCTAGCCTACTTAGGGTTATTGGAAAATGTTATTTGAAGTTCTTGATGACGATGTCATGTTTGGGGTTTTGGTAAGGTTATGGAAACTCTAATTTGTTAGGGTTAAATGGTGATGTCTGGAATCCCAAACCCTTGAAATTTTGGTTTTGCTATGTTATGTATTGAAACCCTCGATCTTTAGGGTTTGGCAGGGTTTATAAGTAAGACCCTTATGACCTAGGAATGAATCCATAGGTGTATATCTGTCCATCTAATCAAGTTTGTTACATGTCATTGAGTTTGTCTGGCATACATTATGATATGCTTATGTGTGATGTTGATATCCTAGATTATGTTTATGTATGATGTTGATATCCTAGATATGCATATGTGTTGACCTAATTGATGATGGCCATAAGTCCTAGGGCTTGCCCTAGTCAAAGTCTAATATTCTAGGATGATATTGTTTTTGAACTCTAGGGTTTTTTAGCTAAACCTTAGTAGAAAGTAAATTATCTAGCATGTGATATGACAATTTGGAATCTATGAAATTGTATTGTGATTGTTGAAGATGAAAATCTAGGGTTTACAACAAAACCTAGTAGAAGTTAGTCATATTGTTAATTGAGTTGTGATTGGTTTTGACTGCAAAAGCTCATATATGAAATCTTGGGTTTGTATGAAATCCTAGTGGAAAGTCTAACATATGAATTATGAAAGTTGTTAGATGCATTGTTTGAATTGTTTCTAAGGTTTTCTATGTGAAAGAATTCGTCATATCAGATATTGAAGCCCTAGATATAGTGAGATTGATATCTTGATTGAGTTGTTGATGTGATTTAGGGTTTGTTTAAAAACCTAGGCAAGAAGTTGAAGTATTAAAATATAGTCTCTTACTCATCATTGTTGAGGAGGTAAATCCCCTCTGCGGACAGAGGCGATCCCTACTAGCCCAGCAGGGGTCTAGCAACAATCAAACAATGTTATGACGCAGGTTCCTAGTTACGAATGAAAAGACTGGAGATAAGAGCCTACCTGGATTCCAACGCTAGGATCTGAAGAAGAAGCGTCCCCGTTCCTCAGCCTTGGCAGATCACAATCCCTCCACGATCTCCGCGGATGAACACCTGCACATGGAAGAAACGAACAGATACAAGCATAGAAACCAACATACGTAACTAAACATCAGTCAGAAAGGACGTTACTCGCATTAACATGATGGAAAACAGAGTGGAACCATAATCATAATCATCTATTAAATAACCAGCGAAGAGAGATTACAACCAAGTTCTGACGTCGCGGTCTCCTTCGGACGGGTCTCCAGTCGTCCACGTCTCGCAAAGCTCGCCAAGGAAAGGGAAAACCTCTCCAGAGTCTCGTGACAATAGTCTCCTTACTTGAGACAGCCTTAAGGGAGAGAAGGGATTCTTTACAACTCAAAGGCTCTTGGGAATATGGAAATTCAGAGCTTAGGCACTTCAAGACTAGCTTGCCATGGATTTGGGCAGGCTTTTATAGATGGAGAAGGAGGAGTTGGGATCCCTATTATTATGGGATTGGCCCTATCAACAAGGAAGGTTCCATGAGAGGTGGCAAAACCACTTCCCTCCATAGAACTTCCGCAGCCAAACCTCCCAACTCAAGATAGGCAATGGTTTGTGAGTTTGTTAGAACTCAACTTCCGCCATCCTTATTTAAAAAACAACTCCCAAAATGGGTGGCGCGACTACGGCTCTATTACAGAGCGCCAGGTGGCGCGACCTCTTTGCATTAATTTCCCCATTGGCGCGAGTACTGAACTGCCTGCCCGCGCCAATGCCAAAAGGGATGTTTTTCATGACTTTTGCAAGGAGATGTCTCAAGGGAAAATGAGGCTCATGCTTAGAGGAATGCATTGATGATGTTTTCAAGGCATGACAATGTTCACAAGTCACAAAATGGGTCCTCCATTGTGCGGGACAGGGAATGGTAGGGACGGTGACAAATTACTGTGTAACAGATGCCCCCTAAAGTATGAGGCCCGAGAGAGAGAGGGGTGAAATGCTTTACGAGAACATGTTCAACTGAAGGCCCGCCGTCGGAAAACCTGCGCAGAAAGATACAACCGATATCTCAAGTACATGATGTATAAGTGGTATGGACGCAGCCATCCGAAACAGAGTATGCTATAATCCGGATCCAGGGCATGGGCGCAGCCATCCAACTAAGATCAAATAAATAGACTCAGGTATGGTCGCAGCCATCCAATCAGTGAGTCATGTACATAATGATAATAATCCACAATCGCAACCTGGATTACAACAGACACAATCCAGGGTCTTGCGCTCCATCTCGACCCAACAAAGTACAAGTTCGTGCATGTGAATATGTGAGCTGAAGTCGAACATGCAAGAACATCGCCGGATTACCAGCCAATGATGAAAGCTGTTAACCGACGCGAGAGAAACCACCAATAATGAAAATGGTCCTCAAGGTACTACAGGTACAATCTACGGCGTGCGAATAAATGAACTGACGTCGAACACCCGCAGAATCACTCGATCGGAGGCCAATGATGTAAACCTCTCGTCGAATGCGACGAACCTGCCATTGAGGCATGCAGGCTCTAAGGTACCATAAGGAGTCTCTAGACCAACTTCCTGGATAATGAGTTGATGTCGACAGGAAGTGACCTTGATCGAAGGTGGGCCATAATGATTCCCACATCATCGACACGAGACAGAGGAACATAATGTTTGTTGTGAATCGGGGCCATATGAGAAACAGAGGAAGGTTGATATTCGCAGAGGTCAACTTCTCTTGAACATATGAACGGCACGACAATGGACTTGGCAGTATTTGACATCAACAGATCAAAGGTCATGGTGACGAGGCAGTGAACAAATGAGAGGTCAAAAGAGATTACCCAAACCCATGGAAGCAAAGTGAAGCAACGAGATGAGATGTCCCCAACCCGACACGAATGCAGACAAGTGCCATGTTCAAGAGCGACATACTGCCGACGACAACGACGATGGTTCCATTTTTCCCCCACCATTTCTCGCGAGTACCCCAATTATTTTTGATAACAAGCTTGAAGGGGATAGCATATGCTTGTGATATAAGTCTGCCCTTCGGGCGAATCCATCCTAGTGCATTTAACGAGTCCTAGGAAGGAGAAACTCGGAGAACGTCATTTCGACTATATCCGATGTCATCAGGGTTTAACGAGTCTGACAAAGGAAGAACTCGGCGTCTTTTCATATTTAGAGAGTTTGAAAAGACAGCGGAAAAGAAAACTCCACAGATCCCTTTTCGTAAATAGTTCCCCAGATCCGAAAAGGTAGAAAACAATATCCGGGAAAGCCTCCTAGTCGCAATAGGCTAGGGTATTCCTTTTTCGTAATCAATCCCTCCCAGCCCGAAAAAGGGTCAAACTTATACTGGGTGGATGTCGATTCGTGTCCATTTTAACGAGATCGAAACGACAAGGGCCTCGGCGATCTTTTCATGTTTAGAGAGTCAGAAAAGAGCTGAAAGATGACTCCAGAGTGACTTTTTCGTGTATTTACCGAGTCCGAAAAAGTATAAAATACAACTCGTTTCCATCCTTTAAGTCGCAAAAACCTGCTACTGCACATACCAAGCAAGCGTAAAACCCATTTTCGACATAACATATACAAATATTTGATAAAAATAACTTTAAAAACTCATTTACCGTCGAAAAAGTTATAAATATGTCTCATTAGTAAAAATGAAATTACTTTTTACTATTTACCTTGTGGAGAGCAACAGTGGTCCTTCTTGAGCAGAAACTTCTGACGGTGATCGCGACCAATCCAGGCAACCATTCAGCTTTTCGTCTGTCACAGGTAAGAGGCGCTCCCTTGCTCTACATTTCCATTCATTTTTTAATGATTTTCCCTTAGAAATCAGTCCTGTATGGCCATTTTTAAAATTTTAGGGCCGGGCCCATTGGCGCGGGTATCGGGCACGGACCCGCGCCAATGAGCTCTTTTTTGTAAAGGGCTCGCGCCACATGGCGTGACTGTTCGCAAAACAACCGCGCCAGCGACCGAACCTTAAATTCCGCCCAAAATTTCGGTATTTAGACCAAATTACTTGGAATTTGAAGCTCACAAAAAATATAACTAAGGGTTTTTGGCCATGTGAATGCAGATAACCACTCAAAATGGCAATCAAATGGCAATCAAATGGAAGGAACGAGAGCACGGAGATGAGGATGAACAGGCCATGCAAAGCCAAGCTTGCATGAACGCACTTAGAGACTGTGGATTGAAAAAGTTCTTCCTCACACCATGTTTACGAGCTCAGCCCGAGCTCCTCCAATATCTAATCAGCATCTGGGATGAAAATGAACAAGTGTTCAGGCTACGAGACCAGGTGTTAGAATTGGAGGTCACTGACGTTTATTTCATTACCGGATTGTCCCGCAGAGGTCCAATCCCTGTGCTGACCGGAAGCAGACCTTCTGGGGAAAAGATGGAACAGGTAATGGCACGGGTGTGCCGAGGGGCACAAACAGGATCAGGAAGTAAGAAGGTAGACATCCATACTATCCCTGATCTAGCACTGAGAGTAGTACTCCATACCATCACGCGGGCCGCTGGATCGCAGGCTCCGCACGAGGCCACGAAGACCCAACTCCTGCTGGCCTCAGAATGCATGGGTCCCTTACTGTTCAACTGGGCGGAAGCAGTAACTATCAATATGAAAAGGCAGCTCACAAAGTGCAAATAGGGGAAACTGAAACAGTTCGGCTATGGTTCCATCTTGGTATCGTTCATTCTGGAACGCATACCAATCTTCCAGGGCCAAGGGGCCGCAGTGGCGAGTCCGATACCACGAGAGCCAAGAATGGCTCGCTGGGCAGCATTGATGCCCAGATCTGGAGGTGGCCAACAGATGTCCTGGAGGCCAGAGTTCTTTAAGTGGCTACGACGCCAGCTGATCGTTGTGGAAGATTGGCCCTATTCGGGAACTGACTTTACAGGGGACCCAAATCTCCCATTACCAGAAGGAGATGATTGGGACGAGGAGCTGGGTAAGACCTCATATTTCTGATTTTATGTTTATATATTTTTTTTTGTTAATACACATTCGTCTTAACACAATTATATATGCGTGCAGATGTAGGACCTGAAAGGCCAGCCGGGATGTCTCCAATCTCCCGGAGGACACAACTTGCCCCTGAGATTCAGGGAGAAGGCCCCGGAGGAGATGACCTGATCCAGAATCTCGAGGGGATTGCCCACGGGATCCCAGACTATGCCCGACTATCAGACGTACCGATGGCATACCAGCGCCACACGGTGGGGGTTCCGAATCGGATCCACCGAATCCTGAGGCGCCTAGTGCGTGCAGTGACGTGCTACCATGAGCACCATGCGGATTAGTCCTTAGGATTTATGCTACACCTATTTTTGAGAGACACAGTGTCTCAGGATGTATTAAGATGATTATGTATATTTTTTGAGTTTTATGTGACACACCCTATGTAAACATTTCGATATCTATATATATACATATCTATTTCTGGATGAGTCTTTCTTTGCATGCGATGATGATTTATAAATTGCGCAAATGTCTATCTAAAACCAAATTTGCTACTGCATCTGTTAATGTATTCAAATGCCTGGGTATATGATGATATGTAATATAGTCAAAATTCCTTTCCAGTAATCGAATACGCAAATACAGACGTAAGATGGACGGGTTCCTTACCGAATAGTGTCCGTTCAGCTGTAATACTACAAGTTGTGAATCTAGGTACACGAGCAATTCACGAATACCAAGGTTTACTGCCTCGGTTAATAATTCCAACACGGCGCTATATTCCGCGATATTGTTCGTGGTACGTCCTAAACACACACCTTGCAGGTCAATCAACTCACCAGCAGGATCGTAAATTACCCAGGCCGCGGAAGATAGATTCCTGGTACTGCGGGAGGCACCATCCACGAAACCAACAAATGGATGAATAGACATCTGCACAACCAGGAATACCCGATCAGCAGAAATATGTTTACAAAGCACACCACACTATGCACACAAATGACAATCACACACCTATGTACACACACCACACCAAGAAATCACTTCAGGCGTAGTACTTTTTAAGGTACAGCCCATTTCTGGGCTGCGCCAGTGGAACTCCTTCGTAATCTATAAGCTCATAGGCCCCGTTTTTCAAAACGCGTTTTACTATATAGGGACCGTGCCACATAGGCTGGAGTTTACCGGCTCCAAGCTTATCATGTGCCTAATCGTACAAGAGAACGAGGTCTCCTTCGATGAAAGAACGAGGAGAAACAGATTGATCAAAATGAGATTTGACCCTCTTCTTTTGTGCTTCGATGATCAAAGCAGCTAGTTGACGGGTTTCATCCAATCGTTCGAGATACAGAAGACGTTCTTCCTCGGGAGAGGTATCCGGTAAGAGCTCCACAGCTAATTTAAGCGAAGGAATTTCACATTCAACCGGCAGAGTGGCTTCCAGACCATACACCAATTGAAATGGTGTGAATCCGGTTGCATTCTTAGCAGATGTTCGGTATGCCCAGAGAGCTGAGAACAGTTGGAGATGCCAATTGGATTTATGAATCCCAACTGTTCGCTGAAGCATGGTGACCAAAACCTTGTTCACTGCTTCAACCTGACCATTCGCTTGAGGGTAGTATGGTGTTGAGCTGTCGTGACGCAAGCCCAACGTTGAAGTCAGCTCCGCCATCATGTAGTCCCGGAAATGAGTACCGTGATCAGTGACGATGGCTTGAGGAACCCCGAACCGTGCGATAACGTGGTTGAATATAAATTGAGCAGTCGTTTTCCCGTCAGCAGCTAGTGTAGGCATCGCCTCGGCCCACTTAGTGAAGTAGTCGACGGCGACAATGATATACGCATGCCCCCCGGCCGAGTGAGGGTGACACGTCATAAAATCCACGCCCCATTTCGCAAAAGGGCCGACGGTAATAACGGGAAGGCAATTGCGGATGGGCCGCCTCCCCCACCTGTCCCAGGTCCATTGGAAATCGAGAAGCCGACTCTCGAACCCGTTGTGAAACCACCTCCTAAGGGTGTTCTTCGAAAATCCTCTTACAATCCAAATGCTCGTGCCGCTCAACATTACAGTATCGTTGAGGATCTGGCACAGGCGCCATGTGCCATGTCTGCACTTGAGGTTCTTCAAAGTTGTCCTTCACAGCGGAAGGCTTTACTGTCTGCCATCGGTGGTATCGATCCTGCCGACTCGAGCCTTCTCACCTTTGATCTGGAGAATTTTACTCCCCGGCTTCCCCATCAGATCGCTTTGGTCATTCAAGTCGGGATTAACGGTCTGAACGTTCATAGGGTCGTCGTAGATGAGGGTGCATCTACTTGTGTTATGTCCTCCGCTTGCTGGAAGGCCATCGGCTCTCCATATATCATTGTCGCCGTCGACTACTTCACTAAGTGGGCCGAGGCGATGCCTACACTAGCTGCTGACGGGAAAACGGCTGCTTCATTTTTATTCAACCACGTTGTCGCACGATTCGGGGTGCCTCAGGCCATTGTCACTGATCATGGTACGCATTTCCGTGATTACATGATGGCGGAGCTGACTTCAACGTTGGGCTTGCGTCACGACAGCTCAACACCATACTACCCTCAAGCGAATGGTCAGGTTGAAGCAGTGAACAAGGTTTTGGTCACCATGCTTCAGCGAACAGTTGGGATTCATAAATCCAGTTGGCATCTCCAACTGTTCTCAGCTCTCTGGGCATACCAAACATTTGCTAAGAGTGCAAACGGGTTCACACCTTTCCAATTGGTGTACGGTTTGGAAGCTACTCTGCCGGTTGAATGTGAAATTCCTTCGCTTAAATTAGCTATGGAGCTCTTACCGGATACCTCCCCTGAGGAAGAACGTCTTCTGTATCTTGAACGATTGGATGAAACCCGTCGACTAGCTGCTTTGATTATCGAAGCACAAAAGAAGAGGGTCAAAACTCATTTTGATCAAACTGTTTCTCCCCGTTCTTTCATCGAAGGAGATCTCGTCCTCTTGTACGATCAGGAACATGATAAGCTTGGAGCCGGTAAACTTCAGCCTATGTGGCACGGTCCCTATATAGTAAAACGCGTTTTGAAAAATGGGGCCTACGAGCTTATATATTACGAAGGAGTTCCGCTGGCGCAGCCCAGGAATGGGCTGTACCTTAAAAAGTACTACGCCTGAAATGATTTCTTGGTGTGGTGTGTGTACATAGGTGTGTGATTGTCATTTGTGTGCATGGTGTGGTGTGCTTTGTAAACATTTTTTCTGCTGATCGGGTCTTCCTGGTTGTGCAGATGTCTTTTCATCCATTTGTTGGTTTCGCGGATGGTGCCTCCCGCAGTACCAGGAATCTGTCTTCAGCGGCCTGGGTAATCTACGATCCTGATGGTGAGTTGATTGACCTGCAAGGAATTTGTCTGGGACGTACCACGAACAACATCGCGGAATATAGTGCCGTGTTGGAATTATTAACCGAGGCAGTAAACCTCGGCATCCGTGAATTGCTCGTGTATCTAGATTCGCAGCTTGTAGTGTTACAACTGAATGGACACTATTCGGCAAGAAACCCGTCCATCTTACGCCTGTATTTGCGTATTCGATTACTGGAAAGGAATTTTGATTACATTACATATCATCATATACCCAGGCATTTGAATACATTAACAGATGCAGTAGCAAATTTGGTATTGGACAGACATTTGCATAATTTATAAATCATCATCACATGTAGAGAAGACTCATCCGTAAATAGATATGTATATATATAGATATCAAAATGTTTACATAGAGTGTGTCACATAAAATCCTCAAAAAATATACATAGTCGTCTTAGTACATCCAGAGACGCTATGTCTCTCAAAAAATAGGTGTAGCATAAATCCTAAGGACTAATCCGCATGGTGCTCATGATAGCACGTCACTGCACGCACTAGGCGCCTCAAGATTCGGTGGATCCGATTCGGGACTCCCATCGTATGGCGCTGGTATGCCATCGGTACGTCTGATAGCCGGGCATAGTCTGGGATCCCATGGGCAATCCCCTCGAGGTTTTGGACTAGTGCCTCTCCTCCGGTGCCTTCCCCCTGGATCTCAGGGGCGAGTTGTGTCCTCCGGGAGATTGGAGACATCCCGACTGGTCTCTCAGGTCCTACATCTGCATGCATATATAATTGTGTTAAGACGAATGTGTGTTTACAAAAAAAACATATAAACATAAAATCAAAAATATGAGGTCTTACCCGCCTCGTCCCAGTCATCTCCTTCTCGTAATGGGAGATCTGGGTCTCGTAAAGTCGGCTCCCGAATAGGGCCAATCTTCCACAACGATCACCGGGCGCCGTAGCCACCTAAAGAACTCGCTCCAGACATCTCGTTGGCCACTCTCCGCATCCGGGGCATCATCAGCCGCCTAGCCGAGCCATTCTTGGTTTCGTGTATCGGATTTCGCTTACCGCGCTCTTGGTTCGAAGATTGGTCACCCTGCAATGAACGATACCAAGATGGAACCATAGCCGAATCAAGTTTGGCTTCGTTTGCACTTTTAGAGTCGCCTTTTCATATTGATAGTTAATGTCTCACTTCACTGAATTTGAGGGACCCATGCATTCTCGGGAGGCCAGCCAGGAGTCATTCGTGGCCTCGTGCGGAGCCTGTGACCCAGCAGCCCGCGTAATGGTGTGGAGAACTACTCTCAGTGCTAGATCAGGGATGGTGGAGATGTATACCTTCTTGCTTCCTGATCCTGTTTGTGCCCCTCGGCACACCCGTGCCATTACCTGTTCCATCTTTTCCCCTGATGGTCTGCTCCCAGTCAGTACAGGGATTGGACCTCTGCGGGACAATCCAGTAATGAAATAAATGTCAGTGACCTCCAATTCTAACACCTGGTCTCGTAGCCTGAACACTTGTTCATTTTCATCCCAGATGCTGATTAGATATTGGAGGAGCTCGGGCTGAGCTCGTAAACATGGCGTGAGGAAGAACTTTTTCAATCCACAGTCTCTGAGTGCATTCATGCAAGCTTGGCTTTGCATGGCCTGTTCATCCTCATCTCCGTGTTCTCGTTCCTTCCATTCGATTGCCATTTTGAGTGGTTATCTGCATTCACATGGCCAAAAACCCTTAGTTAGATTGATGGTGAGCTTCAAATTCCAAGCAATTTGGTTTAAATACCGAATTTTTGGGCGAAATTTAAGGTTTTGCCGCTGGCGCGGCTGTTTTGCGAACAGTCGCGCCATGTGGCGCGAGCCCTTTACAAAAAAGAGCTCATTGGCGCGGGTCCGTGCCCGATACCCGCGCCAATGGGCCCGGCCCTAAAATTTTAAAAATGGCCATACAGGACTGATTTCTAAGGGAAAATCATTAAAAAGTGAATGGAAATGTAGAGCAAGGGAGCGCCTCTTACCTGTGACAGACGAAACGCTGAATGGTTGCCTGGATTGGTCGCGATCACCGTCAGAAATTTCTGCTCAAGAAGGACCACTGTTGCTCTCCACAAGGTAAATAGTAAAAAGTAATTTCATTTTTACCAATGAGACATATTTATAACTTTTTCGACGTTAAATGAGTTTTTAAAGTTATTTTTATCAAATATTTGTATATGTTATGTCGAAAATGGGTTTTACGCTTGCTTGGTATGTGCAGCAGCAGGTTTTTGCGACTTAAAGGATGGAAACGAGTTGTATTTTATACTTTTTCGGACTCGGTAAATACACGAAAAAGTCACTCTGGAGTCATCTTTCAGCTCTTTTCTGACTCTCTAAATATGAAAAGATCGCCGAGGCCTTTGTCGTTTCGATCTCGTTAAAATGGACACGAATCGACATTCACCCAGTATAAGTTTAACCCTTTTTCGGGCTGGGCTGGATCGATTACGAAAAAGGAATACCCTAGCCTATCGCGACTAGGAGGTTTTCCCGGATATTGTTTTCTACCTTTTCGGATCCGGGGAACTATTTACGAAAAGGGACCTGTGGAGTTTTCTTTTCCGCTGTCTTTTCAAACTCTCTAAACATGAAAAGACGCCGAGTTCTTCCTTTGTCAGACTCGTTAAACCCTGATGACATTGGATATAGTCGAAATGACGTTCTCCGAGTTTCTCCTTCCTAGGACTCGTTAAATGCACTAGGATGGATTCGCCCGAAGGGCGGACTTATATCGCAAGCATATGCTATCCCCTTCGAGCTTGCTATTAAAAATAATTGGGGTACTCGCCAGAAATGGTGGGGGAAAAATGGAATCATCGTCGTTGTCGTCGGAAGTATGTCGCTCTTGAACATGGCACTTGTCTGCATCCGTGTCGGGTTGGGGACATCTCATCTCGTTGCTTCACTTTGCTTCCATGGGTTTGGGTAATCTCTTTTGACCTCTCATCTGTTCACTGCCTTGTCACCATGACCTCTGATCCGTTGATGTCAAATACTGCCAAATCCACTGTCGTGTCGTTCATATGTTCAAGAGAAGTTGACCTCTGCAAATATCAACCTTCCTCTGTTTCTCATAATCCTGATTCACAACAAAACATCATGTTCCTCTGTCTCGTGTCGATGATGTGGGAATCATTATGGCCCACCTTCGATCAAGGTCACTTCCTGTCGACATCAACTCATTATCCAGGAAGTTGGTCTAGAGACTCCTTCTGGTACCTTGGAGCCTGCATGCCTCAATGGCAGGTTTGTCGCATTCGACGAGAGGTTTACATCATTGGCCTCCGATCGAGTGATTCTGCGGGTGTTCGACGTCAGTTCATTTATTCGCACACCGTAGATTGTACCTGTAGTACCTTGGGGACCATTGTCATTATTGGTGGTTTCTCTCGCGTCGGTTAACAGCTTTCATCATTGGCTGGTAATCCGACGATGTTCTTGCATGTTCGACTTCAGCTCACATATTCACATGCACGAACTTGTACTTTGTTGGGTCGAGATGGAGCACAAGACCCTGGATTGTGTCTGTTGTAATCCAGGCTGCGATTGTGGATTATTATCATTATGTACATGACTCACTGATTGGATGGCTGCGACCATACCTGAGTCTATTTGTTTGATCTTAGTTGGATGGCTGCGCCCATACCTTGGATCCGGATTATAGCATACTCTGTTTCGGATGGCTGCGTCCATACCACTTATATATCATGTACTTGAGATATCAGTTGTATCTTTCTGCGCAGGTTTTCCGACGGCGGGCCTTTAGTTGAACATGTTCTCGTGTGCATTTCCTCACCCTCTCCTCCTGGCCTCATAATTTTCAGGGCATTCAGCTATCAGCATTTAGTCACCGTCTCACAGCTTCCCACACACGGACGACAGGTGATTCGGTGGAACATTGTCATGCCTGAAAAACATCACACGTATCTCCGCATGAGTTATTTGCCTTGCACTCCCGCAGGGTCATCCCTTTTGGCACGCGGCGGCAAGCGCCTGCTCGCGCCAATGGGGAAATTACTGCAAAGGGGTCGCGCCACCTGGCGCTCTGTAATAGAGCCGTAGTCGCGCCACCCATTTTGGGAGTTGTTTTTCCCATTGGCACGAGCACTGAACTGCTTGCCCGCGCCAATGCCAAAAGGGATGTTTTTCATGACTTCTGCAGGGAGATGTCTCAAGGGCAAATGAAGCTCATATTCAGAGGGATGCATTGGTGATGTTTTCAAGGCATGACAATGTTCACAGGTCACAGAATAGGTCCTCCATTGTGCGGGATGGGGAATGGTAGGGACGGTGACAAATTACTGTGTAACAATCATGTTTGTAAAGACCCATGCTTCCATTATTGTAAGATTTTGATATGATTAACTTCATGTTTCTATAGATTTGGTTGTACTTGCTATTAAAGTTGTGCTGATATATTATCTTCAAGATGGTGAAGATGTACGCAAGTGAAGCATGATATGTAAATGAGATGGTCAAGATGACTTGATAAGAAACCATGAAAGATTCTCCCATGTCATGAAGTTAATCTCCCTAAGTTAAGAGGGAGCCTGGATAGAAGAAATCTCCCTAGTTAAGAGGGAGGGCATATTATAGTCTTGAAAGAAGAAATTGGTGAATGCATCTTGAGGTGTTGTTGGATGAAGGAAAGCAGGATCTGGTTGTAGAATATGTAAGTACAAAAGAAAGTTGTATGGTTGAGGAATCTTCTGCCAAGATTCATTTGAAAAGCTCTAAATCCTACTATGAAAAGTTGAGAAGCAACATCAACTTGTCGAAAAGACCCCGGAGGATTGTATTTGCTTATGAACATTTCGAAATTTATTATTGATTAGGGTTGTGTTTATACAAGTAAATCTCTCAGAGGTTTGATAGCATGTTTTACATGTTGGTTACCGATCAGTTTGATCAAGAGAGATTTGTTGTTACCAATCTGTTTGATCGGGGAGAATTGTTACCAATTGAATAATCAGGAGTGTTGAGGCCTTGTGAGTGAAGCATTTCCTGGAAGGAGATCTGGCCGACACTATGTGTTGATGTCTAGATCCCGAAGTAGGAAAGGTGGCGTTGGTCATAGAGCTCTGACACGCACCTGGATCCCTAGGTTGATGGTTAGTAAGTAAGCCTGATGGTACTTAGAGAGGCTGAAAGCTTTAGTCCATCTTATAGTCCCACTTGAATAGATTGTCCTAGTCAGGAATCTAGTCCATGGCATTGCGGTGCCTAAACTATTGACGGATATTGGATAGATTGCCCTAGTCAAGAATCTAGTCCATGGCATTGCGGTGCCTAAATTCTTCGTAGATTATGTGTTTTGAGATCTTCCATGTACCTCTATAGATATAAGAATACCTCCCTAGTTAAGAGGGAGTGTTGAAGAATGTAACTCGGTTCGGCCTTCATAATTGTACTTGAGTCAACACTGAAATATATTTTTAAAAGAATGACAAATAAATTTTTATTATTAATTGAATTGACTTATTAAAGCATGGGTTTCATGCTTGGGTCGATTTTCATAGGTCAAGCCTCCATTGCAGGCTTTAGGATTTTTGTTGAAGTCAAGAATCAAATTTTGTTTGGTCAAAATCTTCCTCCATCAAGTCTACTTACAAGTTGGCCTCCAAACTAACAGTCGACAAGTCAGCTTCACAAAGTAACCTCATGTCGCGGCTTATTTTAATAGGAAACTACTATAGATAGGGGTGTAAACTTCGTTGAAAACATAGAGAAGCAACTTTGCAGAAATTTCAGAAAGGAAGTTCGGGCATATCTCAGAGATACTAGTTCAGAAATCTCATAAATGAATTTGGTAATTTCAGAGTTTGATCAGTCTTTTGTGATCAAGTTCAGGTTCGATCTATTCCAGGGAAAGCAAGCTCGGTTAGCTACAGGCAAAGAAGTGACACAGTTCAGATTTTTCAGAGAACGAGTTTGTGGAATTTCAGTGAGGAAGTTCAGTGAGGTCACAAGGAAGTCAAAGTTTAATGTGCAACAAGACCGAAGTTCAAGTCTGATATAAGAGCTCATTACAAGACCAAAATAAGAAGGCTGCCACAAATTCAAGTGTGGATTGAAGCATGAAATCGAAATATGCCAAGGATTATCATATTGTTGTTGGAATGAAGTATTAAGGATGACTTGATGGAGGGAGTCTTTGGTCTAGGTTGTGAGTGTCTCGGTCGTCTCATCTTGTATTGAATCTACTAAAGGAAAAAACCTTGACCGGGTTTTCCCCCAGAGTGGGGGTTTGCCCTGGCTGCGTGCCTACATCTTGTGTCCTCTTCTATTTGTTGTTTGGCATTAGTCTTGATGATAAGGAAAAGATAAATCGAAAGAAAGAATAATAATAATGAAACATCACAAGATAATGTCATAATAAGATAAATCAATTAACTTTCCACCCTATTAGATTTCTCAATACTATGTAGCATTGCCATGATTGAAGAATACAAAATGGATGTTATTCATATCAAGAATAATGATTATCTTAACATGGAGACATAGTTGGCATGGGCTCAGATTTGTTTAGATCCTATGATGAAGCTTCTTGTGTTGCTCTTGTCGTGGCATACATCCTATCATTTGGAAATAATCATGATTTTACTGCCATATGTTACCCCTTGCTCGTCAGTTCAATGGGTATTGTGATTACAACATTGTTTCCTACGAACTTATATGAGATCAAGGCTATTAAGGATTTTTGAACCAACTCTGGGAAGAAAAAAAAGGAAACGTCTTGGAACAAAATGGATTGGTTTCAACTTTCAAAGTTGCACAAGAATTGAAGGAATGAATTCAGTCGTACTTCTTGTGTCATCTCATAAGTAAAGTCTTTCGACGATCTTAGGATTCTACTAATCAGAAACAAGCAAAAAGAATGATATAATTGTGTAGCTTAAATCGATAGCATAACAATTAGAATTGTACTCGACATTTCTTAATAGTGAAATGGCTCATTTGTTATTTGAAGGTTCAACTCTGGTTGCTCTAACGGTATTGAAAAAGTTATGTGACCATCCTGGACTATTAACAAAAAGGGTAGTTGATGACATAGCAAAAGGAATGGAATCTATAATTAAATAAATAGGTATTGTTAAGGAAGAAGATGATGTGATCAAAATAATTGGAAAGTAATTAGAGGAGATTATCATGGAAGAGATGGATATACAAGTGAAGAAGATATTGTCACATGATCTTAGATGATAGGCACATCATCAAAAATCCCAATACACAACATGCCACAAACCTTCAAGAGATTCTTAGTGCTTATTCAAACCAACCTAAAAGAAATGTGGGCTTTATTTGACCTTTGTTGCCTAGAACTACAGGGAGATAAAAAGTATTTCAAGATAAGTGATGTTGATAATGTTGATGACCCTAGCATGACCACAAGAGAAAAATAAAAATCGAAGCATAACCCCAAGGGGAGCTTGAGAAAGTTACATGACTAAAATGAAGGGGATATTATAGGCGGGGAGAGCACATGTCAAGAAGTGTTGTAAATATGCAGTTAATGGGAAAGACAGTGTTAAGTGAAGCACCCCATTTGCCATTGATGTCAAAGGAGGAGACAAGAACAAAAGTGGGAGATATGGCAGGAGTATTGTCGTCAATGACAAAGGGGGAGATAGTTGAGATTTTCTCATTCATGTCAAATCAAGAGCCAGCCATGGTCAAAGTCATATGATTGAAAGGCTGTCAGATTACTAGTGAGATGTAAGAGGCTCTAGCTTTTGTTCTGGATGTAATCCATTCTTGGTTGATTTCATATTTATCACCAATCTCCCATCCGAAGGTTGAAGGTTAGATTTATTTGCTTTGCAAATTTTTACAAGTCTATGTTATATTTTGAGTGCAAGAGGTTCTCCATTTCCAATAAAATATATAAGATAGCATAGGCAAAAGGGTTTATGGGTTCAATACAGACAACTCCTATGCTTTGAAAGTAACTCGCGAAGGAATTAAGCAGAGGCAGAGCACCTCACCATGTTGTTGGATGAGCAGACAAACAAGCTCTTTAGAATCCAACGAATCGTTCTTCATACGTTCAATGACAGAGATTATCTCATGGGTGACTTTGAGATCAACATGACCAAAGAGCAATTCCTCGATAAGTACAAAAAAGACCCAAAGAAGGAAGGTCTTGTTATCAATAAATCCAAGCACAACAATCCTTCCGAACAGATATTTGTCTTCTTATTAGTAGAGGCCAAAGTGGGAGTGAAGACCATCAAAACATATGTGGAACGCATAAAATATAAGGGTGTGTTTTAAGCTATACTAGTGGTGCAACAAGCCTTGACACCTTTTGGAAGTTTTTCAGACCTATACACACTATGCCAATGACGCGTTCCCCTGGATTCGAATCCTTGCAGCAGGAGAGTGTTCAAAGGCCCTTCAACAATGAAAAACTGGATCTCCATTTTGCCTCCTCTTAATGACTGGAGTTGACTCAACCTCACTCCATTATAGTTAACTTCACTTCAGTTCAATTCAATGCACAAGAGCTTGCATTACAACCTTTTGCAAGGTAGAGTCACTAGGAGTTCTCGAGAAAATTTCGATTGGAAGTTTTTCACATGTTCACGTCACCAGGAGTTCTCGAGAAAATTTCGATTAGAAGTTTTTCACATGTTCACATCACCAGGAGTTCTCGAGAAAATTTCGATTGGAAGTTTTTCACACATGTACACGTTATGTCGATGATGGGTTCCCAAGGATTCTAATGCTTCTAGCAGGAGAATGTTCGAAGGCCCTTCAACAATGAATAATCGGATCACCATTCTACCTCCTCTTAAGGTCTAGAGTTGACTCAACCTCACTCTAGTTTAGTTCACTTCACTTCAGTTCAATGCGCATGAGCTTGCAAGAGGCTACCTTGTTGAGTTATCCTTAATAAAGTGGAAAAGGTACATAATTCACGTCCACTCAAAGCACATAGGAAGTTGAACTAGAACGTATGGACCTCTCACTCTCTCTTAACTCAACTTCATAGAAGAAAATGCATGAGGTCACCTCTCTTCACTCCACTTCACTCAAGGTGCATGGGAGAGTTGGACCTAGGCTTGTGTCACTTCTAAAAAGGCACATGGGTTAGGCACATAAGAACTTCTCCACTTACACCCACTTCAGCACAAGTTACCAAGGTGTATTGCATGAGAGAGGCATCTCCTCTACAAGGAGTTTTATAACTGAGTTTGAATGGCCATTGTTTAGCAATGTTTTTTTTTCATAGTAGTTACTAGAACTTATTTTCCATCATTTCTTTCTTCCTTTCTCTCTATATATATTTCATGTAGGGCATTTTTGTCGTGATCTATCTTGCACCTTGTCTCAATGAGTAAACAATCTTTTAACGAATACAAAGACAAATTTGACCATGCCTTTTCTTCTAGCTTTTTGATTCATGGATACAATATTTCATGCTCTATACAACAATGTTACAATTATCATTATGAGCAACTTATCACCGAGGGTACAAAATTTAAATTATTAGCAATATCGAGGAAAATATAAGAATCTTCAGGAAACTTGAAAAAATGCAAAAATAATCATTTTTTTTCAAATTTATATTCTTTTAAGGCAACATCAACATCAAACAAACACATTGTCACACAAATATGAAAATAAAACTACAATATAAAATGTATATGATGTCAAGTGGTACATCAATCATTTATAGGTAGATACTAAAATATGATATTTGTCCATAGTCTTGAGATTTCTTCAAATTTTTATTCTTTTAAAGCAAACATCAACACCAAACAAACACACTGTCACACAAACATGAAAATAAAACTACACTATAAAATGTATAAGATGTAGATACTAAGGTCTGAAATATGATATTTGTCATTTTATCTTGACCCCTCGGTCATAATTTCTAACAAGATAATAGTTAAAACTTAATACAAAATCACATTAAAACAGAAGTAAATGTATCTCGTGAGATGATCATCATGAGGCATCTAGATTCTAGTTTCTATAACATTAATCCAGTAATAATACTGCACTAAGAAGGTGTGGCCAAAGTTTAGGTTTCCATCAGCCTTGATAAGCTTGTGGTTCCCATGAAATTCCTTAGTTCCTCACTATAATCTCCCTTTCTAGTAGTTACAAGAATTGAGTTCTTTGCAATAAGGACACTGTATGGGGTAGCTATAGGGAAAATATCCACATCATTCCCTAGGATTTTAGCAAGGTAGTATTTCAAGTGGGTGATTTCACCAAGCATTTCCATTCCACAAAGCTTGCACCATAACTTTGTTAAATTATCATCCTCACATGGCTTACCATACTCCCACATATGGACCAATGGTTTTGCCATTTTGTAGAGCTCTAATTAAATTTTCAAGTTTTGGACCTACCACACAAAACAATTGTGGAAATTCAAAAGAGGGTAAGAAGAGGCATACTCTACGGATTTTCCCTTGTTTGCTTGACGAAAAATGGTCACAAGACTCACACAACTTATATTCGCTATAATTTCCCATCGTCTCGCTATAATTTCAAAATTATCGTGATAATTTCGAAATCATTGTGATAAATTTGAAATTATTGTGATAAATTAAGTTCGGCAAATTATCGCGATATTTTCCGGCGATAATATCAACAAAGGCTCTTTCGACAATAATATCATGATAATTCCAATATTATCGCGATATGTGCAACACTATTATACGGTGACATAGATAGTATTTCCTCTACTTTTATTTTATTAGTCATTTAGAGCACATTTTTTTTTCTTTCTTTCATATTTTGTTGTTTACTATTAAAATTGTTACATTTATTTCTCATTAACCAACTATTTTTATCCTTAGTTGTCTAATTGCATGCCAAGGATCGATATTATGTGTTGATTTCTTATGCTACTCTACAGATTTTTAGATGATTTTTTGTGCATGACAAGCGAGGGACACCCCCCCAAGAGTGGCAAGAACTAATCTGAATGGAAAGGAAATCAACTAGTCACCCTTGGGATGATTTGTCTATTAGTTATCACTTCACTTTTGTGCTACAAATATTGGAGTCAACGTTTTACCGTGGTGCAAATTTGTGTGCTAACAATTTGGCATTGTTGCAGGGAACCAACATTAATCTTCAATTATTCTAATGACAATGGTGAAATTTTTTTAATTGCTAAAATTTATTTTTACACACCTAGCGACTCAATCTGATGTAGGATCGGATCATATTGGCTAACAAGAGGAAATTTTCATGATTTAAACATACATAAGGCATTGCTTTGGACTTTACTGAACTTGGAAATCTATTCCAGAACAAGGATGGATCACCACCTAACAACATCCATTGGCAACTCCATTGCAAAAAGATCATGACTGATCATGGATGTTCAATATATACAATTCGTGTGGGATAAATTTTGGAGATGAAATTAAGTATCATGTCAAATTCATCGATACATATGATAAGAACCCCTTGCATATGACCAAAAAACGTTATCGTGGATTATGCTTTTGCTTGTGATCCAGTGTTTTGCCTCTTTTGAAGTTAGAAACTAACAAATTTGGGGCAAGCTTTCTCAATCGCCCGAAGAGTACAAAAATTCTAGGAGGTCGCCAAACGATTGCAACAACTTTTTGATGTTGTAGAAGAATATGATGATAAAAACCTTGCATATTCTCAAACTTGAAATGATAAATAGAATTGATGTAAGACCATCCTCTCTCTAAATCAAAATTCTTTTTAACTAGACATACGGATTTTACTTATCAAGGGACTTGGGTCCCTAATTAACTACTTAACTATAAAGCCTACGTTTCATGTACATAAGTGAAAAGAGTAAGGACTGATGTAACCGGATCTACTCTTTAGGAGAGATCTCGCGAATACTTGTGTGAGTTGAGAGAATCTAGAGTTAGTTAGGTCTCTTGGAGTATATGTAGATCTAGAATATCTATAAGTAGAGATTTGTTGAGGAATTAGTGGATCTAAAGTGATTGAAGTTCAAATCCCTCTTGTATTTCATTAGGTGAAAAGAGAAGAAAAAAAAGAGGTGTGTGTGCTGAGAGTAAGGAGTGAGAAGCAAGAAAAGGCCAGGGCTACAAGCCCATATTGCTGGATCAAGCCACAAAAGGAGAACGAGTTCCTGGACATATGTATGTACATATTGGTAAAATAGAAATTTCATGATTGTTTTTGAACGCTCTATGTATAAGTCTATCTAATGACGAAGATAACCTTGTGTGAGAATAGTCTTGTGCATTTGATGATCCTCTGTATATGGAATTGAGTATTCTTGTGTGAAGTAATTTTGTAGAACAAGTCTATAAGCTTGTTAATGAGAATCGATCTCCGAAAAGTGCGATGGCTTCTACAGAAATAGCCTTGTAGAACTGAAGTTGGCTCATTACTAATTGGTTCTTGTCTTAAAACTTGGTGAAATCGAAAGAACAGTTCTCCATTTACGCATCGAAAACAAGGACTAATGATGTTGAGATTCGAAATGGTTTAGGTTGTATAACCATAACGAAGTGTCTTGTCCATCTATCGAACCTGTGTATTAAATCTAAGCATCAATGAACCCCAAATCTCGTTACCAAGTCAAGATCCATCGCAAAGCAAAGTCATTGTGTCTTGGTATCGACTGAAATGTGTAGAGTTTATGTTCTATAACGAGATCAAGTGGAAACATGGTGAGGGATTGATGGCTAACTGACTCGCGCAAATAGAAATGTGTTTGTATGTGACAGTCGTAGTCCTCCCTGCAGAGATTGCAATGAGGATGTATTAGAATTGGTGCCAACACAGCGATCTTCGTGCGGGTTACATTATTATTAAACAACAATCCTTGACCAGTGTGGAGGAAGGGAATTGGATCAGATTAAGTTTATTACCGTTGTCCGAAAGGAGCCTCCGAACAAGAGTGAAGAGTGGTTTCCTGAAGGAATTATGAGATAGGGACAGTCTGGCAGGATAAACTCACTTCCTCACTAACATGCTGATAGAGTGTGCGATTGGTATGAGGAGCAGTTTGACTCCATTTAACTGAGGGTCTCGTCGCAACAATGAAAAGCCAGTCTGCAATCAAGAGAAGGACAAGGGAATTAATTGTATACTCCATGGAAATTGCATTTTTAATGAGAAGATACCCTCATCGAAGGAAGAAAGGGAATGTTTGCGATGATGTGTAAGGAACATATGAAGTTGAATCAAACCACTGTCTCACACGTTTAAGAAAGGGAGCAAGGGAGAAATGGATATGAGTGGAGAGCAACACTAAAGAAGAAGAGAAATTGGGGATTAGAGCGAGCAAATCACTGGTAAGTAATTAGGCCTTCATCAAGAATGAAAGTGGCTCATGCTTGGATAATAAGAAGAACAACAAATCAGCCATGTTGATTTGTAAACTACCATGGATATTCCACTTGATAGTTTATCACAACAAATATGATAAAATTATACTGAAAATCCAAAATCTATACTATGAGGATTAATTTTTCCTTAGATTCCTGGATTTAATAAGTTATTGTTTTTCTGCTTATGCATGCAATATATAAACCGTGGACAATAGAGAACAGGTAAAAATAAAATCAATCACAAACCATAATAATACAAAGATATGATCTGAGAAACCCTTATTGGAGAAAACTCAGTTGGAAGGTGAGGCTACTCTGCTCTCTCATTCTCCAAATGGTAATGGATGCATGTACAAAGGAGTGAGATTAGTGGCTTGTGGACTACTATAGAACACAAATCCCCTCTGTGTACTCTCCCTCTCTCTATTTACTCTCTTCTACTCTACTCATCTACGGAACAAAATGCACTCGAATAGAATCGAACCTCTTCTCCTCCTAATGGCCCAATAATAACATAGCTGAATAGCCAACTTCTAACTAGAATTACAATATTGACCCTTTTAAAATCTCCTTCATTATGATCACGTGGTTAGCCCCTTTCCCTGAGTAATGGCGCTAATGTGACATCCACTTAAATCATGGTAGTCAAAATAGGAAGGGAAAACACCGAGTAGCATAAAGGGAAATCAAATGGGTAGCAGAAGGAACACCATGAAGCTTCCACAGAATGGAAGAAGTGGAAAAGGGGGGCTTCACTAGGTATTCCTTGCTTTTCTTGTGCTTTAGCGAGTTGCTTGGATGCTTCCTTGATGCGGTCAAGTTCTCCATTATATATAGGCTTCTCCTGTAGGTCAAATAGCCCTTATGAGGCCAACTTGTCATCCCTTGAAGGTTGACTTGTTTCTTGTAGGTCGATTTGGGATTGGAGGAGAATATTTGACACTTTTTGACTTACATAAATTTCTTTTACATGATACAACATGCCCAATAGGGTCTTTACATTTGACAATGACTTCTTTGACTCCTAGACTTTAAGACAAATCCCTAGAAGCATTCAATGGGTGCTTGACCTATAAATAAAATGATCTTAAGCATGAAACCCATGCTACAAAATAACAATAATAAAATTTGTTTTTCTCTTAACATAAAATCATGATTACATTAGACATTATAAAGACCAAACCTAGTTATATACTTCAAAACTTAGTAACCTTCAATTATTGAGAAACCAATATAGGTGTAGGTTAGGATTGACTCCTCTTACTTGATAATTACTTTTGAGTATTTGTTGACCTTTTATTACTTTATTATGTCTTCTTCATCAAGCAATTAGAAAAAACATAAAATGCATGAAGATCACAAGAGCACAAAGAACACGAGATATAAGCTCCATGCTAGGGCAAAACCCCACAAGGGGGAAAACCCAGTCAAACATTCTCTTCTTATAGAATCAAATCAAAGTGAGACATCCGAGAACCAAAGACCAAGACCAAGGCCTCCTCAAGCACCAAGTCAACCCTCCTTCAAAACCTTCCTTCAGCAAGTCAAAGTTCATAAAGTCAACGATGGCCAAATCTACTCCTGCTCAAGAATTTGCCCATGCAACTCAAATCTGAAAATCGGCCCTGCAATTTTTCAATCTTGCAATTCGTACAGTTGCCCCAAAAACTTGCACGTGTGGACTAGGTCAAAGAAAAATTCAGATTTTTCTTTTCTTCTTTGGTTTTCTCCTTCTTCCTAGGCATTCGAACTCCTTTTCTCCTTTTTTTTCTTGGAGATCAAACTTGCTTAGTGATTGTACTAATGAGGATGAAGTCTCTTCCTTTATATACCCTTTTCATGTGGTCGAATAGGCCTCTCCTAGGCCAACTTCTTTTGGAAGGGCCGACTTGATCTTAGGGGTCAAAAAGACTCTTCTAGACTCAAAAATAATAATTTCTCTTGATTAGCCCGAAAGGGACTTTGATAGAATTTCGTATTGACTAAAGAAACCCTAGAAGCATGAAAAACATGTTTATCTAAAATACTAATAATAATAATAAATTGTTCTTTCTACTTTTTCTTTAAATAATAATAATAAATTTTTCTTTCTACTTTTTCTTTTTACAAGAAGTATACATTGATATAAGTACAAATGTAATTATGAAGACCGAACCTAGTTACACATTTCAGAACTCCCTCTTAACTAAGGAAGTGTTCATAATTCTACAACAAGGTACAAGGATACTCTAATTGAAATATTCTCATAAGAGGAGTCTGATTGATAAGCCATCTTTAAGCATCAACATAATAACCATAATTGTCAATCTCAAGAATATAGCAAGGTCTTGACTAAACTCTCCACCAGATTAGAGCACAATGTTGGGAGGCATAGGATACCACCATCGCCTCTTAATGCACATACCCCATCTAGATTTTCACCAGGTATGTCCTTTTAGGACTATTCTTATCTTGGACTTCCAATCCTCGAAGAATATTGGTCCTCTTCGACTACTATTATCTTGGATGCCCTACCACATCCTCAAAGAGTATCAGTTTCAAATGCGTATCCAATCCTCCATTCTCCCTACCAGTGCCTTCACTAAGACTTACAGTTGTTAAGCCTAGTCTAGTGCATGACACATGGGGAATATGGTGTCCCTCATCACTCCCTCTCAACCAAGGAGGAGATGTCTACAAATCCAAGCTTATTTCTTAAGTACTCTAGCTTCTTATTCGGAAGAGACTCTGTCAATATAACTACTACTTGTTCGTTTGTGAACATGTATTGTAGCTTCACGACCCCATCTTGAACCTTTGAATAAAGTGATACTTATTGTTGATGTGCTTTGTCCTGGCATGAAACACTAGGTCCTCTGTAAACCCTGTACAACTTTGATTGTCACATTGTATGATGGTAGGGTCCAACGATCCTTCAAACAAATTTGATAGCAGCTTCCTAATCCAAACAACATCTTTACTACCTTCACTTACTACAATATACTATGCTTCAACGCTAATTAATGCCACTGAATCTTGCTTCCAACTCATCCAAGATACCACAAAAGATCCCAAGCTAAAACATCCACCAATAGTGCTCCTTCCATCTATTTCATTGCCTCCCAAATCTAAATTTGTATAGCACAATAATTGTATCTCATCACCTACATATTTCAAGCAATGATTTATGGTCCCACGAGTTATATCTCAAAATGTGTTTTGTTTTTACCCAATGAGCGTGCCTTAGCTCCATTTCAAATTGACTAAGAACATTTACTGCATAACATATATCAGACCAGGGGCTCATGAGATACATTACAGAGCCAATCATATGTCGGTAGCATGTAGGATCAACAAGGCTTGATTCTAAACTCCTTAAAATTGGTAATCATCGAGGTTGTCATTGGTTTGTTGTCCATCATGCCAAAATTTTGCAATATCTTGATCACATATTTTCCTTGACCAAGATATATTTCACCTAGTTTTTTTCATACCTCCAATCCCAAGTAGTAATGCATAAGCCTAAGATCCTTCATGTCAAATTCGACTTCCAATTGCTTCTTGCATTCTTGAATACAATGCTCTACACCTATAACAAGTCGTCCACATATAATAGTATGATTACAGGTTCATTTTTAACCACCTTAATGTAGAGATTAGGATCTGCAAAGATTTTGACAAAACCAAGTCTTAGAAGATATGCATCCATCCTTGCATACCATGCTCTAGGGGCTTTTAATCCATATAGATCCTTCTTTAATTTGCAGACATGTGTCTCCCTATCATGAACTTTGGGACTTTGAATCCCTCTGGTTGCTCAATGTAAACTTCTTCATCAATAGTGCCATTCAAAAAAGTTGTTTTAACATTCATTTAATCAATGTTTCATCTCATAGTAGCAGCCAAAGAGATAAGAGATTTGATGGTAGCATACCTACATATTGGAGCAAATGTCTCTTCATAATCGATTTCTTCTTTTTTAGAAAAGTCTCTTGCCACAAATCTTGTTTTATACTTCTCAATGCTTCCATCAACTGCACGCTTGATTTTGTATATCCATTTGGAAGTGACAATAGATTTGCCCTTAGGTCTAGGAACAATGTCCCATACATCGCTTTACATTATAGACTGGTACTCTTCCTGCATTGCACTCCATTCTTGATGTTCCAATGCCTTCTCATACGTGGTAGGTTTTTCTTCAATAAGTTATGTTATGTAAGCTACATATCCCGAATATCTTTTAGGCTTCTTGTAGAGTTGTTCTCAACCAAGTTGGCATCAGCCACACCATTTTGTTGAGGATTGTAGGGAACTATTAGCTCCCTCTGAAACTGCTTCCTTACAAAAAGCCACAAGTTCCTTGGATGTGTATTCTCCACCATTATAAGATCTTAGGGCTTTTATCCTCCTTTCTGTTAGATTTTCTACTTCTATATTGAACTCTTGAAATTTCTCAAACACTTCATCCTTGGACTTGAGAAGATATATCCATGTCTTCCTAGAGTGATCATCAATGAATGTCACATAGTATTGATGACCTCGAAAAGACTTTTCTACCATGGGTCCACAAAGATCGGAATGTATAAGATCCAAAATCTCCTTGGATCTAGTGTCACTTCTTGCAAAAGGTTTCTTCACATTCTTGCCAAGAGCACATCCCTTATAGACTACTCCATATTCTTCCTTTAGTTCGAGGATACCAGTAACCATATGATTAAAAAATGGCAATATCTTATAATGATGGTGACCATACCTTTTATGCCATCAACAGTTAATTTCTAAATGTACTAAAGCTTGAGGAAGAGGTGCTAGAAGCCTATACAACCTCCCCTCATGAATCCCAAAGTCTTGGCATGTTCAATGCTAGAACCCTTACCCCATACTGTAACTTTGCCACCAAAAAAAACAACCCTATCACCTTTATCTTCTAGACAAGAAATAGAAAGCAATTTTTTCTTCAAACCTAGAACAAAGGGTATATTGTTGAGATTAATGCTCCCACCAGTTTCCAACTCCAAAGAAGCAGATCTAATTCCTTTAACTGGGTAGATTTTCTTGTCTCCAAGTTCAACTGCATGAGAAGAGTTTGCTTTTGATAAGGTTTGGAGTTGACAGCATTCTCCTATCATATGTCTTGAAGCTCTACTGTCAATTACCCATATACTATCATTTTCAAAAGTACCTATGAGAGCATAAAAGAGACCTCCATCCCCGACTTCTTTTGATATCATGGAGATGAACTTGATGATGCAACTTTTCATAATTTCAAGGAGACTACTAAGAGTCTTGAGACCTTTCTTCATGTAGCTTGCCATTGAAGAGGGAGAAAGAGATAACTACTTCCAACCAAAATGCCAACAAAGATGTAATCTTCAGACTTCCTTCACCTTAGCTTTGATACCATGTTGAGAAACCAATATAGATGTAGATTAGGATTGATTCCTCTTACTTGATAATTACTTGAGTATTTATTGGCCTTTTATTACTTTATTATGACTTCTTCATCAAGCAAATACCAAAGCATAAAATGCATAAAGATCAGAAGAGCACAAAGAACACAAGATATAGGCTCCAAGCCAAGGTAAAACCTCACAAGGGGGAAAACCCAGTCAAATCTTCTCTTCTTATAGAATCAGATCAAAGTGAGACATCCAAGACCCAAAGACCAAGACCTCGACCTCCTCAGGCACCAAGTCATCCCTCCTTTAAAACCCTCCTTTAGCAAGTCAAAGTTCACGTATGTCAACCATGGTCAAATCTACTCCCGCTCAAGAATTCGGCCTTGCAACTCAAATTTTAAGCCACTACAACTTAGATTTGAAATTTGGCCCTGCAATTTTCTGGTCTTGCAATTCGTACAATTGCCCAAGAAACTCACACGTGTAGACTAGGTCCAAGAAAAAATCAATTTTTTCTTTTTTTCTTTGATTTTCTCCTTCTTCCTTGGCCTTCGTAGTCAGTTTCTTATTGCCAAACATTGGGTTGTACAGTCCATCCATTATTAAAGCAAATGAGGTGAATAAGCAATTGTAGCAGCTAATAGAACAAGGTGTCATTCAGCCAAGTACGTCACCATGTGGGTCGCCTATCATAATTGTGCGAAAGAAGGATGGGACTTGGCGGATGTCTATTGAATACAAGGAGTTAAACACAACTACGGTCAAGAAAAGGCACCCCCCTGCCAAGGATAGATGATCTATCAGAACAGTTATAGCAATCAAAATACCTCCCCGAGTCTGACTTAAAGTCAAGGTATCACTAGGTTCAAGTCAGGGAAGAAGATAGCTGGAAGACTGCCATCAAAACCAAAGAAGCTTTTTATTAGTGTTAGTTATGTTGTTCGATTTATGCAATGCACAAGCTATGTTCATGAGATTAATGGATGAATATTGTGCCCTTTTATAAATTCATTTGTTATTGTAAATTTGGATGATATATTGGTATACAGTGCTACATGGGTGGAGCACATTTCACATTTGATGCAACTGCTAGACAAATTGAAGAAGTACTAGCCATTGGTAAAGCTCAAGAAATGTGTGTCTGCACAAAAGTTTTTGGTGTTTTTAATGTTAATGGTGGAGAAGAATTGAAGATAGATCCTACCAAGATGGAGGCCATCACGAACTGGTTGGTGCCAAACAATGTTTCTTATAGGTCAAGAGTTTCATTGGAGTAGCACAGTACCTGAAGAAATCCAGCCTCATTTTAACCAATAGCAACCAGTCCACCGCATAACAGCAAGTGTTAAGAGCTTCCAATGGGGAAAGGGTTAGCAAAGGGCCTTTGAGGAGTTCAATAAGAAAATTAGTCAAGTATCAGTTATGGCATTATCAAACTTGCAGTAGCCCTTCAAAGTGGAGACAAATGCGAGTTGATATGCTATGGGAGCAGTGTTGATGCAAGGAGGAAGGCTTGTATGCTATCATTATGAAATATTTCATGGGGTGGTTGTCAACTACCATACTTATGACAAAGAGCTCTATGCTCTGGTACATGTTATCAAAAAGTGGAAACATTTTCCAATGGGAAAGGAGATAGCAATCCACACAATTCACCAACCACCACAGTACCTGCAACCCCAAAGTAAGCTACAACAAACCAGGCATTACAGATGGTTGGGTTTTTACAACAATTTCATTTCGTGATCAAGTATAAGGAGAGCAACACAAACAAGTTGGCTAACATGCTTTCAAGGCCACCCACATCAAGGATCATAGTTATGTTATAAGCAAGCCAGTAGAGCATGTTGTTCCATAGATGAGCAAAGTAGTTGAGCAGATAAAGAGAGAGAAAACAAAAAGGGTTTGTGTTTTGTAGTAGCCCACGGGCCACAAATCTCACTTGTTTGTACTTGCATCCATTTCCATTCAGAGAAAAAGAAAGCAAAGTAGTCTCACCTTCCAACTGGGCTTTCTCCCACAAGGGTTTCCCGAATCATATCTTGGTGTTACTATGGTTTATGTGTGATTGTCTTTTTACCTTTTCTCTATTTTCCACATTTTATATACTGCATGCATATGCAAAACAACAATAACCTAATAAAACTAGGAATGTAAGGAAAATTAACCCTCATAATATAGATTTCAAATTTTCAATATAATTTTATCATATTTGATGCGACGTCTAATGGAATACCACAACACTTGATCGTTAATATTAGAACAAAGCACTTTATGGATCATACTACCAAACTTGTAGCAGCCCTTCGAGGTGGAGATAGATGAGATTGGGTATGCTATGGAATCAATCTTGACACATGGAAGAAGACTTGAATGCTTCCATTCTGTAGTATTTCATGGGGAAGTTCTCAACTACCCTACCTACGACAAGGAGCTCTATGCCCTCATACAAGTTGTCAAAAAGTGAAAGCATTATCTGCTAGGAAAGGAAATTGTAATCCACAGAAAACACCAACAATTATAGTACCTACAAGATCCAAAGTAAGCTACTAAACACAAACCCTCTTTGTTTGCTCTCTTTGTTCACTCTCAGCTATTGTGCTCATAAATGGAACAAAATGCACTCGAATAGAATCGAAGCCCTTTTCCTCCTAGTGGCCCGGTTATAACATATAACTCAATAGCCAACAAGCGATTAAGTTTCACTAGTTCAAATATTAACTAGAGTTACAATAATGACCCTTGTATTGTCTTGTCCATCATGATCACATGACTAGCCCCTTTTCCATGACTAATAGGATTGATGTGGCATCGTCTTGAACCATGGTGGTCAAAACAGGAAGGTCAACTTTCAAGTGACATAACTTTTACAGATGAACTCAATTTGAGGTCTTTGTTGCACCAGTAGAAAGGTATGTGACTGCAGAACAACCCCAAGGGGTCTGGTGAAAGCGAAAGATTTTGGACCCCAAAAAACTTCATTAAATGCTTCGAACTTCCTCCCAAAGGTTAAACCCCCAATTCACCAAACTAGGACCCATTGATAAAATGGTCCTATGACTTGATTCCTCCAATTTTTCCACTCTGAAAGCATTAAGATGGATGACAAATAATAATGATCCAATCCATATCATATCCAAAATTGGATCAACAACAAACCTAGTGAATATCCCCACAAGGATTTAAGAACAATCCAATCAAATGCCATTATAGGAAGAAAAATATTTAGTTAAACCAAAAGTTGATCTCTTTCACAATCTGCCACTCATATTGTATTCAAATTTTATTTTTCGAGATCCCCTACCTAATCATTGTTTAGATATCAAGGTTAATCATGTTCCAATTGAGTTGAGGATAATGGAGGCGTTACAATAGGTAGATTCTAAGAGTTTTGGCTCTTGTACTTTCATGTTCAATACTATCGAAGAACCATGTTCCAAACAAAAACCTTCATAAATTTGTTAAATATAAAATACATCACGACATCTTTCTAACTTATGAGATTTCATGATTGATTGCACCAAAGGGTTGACCATGTTGTTCTTTCTCATCTCATCGATCACTTGACCACATCATTACATTGATCATGTGAGTATAAATATGGCAGCTTTGACAAACCTCCAAAATGAGAGCTCTTGAGTCTAATTTAAGAAATTTAGAGAGAGAGAGAGAGAATATAGAAAATTTGGGTTTACGACAGGAAAATTTTAAAGATGGAAAATTATTTTGAAGTTTAAAAAATTGGCGAATCTCACTAGTCCCTAATATGCAAACTATAAAATGGTTATTGATGTATATGTAAAATTATTAAAATTTATAATGATATTATATATATTGTCTATATAATATTGGTGATTTTTAAGGTAAAATAATTTTATATTGTAAAAGTTGGGCGAACCATTTTTATAAAAAAATGGGAATTGGGGAATCTTTTTTTTGGAAAAAACATGGAAAATTAGCCCACCTGCGAATATTAGCCCCTAAAATTTTCCATAGTAGTTTTCGCCAATCTCTGCATTCAATTTTTGTTTCTATGCTTTAGAACAGCAAACAAGGTCTTCTATTTTGCAGATTTCCCTTTTTTCAGTTGAATTCGTGTCCTAATTTAAATTGTTAGCCCTTTATCTTGTTTTGCATTAGTATACTCTTGTTTCCTTGCATAATAAAAAGTCTCTTAAGAGGTTGGTTTATTACTTCCTTGCATGCATGAATTATTAGTTTATTGTCCATCATTAAATTGTCTAATTCAAAGTATGAGTATAAGGTCACCAATTCATCTGATATTTCCTCATGCTTTTGTCTAGGTCACCCTTGAATGAGGACGTCATCGTTTCCATCATGTGATGATTCTGCTTGATAGTTGGGCAAATGTTGACGAGACAATAGGATGAGTATTGAGTCATATTATTGTCTTGTCTCGCCAATTTGTATTGAGGCAGAACTCCTTATCTGGCCTTTGGGATATGGCACCATTTTTCCTATTTCTAGATTTTCGTTTCATGTTGAAGGAAAGGTTTTTATCATTGCCTTCCTCTTCGCAGACGATTCCACATCGACTTCAGCACATTATCTAAGAAGTGACCCAAAAGATTAAGAATCGTAATGGTCATTAGTCACATTGGTGGTCATCTTGCATTCACCAAGGTTAATCATCATTGGGTCTTGGTTGAATGAGCATTGTCAATGTTCATTTTCAATAGATCATTCACAAGTAAGTTATGATTGTACCTTTGGGCCCATCAACCTCATTGGAGGGTTCTTTTACACCTATCAGATCTTTGGCAAATATTTTCCTCATCGGAAATTGACTAGGTGGCTCTCTCCCATGTGTCGATTTCAATGCATTTTCCAATGGGAAAAGTGCACATGATGGATGGATCATAGGTAGCAATTCCAAATGGGCGTGTATGTGTAGTATGTCCTTTCAATCAATCAATCGAGGCACCATGCATATTACCTCCATTTTCTAGTGGATAGGCATAATGGTCTACAAATTGGATTTCAAAGAAATAATCATCTATAGCTACAAGTGTAGATATTTTGAGGTATTCAACATCCCTCAAGGGGGATCTCCACCCCTTGAGGAGGTAATGCTATGCCTAAAAAATTGCCCCTCAAAAATTGGAGGGTTAAGAGCTAGCTCTCATTGGATCAGTGTTCAAAGTCAAAATTCTGAGTTTCCACATAGGTCAAAGATGGTTCTCATAGAGATTAGATGTAGGATTTTTGTGATTTGAGCCTAGTTCAAAGTTAGAGACATTTCACAACAACTATAATT
Source organism: Pinus albicaulis (assembly GCA_034641835.2). Classification (NCBI taxonomy): domain Eukaryota; kingdom Viridiplantae; phylum Streptophyta; class Pinopsida; order Pinales; family Pinaceae; genus Pinus; species Pinus albicaulis. Next base: position 539,407,758 of record CM076570.1, read on the forward strand.
AGTTTTGAACACAATATTATTTTTAGCAATTAGATTTTTGATGCTTGCATTTCAGAGGTGATGGCATATTTCAATTGCTTGTGAGCTCATACAACTCTGATGAGCTATTTTTGGGTGACAAGTGAAACAATACTATTTTTAGCAATTGAAGTTACAAAGCTCACATGATGATTCTAAGCACATATTCAGAGTCCTTGTAAAAATTCGAATCCGACAAGCCTAATTTTATTGACACGAAAGGACCTATTTTAGGTGTGCTACATTTAGCAAGGTTCCCTTGGCAATTCTAGATATTTAAGAGGATTGCTATTTTTGATATGTCTATTTATAGCAAGTGGTCACCATGTAGGGTGACAAGTGGATGCACTATGTGGTCGTGACATGAAAGCCGCATAGTAGTGATGTGCACATGTGCCATCTCATCTAGGTGTGCCCTGTTGGACTGGAGTTGGCCCGACTTTGTTGATTTTTGGTAGCATCAGATGTGCTCTAAGCCCTAAATTTTGTGAAGAGGCTTAGACACAAGCATTACAAATAACCCAGAAATTGTTTTGGGAAATTCCTTCCAGAAACAATTTTATAAGAAAAAATAATTATTTTTAATGAGGACCTTAAATCTAACTTAGGAAATTAAAATAATTAATTAGTATTAATGTAAATTGTGGATGAAACTTCCAAAAAAAGTAGATCAAGTCTAATTTAATCTTAGTCGTTGATTGGAGATCTAATCTCGGTCGTTGATTTGTCAATGAGAAGACTATAAAGGAAGGCTTGAGGGTCATTTGTAAAATACACCGAGAGGATCTAGAGATCGAATTTTTTTGACGGAGCAGTGCTCAAACAAAAATCAGATCTAAGTGATTCTTCATTGCAGTGAGAGGCAATAATTCCGGTTGGAGATTTTCCCAAGTCGGAGAATACACAATAGAGAAGGCAAAGAACAGATCAACAAGGACAATGTAGCAGCTACACAGAGCCAGCGTAGTCCCATGCAAAGGCAACACTGCAACCTCACGGGAATTCGAGATTCAACTGAGGGTTAGGCAGATCCAGTGCTGGAGAGCTAGGGGGTGAGACCGGAAGAGGCCAGAAGGGCAGATCCAGCCAGCAGAAGACCAATGACGCAAAAGCCACGCAGTACCCACGCAGAGTGACGCAATGACTGCGCAGTGGAGGGCTTGCAGATCCAAGGTTTTTGGTCAGTGGGGCTTCCAGATCAGTGTAAGATTTCTCTCACAAACTTTTTGTCAGACATATTCTCTGCAGGGATTGCCAGAGAGGCATCCCAGATTTGTATTTAGAAATTTACTATATAATATATAAACCCTCAGATCTATTGCACCGATTTTCCCGCATTGGGTTTTTCCAGGGACATTTGTCCACAAATAATGGTGTCTTGTGTTTGCATTATTCTTTCTTGCTCAATTTCCTTTTCACAAATGTATTTTAATGAGTGAAGGCCGCTTCGGTATTTCCAAAAGTAATATGTTAATAACTTGTTAAATCTGAATTTACAAGTAGGAGAAGTAGTTCAATTGTAGCAGTAGGGATTCTTAGATCTGGGATCTTGGAATTTTCACAGACTTCACTCTCGTTCAATTCACTTCACTTCACTCTGAATGCACATGCGTTTGCATGAGGTTGCCTTGTTGAGTTATACTTAGTTAAGTGGAGAAGTTTGTGCCTCATGTCCACTTCACTCCACCTCACTCAAAACACATGGGAAGTTGAATTAGAACACATGTACCTCTTTCTCTCTCTCTTCACTCCACTTCACAGAAGAAAACACGAGGTCACTTCTCTTCACTCCACTTCACTCAAGGCACAAGGGAGAGTTTGACTTGGACTTGTTTAAGTTCACTACACTCTTCATCACTTCTAACAAGGCACATGGGTTAGGCACGAAAGAACTTCTCCACTTCCACTCAGTTCATCTCAAGTTAACCAAGGCATATTGCATGAGAGAGAAATCTCCTTTAAGATGATGAGAGTTCTACAAAGAGGTCAAATGGTCATTTTTTGTCATAGTTTTCTTGAGAGTAGTCAAGAGAGATTATTTTCCAACATTTTTTTCTTCTTTGTCTATCTGTACTCTTTGCGGGACACTTTAATCATGATCTATCTTGCATCTTGTCTCTATAATGTAATTAGTCTTTTGGTGAATAAGAAGATAGAGTTAGACCATGCTATTCTTCTAACTTCTCAACTCATGGAGATGATATTTCATGTTATATGAAGTGATCTAGATAGTTTTGTCTCTACAATCATTTATATCACATTATCTTCTTTCTTTCACATTTTATTAATTACCAATTAAAATTCTCACATTTATTTCTGAATAACCAACCATTTTTATCCTTGGGTGTACATTGCATGCCAAGAACCCATATTATGTGCCAATTTCCTATGCTAATTTGCAAAGTTTTAGATGATTTCAGCGCATGACAAGCTAGGGTTACCTCCTGAAATTGGAAACCACCAATCCACACAAAGAGGCAATCAGACAGTGACCTTAGGGCTGATTTTCCTACTAGTTATCACTTCATTTTTGCGCTACGGGTCAATGTTTTCTTATGGTGCACATTTTTGTGCTCACAAACCTATGGCTTGTAGAATAGTATAAGATCCATATCAAATAGGGTTTGATCGATCATGTGGTATTATTATTTTAGAACCTTTTTCATGTAGATGTAATCAAATTTTTTCACTTATATGAAAATGATGCAAAACTTTATGTCAAATCTTCAAGAACTTTGCTTTTTCCATGTTTTTAAATAAGGATAGTTTTTCATCGACTATGAGGAGACATTCACTTTAATGGCACGTTATTCATCCATCATGATGATTTTGGCACTTGCAGCTCAAATGGGGTGGTGTTTTTAAATAAGGATTCTGACACTTATGTTTATTTGTTGAAGAGAGCTCTTTACAAGCTCAAGCAGGCTCCGAGAGCATGGTACCCACACATTGATAGCTACCTTCATGGATTGGCATTCACTAAGAGTGAAGCGGATGCCAACCTGTACTCCATCATGGAGGGCCTCCGCTCATTCTAGTGCTCTATGTTAACGATCTTATTTTGACTGGGGCATGCAGCTTGATTCAAGATTGTAAGGTAGAACTTGCGAGGGAATTTAAGATGAAGGATATAGGGTTTATGCCCTGTTTCCTTAAGCTAGAAATGTGGCAGGGAGATGGGGAAATCATCTTGGGGCAGGGGAAGTACACTACAAATATCCTCAACAGGTTTCATTTGCAGGATTGCAAGCCCGTGACCACTCCTCTAGTTACAAGTTGGATGAAGGTGAACGCTAGCGAAGCAGAACAAGTAGATGCTACATTGTACATGCAACTTATCGAGTCGTTGATGTACTTAGTCAACACACAGTCTAGCATCTGTTTTGCAGTGAACCAGTTGAGCCAATTCATGATTCATCCCACCAAAGTTCACTAGGATGTTGTGAAGCATGTTTTGAGGTATCTCATAAGCACGGTTGATGGAGTGAGGCTTGAGGGATTCACAGATGCTAGGGCAAGGAGCTCCACAAATCGAAAGAGTACTTTAGGTTGCATCTTCAACATTAAGTCAACAATTGTTTCCTAGTTCAATAGGAAGCAGAGATCAGTTGCACTCAGTTCACCAGAGGTTGAGTACATGGCTGCCAATTTGGTAGCATGTGAAGCTATATGGATGAGGATGTGGAACTTTTCAAGCAGGGGATGGAGCCCACTGTGATACACTGCTACAATCAGAGTTGCATTGAGCTTTCTACGAATCCAGTGTTTCACAATCACTCCAACCATATCGAGATCAGGTATCATCCTCTCATGGACTATATGAAAAAAGGAATAGTGAAGACACTGTACATTCAAACAAAGGAGCAGACAACAAATATCTTGACCAAGGCATTAGCAAGAGGCAATTTCGATTATTACGGAGATAGTTTGGGAGTTGTACAAAATCCCTTCCACACTAAGAGGCAGTGTTGAAAATGTAGCGATGAAAGGTCTTTTTGCTTGTGCCTTAGCTTGTGAAGACCACGAATTTGTATTTCTCTAGCATGAGTGTGAGTTTATGAGATGGACTTCAATTGCAATGAGGTGATTTCCAGTTTATTGGAATTCTCATCACGTTTTCTGCTCCTATACATTCAAACAAAGGAGTAGACAACAGATATCTTGACCAAGGCATTAGCAAGAGGCAATTTAGTTTATTACAGAGATATTTTGGGAGTTGTACAAAATCCCTTCCACACTAAGAGGCAGTGTTGAAAATGTAGCGATGAAAGGTCTTTTGCTTGTGCCTTAACTAGTGAACAGCTTTGTAGTTATCCTCTGGATATTTAAAAGGATAAACGAACCTCCAAAGATGTTCAGGGCATTGCCTTCCTCAGAAAATAATAAAAATTTAAACCGCCTTTAGGGAAATTTTATTAACTTCGGTATGTTTAGGGCCAATGAGCTTCACATTCAATCTTGCTTAAAATAAAAGAAATTCGATATACATCGTGAAGTCACGGTTTGGGGTTATTGACAACCATCGTGGCCTAAATTTACGGTTTACGGTTATTGACAACCATCATGGCCTAAAAGTAGGACTTAGGATATATAAGCATACATAAAGATAGGTTAGGATTAAGGTTTGATCCTTCATGCAGGAACGGATTTTAGCGCAAACCCTGATTTGCCCCTCCGAACCCGCTGTACCAATACAACTATTTCTCTGAGAAACCCCAAATCCAAAACCCTGAAAACCCTAGACCAGCTGCAGTTTACAGTAAATCAAATGCAATAACCGAGAAAATATAAAACAAAAACCATCTGACCTCGACAACCGATAAACCTACAGTGGCGGTCTTCAAGAGCTCAAAATGCTTGTTGCCTCTACAGAGCAAATACTCGATGTAGATGAAATTATTTTTATCTACGGACTTCGCATTTTTTTCTGAACTCTGCCGATACAATTTGCTCCAATCTGCATCCCTCGAGGAAATCTTTGGATCGGGCTGCCCACGAGAATTCTCTGTATAAACTCAAAACCTGCCTTGGCATTCCCGAGAGTGTTAGCGCAGGGTCCATCACTGACAGGTGCGAAGGCTTGAAGCTCTGTAAAACCAGCCACGTACCAAGATTTCATTAAAGCCAAGGGAGGCATTGGGATACTTACCGAGTTTTCGTTAAATCTCAACGAGGCATTGGGATGAATGCCAGATCCTTTATGAGCTTACTCGTTAAATACACATAATGTCGGTTCTAATTCATTGATATAGGTATTTAATTTATAATTTTGTAATGTATTTTTTAAGCTCACATATTATGGAAAAACTATTTTATTAAAAAATATCATTATATTTAATATTTGATAAAGGATTAATTATTTTTTAAGACTTATATATATTAGTTAAATCTTATTTATGAAATCTTGAATCACGGTTTCTATATAGCAGAGGGACATATTAATCACTTTCATGATTAATGTGTCTAAAGTATTCACTATGAGAGAATGATAGCACCTCGGGCTTTCTTTTTCGTTTGTCCATAATCGAAGAGAACGTGATGGTGGCAAGCTCCTCTCGACTCAACATTTATGGCCCATCAAGTTCTGGTACACACATCCACTTGATGGCAGTGATGGCATGCCCGTAGAGAATGTTAAGAATGCCAAAAGCATGGGTAACTGAAGGTAGAAACATTAGGTACAACATCCCTTCGTAGAGGTTATGGTGAGGGAGTTTGGCAAACCTCATCGAGGAAGCAAAGGCAGAGGCAAGCCACCTCTCCCTCCCTGGCACATCCAAGGCACTAACCAATTTGATGATAATATCCCCCATTTCTATCAGCACCTAGTTACAAACCTAAAGGCCGAGGAGATGGGTATCACCAGCGATAACATGTTGTATCTCCACAATCTGTTGGGTCGACACCTCATAGACTAAGAAGATGCTACTTTGGGACCTATACTTTCACATTCGTCGTGCCACGGTTGGGATGCGAGCCATCATTGGTGCTCTGGAGCTTCAACTCTAGCATACTTCCTCATCTACAAATGGCTCCTCTTCATAGAGCCTTATGGATTCTACCTCACGAGATACCACGCCCTATAGGTAGCATATGCATCACACTGAGGGCCAATCCTCGTCCAAGCCTTGGCAGCAACGCAATACCATGGAGAACATCCTTGTGGATCTTTGAATGTCTAGTAGTAAGAAAGCTCATACTAGTGGCCCAAGAGGCATTACCCATCCTCTGCCTATAATGCACCAACCGCTAGCTAGGCACTCTGTGCCTGCAATGCATCATCTTCCAGTTGGCCACCCTTTGCCAACTAAGCACCCTCCACTTGATGATGAGGAATAATACAGACGAACGTCACAAGGATAACCCCAGGAAGTAGCACTTGGCATTGCTTGGGCTTCCATTGCCACTAAGGTCATTTTGAGGCTTTGGCCTTTTTATTGTTTTTTTGATGATATAAATTATTCAGGTGGTCATCTCGTTTCCCTCATAGTAGTCGATGATCCTGCCTACCACAGTTTTGTGACAAATAGTATATATATATATATATATATATATATATATATATATATATATATATATATATATTAAAGTGAACCACTCAACAAAGAAAATTTAATTAGATTCACATAAAATATAAGCATATTTTTTCTCTTATAAATTTGTCAACTATCTTAGGGAAGCAAACGTGGGAGTGAGTAGCTAGCGTTTTCTAGTGGTTCTTGTTCCTTTCTTTTATGTTGATCATTTGTATTATAGATTGGGGTTTCATTTGTGGTTGGGTGTAGATTTTTTCAGTCTTCATGATATCTTTGGATTTCTTTGCCATTGAATCAAGGTTTGTCTTGATTTTTAGTTGCCTTGGCTTACTATCCACTCGGAAGTTATTTTCAGGTTCCATGTGTTACCAACTCATTGGGGTATTTCCTATTGTCGAACTATGATCTAGTGGTGTTTATCTAGTTCTTGAGTGGTTGAGGTCATTACTTGATCAATGGGTCTCCCAAGCAAATTTGTTGAAAATGATGAATTAGAAATTACCCCTCCCACATTTACCAACTTTTACAAGCTCACAATGGTAAACATGAGTTGAGTGTTGCTATGACATGACCCTTCCTCCAATTTTTCAGTTAAGGAAGTGGGGCCTACAAACTGAATTCTTATTTACATTCCTCAAGGACTACAAACCACTCAGGAGTTGAACAACCACCCAAGGTGACCAATCCCTTCACTAGAACTATCCTTCACTGCCTTAAGTCCATAACTGCACCCACAACACTGGATGCATGCAGTTATGAGGCTCCAACCGCATGCATAAGCTTACCTCCATGCAGTTGTGACCTCAGATCGTCAGTTTTGTGCCAGCAATTGTGAGATCTATGCCATTTTTTCAAGTTAGCCTCCATACCACTAGCTAGAATTGCCTATAACCTTCCAGAATGATAACAATGATAGACAATCTAAACTTAAGCAATATCTTGAACTAGATATGTCTAATGCATACTATATATTTTGTCAAACATATGGTAAACATGAAAGCTACAGGTCATGAATGCATATTTGGCCATAAGGGTATGAACTTCATCTGAGAACTACCAAGAAGGCTCAATGCCCTCTCAAGATAGTTGCAACAATACTTGTTGGCCCATGCATTCATTAACCATACATTAACTTATCAATTCATAAAAAGAGCCATAGTTATAGCACATCATAGATCTATGCAAATAACCAAAATAAGAACCATGAAAAATTAGTCATAAGATCGACATAATAACCAGTACATCTGCTCATTAACCACATAGAGAAAACAATTTATCGTTACATATGCAAAAACAAACAAATTCAGGGACCTTTGTCTACCACTCGACCATATATTGGGATGAACCAAAGTTTTCTCTCAACCATTCACCCCCATGCAATATTCCAAGCATGAATGTGAGACCTCGTGGGATAAACCAAGACACAATCAACCAGGGACTCCAAAGGTTAAACCACCTCCACCCTAAAGCTTTTGTGATCTCACCTGAACCAGCCTCAAGATTGCAAAACCAAACCAAGGTTTGATGTCTCATAACTCCTTCACCATACCTTGAGGATTTTTTCTGTCTCCACCCACATATCAAGGGCTTCTCGGAAAAAACCATCTCCATCCCCTACCCTTAGGATTTTCCTGAGACCACCTCACCTGGTTCCAAAACCTTCTGGCAATCCAAAGCTCAACCAAGAATGAATCCCATCAAAACATGGCTATCCAGGAAAAGGAAAAGCAAGGCCTAAACCATTGTCAAACCAGGGAAAACCCATGCCAATGACAACAAATGAACCAAATAAACAAATACATGTATCATGCATTCACACCTCAGCTAGGAAATCACACATGCAACTTGTTACCTACAAAATTCTCTCGTTGAAGTTGTTGATCCATCCTTCCTTTGTTTGCCCTTGATTTTCCTTTGCTTGTCCTTTGTTTTCCTTTGCCTTCCCTTGCTTACTTGCTCCAAATCCAAGTAAATGTCAGAGTGCTCCAAGAATACTCTAAGTGTATGAGAGAGAGAGAATGGAAGGAGAGAGCCAAAAATGAACTAACAAAAGCTGTGAATTGTTTATCTGATGCCATTTTATCATTAACGCCTCTCTTTTTATTCATTTTCCTCCATTTTCCCTCTAACTTCCCTTGTATGCAAATTTGTGTCTCTTCATCTCTCTTTTCTCTTATTTTCCTTTATTTTTTCAATTAATGCCTCTTTGCCTTTGCCACTGCCTTTGCTAATTTATTTAGCCATAATAAACCACAAGTGATGCCCACTCTAGTGTTTACCCAACATTCAACTTGGAATACATGCCCTATGACCTTGGTCTTATTCTTTTTGCCTTTGTTATCCTTTATTACATGAAACTTTAGCCCGGGGTTGTTACAAAACCCTCCCCCTTGAGGGAACTCATTTGCCTCAACCATAAAATAATGAAGGATATAAAGCTTGCATTTGATCACCCATCTCCCTTGTAGCTTCACCGGGCCCAAAGTGCTTCCATTGCACTTTAACTTGCTCTATTGCTCGGTTCTGAAGCATGAGTTGTTTTCGTTGCGGAATGCACTGTGGCTTTGGCTGGAACTCTCCCTCTGGTTCCACTTGCAATACAGACCAATTAATCACATGATCAACGTCCTACACATATCTCTTAAGCAATGGAACATGGAAAACATCGTGGACTTTCACTATTGGCGGCAGTGAAAATCTTTAGGCCACTGGTCCAATCCTCTCAAGGATCTCAAAAGGCCCACAATATTGAGGTGTGAACTTGCCACGTGATCCAATCCTCAAGGAGCTCCTTTTGGGCTTGATACACAGGTACACATGCTCTGCAACCTGAAATTCCTTCAATGCTCTATGTTGATCTACATAACTCTTTTTTCTATCTTGTGTTGCCTTCAAGTTCCTTTTGATAACCTGCATTTCTTATTCCATGTTAGCCAACATATTTGTTCCAATCAACACTATGTTCACTGGATCACTCTAGTTTATGGGAGTATTAAAACTCATCCTATAAAGATCCTCAAATGGACTAATCCTTAAGAATTCTCAATACCCATTATTGTATGTGAACTCTACCAGTGGAAGATACTCCTCCCACTTCCTCTGCGGATGCATGACATACATCCTCAACATGTTTTCAAGAATCGTGATAACCCTCTCTGTCTGTCCATCTTTATATGAATGATAAGTTGTATTGAAAGCCAACTCAGTCCCCAAGCCTGCAAACAACTCCTTCCAAAACCTAGAAGTGAACTTGGCATCACTGTTTGATATGATCTTCTTCGGAACACCATGCGATCTCATTATCTCCCTATTGAAGATTTAAGCTACCTCACTAGCTAAATTCATAGTCTTCACTGCAATGAAGTAAGCCACATTGCTCAACCTATCAACCACAACCATGATGGAATCATTTTGTCTTGATGTCCTCAGTAAACCTGTAATGAAGTGCATGGAAATGACCTCCCATCTCCATTCTGGAATTGGATTAGGTTGCAACAAAATTGTTTGGTGCTTACACTCATCTTTCACCTGATGACAGTCAAAACACCTTGCAACAAACTCAACCACTTCCTTCTTCAAGTTCGATCAGTAATAAAACTTCTTAACAACTGTCAAAGTCTTCTGATATCCTGGGTGGCTCGAATATGGCTTGACATGAAACTCCCTCAAGATAAGTTTATTCAACTCATTGTTATCTAGTACATAAATCCTATCCCTGAATATGACCAAGCCGTCTATTGTGAGGTGATGCTCCTTATCCCTATCACTTTCACCCTGTTGTTGCAATCTCAACTTCAACTGTTGGTACCTCTCATCATGTTTGCCTACCTGCAAGATCTTCTCCTAAAAATTTGTCCCATAAGTGCTCACAGCTAAAATATGATTCACCTGCACTCTCCTACTGAGAGCATTTTCAAACCTGTTCTCCTTTCCCTTAATGTATCTGATCTCAATTCAAACTCATTGAGGATAGACAATCATCTAGTTTATCTGGCATTCATATTAGGTTGGTCAAACAAGTACCTCAACCCACTACGATCACTCATCAGAATAAACCTCCTGCCAAGGAGATAATGTCTCCACATCTTCAACGCATGAATGATAGTTTCCAACTCAAGATCACGAGTCACATAGTTCAACTCGTTCTCATTTAGTTTCCTTAACTCATATCATGCCAACTGTCCTTCCTACATCAGGACCCCACCAAGTCGTCTCTTATAAGCATTTGTACAAACTACAAATTCTTTATCAAGATATGAAATCTTCAATATTGGGGCATTTGTAAGCAAATGCTTCAATTGCTCAGAGCTAGTTGCACACTCCTTAGTGTTGAAAATGCAACAAGATGATGGAGCTTAGTGAAAAGAAGTCGCCTTCACTAAGTGGGCCCGCAGGCTATTTTTGGCGCAAAGTCTATTTTTAGACTATGTCTATTTTTAGACACATGGATCATGGTCTATGAGTTGCAGGATGCTATTTATGGATGATTGGTCATGTTGGTAAAAATAGATGGACCTCTATTTTTAGACATTGGGCGGAATCTATTTTTAGACTGCCGAGCTAAAAATAGAACAATCAAATATTATTAACCCTTAATAATATTTAGACTATAAACATTATCTTTTCCTCTTGGAGCACTTCAGTTTGATGCTTGGATGTGGCACATGCAGCTGACAGAAGGAAATACACTTTTCCTAGGGGTTATTTGAGCTATTGCATGGTTGAATTCAGTTAGAACTCATGTGGCAGAGTTTGGTGGAGTTGATGAGACAGTTGGTGGAGTTGTGTTCGGTTTAACTTAGTTGAACTAGTTGTATTTAGTCTAACTAATAAATACACTAGTGATGAGTGGTGTGAATTAATTATTAATTAATTCACTAATTATTAACTCATGAATCAACTAAATAATACATCAGTTAACTGCAATGCATGGACAGTTCAGTGGAGACCAGTGTTAGAGGTGGGTGAAAGGGTGAGTCTACTATCAGTTGTGACTATAGCTGTGCATGAGATTTGCACACACATTGATTAAGATTGCCAATGAGGATTGCGCAGTACAAGCCAGTGGGATTCGAACTTGGATCTCATCATTATTCATCTTGGATTGCGCAGTAGAGGCAGGCAGACTTGTGGAGGAGATTTGAACCCGTGACTTGTTCATCTTCCGTGCTAGTTTGTGTGTAGCATGTGAGATAGTGCTGAGAGCTGTGAGGAGCTTTGTGCTATGTATTGTTACATGTTCTCTATCATTATAATATACAGATAGTTGGGGGTTTTCAGCTGTATGCTTTCCCCATTACATACTGTGTTCTATGTGTGCTTGATTATGTTTTAATGTGCACATGCGACTGCTTCTATTTCCGCATATTGATGATCAATTGTAGAAGAGGTTATGTATTATGCATGAAGTTTAAATAGTGTGTAATCAGGATAATCTCGGTGAATAATTCAGCTATTATTCAAATTTCTACACTTAGTCCATTCAAACTTCTTTCCTTTCCTCTGCAATGATGTAATAGGATAGGAAATCCTTGAGAAGTTACTGATGAACCTCTTGTAATAGCCTTCTAGTCCCATGAATGATCTCAAGTCATCCACATTTCGAGGAGTAGGCCACTCTGTGATAGTTTTGATCTTTTCCGGGTCCAATGTTATTCCCTCCTTGGAAACAACATGTCCCAAGTAATGGATCTGAGACTAAAAGAAACTGCACTTGTTGAGCTTGACATGCAACTAATGATCTCTCAACAATCAATATTATTTTCAGGTGCTCTGCATGCTCCTCCTCACTCTTGGAATATATCAGTATATCATCAATAAACATTATCACAAACTTGTCTAGATAAGGATGCAACCCATTGTTCATCAAACACATGAAAATGGTTGGAGCATTAGTAAGACTAGAAGGAACCACCACAAACTCATAATTCCCATACCTGGTACGAAATTTGGTCTTGTAGATATCTTCTTCTCTGTTGCACAATTGATGATATCTTAATCTCAGATCAATATTGAAAACACTATTTCTCCCTTTAGATGATCAAACAAATCATCAATCCATGGAAATGGATACCTATTCTTGATCGTCACCTTATTCAACTGCCTATAATCAAAGCACAATCTAATAGTACCATCATTTTTATTTACAGACAATATTGGTGCACCCCAAGGCGATACACTTCGCCTTATGTATCCATTTTCGAGTGTTTCCTTAAGTTGCAACTTCTATTCCACCAACTATGGAGTATTCATCCTGTAAGGTGCCTTTGATGTTAGCGTTGCTCTTGGTACTAACTCAATACAGAAATCCACTTCCCTGTGAGGTGGTAAATATGTAATCTATGTTGGAAACACATCCTGAAACCTCTGCAACACATGATACCTTTTCAAGACTTCATCATACTCAACACCCTTCCCTTTATCACTAGAAATATGCACTACAAATAATACACACCCTTTCCTGCAATGAAACTTTGCCTGCATAGCTATAACCACTCTCACTGATGCAAGTTTCTTCTTTCCCTGCAAGATTCTACTTTCTCCATCATCATCCACGCACTCCATAGCCTTCTCATAACAATCTACCTTGGTCCTGCGAGTGAACAACCAATCCATACCCAAAAGCATATTGCATGAACCAAAAGGAAGCACATTTATATGTGTTGATGTAGGCATACCATTCAACTCAAATGCACAAGATCTCTCCCAATAATGAACTTTTCTCTTGGTCTCTATAGCCAATTACACCAACCAAGATTCTGCATGCATTTCTTTACTCAAATGACACTGATCCACTAGGTTAGGACTAACATAGCAATAATTAGATCCACAACCAATTAAAATGGAAACAACTCAATCACAAAGCTTACCTTCCATGTCTATAATGGATGTTTGATGATATTCTTGCTTGTTGTCAAGTGTTGCATAAATATGAGGAATGATCTTACCAACATCCCCATCCCCAATTGTCTGCGCCTCCTGAGCATTGTAGATCTAAGGCCTAGCACCTTGGTACAATGGGAAATCCTTTTTGTGATGATCTTTTCCACAAATCCAACACTGCAATGGTCCTCTACCATTTCCTTTATTGTGTTGCTCTCCAGGTTGCGACCGATATCGTTTCTCGGCTACATTAAATTTCTTGTAAGGAGCCACATTTTCTTTTTTCACCCACATCTTGAGATCTTCCCCAATTTTGAGGCCATTTTCCCTTGGCCTTCTCATTGTCTTTCAAGTCACACTTGTTCTCAAGCTTGTGCTTCAACTACTCATAATAATGCTTCAGTTTCCTGATGGTTTCCTCCAATGACCAAGGCTCATCAAACTCAATATGGTCTCTGAAAGATATTGGAAACCCAATTATGAACCTTTGAATCTTCGCCTTCTCATCCTTTAGGTAAGGCACATTCCTCAACAACTCCATGCATCTGCTAGTGTACTTGTCATCCGTCATAGAACCCATCTTCAGCTCATATAACTCCTTGGCCCTGTCATCATAGTATCTCTCGGACAAGTACTTCTCCTTTTAGAGTCTCTCAAAATCATCCCAAACCAACTCCTTTTCTCTAATGCTTCTAACATTATTCACATATTCCCACCAGACATCTGCTTTCCCTTTGAGACTGGAGGAAATTATCTTGGCTTTCATTTTATCCAAATAATCATGCAATCTAAATAACTTTTTCATCCCAAGTAGTCATGCTTATACATCCTCTGACTTCTTCATCTCTCCATCAAATGTAGGATTTTTGACTTTCTTAAACTCCTTTGGCATTACTCACTCCTCCTAAGGTGTTGGTAGTGATGACAATGATGTCCCTTGGAAGAAAAAATAGAATAAAACCCATACATACCAGTCCTCTTCTCAGGTGTATCAAAGAATTTGCCACTCTTTATTGTTTCCTCCCTGTCTAACTTGTGTCCTCTATGAGACCTACTACCACATGCCTCATTAGTTTTCTCCTCTTGTCCATGGTTGATATTTAACTATCCATGTCTTTGAAATTTTGAAAGACTCTGTAGAATCAATGCATTAACCCATGCCTACTTTTCCCAAACCATTGCAAGTCTTCCCGACGCCTCAATCAGTATGTTATTGTCTACCTAGCAACTTCTGATCTCTTCCCTTAAACTCCTCAATGTGTCTACTAGATCAGGAGAATACTCTTCTCCTCGATGCTCAATGACTTTTCCCATTCCATGGAGTTCACATCAGGCCTATAAGGAGAGTCATGTGAACTGTAGTCCACCATCTTGCTCTTCATATCTGGCCTTCTCTTTCTTGCAAGCATGCAATGATAGCTAAACAAAATAGACACCATAATCATATCATACCTCAATTAAGTTAAGGGGAGGCTATCGCATCTGCACAAATCATTGCAAATTATATATATATACACACACACATGTGTTTATTGTTTCAATCTTGTGTCAACCAGCATGATGTTGATATGTTCATGTCATTATGACACCAACATATCAACATCACGCATGATGACACAAGACTGCAACAATAACCACATAAATGATAACCATAACCATCACAATGCATGTTGTTCGACATGCATTTAGCCCATCTAGTCGAGGTGTTGGAACCTAGTGTTGAGATTCAACAAAATGATGAGCTTAGTGAAAAGAGTCGCCTTCACTAAGTGGGCCCGCAGGTTATTTTTGGCGCAAGTCTATTTTTAGACTATGTCTATTTTTAGACATGTTGATCATATTTCAGAAGTTGCAGGATGCCATTTGTGGATGGTTGATCAAGTTGGAAAAATATATGAAATTCTATTTTTAGAATATTGGGCGAAGTCTATTTATAGATCATCAATCTAAAAATAGATGTATGTCGATTATTATTAGCTCTTAATAATAATCAGACTCTAAACAACAACTTATTCTCTTAGAGCACTTCAATTTAGTGCACAGATGTGGCACAGTAGCTGACAAAAGGAATTACACTATTCCTGAGGGTTTACTGGAGCTATTGCATGGAGGACTCAGTTAGAACTCAAGTGGCAGAGTTATGACACAGTTGGAAGAAGTAGTCATGGAGTTGTATTTAGTTTAACTCAGTTAGACTCGGTTGAGCTAGTTGTATCTAGTCTAATTGATTGATACACTAGTAAGAGTGGAGTGAATTAATTAGTTAATTAATTCATAAATAATAACTCATTAATCAACTAAACAATAAATCAGTTAACTACAGTGCATGGCAGTTTCAGTGGAGACCAATGGAGAGGTAGGTGAAAGGGCAAGATAGACTATCTGTTGTGACCATTAGTGATGCATTGATTGAATCAAACACACAGTGGAGATGCCAATGAGGATTGCGCAGTCAATCCAAGAGTAATTCGAATTCATTTAGAGCTATTCTTCAACAGAGATTGCGCAGTGGAGGCAGGCTAGCAGGTGGCAAAGATCGGTGCATGGATTTGCAAGATTATGCCTGTATAGTGTATGACGATTGTACTGTACTGAGAGCTTGTGATAAGCTTTGCATATTTGTATGAGATTGTCATATGATCTCCATGTTACATAATATATAGTTGGGGGTTTCAGCTTCAGGCTTTCCCGGTTTTAAAAAAAAAATTGTGTTATGTGCGATTGAATATTTTTGTTTATGCTTCACATGTGTGTGCAATTAATTTTTCCGCAAAAGATTAACAAGTGGAATAGATTCAGTATCTTGCATAAAGTTAAATAGTGTGAGATCAGGTGGATCTTGGACATATGAATGCTTAGTGCATATAATTTCTACATGGTATCAGAGCATTTTTTATTTAAGATTGCATCTGTGAAGTGAGTTTGCGTTGGTGGACAATTCGAATTTGCTATAGAAGATTCTTGGTGCAGAAATCGAGTATACATTGAAATGTCTTTCAACGGGTTGAGATTGGAGTATTCCCTTGATGGGATCTTGAATTACATAGCCTGGAAGGACAGGATGGAGGCGGTGCTAGAGGATAATGAGCTAAAGGAGTTCATCGATAATGATGTTCCTAAGCCGGGATCTAGCGATGCTGCATTACTTGATGCATGGCAAAAGAAGACTGCAAAGACGAGGAGGATTCTGTTGGAAGGTGTGAAGGACCACATTGTGTCCAGCCTTCATGGGAAATCCACTCCATTCTTAATGTGGAAGGCTTTGACAGACTTGTTCCAAAGTAGAAGTGACCAGAGGAAGTTGGCGCTTAAAGACAAGCTTAGAAAAATAAAAATGGAGAAAGGCGATAGTATTCCAAAATACCTCACGAAGTTTGTCCACTACAAGGATGAGCTGGGAAGTGTGGGGGTTACTGTTGATGAATAAGACTTGGTGAGCTTGGCTCTCCTTGGGCTTCCGAAGAGTTGGCATAGCTACGAAGACTCTGTCAATGGATGGGAGAAACTGCCAGGATGGGAGCGACTTTGGTCGGATCTTGTGCAGGAGGAGATAAGGCGGGGTACCAGGGATGGATCTTCATCAAAGAATGAAGATGAAGAGAATTTAACTTTGGCTGCCAAAGCAAGGAAAGGGAAGGGGAAGAAAAATTCTTCTAAATCCGGTGCGAAAGGCAAGAAGCAGGACTTGTCCAAAGTGAAGTGTTTTCACTGTCACGAGCATGGACATTTCGCCACTAACTGTCCACAGAAGAAGAAGAATAAGCAGGTTGCTGGATCTGCAGCTGGAGAGGCCTTAGCCTCGCAATTTGAGCTAGATTTTTCCTTGATCGCATGCTTGGTTTCAAGCTGCATGGGATCGGTGTGGTATCTTGACAGTGGTGCGTATTTCCATATGACGGGAGACAAAGAGTTGTTTAGTGACTTGGAGGAGAAGGACCTCCAGATGCATATAGAGATGGGCGATGATGGTCGGTACAGTGCGACTGGCATTGGGACCATTACCTTTGAGAGGGAGTCCGATAATCCATTCTTTTTGAAGAATGTTATGCATGTTCCAAGTCTGAAAAAGAACTTGGTCTCAGTCGCAATGCTGGAAGACAGGGGTTATGATGTTGTTTTCAGTGAGGGAAAAGCTTTCCTTTGACATAAAACAATGAGTCAAACCAAGAAGATAGGGGTTCGAATTAAGAATCTCTACAAGCTAGAAATATATGGCTGTGATGCAATGGTGGGAAAAGTAGAAGAAGTGGTGAGCCGCGATGAGGGAAAATTATGGCATAGGAGATTAGGCGATCTTCACCATGGCGCTTTGAAAATTTTGTAGCGAATTTCTACTGGACTTCCCAAGGGTACTGTTGCACAATCAGATCAGTGCAAAGGATTTACAATGGGTAAGTTTGTGAATACCACCTTTCAGGAGAAGGATAACCGTGCTTCAGTGATCCTGGAGAGAATTCACACAGACGTGTGTGGACCATTCTCGGTTGCTTCAACAACGAAACACAAGTATTATGTGATATTTTTTGATGAATTTTCTTGTAGATGCTGGATCTTCTTCATGCAAAAGAAGAGTGAAACGTTCTCAAAGTTCTGTGAGTTCAAGGCATTGGTGGAGAAGGATTCGGGGAAGTAGGTGAAAGCTTACAGAGCGATAATGGTGGTGAATACATCTCTAGAAAATTCAAAGACTTCTGTAGCAAAGAAAGAATTCAAAGAGAACTCATAGTGCCTCATAACCCACAAGCAAGAATGGGGTCACGAGAGAAAGAACAGAACAATCGTGGGTGCTGCACGAGTGATGTTGCATGACCAGGGCCTACCGATGCACTTGTGGGCGGAAGCATGCAACATTGCGGTTTATGTGAAAAACCGTTGTCATCATAGAGTACTTGGCATGAGTACACCCGAGGAAGATTTTACTGGTAAGAAGCCTGATATTTCTGATTTGAAGATTTTTGGCTCACCTGTTTACATTCATGTGACGAAGGATGCCAGGAAGAAGTTGGAGCCGACTGCAGAAGTTGGGATATTTGTGGGGTACACATAAACACCCCATAACTATCGTGTGTATTTTCCAAATGCTCTGGATGACTGTTATGCTACTTAGATATAAAATTAAATGAGGTGAAAGCCATAAAGTTGTCGCTTGAGAGGGAGCTACACTTGCATGCAGAGGAGGAACTTCTTGTTCCCAAAGATGAGCCTTTAGATGTGGATCAACCACAGGAGGAGATTCATGGAGTGGAGGAGTCCACTCATGAAGAACCAAACATCAGACAAGGCAGAAAGCGTACCACATAAGTTGAGAGACTGAAGCTTGATGCGGCACATAATGTAGGAGTCCCTACATCACAACGCGGACAGAGACAGTCACTTGACTGATTTACTGGATACATGGCTCTTATGAGCAAGTGTATCGTGACAAAGCCATCTTCTTTTGAAGAAGCAGTGCAGGAGCCCACATGGGTAGATGCCATGGTGGAGGAGTATGACTCCATTGTCAGAAACAATGCTTGGGAGATTGTTCCAAGGCCGATGGGAAAATCAGTTGTAGGATCAAGATGGATCTACAAGGTAAACCAAGCTACTAAAGGGAGTGTCAAGAAGTATAAGGCAAGATTTGTTGCCTGGGGCTTCTCACATATTGAGGGGATTGACTATGAAGAAACCTTTGCACTTGTCACACGGTATTCTTCCATAGGGACCATCCTTGCTCTCTCAGTGCAGATGGGTTGGCACGTTCATCAAATGGATGTGAAGACTGTGTTCCTTAATGGGATCATTGAGGAAGAGGTGTACATTGAGCAGCCTGAAGGATTTGAGATCTTCAGCAGCGAGTCGCATGTGTGCGTACCTCAAAAGAGTAAATTGTTGGCCGAAACAACCTTGAGCACCTGGTAATAGAACGACAGTTATTTCACTGGACTTGGCTTCACCAAGAGTGAGGCAGATGCAAACCTGTACCAAATTGTGGTGGATGGTAAGCTTCTAATCATTGTTCTTTATGTTGATTATTTAATACTAACGGGTTATGATCAGTTGATACACTCATGCAAGGTAGATCTTGAAAAGGAGTTTGAGATAAAGGATTTGGGCCTCCTTCATTATTTCCTTGGATTGGAAATATGGTAACGGGAAGGTGAACTGTTTGTGTCTCAAGGAAAGTATGCCCGGGAGATACTTGAGAAGTTTCACATGCAAGGCTGCAAGCCTATCAACACTCCTCTTCCAGGAAATTGGAAGAAAGAGGATGCTACATTGGCAGAGGTAGTGGATGCCACTGTTTATCGACTGTTGGTGGGTTCACTCATGTATTTAGTCAATACAAGACCGGATATATGCTATGTGGTGAACCAGCTTTCACAAGCGATGGTTAAGCCTACCAAGCTCTTTTGGAAGGTAGGCAAGCATGTCCCGAGATATCTCAAGGGCACATCTGAGTATGGTTTATGGTACAGACAGACGGATGAGGTGAAGTTGCATGGCTTCACGGATACAGATTGGGCAGAAAGCCCAACAGACAAAAAGAGAACATCCAGAGGGATTTTTTAGTTTCAGATCTACGGTAGTTTCTTGGTACAAGAGGAAACAAATATCCGTGGCACTCGCTTAGCGAAGGTAATACATGGCACACTTTAGTCGCATGTGAGGCTATCTCGGATGAGGAAGATTCGTTGGTTTGTTCGGTTCACATTTAGATCCCACGGTGATTCATTGTGATAATCAGAGTTGTTCTTCCAAACCCTCTCGTTAACTTCCGTGTTTCACAATATATCTAAACATATTGATATCCGACATCATCATATTAGAGATCGTGTGTAGCGGTCAGAGATCGTGTGTAGCAGAAGATCATGTTGCTTCAGTACATTGCTACGGAAGATCGGGATGCAGATATTCTAACAAAGGCGCTCACCAGGAGAAAATTCGAATACCATAGAGGCAGGATTAGGGTGAAGGATAATCCCTATCTTGTTGAGAGGAGTGTTGAGATTCAACAAGATGATGAGCTTAGTGAAAATTAAGCACCTTCACTAAGTGGGGCCCGCAGGCTATTTTTAGGTGTATGTCTATTTTTAGACTATGTCTATTTTTAGACACGATGATCATATTTCAGAAGTTGCAGGATGCTATTTGTGGATGGTTGATCAAGTAGGAAAAATAGATGAAATTATATTTTTGTAATATTGGGTGAAGTCTATTTATAGATCGCTGATCTAAAAGTAGATGCATGTTGATTATTATTAGCTCTTAATAATAATCAGACACTAAACAACAACTTATTCTCTTGGAGCACTTCAAGCTCGCTGGGTACGCATGTGGCACAAAGAAATTTTGTAGAAGGAATTACACTATTCCCGAGGGTTTACCGGAGTCATTGCATGGAGGACTTGCTAGGAACTCAAGTGGCAGTAGTTAAGGACAATAGCTTGAAGAAGTAGTTATGGAGTTGTATTTAGTTTAACTCAGTTAGACTCAGTTGAGCTAGTTGTATCTAGTCTAATTGATTGATACACTAGTGAGAGTGGAGTGAATTAATTATTTAAATAATTCATAAATAATAACTCATTAATCAACTGAACAATACATCAGTTAACTACAGTGCATGGAAGTTTCAATGGAGACCAGTGGAGAGATAGGTGAAGGGGCAAGATAGACTATCTGTTGTGACTATTAGTGATGCATTGATTGCATCAAACACACAGTGGAGATGCGAATGAGGATTGTGCAGTCAATCCAAGAGTAATTCGAATTCATTCAGAGCTATTCTTCAGCAGAGATTGCGCAGTGGAGGCAGGCTAGCAGGTGGCAAAGATCAGTGCATGGATTTGCAAGATTAGGCCTGTATAATGTATGACGATTGTACTGTACTGAGAGCTAGTGATAAGCTTTGTATGTTTGTATGAGATTGTCATATGATCTCCATGTTACATAATATATAGTTGGGGTTTTCAGCTTCAGGCTTTCCCGGTTTAAAAAAAAAAAAAACTGTGTTATGTGTGATTGAATATTTTTGTTTATGCTTCACATGTGTGTGCAATTAATTTTTCCGCAAAAGATTAACAAGTGGAATAGATTCAGTATCTTGCATAAAGTTAAATAATGTGAGATCATGTGGATCTTGGACATATGCATGCTTAGTGCATATAATTTCTACACCTAGAAGCTATGATATCACTCTATAACTACCCCTCCCACATTTACCTACTTTTACAAGCTATCTAGGGTAAACATGAACTAACTGTTACTATGACATGACTCGACCTCCAAGTTCTAGTTAAGGAAGTGGGGCCTACAAACTGATGACTTATTTACATTCCTCAGGGACTATAGACCACGCAGGAGCTAAACAACCACCTCACGTGACCAATACCTAAATTGGAACTCATCTTCTTCATTACCTTAAGTCCATAACCACACCCACAACATTACATGCATATGGTTATGAGGCTCCAAATACATGCATAACCCTGCCTCCATGTGGTTATGACCTCATATCCTCATTTTTGTGCCAGCGGTTGTAAGATCTATGCCACTTTTTCAAATTATCCCCTAGACCATTGCCCATAACTGCCTATAACCTTCTAGAATCATAACAGCAACAATTATCATTGTATGTATGATAGAATCATAATAATGATGATAACAATGATATAAAAACCAAACTTTAGCAAGATCTTGAACTAGACATGCCCAATGCATACTCGATATTTTGTCAAACATATGATAAACATGAAAGCTACAAGTCATGAATGCATATCTAATCATAAGGGTCTAAAATTCATATAAGAATCACCAAGAAGGCTCGATTCCCCCTCAAGATAGTTTCAACAACACTTGTTAGCCCAAACATTAATTAACAATACATTAAATTATCAAATCATAACAAGAGCCACAGCTAAAGCACATCATAGAATCATTCAAATAATCAACATATAACCATAATAGGAGCCATGAAAAATCAACCATAAGATCAACATAATAACGATTACATGTGCTCATAAACCACATAGAGAAAATAACTTATCATTACATATGCAAATCCAACCAAGTCATGGACTTCCACATACCACGTGACCATATATTGGCCTGAACCAAATCTTCCTTTCTGCTAACCACCCCCATGCCATATTCTAAGCATGAAAGTGGGATATCATGGGATAAAATAAGATATAATTAACTAGGAACTCTAGAGGTTAAACCACCTCCACCCTTAAGCTATCGTGATCTCACCTAAACCGGTCTCGAGATCACAAAACCAAACCAAGCTTGGATGCCTTAGAATTCCTTCACCATACCTTGAGGAATTTTCTTGTCTCCACCCACATATTGAGGGATTCCCAGAGAAAACAATCTCTAACCCCAACCCTTGGTATTTTCCTTAGACCACCTCACCCGGCTCCAAAACATTATGGCAATCTAAAGTTAAACTAAAGATGAATCCCATCACACCATGGGTATCCAGGAAATGGTAAGGCAAGGTTGAAACCACTGTCAAACCAGGAAAAACCCATGCCAATGATGTAAAATGAACCAAATAAAAAAATGCATGTATCATGCATTCACACCTCAACTAGGAAATCACACATGCAACCTATTACCTGCAAAATCCTCCCGCTAAAGCTATTGATCCCATTGAAGAATGTAACTAGGTTCGGTCTTCATAACTTTTTTCAAGTCACAATATAACGTATTTGTAAAAATAAATAAAATGAATTATTATTATTATAAAAATTGGCTTATTAAAGCATGGGTTTCATGTTTGGGTCAATTATTTTTAGGACAAATCCTCCATTGAAGGCTTCTAGGGTTTGTGACAAGTGTCCTTGTCCATGTCATAATGTAAATAACCCTTATTGGGATTTATTTGTCAAAAATAAATTTATTTTATTGTATTTTAGGTCTTCTAGGCCTCCTCCACCAAGTTGGCCTCAAGGAAGAACAAATCGCCCTAAAACTGGGCAACAGATCATTATATAAAGGCAACAACTCAACCTCATTTGACACACACTCACAATAAGTTCAATCTACAATTACTGGGCCAAGAAAAGGTGTGAAATTCAAGGAATAAGGAGAAGAAGGATAACGAAGAAGAAGGAGGAATATTTCAAGCATAAAAGTCAAAATTTTCTCTATCTTTCCCACACTTGTGAAGTTGGGCAGCTACTAGAAGGGGGCTGAAATTCTGCAGTAATTGGAAGGCCAAAATTCTGTTGTTGGGGGTCGACATTATGCAATTGGGAAGTCGAATAGCTGGAGGAGGAAGGTCTATTAGTATAGGGTCCTGGTCCATCTCAAGTTGAATTACTAAAGGAAGAGTTCTTGACTGGGTTTTCCCCTATATAAGGGTTTTAGCCTTGGTTGTCTTCCTACATCTGGTGTCCCTGATCTTCATATTTTTGTTTTTATAATTGCTTTATGAATTAATACAAAGGAAGAACATAAGAAAGATGTAAAGAATTCAAAGATATCACAAGTAATTATCAACATAAGAAAATATTTTTTCCTTTCTGATTTTCTAACATGGTATCAGAGCTAAGGTGAAGAAGAAGGGAAAAGGAGATAAAAGTAAGGTCATTAAATAATCACATAAAGAGACGAGCCTACTATCAATAGGAAATATTACAAACTCAATGAAGGGAGAAAACAAACTAGAAGTAACATCCAACTATAGGGCATGGAAAAAGAGGATAAATATCATCCTCGAGAAGAATAAAGTTTTGTATCTAGTTTGAGGAAATGTCAAGAAGGCTACAGATGAATCAAGTGAAGTAGAGAAAGAAAATTTCAGAGCAACATAAATATTGGCCATGAACCTAATAGTGGATGGAATAAAGGACAACCTCACTCCATATATATCCAACATAGATTATGCTCAAGAAATGTATGAGGTTACATCCAAATTATTCACAATTAAGAACACTGGTCAAATTGAAAACCTTCAGAATGAATTCAGAACTATGAATATGACGAAAGATGATATTGTGGCACCCTTGTTTATAAGGATATCTAGAAGCAGAGATGAACTCTAGGCTATAGATGAAATTGTACCAGAAAAAAATAACTCGTGATTACTAACCTTCTAGGACTACCAACATCGTGGATTTCCTTTGCATCAGGAATCAATAGTTGGAAGGATACTCCAATATTTGAACAAATACATAAGCATGTAGTCCAGAAGAAGCCATAATATTGTTAGTAAGCAACAAGAAGGAGTAAGAAGAGGAGAAAATCTCAATTTCTTATTCCGCTCATCACAAGAATAAGGGAACCTTCAAGAAGTTAAAAGGACCAAGGAAGAGAATATACCTATCTAAGATTGAATGTTATAATTGTCACATGATGGGCCATTACGAAATCCATTGTCCTGAGAATCCAAGGAATAAAAAGAGAGATCGAAATCAAAGAAAATGTCACCGATGAAGCTCCATCTAAGAAGAAAAGGACTAAATAAGAATCAGAAGTCAAGGACTTATACTACTAAGTCTCATATATCTCATATAGCCCTCTTAGTTTTTCACTTTTTGAATTATTTTCCTTTATGTTTTGATTTCTACAACTTTTAGGTCTAATATGCATTGTTAAGAACATTTTTTAGTTGTTTTGATAAAGTTACAGGTATTCCTCAAGATTGGATTAAAAGGGAGCCCTCACCATTTTACCAAAGATAAGTATCTTACGTCTTGTATGAGCTTTTCATGTTTGGTTTCCTCCCTTATCAAGACGTATTTGTATCATATGCTAATAACGTTTCTTTTCATATTTTCCTTATTTAGGAAAAGCTTGTTGAATGCTCAAAGGTTATGGAGGAAACCTCACAAAATAAACTTGAAGCATGATAAAAGTTATGTTGCGAATGAAGCTCTTGAAGAATTTATGTTCTACAAGGTTTGTAAGGAACAACTCAAAGGTATGTCTTAAACCATAAGCCTTGTTATAAAATTTTCTTCATATGAAAAAGGTATGTTCATTTTCTTTTAAAATTACTTTACGTTGCTAACATCATTATGTCTAGGGTTTTGTATCACAAAGATTCTTGTTAGGGTGATTAATAATTATACTGAATCTACCATCATTATATTATTATTCTTATGAAACCCCAAAAGGGTTAACTATAAAACCTTAACCTAAGGGTATGTCATTATGAAACCCTAGTCTACTTAGGGTTATTAACGAAATCTAGAAAATATTATTTTTATGATGTTTAGGGTTTTGATGGAAGCCCTAAATTTGTAGGGTTTATAAGCAAGACCCTTATATTATCTAAGATGGTGTCCTAGGAATAAAATCCTAGATATATATTTGTCTGTATGATTAAAACCCTAGTATAAATGAAATGTATTGATATTTATGTCACGAGTTTGCTTAGTAGATATTATTTTGATATGCTTGTGCATGATTATGAAATCATAGATAGGTCTGCTAACATTATTATTGATGCTCATAGTTTGTAAATTCTAGGGTTTATATCAAAGCTCCAGTAGAAGTTTGATATTCTAGAATATGGTGATATTGCTTCCAATATGATGTTAAATATATGGTTCACAACAAACCCTAGTATAATCTAAAATGTATAGTAGAATTGTTATTTGATTAAACTGATTTTTGTCTCAAAGATGGAATCTAGGGTTTGCATTTAGAGTCTAACATATAAATTTTGAAAGTGGTTAAACCCTTAGATGCATTGTAGAATTGTACTTGTTTGAATTGCTTCTAGGGTTTACAATATATCATAGAAGAGTTTGTCATAACATTGAAGCCCTAGATATGATGAGACTGATTTCTTGATTAAATCAATTTATGTTGTAGTATAGGGTTTCTAACGAAACACTAGCAAGGGGTTGAAACTTAGAAGAATGTCTCTGGATGATTATGAACCTAACTAGGTTTAGGTATTTGATGTCAAAAGTCTAAATGATCTGGATTTATGCAGGAACACAATAAAATACAGAAATAGGCATAAACACATAAATGCAATAGAAATAATACTTCATTTCATTAATATCAAATAACTAAAATATGTTTACAAACAAAATGGAAATAAACTAGCTAGTGCGATGGTAGCTTATCTCTGAGAAGATATGTGGTGGCTACATGCCTCTTAACTGTGTTACAATGAGGCTCGAGGGCCTATTTATTATTGAGAAACAATGGAAAACTCTAAACGTCCAAAAAACTAACCCTAGGAGATGAAGCGCCAAAACTATGGGCCCCGTTTGGGTAAATTGGTGTTTCAACTTCATGGGGTCATAACTTTGGCATACTATCTCTGTTTTACGCACATGATACATCGTTAGAAAGATATATCCGAGCAATACAACTGTTAATCATGAATATCGATTCTGGAACTGAATCATATTCGACGAATATGATTCCATTCAAGAATCGATATTCGTAGTCAACAGTTGTAGTCATCATATAGATCTTTCTAACGATGTATCATGTGTGTCAAACCAAGATATTATGCCAAAGTTACGACCCCAGGAAGTTGAAACACCAATTTACTCAAACGGGGCCCATAAGTTTGGTGCTTCATCTCCTAGGGTTAGGTTTTTGGACGTTTATATTTTTCCATTGTTTCTCAATAATAAATAGGCCCTCGAGCCTCATTATAACACAGTTTAGAGGCATGTAGCTGCCACATTTCTTCTCAGAGATAAGCTACCATCGCCCTAGCTTGTTTATTTCCATTTTGTTTGTAAACATATTTCAGTTATTTGATATTAAGTAAATGAAGTATTATTTCCACTGCATCTCTGTGTTTATGTATATTTCTGCATTTTATTATGTTCCTACATAAATCTGGATCAGTGGTATCAGAGCGGCCTGCTCTTTCTCTGTTTTTCTTTGCATGTCCCCAATGCGGTTAGGGTATAAGGAGTTAGGGCTCAATCCAGTTGAACCCTTTCAAAGTCAGCCTCGCAAACCCTGACGACCTCCCATGGTGGAAGAAAACAAAGACGAGGGAGCAGGAGATCTTATCAAAATATTGCTCGAGGAGGCCCTCGAGAAACAGAGGAACGCAATGATGGATAACTTTTCCCAGATCCTTCAACGACTACCCACCTACGACACATCTGAATCCAACAGGCACTCTGGAGGCACCACTCCCTTCAAGGTACAAGTAAACTTTGACATTCCTATATTTGAAGGCCAAATAGATGCAAACGCTGTAGTTAGATGGTTGAATTTGCTAGAAGGTTATTTCTCAGTCCATGATTTCTCTGAATGAGAAAAGATTATTTTTGCACTGAGAAAAAGGATGAGGGGGAACCCTCTTCGTTATCGATTGCACCTAATTGGAATTCGTTCCAAGACGACATCAAGGAACAATATTACCCCATGGGGAGCTATGAGGACAAGTACATCCAATGGACCACGTTGTGGCAGCAAAGGGATCAAGATGTGCACGAACTGACGAATTTGTTTCATACCCTATGCACGAAGTTGGGTATTAAAGATTCAGAGAGACATTTGGTGCTCAAGTACCGCAATTGTCTATACAGACGCATTCAAGAGGAAATGGAGTTCCTCGACATTACCTCTCTTGGCACGGTGTATCGCTATGCCACCAAGATTGAGCAAAAATTTAAGCAGAAGAAGCGAGACTCTGGATCCATGAATCCGAAGCCAGGGAAAGGTGCCCCCGAACCATAAAATAGGGGGCAAAGCCAAAGCAGGGTGACTCAGAACACCACCACAAATCCAAAGAAGAACACGGGGAAGTGGTGTTAATTTCATAACATCCCCACTCACAACACAAATGAGTGTCGGGCCAAACATTCCCTGGTGGCTGAACTGAAGGCACCTGAATCAGATGCATTTTATGATCCCGAGACAGAACTAGACAAGGGAGATGACAAAGGGAAGCAGATCATTGATGCAGACCCTAGTGCCATTGTTACCACCACCAAGCTCCAGAAGGAGGATCCCGAGGATCCAGAGGAGGGGGAGCGCCTCTTCCATTTGCAGATGTGGGTGAAGGGTTCTCCGCTGCAATTTCTTGTCGATAACAAAAGCCAAAAGAACCTCATTTCAACAGAGGTCATGAAGTGGCTCGGCCTACCGACCATAGCACACCTATAGTCATATACCATCGGGTGGCTTCACCCAGGGTGAGATCTACGCGTTTTCCAGTAGTGCTGCCTTCCGTACAATATAAAGCCATTCACGGATGAGGTAGTGTGTGATGTTGCTCTTCTTAATGTAGCTGATGTATTATTGGGCCAACCATACTTATGGAGGTGACATGCTATGTATGAGTCTAGGCCTCGTGTTGTTATTATTACTTTGGGAAATAACTTGTATAGGATACCGGAGGTAGTACCGCCTCCTGTCATCTCTTTGACTACTGCAAAACAACACAGTAAGATTGTTTCCCAAACCAGGAAATTTATTTCTTTACAACTTGCTCACAAGGAAAGAAGAATATTGAGGCCACAACCTTGAAACAGGGCTCCCATGCACGGCTGCAGCAGATGGACAAATTCATGGAGGAATACGAGGACATTTTCTCCTCACTCACAGAGGGGAATACGAGGACATTTTCTCCTTACTCACCAAGGTTCCTCTGCACTGTCAGGACAAGCACTCCATTGATCTTACCCCCGATGCATCACCGCCTGATGTTTCCATACCTCATACAACTACACAAACATAATCCACACATGTACTGTTTGAGGCTAATAAAGAAACCAAATTTAGTAAATACATCTTGCATGTCTGCCTACAGGTCCATGACATCTTCGACAAATCTAATAATCAATTCAACGTAATTTCCCTCATCTCATGGAGGATTTCAATGCAATGGGGACCATTGATTACTAAGGAGGGAGGAATGATTGAAGTAAATATAGGTGGCCACCCACCTATTCCATTTGGACCCGCACCATCAATTCTTGCAACTTTTCACTTTCAGCACAACTTACTATTTTTAGCAGGTTTTCAAGTCCCGCACTCCCGAAGCGATTTTGGAACCCTAATGATCCAGGTGGATA
Organism: Pinus albicaulis; assembly: GCA_034641835.2. Taxonomy (NCBI): domain Eukaryota; kingdom Viridiplantae; phylum Streptophyta; class Pinopsida; order Pinales; family Pinaceae; genus Pinus; species Pinus albicaulis. The sequence goes on from CM076570.1 coordinate 539,437,189, forward strand.
TCAGTGGCCACCCACCTATTCCATTTGAAATGCCACTATCAGTTCTTCCATTTTTTTTTATTTATTTTTTTTAGTTTCAGCACAACTTACTATTTTTAGCAATTTTTTGGGTCCTGAACTCCCGGAGCCGTTTTGAGGCCCTAAACAACATTTTTTGGGCATTGCGCCTTCGGCAATATGATTCCAGACTGAAAGTGAAAATTTGCAAGAATTGATGGTGCGAGTCCAAATGGAATAGGTGGGTGGCACCGATATCCACTTGGATCACTAAATGCTTCCATTATTGTATTAACATAATTATGATATAGTTGACTTCATGTTTTTATATATTTATTTGGTTGTACTCGCTATTAAAGTTTTGGAGGTACACAATCTTCAATAATGAAGATGTTTGTATAAGCATGATAAAGAAAACTATTAGGATGATGAAGATGAACTTGATGAAATCATGGAAGGTTGGAGCTTATCTAATGTTATGGAAAGTAGTTGATCTCCCTAAGTTAAGAGGGAACCCAAATAGAAGAAATAATAGATCTCCCTAGTTGAGAGGGAGGGCATATTATGATATTCATGATAGATACATTGAAGAAGAAATTGGATAATGAATTGGTGTTGCTAAATAAATGAAAGAAGAAGAAAAGGCTTATGACTAATTGCATATGAACAACTTGATATAAGTGGCATCAAGATGATTGAGGACCTCGAAGGTTTGTGTTTACTTTTTTGTTGTTTGAAATTTTATTATTAATCGGGGTTTGTGTTTGTATAGGCAAAATCTCTCCATAAGAAGATTGAACACTCTAGAAGCATGCTTGTACAAATGGATATATCTAGTTTATTATGAGAGTTGAAGCATCTAATGGTGGATGCTTAGGAGGACATCTTGTCGGCCTAGGTATGTTTGACGTCCTGGTCCTGAAGAGGGAGGGTGGCGTTGGTCATAGAGCTTTGATCTCGGATACACAACTAGATCCATGGGTTGATGGTTAGCAAGTAAGCCTGATGGTACCTAGATTAGTTGAAATCATTAGTCAATCTTAGTCCCACCAGGATAGATTACCTTGGTTAGGAATCTAGTATGTGGCATTGAGTGTGCCAAAACTCTTTGTAGTTCATTTTGGAGATCTTCCATGTACCTCTATATTGTTGTGAATATCTCCCTAGTTAAGAGGGAGTGTTGAAGAATGTAACTAGGCTTGGTCTTCAGAACCTTATTTAAGTCACAATATAATGTATTTGTCAAAAGAAAGAAAATGAAATTTTATTATTATTAAAATTGAATTATTAAAGCATGGGTTTCATGCTTGGGTTAATTATTTTTAGGTCAAAGCCTCCATTGCAGGCTTCTGGGGTTTGTGTCAAGTGTCCTTATCCATGTCATAATGTAAAGAACCCTTCTCGAGATTTATTTGTCAAAGAAGAAATTTATTTTATTCTATTTTAGGTTTTTTAGGCCCCCTACACTAAGACGACCTCAAGGAAGGACAAATCGGCCTAAAATTGGGCAGTAGATCACTATATAAAGGCAAAAACTTGACCTCATTTAACATACACTCACAACAAGTTTGATTTGCAATTATTGGACCAAGAAAAGGCGCGAAATTCAAGGAATAAGGAGAAGAAGGGTAGAGAAGAAGAAGGAGGACTCTTTTAAACATAAAAGTCTATTTTTTCTCTCTATTTCCCACATGTGTGAAGATAGGGAGCTGCTAGAAGGGGGTCGGAATTCTGCGGTAACCATGAGGCCGAAATTCTACTGTTGGGAGTCGAAATTTTGCAATTGGGAAGTCGAATAGCTCGATTGGTGTTGGAATGAAGTCGTTGGATAAGAAGAGACTACTACATCATCTTGGAAGTTTGACTTGGTGGAGGAGGAAGGTATATTGGTATAGGGTCTTAGTCCATCTCAAATTGAATCACTAAAGGAAGGTTTCTTGACTGGGTTTTCCCCTATATATGGGTTTTAGCCCTGGTTTTCTGCCTACATCTAGTGTCCCTGATTTTCATATATATATATATATATATATATATATATTTGATAATTTCTTGATGAACTAAGGCAAAAAGAAGAACATAAGAAAGATATACATAATTCAAAGATATCACAGGAAATTATGAACATAAGAAAATTATGAACCTTCCTTTGCTTGCCATTGCTTTTCCTATGTTTGTCTTTTGATTTCCCTTTGTTTTCCTTTGCTTTCCTTTGCCTTCCCTTGCTTACTTTCTCCAAATCCAAGTGAATGCTAGAGTCCTCCAAGAATAATTTGTGTATGAAAGAGAGAGAGAATGGAAGGAGAGAGCCAAAATTGAACTAACAAAGGCTGTGAATTATTTCTTTGATGCCCTTTTATCATTGATGCCTCTATTTTTCTTCATTTTCCTTTATTTTTCCTGTAATTTCCCTTGCATGCGAATGTGTTTCTCTTCATCTATATTTTATCATATTTTCCTTTGTTTTCTTAATTAGTTGCCAATTAATGCCTCTTTGCCTTTGCCAAATTCCTTAGCCATAATAAACCACAAGTGATGCCCACTATAGTGTTTACCCAACATTCAGCTTGGAATACATGTCCCATGACCTTGGTTTTATTCTTTTTTTCCTTTATTATCCTTTATTACATGAAAATTTAACTTGGGGCTCTCACAAAATAAATTCCCTCTCTTGATCTAGGAATTTTCTCCTTTGTGAATAAGAATGTGACTACATTGTGGGAAAGAGGATTAATTGGTAAGTTCACTCGCCCATGCACTATCTATAATTATGTTTTAGAATGGGTCTCTATTAATTGGTTAAATCGTGATCCCATTTATATTTTCTATCATAAAACTAGTTATTATGCTTTTCTTTTCGTAAACAAGGAGGATAGAGATCAAATCTACGAAAATAAACCCTTTTTCATGGACACTACATGAATGTTTCTCACCCACTAGTCTTTGGATTTAAACCCTGTGATGGAAATTTCTTCCGCACCGGTGTGGATTAGATTGCCATATATTCCCCTTCTTTGCTAGGGTGAAGATAGTTTTAAGGCTATAGGATATAATTTGGGTTGATTTATTTCTACTGATGTAGATAAGGAGAACAACGTTTCTTATGCCATAATTTACGTTGAAATGTATTTTTTAAAGTACCTTCCCTGGGTTATTTAACTTAACTTGGATAGTTGGTCCCATATTCAGACCCGATATTATGAACGAGTTCCCTTTAAATGTAATTCTTGCCATGAGTATGGACACTTTTCAAAAATTTGTCTTAAGGCTCCAAATTCTTAACATTCTTTTAATCCTCTGTTGTCTTCTCATAGTAATGAAGAGAAAGGAGTATTCAAACTAGTTACAAAAAAACACAAAAATAAATTGGGAAAGAGGCAACATGCTAGTAAGCATCAGTATCATCAACATCCTCCCTCCAATAATAAATATGAAGTTTTGAAGTCCTCAGTGGTATAAGTTATGGGTGATGAAGCCCATGTTGATCAATCATTCCCATATCAAGTGTCTTCAAAATCAGTTCATTTTGTTAAAATTCAACAAGAAAATGCACCACATACTAGTGTAGGATTCCAGGTCACACATGAGTGAGGAATTCTAGTGACACATCAGTGAGAATGTGGGCAGCCAATTTTTAAATAAATTGGAAAATAAATTGTAATCTTATCTCATAACAACTTGTAATAGTTAATTAAGTGTGATAGAGTTAGCTCAAGAATTTCAAGTTGAGGGTCAAAGGATAGGCATGTAGAGTTATTCTATTATTAATAGGGTCTAGTTGCAGTTGTAGCACTAGTGTGGTGTGAGTGCAATCAATTAACTCAAATTAATTGAGTTAAAATCAGTTTCACTAGTTCTAACGGATTGATGAGCTGCTGGAAGATCAAGTGAATTAAAATAGATTTAATTCACAAGTAGTTATCTACCAAGTAATTGGTGATTCACTATTAATAACTGCATACATGCCAATTCTGATGGAGACTCAGTTGAGACAAACGTTAAAAACAAGTAAACTACTAGTTCTATTTTTAGCGAACTACCCAGGTGCAATTATAAAGCCATAGGAAGCCCATGATGGATTGCGCAGTCAAGGAAGGTTGGAATTCCTATTTAATAATATTTTTTTTTGCCTAGGGATTGTGTGAGCAAGGCATGCTGAAGGTGGGCAGAAAATTAGCTATGTATTGGTTCAATTTTGCCTAGATCAGCATGAGACAATTGGTAGAGTGTATGAGGTTGCGGTGAGCACACATGCATTGTATTGTTTCATGATTCCTTGGTTGATTATACAATAAATATGGAGGCGTTTTAAGTATTTTCTTTCCCTGGGAAAATATTTAGTTGTGCGATTGATTTACTTCTTTCTCTTTCTTGCATGTGATTGAGCGACCGTGATTTATATTCCAAAAATATTGTAGAAGGATTCAATATCTTGTTTTAGTACATTTCATGATCAGATTGAATCCATTGGTGTAATTTCTACATGGTATCAAAGTGCCAAGAATTACAATAGTGGAGAAGAAATTGAGTTTTTGTTGAACAATATTCAAATTTGCTGATACTTTCTTTGGATCTAGAAGCGGATCAAGATGTCTTTCAATCGCTTGAGACTCAAATATGCACTCGAGGGAAATTCGAATTATATTACATGGAAGGACTAGATGGAGGCAGTGTTGGAGGATAATGGGTTGAAGGAATTCATAGATAATGATATTCCCAAGCCCGCAATAACAGATGCCCAACTTCTTGATGCATGGAAAAAGAAGGTAGCAAAGGTGAGGAGGATGTTGTTAGAGGGAGTTTGAGATCATATTGTCTCGAGTCTCCATGGAAAGGCAACTCCATATGTTATGTGGAAGGCCTTGACAAATTTGTTTCAAAGCAGCAGTGACCACATAAAATTGGCACAGAAGGACAAGCTCAGGAAAATCAAAATGGACAAGGGCGACACAATCCAGAAATACTTGACTAAGTTCACTCAATGTCGAGATGAGCTTGGAAGTGTAGGGATTACTGTAGCTGATGATGACTTGGTGAGCCTAGCACTTTTAGGCCTTCCCAAGAGTTGGCAGAGTTACCAGGACTCTATGAATGGGAGGGATAAGTTACCAGATTGGGAGAAACTATGGTTAGATTTAGTACAAGAAGAGTTTCGGCAGAATAACAGGGATGGATCCTCATCCAAGACTGATGATGAGGAAAGATGTGCCTTGGTTGGTAAGGAAAATAAGGGGAAGGGGAATAAGTCCTATTCCAAATCTAAGTTCGAGAAAGAAGGCAAGAAGTGTGCCATGTCAAAGGTGAAATGTTTTCACTGTCATGATCATGGACTCTATGCCACAAATTGTCCATAAAAGAAGAAGAACAACAAGAAGGCTTTGGGAGCTGTAGCGAGTGAAGCTTTCGCCTCACAGTTTGAGTTGGACTTCTCTCTCATCGCATGCATGGCGTAAACTGTGATGGATCTATGTGGTACTTGGATAGTGGAGCATATTTCCACATGACGGGAAATAAATAACTCTTTAGTAGCTTGGAGGAGAAGGATCTTCAGATGCACATTGAGATGGGCGATGACGAGAGGTATAGCACTATTGGGATTGGTACAGTTACTTTCTAGAGATAGTAAGGTAAACCTTTCATATTAAAAAATGTCATGCGTGTACCACGCTTGAAAAATAATTTAGTTTTAGTTGATATGTTGGAGGATCTTAGATATGATGTGGTTTTTAGTGAAGGAAAGGCGTTCCTTTGTCACAAATCCACAAGACAGGTAAAGAAGATTGGGGTTCGTGTGAAGAACCTCTACAAACTTTATGTAGATGGTTGTGTAGCATTGAGCAGTAAAGTAGGGGAGGTGGTGAGCCAGGATATAGGTGAGTTATGGCATATGAGATTGGGCCATCTACACCATAGTGCTTTGAGGATCACGCAACAGATTTCTACAGGTCTTCCAAAGGGTACTCTTGCACAGGTAGACACGTGCAAGGGATGTACCATGGGGAAGTATACTAAAGCCAATTTTCATGAGAAGGAGAACCGAGCAATGATAATCCTTGAGAGAGTTCACTCAGACATGTGTGGACCATTCTCCACACCTTCCATAGCAAAGCACATGTATTATGTGATTTTTGTTGATGATTTTTCTAGAAAGTGTTGGATCTTCTTTCTGCAGAAGAAAGATCAGACGTTCTCCAACTTTTGTGAGTTCAAAGCTCTAGTAGAGAAAGATACAGGGAAGAAGGTGAAGGCTCTAAGGAGAGAGAATGGTGGTGAGTATATCTCTAATTAAATCAAGAACTTCTGTGCCAAAGAAGGAATTTAGAGAGAATTTATTGCACCTCATAACCCACAAGATAATGGTGTTGCAGAAAGAAAGAACATAACAATTGTGGGAGCAACACGAGCTATGTTACATGATCAGGGCCTACCGTTGCATCTATGGGCAGAGGAATGCAACACAATGGTATTTATGCAGAATCATAGTCCTCATTAGATACTTGGCATGAGTACACCAGAGGAGGCTTTTTCAGGTGAGAAACTAGATGTTTCATATTTTAAAATTTTTGGCTCATTTGTCTATTTCCATGTGACCAAAGATGCCAAGAAGAAGCTAGAACCAGCAACAGAGGTTGGGATATTTGCGGGGTACACTGATACTCCCACAACTATCGAGTGTATTTACCTGCTAACAGGATGACAATTGTCAAGAGAGATGTTAAATTTGATGAGGAGAAAGCCATGCGATTGTCCCATTAGAGGGAGCTTGACTTGCATGCTGATGAGGAACTCTCAGTTCCAAGGGATGAACCTCAGGATATGGAGCAGCCACAAGCAAAGGATCATGGAGTGGTATAAACCACTCATGCAGAGCCATCCACCAGAAATGGTAGGAAGCACACCAAAGAGGCTGACAGATTGATGCTAGATGCGACATAGCATGTAGGTGCACCTTGTTGGAGAGGTAAATCCCCTCTGCGGACAGAGGCGAGCCCTACTAGCCCAGATCGGGTCTAGAAACAATCGTCACACGCTATAGTGCAGGTTCCTAATTGCAAATAAACCAACTAGCGATGAAGGCTTCCCTGGAATCCAACGCTGTCGCTTGTAGAGAAAGTAGCGATCCCATTCCTTAGCTCTAGAAGATCACGATCCTCACGATCTCCGTGACAGGACACCTACACACGTAAGAAACACAACAAACGCAAGCGTAAAATCCAGTATATGCAACTATATGTCAGTCAGAGAAGACATAACTCATTATCATAATAATCAACAAGAGTGGAACCATAACCAATAGTCGCTTATTATTAATCAATTAAAGGAGGATACAACCTGGCTCTGACGTTGAATTCTCCTTCGGAAGGTCGCCAGCGGAACACGTCTTGAAAAAACCTGTCGGGGATGGGACAAGCCTCTCTCTTCGGATGTCTCGACAATAATCTCCTTGCTTGGATTTGGCCTTAAGGGAATGAATCAAGGCTCTTGCAGCATAAGGCTCTGATGGCTCTTGGGAACTAGCTATTCAGCCATTCAGCCCCTTCATCAATGGATGAAGGCTATATTTATAGAGGAGAGGAAGAGGTTGGGATCCCTACAATAGTGGAAGGGAGGCCTTATCCCTTGGGAGGTTCTCCATAAGGTGGAAACAAGAGGCCAAAGGAGGAAGGCCGTGGTTATTCAGTTGAAACCACTCTTGATGACTCATCCATGAAGTTGTTGTAATCGAAACTTTGCCTCTTTTTTTAAAAAAATAATTCCAAAAGCAGATTAGCGCGGGTGCTTAACTGGGACAGAGCGCCAATTGGTGTGGGCTCAGTGTTAATTTCCCCCCATTGGCGCGAGGACATAAAGGGCTACCAACGCCAAGGCAAAAACAAGTGTTTTTAGGGGTCTGCTCAGGAAATGATCAACATAATAAATGTTGTCCTCATGGAAAGGGATGCAATGATGGTATTTGCAAGGCATGACACTACTTATTGGTCACAGAAACGACCCTCCAATGGGCGAGATGGGGATTGTAGGGATGGTGACAAATTATTGTGTAACAGATGCCCCCTAAAGCATGCGGCCCGAAAGAGAGAGAGGGGTGAAATGCTTTACGAGAACGTGTCCAAATGAAAACACCGCCGTCGGAAAACCTGGGTAGAGACGTACAACTGATATCTCAATATACATGATATATGTGGTATGGGCGCAGCCATCCATAACAGAGTATAGAATAATCCAGATCCGAGGTATGGACGCAGCCATCCAGTGAGGATCGATAAATAGACTCAGGTATGGTCGCAACCATCCAATCAATGAGTCATGTAACTAATCATGATAATCCACAAAATCGCAGCCTGGATTATGACAGACAGGAATCCAGGGTCTTGCGCTCCATCTCGACCCGAACAAAGTACAAGTTCAAGCATGTGAATATGTGAGCTGAAGTCGAACATGCATGAACATCGTCTGATTACCAGCCAATGATGAAAGCTGTTAACAGACGTGAGAGGTACCACCAATAATGACAATGGTCCTCAAGGTACTATAGGTACAATCCGCAGCGTGTGAATCAATGAGCTGGCGTCAAACACCCGTAGAATCACTCGATCAGAGGCCAATGATGAAAACCTCACGTCAAATGCGAAGAACCTGCCATTGAGGCATGCAGGCTCCAAGGTACCAGAAGGGAGTCTCTAGATCAACTTCCTGGATAATGAGCTGAAGTCGACAGGAAGCGACCTTGATCGAAGGTGGGCCATAGTGTTTCCCACATCATTGACGTGAGACAGAGAAACATAATGTTTTTGTGAATCACGATCAGATGAGAATCAGAGGAAGGTTAAAATTTGCAGAGGTCAACTTCTCTTGAACATATGGGCGGCATGACAGTGGATTTGGCAGTATTTGACATCAAAAGATCAAGGGTCATGATGACAAGGCAAAGAGAAGATGAGAGGTCAAAAGGGATCACCCAAACCCATGGAGGCAAGTGGAAAACGAGATGAGATATCCCCAACCCGACACGAATGCAGACAAGTGCCATGTTCAAGAGCGACATACTGCCGACACGACAATGATGTTGGTTCCATTTTCCCCCACCATTTCTGGCGAGTACATCTTTATTTTTACACAAGCTTGAAGAGGATATCATATGCTTGTCATATAAATCCATCCTTCGGACGAACCCATCCTAGTACATTTAACGAGCCCTAGGAAGGAGAAACTCGGATAACTTCATGATTGACAATTTCCAATGTCATTTAGGTTTAACGAGCCTGAAAAAGGGAGAACTCGGTGTCCTTTCATGTTTAGAGAGTTTGAAAAGACAGTAGAAAAGTGAACTCCAATGGTCCCTTTTCGTAAATAGTTCCTCAGATCCGAAAAGGTAGAAAACAAAATCTGAGAAAATCTCCTAGTCGCGATAGGCTAGGGTATTCATTTTTTCGTAAATAATCTATCCCAGCCTGAAAAAGGGGTAAACGTATACTGGTTAGATGTCATTTCATAACCACTTTAACGAGATCAAAACGACAAGCGACTCGACAATCTTTTCATGTTTAGAGAGTCAGAAAAGAGCTAAAAGATGACTCCTCCTAGAGGAACGAGTGGTATACAGGGTAGCTACTGGTCCCAGTAATGGTGGAACTACTCTGAACAAATAAAATTCGAGAGGATGGCTAACAATACCACTCATCACAGCGGTTCCTCAGGAATGGGTAAAACAACCAAGTGAAGGCATATGATCGGCCAAGAAGACAGTGACGATGGAGTGAGAAAACCAAGGCTCATCTAGCAAAAACAGGCTGATAAGATGGCAATCACAAGAGGTAAAATGGGAATGGTTTCATTTTTACACAAGATTGAAATCAAGATAAACTATGCTTGAAGTTGGTTTCATTTTTACACAAGCTTGAAACAAAGATAAACTATGCTTGAACCCGATTTCATTTTTACACAAGCTTGAAATGGAGACAAACTATGCTTGAAACTGGTTTCATTTTTACACAAGCTTGAAACGGAAACAACCTATGCTTGAAAAAAGTAAGCATGCCCCCAGCATGGTGACTCAATTAGAGGTACATGCCCCCCAAGCTTCAGTCCATGCACCTGAGTAAACAGATGGAGAGAGTGAAGGTTCAAGTTACAAGTTCTAAGAAAGACTCGACTGGGATTTTACGAGATCTGATCAAAGACTCGAATTGAACAAGAACATGTTTCATTATTTTAACGAGGGTGACACATTAAAATAACTATCCTCAGGACACCTTGTTTCATGGTTTAAGGAGCTGGACACAAGACAAGGAACTCTGCTCCGACAACCTTGTTTCCTTTTTTAAGGAGCTTGACACAAGACAAGTAACTCTGCTCCGACAACCTTGTTTCATTTTTTAAGGAGCTTGACACAAGACAAGGAATTGTGCTCCAACCAGACCCGGTTTCATTTTTTAAGGAGCTTGACACAGGAAAAGAACCATGCTCCGACTGTCTTGTTTCATTTTTTAAGGAGCTTGACACAAGAAAACGAACTGTGCTCCGACCAGACCCAGTTTCATTTTTTAAGGTGCTTGACACAGGAAAAGAACCATGCTCCGACTGTCTTGTTTCATTTTTTAAGGAGCTTGACACAAGAAAACGAACTGTGCTCTGACAACCTTATCATAATGAACAAGAAGTCATCGCTTCCAAGAGTTCCACTCCCGATGGAAGGAAAACATCCTGGAAGTCAGGACCCAATGCCCCCAGCACACTATGCACGATGGCATTATCACTGAGTACAGGCACGGGGTATGTAGCCACATAGTTGATCTGCGGTGGGGTAGATACAACAGGTGGATAAAAACTAGGAAGGGATGATGGTGGGCTAGTTGCCACATTAGGGCCAAAGAACGAAAGCTGATCAATGGTCACGATCCGTCCTTCATGTGGAAAACATACCACACGAAAAAGAGTGGAGACAAGTGCTCCCATGGCATAGGTGTAATCGTGCCCCAAGAGCAGATTGAAATCCAAGGGGCCTGAAAAACCCATCACGTCCATATGGATAGTTTTACCCCCCAAAGTAACAGGTAACCTTGGAAGGACCCCTAATGGTTGACTCATTCTTCTGTTAAATGTCAACAGATTCTGCGTAACAGCTGCAAGCGGCGGTGAACCGAAAGCTTGTCAAGTAGTTGAGGATAGAACACTAATAGACACGCCTTCATCTATAACGGTGCTAGGTATGACCAAGCCAAAGGCCTGTATCGTGATCTCGAAAGGCACGTAAAACGGAAGGCGATATCCTAAAAATCGGTTCCAATCAAAGGAAGCAACCAAACTACTCAGAGGGGCTACCATCGAACCGAGATGGTCTTCCCCTGGTGTTACGATCGAAGAAGGAGCATCCTCCATGACCTCCATCTGGAAGGCGGGAGGGGTATCCTCCGGGACCTCCATCACGAGAGGCAGAGAAGCAACTTCTTGAGATATAGGGACGGGAGAATCTTTCTCCAAATTCTAAGAACCTGAAGAGACACGAAGAACATGAGGGGTATGAGATCCACTCTCAATGGAAAAGACCTGGTGCATCGCAGACAGGACCAGTTCAACTGATCCCACGACTAATGGTTGATCGGGGACGGATTCCTGAATTTGAATTTTCGAGGGAGCGGGATCGACCAAGGATGACTCTTGACCAATCCTGGCATCAGCAGGTGGAAGACTCAAAGAAAGATGTTTGTAACCAGCGGGAAGGCATGATGTAGAAACATTCGGGTTGTCCAACACTTGCTTGGCTTCATCCATATACGGACAAAGGTGAATGACATGGTGCCCCCCACACAACTTACAAGGATTGGTAATCTTACCATGCTTCTTAGGAGCCTTATCAGCACCAGCTGAAGACGTGCCCCCAACCTGACTCCCAGAAGCCAAAGGCAACGGCGTACGACCCTTGGACCATACTTCGAGCACCTTGGGAATGCCAGGGCAGTCTCGAAGAAGATGGTCTCCCGTGCACAACATGCAAGGGAACTTGAATTTTCGCGGAGGGTTGGAAGGTTTATCAAGAGGAGATGTTTCGGAAGTAGTAGCTGCAGCCTTAGCCTCTCTCTTATCAGACTTCTTCTTCTTTGTCTTCTTCTTCTTCTTCTTAGCCACCTGGTTACTCGAATCCAGGCTTTCACCAGGCGAAGTAGAAGAGGAGGACGCAGAAACAGGCAAAGAAGGGGAGAGGTCCACCTTGGAATCAACATGATGTTGTTCAGGCGGAGGAACTGATTGAACAGTAGTCGATACATTTGAGACCACAGAGGTTGAGAACAACCAAATAGGCAACCCAACAGTTAACCCAGGAAGGGACAACGTTGCCATATAAGGAGCACCAACATTTCCAAAAGGAGGAAAAGGACTCGGATTCCCATCAGAGGGGATTCCTTGGTTGGTGAACTCCGGAAAAGTTGCCATCAGAAACGATCTTTAGAACAACACCCTAAGGAAACTAAATTTAACCAGGAATATTTCGTGGGCAGTTAATTTTTATGACATTGAAACAAAACTTTGCTGTTTCATATTTTAAGAGTCGAGAAACAGGAAAAAGGTGACTATATCACTTTCAGATTGGAAACAAGCGTGAAAGGACAAGCGCTTGATGATCCTTTCAAATTTAATGAGTCAGAAAAGATCGAAATGACTGCTCAGGAATGCTAGACAAAGGGTGTACCAAATAACCGTGAACTGCAATATACACCTTGGTTTCAAAATGAAAGAGAAATCAACCAAGGACTTAATGTACATGCAGGCAATCTCCCCGAATGCTGTGTTCGGTGTATCACGGGTATAGGGTGGCAGACTCGGCTTCTTATGGATAAAGGATAGCAACCTAGTGGGGTCTCCCTTTATATACGCGACGGTATAGGGAGCACAAGTTCGTACTAGTGCTGTCTAAAGCCAAGAGGCGAACGACAACTACTAGGTTTAAAGACGTCGGAACACGTCTCTAGCTTAGACCTCTAAATATTTCGTTAATGTTTCAATGCTGTCTTAGTGTAAATTGAATAAAGTTTATGGTTGATATTCAATTATGTCTCGATTTCAAGGCCCTACCGAATGTCATATGACAATCTCCTATATGCAGCGATATGACACAAGAAAACTTTTCAATTCGATGGATGCTATCTAGTTAAGGGAAGAGCTTCAAACAATGATGCGACATAAAACAACACTGCCAACGAAATCTTTTCCAAACTAGATGACTTTCACTATCCAAAAGTAATTTCAAACATTCAATGATGCGAATAATGCAATGTAATCTATGCAAAATCCTCTTTTTCGAAAACTATGCAATTGTAATCTACGCACAATTTCCTTTTCCTTTTCAAATAAGAAGAATGCACTCAATGCATTTTTCGATGAAATGAGAATCTACTTAATGCATTCTTTCAATGAAAGAGAATGCACTCAAAGCAATTTTTAGCTTTCAATCATTAAACAATGTGATCTAATTTCAATGATAAATCTCAAAATACTCTTCAATGCAATGTGATCTAATGCATTTTAACAAAAATAACACTTTGAGACGAAAAATAAATAAATGCAAATCTTCTTAATGAAGGATGAATGCAAAATAGATGTAAACAAAAACTAAGAATGCAATTGTTGTTTCAAACACTTTGTCACGAAATCCCTCAAAAGGCGACAAGACATATGAGGTCAAACACAAAGAGGACTTCCAAAGCAAGAGATCAAAACAAGGAATTCATTCCCTTTTACATCAAGCAATCATGGAGAGGAGACATTTCAAACAATGAGCAATGTAATCTATGCTCATATAGAGAAAAGACCGGAAGGGAAAGACACACTGGTGAAGGATTCAGGGAAAAAGTCTAAATTTTCACACACCCTGAAATTGGCCCGACTATGTCATTGACAACTAGCGCCAACTGGCGCGACTTGCTCACTGAAAACTAGCGCCAATGGCTAATTGGCACGGGTTGCTAACTGAAAACAAGCGCCAACGCCTGAAAATGAAAAAACAAAGAATTTCTCCCAACCAAGACTAGACTCACCACTTCAAGCAGAATCTAAAACAAACCCAGAAGCAAAGTACTGACCAAAAGAAACTTTCGAATAAGGGTAAACCCTAGCACCTACAGGAGATGGCGCAACTGTCTGGCTGTAATCTGCGCCAGACAGAGAATGGCGCAAGTGATGAACTGGCAACCTGCGCCAACTGGTGCGACTATCAGGGCTAAACTCGCGCCAATCAAGCCAACTATGAAAGGATGAAAACTCGGAAAAACAGAGGTTAGATCTAATCCTCTAGGGCTGAACCAAAATCCAAACACTCAGAAAAGAGCCAGCCAAAAGAGACGGTCAAGCAAGCAGAATCGAGAAACAATCGAAAAGACAAGACAATACTCCAAGTGTTCAGTTCATAAACTAAATCGGAGATTGACTGAAGCAGCTTTGATCTACTTCACTAATGCAAAGCAATAGCATTTCGAAGGCTATCTGGCTAACTTCATTCTCTGTCTGTAGCTTACAAAGCAGAACAACAACAAGCTAGACGATCCCCAGCGGAGTCACCAATTTGTTGGAGAGGTAAATCCCCTCTGCCGACAGAGGCGAGCCCTATTAGCCCAGACCGGGTCTAGCAACAATTGTCACACGCTATAGTGCAGGTTCCTAATTGCAAATAAACCAACTAGCGATGAAGGCTTACCTGGAATCCAACACTGTCACTTGTAGAGAAAGTAGCGCTCCCGTTCCTTAGCTCTGGCAAATCACGATCCTCACGATTTCCGTGACAAGACACCTGCACACGCAAGAAACACAACAAACACAAGCGTAAAATCTAGTATATGCAACTATATGTCAGTCAGAGAAGACATAACTCATTATCGTAATCATCAACAAGAGTGGAACCATAACTAATAGTTGCTTATTATTAATCAATCAAAGGAGGATACAACCTGGCTCTGACGCTGAATTCTCTTTCGGAAGGTCGCCAGCGGAACACGTCTCGAAAAATCCTGTCGGGGATGGGACAAGCCTCTCTCTTCGGATGTCTCGAAAATAATCTCCTTGCTTGGATTTGGCCTTAAGGGAATGAATCAAGGCTCTTGCAGCATAAGGCTCTGATGGCTCTTGGGAACTAGCTATTCAGCCATTCAGCCCCTTCATCAATGGATGAAGGCTATATTTATAGAGGAGAGGAGGAGGTTGGGATCCATACAATAGTGGAAGGGAGGTCTTATCCCTTGGGAGGTTCCCCATAAGGTGGAAACAAGAGGCCAAAGGAGGAAGGTCGTGGTTATTTAGTCGAAACCACTCCTGATGACTCATCCACGAAGTTGTTGTAATCGAAACTTCGCCTCTTTTTTTTTTAAAAACTTTCCAAAAGCAGATTGGCGCGGGTGCTTAACTAGGACAGAGCGCCAATTGGCGCGGGCTCAGTGTTAATTTTCCCCCATTGGCACGAGGACATAAAGGGATACCAACACCAAGGCAAAAACAGGTGTTTTTAGGGGTCTGCTTAGGAAATGATCAACAGAAGAAATGTTGTCCTGATAGAAAGGGATGCAATGATGGTATTTGCAAGGCATGACATTGCTTATTGGTCACAGAAACGACCCTCCAATGGGCGAGATGGGGATTGCAGGGACGGTGACAAATTACTGTGTAACACACCTACATCACAGCACATGTAGAGAAGGTCCCCAGACAGGTATACTGGATACATGGATCTTATGAGCGAGTGTATTGTGACAGAACCATCCTCTTTTGAGGAAGCAGTGCAGCAACCAACATGGGTTGATGTTATGGTTGAGGAGTATGACTCCATTATCATAAAAAATGCATGGGAAGTGGTCCCAAGACCAGTGGGGATGTCAATGGTTGGATCCAGGTGGATCTACAAGGTGATTAAGCAATAGATGGGAGTGTGGGGAAATACAAGGCTAGATTTGTGGCCCAAGGATTCTCATAGGTAGAGGGGATTGACTATGAGGAGAATTTTTCACCAGTTGCAAAGTACTCATCAATTAGATATATCCTTTCACTCTCAGTGCAAATGGGTGGCAGATACATCAGATGGTTGTAAAGACAACTTTTCTCAATGGAGTTATTGTGGAAGAAGTGTACATTGAGCAGCCAGCAGGTTTTTAGACCTTTGACAGGGAGTCGCATGTGTGCAAATACAAGAGAGCACTATATGGGTTGAAGCAAGCACCTCGTGCTTGGTACACTAGGGTCGAAAGCTATTTCACTGGGTTGGGCTTCACAAAGAGTGAAGTGGATGCGAACCTATATCATATTGTGGTCGATGGTAAGATTTTGATTATTGTACTTTATGTTGATGATCTTATACTGACAGGTGATGAGCAGCTCATAAATTCTTGCAAAGAGGATCTTGCAAGACTGTTTGATACGAAGGACATGGGGCTCTTGCATTATTTCCTTGGCTTGGAAATATGGCAAAGAGATGGGGAGCTATTTTTATCTCAGGGCAAGTATGCCAAGGAGATTCTGAGGAATTTCCACATGGAGGGAAACAAACCCATGGAGACTCATCTTGCAGGAAAATGGAGGAAGGCGGATGCTACTTCAGGTGAGGCAGTGGATGCTATTGTTTACATGCAGCTTATGGGTTCACTTATGTATTTGGTGAATACGCAACCAGACATATGATACACAGTTAAATAGCTTAGTCAAGCTATGGTTAAGCCTACCAAGCTCTTTTGGAAGGCGGGGAAGCATGTGTTGAGATATATCAGGGGCACTACAGAGTATGGATTATGGTACAAATGGACAGAGGGAGTGAAGCTTCAAGGCTTCACCACTGCAGATTGGGTAGGTAGTCCATCAAATAGGAAGAACACATCAGGGGGAATCTTCAGCATAGGATCAACAACAGTTTCTTGGTACAACATGAAGCATAGATCAATTACACTCAGTTCAGTCGAGGCATAGTACATGGCAGCTAGTTAGGCTACATGTGAGGCCATCTAGATGAGGAAGATACTCGTTGGTTTGTTTTTTCATCAGATAAATCCGACAATGATAAATTGTGATAACCAAAGTTGCATAATTTTCTCGGTTAACCTGTTATTCCATGACAGGTCAAAGCATATGGACATCCAGTACCACCATCTTAGAGATTGTGTTCAGAGGCGCATTATGTTGTTGCAGTACATTCCCATGGAAGATCAGGATGCAAATATATTTTATTGAATAGATCCCCAGATTATCCACAGTGTTATATAACATTCGTCGACGTTTCGAATCCCAACGGGGATCCATATTCAGGACAAGATGAATCCTCGTTGGGATTCATAGATGAATGTTCTGTAACACTGTGGATAGTTTAGAGAGCCCTTCAATAAACAATAACTGCAAGAGCTTGAAAACCATAATGCAAATATCTTGACGAAGGCGCTTGGGAAGAGAAAATTAAAATACAATAGAGGCAGGATCGGGGTAGCAAATAATCCCTTTCTTGTTGAGAGGGAGCGTTGAAATTCAAAAACAAAATGCATCACATACTATTGTGGGATTCTAGGTCACAGATGAGTGAGGAATTCTAGTGACATGTTAGTGAGAATGTGGGCAACCAATTTTTAAATAAATTGTAATCTTATCTCATAACAACTTGTAATAGTTAACTAAGTGTGATAGACTTAGTTAGCTCAAGAATTTCGAGTTGAGGATCAAAGGATAAGCATGTAGAGTGATTCTATTATTTACAGGGTCCAATTGCAGTTATAAGACTAGTGTGGTGTGAGTGCAATCAGTTAACTCAAATTAATTGAGTTAAAATCAATTTAACTAGTTCTAACTGATTGATGAGCTAATGGAAGATCAAGTGAATTAAAATAGATTTAATTCACAAGTAGTGATATACCAAGTAACTGATGATTCACTATAAATAGTTGCATGCATGTCAATTTTGATTGAGACCCAGTTGAGACAAAGGTTAAAGGCAAGTAAACTATCAGTTGTATTTTTAGCGAATTGCCTAGGTGCAGTTATAAAGCCACAGGAAGCCCATGATGGATTGCGTAGTCAAGGAAGGTTGGAATTCTTATTTAATAGGAATTATTTTTCCTAGGGATTGCGTGAGCAAGGTAGGCTGAAGGTGGGCAGGAAATTGGCTATGTATTAGTTTAATTTTGCCTAGATCAATGGGAGACAATTGGTAGAGTGGATGAGGTTGTGGTGAGCACACATGTAGTGTATTGTTTCATGATTCCTTAGTTGATTATAGAATAAATATGGAGGGGTTTTGAGCAGTTGCTTTCCCTAGGAAAATCTTGTGTTGTGTGATTGATTACTTCTTTCTATTACTTTCATGTGATTGAGCGATCGTGATTTATATTTCGCAAATATTGTAGAAGGATTAAATATCTTGTTTTAGTACATTGCATGATCGAATTGAATCCATTGGTGTAATTTCTACACATTTGTTGAGGAAAAGTCTTCATCCAAGAAAACTGACAACGTCCCTCTTACAAAAAAGAAAGAAGAAGAATTTGGAATGGAGGGCGAGGATGAAATCAAACCCCACTCTTCTTCTCCTTCCTACTCAGACGTGCTAAAAAATAATGTGTTCTTCCCATCCTTTAACAAAAAGTAGTAAAAATTGAAACAAGAAAGCCTTGAAATATGGTGTCGACAATTCTCTTGCCTCCCGTGGGTCTAACAATGGGTACATTTCTCTCATATCTTAGAAATGTTTGTTTTGGCATCATCTTATGTAAGAAAATTGTAAGGATCTACTGTTATTCTAAAGAAACGGTGGGTGCAAGATTTAGGTGGTCTAGTATTTGATCTTCCCCCCCTTGATTTTTTGGGAAAAATGCGAGTTTTAACTCCTTTCTTTTTAGATTTATGGAAGAAATTTTCTTTGTCGTAGTCACTCTGATGTACTTCCTACATGTTCCTATATATATATATATATATATATATATATATATATATATATATATATATATATATCGAGAATTTATTAGTACAAATTCTCTCTCTCTCTCTCTCTCTCTCTCTCTCTATATATATATATATATATATATATATATATATATATTTATTTTTATTTTCGAAGTAAAAATCATAATTTTATTCATGATTGAAAAAATTACATGTTGTAGATGCTGAAAGCATATGCTGTATTGTGCTCATCCTTAAATCCAGGATTTATTCATATGCATTATAGAGCATAACTATTATTTTCTACCTTTCTTTTTTTTCCACTTTACGCCAGCCTCCATTGCTGGATGTGGGTGTTATAATAACCATTTGATTCTCATACACTTTGACTGGGGGCTCTTTGTCAGAATCAGATCCTTCTGACACATGGGAGCGTTTGATTCCACTTATCTCTTTTTCAGTGGTAGATTTTTCCTGTTGCATTTGTGTAATTGCAGTAATTGGAGTGTGCTCAAAATTATGCTCAGTCACTTCTGGCTGTGGATTAACCGTGTCATGCTTGATAATGTCATTTGTATCATTTTCTGCTACTTCTGCTTCTTTTACTTCATCATCCTTAGATGCTGCGAATTGCCAACCTTTGGGCTTTTGTGGGTGTCCCTTCTTCCTGTTGTTGTCTTTTTTGGCTTGTGGGCACATGTTTTGAAGATGTCCTGCTTGTAAACATATACGCCATCGAAATGTTGTGTTTTTGTAATCGTGTGTTTGTGACCATTGTTGATTTTTGTAGTTCAGTATAATGTGATTAGGTAATCCTTGACTGAGATCAGCTTCAACACATATTCTGGCGAAAGTGAAGATGCCTTTGGTGGTTCGTTCTATATCAACCTTAAGAAACTTCCCCACAGAGTTCCCAATACCTTTTAATACTTGGGGATGCCAAAGGCAGAGAGGTAGATTGTGTAATCTGATCCAAAACGGTATTTTGGATAACACCATAGTGTTGGGATCGAAATCTGGGAACTAGGGTGTCATAAAGAGTCCAACATTTCCCCAGAACTAGGGCCCTTTATTTAATACATATTGCTTGTCTTCGACTATGTCGAATCCGACAATAAAAAATCCTTTTGAGAAAAAGTAGATATCACATTGAGTAGTCCAATTTGTGAATATCCGTTAATGAAGTGCCTCTGATTTGGGCCAAAATCCATTAAATCTACATATGAGTGCTTTGGTGTAGAAATCTGTATATGGGCTATTGACTCTGTCCTCTTGAATATTTAACGCCGGAATCTGGGTTTTCAGCTCCACGATGTATGGCCCAGGGAGGGGTGATGTAGTTTCAGGTGTGCTTTGTGGCATTCCCTTTCCTTTTACAACATCTTTGAAAGATGCAGGTCCATTAGAGCTGGTTCTCAAGGTTCCTCCATTTAGTCTCGAGGTGAGATAGATAGATGCGTTGGTCTGCACATTATAGTCCTTTAATGTGTGGTCATCCTGCATCTTTTTTCTTATATATATCAAGTTTTGAAGATTTGCTAGAATGCCGCATTGTTTTTGGATCTTCTGTTTGAGGGTTTGTATCAACATTCCTTCCGTGATATGAATGCATAGGGAATTCCCACTGAAGGTTTTCAGAAATATCTGCATTGTTGCTTCACTAGATGTCTTTGAGCAGACTTGCGCTTCACCATATTTCCTTGGGGCAGCGATTTCCAGATTGTTGGAGGTTGTCAGATCTAGATTTGTCCTGTTTCATTGTGGATCTGGGTGGGATGGATCCCATGATTTCATGCATTTGGCCAGTTCTATTCTTAGATCCAAACAATAGGCGAAATAAATGTATAAGATCAGGTCCTTAGGTAAAATAAATGTATAAGATCCTGCAAGGAAATGCAGGTTAATCCATGAATCCGAGTTTGTGGGTAGCAGATCTGTATTACCCACATTATGTACTCTGAAATCTAATTCTGAGATTGGCCCGTCTTTTAGATTGTTGCAGATCCATGTGTTTGCAAATGGGATTTGTGAATATTGTTGCGTAGATTCCCAGATCCCATGAATAGAGGGTTTATTGTCCTCTTCATCAGCAATTGTAGCATGGGCGATGCTGGATTTAGAAGCCTCAATCCCTCCTGAGACTGCAAGATCTTCGACTTCCTCATCCTCCTCTTCAATGGCTTTGTGCTTCTTGACACTTCCTTCAATCTTGCCCTGTATTCGCTTTCTCTTGGATGAGAGACCACCCATAACCAAGTGCGTCTCGCTCTCCCATGACAAAATTGGGGCCAAGAGAGGGAGTGGGGGATCGATTCTCTCCGAATAGATATTCACATCACTGTAGATCCATGGCCTCAGAAGGCTGCCTCCGTAAAAAATTTCGGGAGCAAGGGTCAGAACTCTCTGATCAATCCTGCAAAGAACAGAAACTTCAGGCCAAAATGCCAATAGGGCCAGATCCGTTGAGACAGTAATGGGCTCAGTTGAAAAGAGAATACTTTCTGCATGAGCACCCAGAGTAGACCTGCGTGCAGCGGCGTCAGCCCTGCAACTCTTGCGAACGCAAATGGAAACCCTAGCCATTCTCCTATAAAAAACGAGTTCATATATATATATATATATATATATATATATATATATATATATATATATATATATATATAGTGTTTGAATATCTGTAAGATGATAACTCTTTCCTTTATTTTTATTTTAATAAGTGACAAATGACCGAGGAATTGAATTTGCAATATATTATTATAATAATTTTCAATTTTATTGTTAACATAACCTTGTATACCGAAGAATTTATAATTGACATTATTAATATATTATTTATGATTTTAAATTATATTATTAATATAAACATATATATTTAATAATTTAAGATCTCTTTTAAGGTTTTTATATTATGACTAATCAAATATACATAGCAAAAAAAAAATCGTTATTTGTCTGCCACTTGGGAAACTACATGAATAACATATGTTTGAAATTTTCCTATTAAAAGTATCATGGATAACCATATTGTCTTTCAAAATAAAATTAAACCTATGAAATAACATCAGATATAAACTTATAAACATAAACATAATGGCTCCCTGACTTGTGTTTCTCTTCAAATAACTAGCTTGCTTGATCATACTTCAGGAGGAGAATCCACCTGGAGAGGTGGTTGTTGTTCGCTATCCTTGTTAGAAGAAGAAATATCATAATTCCCCAATGCCTTTGCTAGCCTTGTGACTTTCGTATTAAGCTTTTCAACCTTTTCCACAATTTCAACCATGCAAATTATCAACTCTAGTTGTGTGTTAGCTCTATCAGTAAGAGATATACCCATTAGAGTTTTAATGTACCGGTATGGATTGATCCTCTATATGTAGGATGAGGCATGATATCTAGTAGATTTTCCTATACCATGGATCCAATCCCTGGCTTCTCTTTCAACATGCTTGTCGAGAATAATCCTTTTTCCCTTTTCTTCATTCCTAGCATCCCATTTCAACACAAGGTCATCAATCTGAAAATCATCAAACTTTATCTTTTATCATGAATATTTTTGATCTTTTCCTAGATCAATTGAGTGTTATTATAGACCTCCTCTCTAGTATGTTGCAATTGTATCATTTAATTGATCCTTCTTTGCATTTCATTTGGTTCTACTTCTGTTTCCTACAATAATTTCAATATTTGAACCCCTAGGGAAGTAGGAAAAACAACATCAAATCCATAAACCAATTGGAAATGAGACATCCCATTCGATTTCTTGGTACTTACCCTATCATCCCATAAAGCATTAATTAAATTCTTATGCCAATTATTTTTGTTCTCCTACAACAAATTCTTTATGACATTGGCTAAGCTCTTGTTAGAGGACTCTGACAAGCCACTGACTTGTGGATAATAGGTAGTATAATGTCCAAGTAATATATTATATCTATTGCAGAAATCAATCAACATTTTAGATTTAAATGCATCAACATCGTCAGTAATAATCTTATGATGACAACCAAATCTAGAAAGAATGTTACCTTCAAGGAAATGAATAATAACTGAATTTGTGGTCTGCCTGGTAAAAAATGCTTATATCCACTTAGTGAAATAATCCGTAGCTGTAAAGATCCATTTGTGTTGAGTTGATGAAATTGGATGAATCTCCCCGATGAAGTCTAATTCCCACTGATTAAAAGGCACCTCCACTGAAATAGGTTTAAGTGGTAAACATAAAATTTTCTTCTTCCCTTCAAATATATGACACTCATGACAACTAGAAACTCTTTTGTGAACATCAGTGAACAATGTAGGCTAGTAGAAACCAACTCTCAAAATTTTATTGGCTGTTGTTTTTGAGAAAAGATTCCCTCCACGGTCACCCTTATGAAATTCCTCCATTATTTTATTTTCCTCATTTTCCAACAAGCAATTCAACAATATACCTCCCGCATATTTCCAATTTAATGACTGTTTTATAATGCAAAACTTAACAACTTTCAATTTAAGAAACCTTGCTTTTGTTTTTGTCAAACCAGGTGGAGCTTGTAGATGCTGCAAAACATAAATGATATTTGTATACTAGGGGGAAGAGATGAACCTTTCTAACACTTGTTGAACCACTTCTTCATCATTTTCTTATGTTTGAGCAACAATGAAGTTGATATCCAATTCATGCAAATTTGACCCAACCATCATTTTAGCTAGTCCCTGACCCTTTATAAGTTTAGTGGGCTTAATTTCTATATCATATTACAAAATGATAGCCATCCACCTACCTCTCTTTCCTTTAGGGTCATTTTGAGTGAGAATCTCCTTCACTACAACATTAGGAACAAAGGAAATTATGTGATAATGCAATGTGTATACCTTGAAATCCTTCAAAGCCTTCACCAATGAAACAACTTGCTTTTCCATGATGTTATATTTCAGAGCAACATCCCTTAAGCCCCTACTAAAAAATGCTATAGGTTGCTCATGATCCCCCTGATTTCTGTGCATCAATACTACTACAATAGTGTCCTCCGAGGCAAAGGAGAAAATGATGAAATATTTTGTGTAGTAAGGACTAGCCAAAACATGAGCATGAGTTAAGGCTAACTTTAACTCATTGAATGACCTCTTTGATTCAACAATCTATTTAATTTCATCGTCCTTTCTGAACATATTTGTCATGGCCCTTATGATTTCAGCAAATTTTGGAATAAACCACCCAGAAAATTAATTCTCCCAAGAAAAAACTGAACCTCCTTTCTATTGCTTGGGGTATCAATCTTCTGGATTGCCTTAATTCTTCTTGGGTCAATTTTGATGCCATCCTTTGAAATTATGTGACCTAGCAACTTACCTTCTTCAATTCCAAAGAGGGGCTTCTTTGGGTTCAAAGGGATACCATATTTTCTGCACTTCTCAAAGACATTATTCAAATGCTGCAAATGATCTTTACGAAATTTAGAAAACACAATAGTGTCATCAAGATAAAAAACAACAAATATGTCCTTTTCATCTCCAAAATCAATGTCCATATCCCTCTGAAATGTTTCCCCTGCATTCATAAGTCCTAAAGGAATTTTATAATACATAAATTTCCCTCGTGGTGTTGTGAAATTGTCTTGTCGTGATCATCCGGATGTACCAAAATCTAGTTGTACTCAGAAAAACCATCAAGTAATGAAATCCTCCTAGAACCAAATACCTGTTGCAATATGTGATCCATTTTTGGCAAGGGATAATTATATTTTAGGGATACCTTATTAAGGTTTCTAAAGTCAAGACACAATCTTATCTCTCCTGACTTATTCCTCACTGGAATTAGTTTGAAAACCATTTAGAAAACCTTAAAGTGGCAATAATATTTGCATCAAGTAGTTTTATTACCTATTTTTCAATGAGGGGCAAAAAAATAGGGTTGACTCTCTTCATCTTTTGCTTAAAAGGTCTCTGATCTTCCTTGATAGGATTGGTGTGCTAAAGAATACTTTTGTCATAGGACTTTAAGTCCTCGTACCCCCATGAAAAGGCATCAGAATACTCCTTCATTAAATCAATATATGTATGCTTCTCTTCCGGAACTAAGGACTTAGAAAGTTTCACAATTTTAGGTTTGTCTTCAGTCCCTATGTTAAAATCTTCCACCTCATTTTCAATAGGAAGTATTTTAAGCTTATGAGACACATCAGGGAAATCAAACAATTCCTCAAGTGGGACTAAGCCTCTCAGAATCATATTATCTTTCAGATGTAAAATTTTAAGGTTCGATTCATGCTTATCAGAATTCTCCCTGGTCTGATTTATGTAAGCTTCCCCTCCATCATTATCAAAACTATTTCATTCATCAATGTGAAAATTTATAAATTCTCTTTTCACATGCAGAAAAATCTCCAACTGTTTATCATTATCAAAAAATTGCCAATACCTTATATTGCCTGGGACAACTGGCCTATGTTGAACCTCAATTTCATACTTCTTGTTCAGATAAATAGGCATCTTAAATGTACTTGCTGAGGTGGCCAATGCATCAACAATTACATTCCGATCTTTACAAATCACAGACAAATTCTATTTTGGAAAATAGTGCAAAAAATATAAAACCACATTTCTATATGCCCTCATACTAGGGTGCTTAGTTGAATACTCACCTTTAATTTGCTTAATAATCGGTTCTTAATTTCCATGAATTGAAATCCTTCTAGCTCCCGACCATTTCAATAGTTGCAGCCCCAAAATCAGTGCCTCATATTTAGCAACATTTTTGGTACATTCGAAAGCAAGTTTTTAAGAATTGGTCTTTGACTTTCATACTTTCGGGCTCATAATCCACACACTAGATCCAACTCCTGCCTTACTAAATTCCCCATCAAAATCCATATTTCACATGCCTTTTTCATCATTTTCAGTTTCTGATTTAGCCTCTAGCATTTCACCTTAATTATTTTATGATTTGTTTTCCTCGTTTTGAGCCTCTACTTCCAAACATATATCATTTTTTTTTTTTTGTAAATCTGTCTACTTCTATATTAATACAAAAATATGTTACAAAGAGGCAGAGGCCTCAAAAACTAGCCCAGAGAAGAGGCATTCATATCATAAGACCACAGCTGTTGACTGTCTGAGAAAAAACTTGATGACCAGGACCTTGTCCTACTTCCTAAACAGCTGATTCTGAAAAACAAAATGAAGATTGGAGTACAAGACTCACTACAACCTGTAAGACCGAGACAGACATTGTCCATAACAAAAATACAAGCATACAGGGTGATGCTTTGAAACATTGACTTGAACATGATAGCATGGATAACAATGCTTGGGAAGCAGCTATGCGACGAAGGATATTTACACTATAATATCTGCAAAAACTGTGAAGAAGAAGGGAGAAGAACCCCTTCTGAGAACCTGATTGCAAAAACTGATGAGCGAGAGCCATTTAAGCGTCATTGGTGGGCGAGGGCGCTTCTTCCACCACGGGGCAGGCATACGGACTGAATTCAGCATCTGCAGGGGACGAAGGAGCATGGCCCGAGAGGACGCTGCCAGAAGGAGCGCGAGGCCTGGCAAGCAGGAGCTCGGGCTGAGAGGCCGTGATTCCCTGAACACTTTGTCGACTAACCCCGGGGGGGCAAAACAATATTCCATCTTCAGAGTCCTGAGCAATGCCGGAGGGAGCCGAAGGCGGAGCTTGGGCGGTCGGGTTGATCCTGAATTTGATGGATACCGAAGCTATGAAATCATGGTTGTTGAAGGAACAGGGATAATTGAAACGTGCTGAGTGGAAGTGTTCATTGGAGGTGAGGCACACATGTGCAGCTGAGGAAGGAGGGCGTCTGCCACGACCACGCCCTCGACTTCCTCTGGGAGCAGCGGTTCGACCAGCATCAGAGTCAGAATAATCCGACGAGGAGGCAGAGGAGGGGAACGCAGGAGGCATAATAACCTGCCCACGAGATGAACCCCTCCTGCTCAGCATTCTTGGCCTCAGACGAGGCATAGTGATATTGACAGGAAAGTCAGGCCGAGTAAACAAGATAGGAAAGGAGAGCGAGCTCAGAGACGGAATTAAACCAACCGAGGGGCACCTCCAATTACAAAACTGACCTGAAGAAACATGAAAACCTTCCGCGAGCTCAATGCAGCAGCTTAAACGACATCTCTTGCCATTGCTGGTGCGCGAACAGGGTTCGGAATCCACCTGAGAACAACAGGAACTTAACGGAGAGACATACATCACCGAAGGATTAGGCGCCATTGCAGAGGGAATGTCGAAATAACGAGGCGGAAGGAGCTGCATTAATGCAGCATTTATTGTGCAGGCTGGCACATATGCATTGAGCTTGGAGCGCAGAGGGGTGGCGGTGGTGGTAGACCACGTGCCCACCCGCCCCCTTGTCAACGAATTAAAACTCATCTCGTACACCCGCATCCGGGATCGAAAGATCTTGTTGCACCAAGAGTGTGCAGTCTCTTTGAAGTTGTTGATCATTGGAACTGTTTAAAGGACCCGAGTAGAAAGGGATCTGCTGATTAGCTCCTTGATTAGCCAATCTGTCTGCAACCTTGTTTGCAGAACGTTTGACATGTCTGAAATTGATGCTTCTGGGAGTTTTGAGCCATTCCTCAATTTGTTCTAATCTGCTAAGTAACCTCCAACTTGAAGCGATCTTGGCAGCTGAGGTTCCGGATTGCATTCTGTTTGCTGCTTCTATTAGAATTTGAGAGTCCCCCTCTATATCCAAAGGGAAGAAATTCTCAGTTACAGCCGTGCTTAAACCTATCCATAAGCCTTCCATTTCTGCTTCGTTATTAGTGGCCCTGCCTAGGGATCCATGGTATATATGCACAGGAGAACCCTCTGAGTCCCTAAAGATTCCCCCATGGCCAGCAGGACCCGGATTACCTTTGGCCGCCCCATCGAAATTTAATTTGAAAGAGGGCGGGGGAGGAGGTGTCCAGCTGAGAGGAGAATCCTTATTGAAGAGATTGGGACTTCCTTGAGCCCCGGAGGAAATGTTTAAGTTCCAATTTTGCATGATAAGGCGCTCCTGGGGGGAAGCAGGCATGTCCGATTCCTGCCATTTCCTTAAAGCCAGAGTTTCCTGAAGGTACTGTTTGAGTTGATTCCAAAGGGTGTCGAGCAGAGAACTGTGATTCTTGAAGATTCTACTATTGCGCTCCTTCCATATTATCCAGTAGATGAATCCTGGAAGAAGCTTCCAAAGAGTGTTGAGGAATAGGCATTGGAATGGATTGTTGGGCCAATTCCTAATGGTGTTGACAATATCTCCCAATCGACGACCTGATCTTCTGTTGCATTGCGCCATTCTTTCCCATAGATTATCCGCTAGGGGGCAAGAGTCCAAGAGATGAGTGATGGTTTCTGCCTGTAGATTACAATTCGGGCACCATGATGGGCCAATGAACCCTCTTTTTTGCAAATTGTCCCAAGTAAGGATGCGTTGTTTACTGAGCAACCAGAGAAAAATAGATACTTTAGGCCATATCAGAGGTTGCCATATCTGATCCCATATCTGATCTTTGAAGGGTTGATCTGGGTGGTAGAGAAGGCGATAAGCTTCCTTGGTGGTAAACATGCCTCTTGGGGTGTATCCCCATCTGATTTTATCCATTTCATCAGAGAGTCTGATTTTCCTGAGATTGAGTTCTTGGTCCAGTTCATTGTATGATTCCTCCTGCCAATTGTCTTGCCAGGATCCTGCAGGACGCCAAATGTTAAATCCTTGAGAGGGCTGCTGCTGCCAAAATTGTTGAACATGGATTTGACCAGTATCTTGCATATAGGCCTGCCATTTAGGTTTATGAAAGAGAGAGGCAAGTTTGGGGGATTGTTTCCACGAGTCCTCCCAAAACCTTGCCAAAGATCCTGAGTGAATTTCCCAAAAACTGTGTACATGTATGAAAGAGCTGTGTTGCTTGGCAGCATTCCATATTAGTGAGCCTGGAGTGTTGGAGCTAAAGCGAATGAGATCTTCCCTAGGACTACCTGCAGCATATTTGGCGTGCCAAAGGCGCGCCCATGGGGTATGGGGTTTGGAGATCCAATTCCACCAAATCCTAGCTCCCATGGTGTTGTTGCTGTGTAGGGGATCACGCAACCCCAAACCTCCTGCTGTCTTTGAAAGACAAACTTCGTTCCAATTTACCAGAGCCCATTTCTTGTTAAGCCCAGAAGAGCCCCATAGAAAGTCCCTTTGGAGATTGCGAATTTTTTTTAGCACCCATTTTGGGGCAGCCAGAATGGAAAATAGGTATAAGGGCATAGCTTGTAACACAGATTTTATAAGGATAAGCCTGCTTGCTAAATTGAGTGAGCGATAGGTCCATAAGGATAACCTATGCTCCAATTTATCTAGGAGAGAGCGCCATGAAGCATGTTTGACAACGGAGACAAGGAGGGGGGCTCCAAGGTATTTCGAAGGAAGCGACGAAATGGGAAAACCGAGGATTCTGGCTATGTTCCTCTGCGTTATAGAGGGAGTATTGAAGAAAAAAAGCTGAGACTTGGAGGCGTTGATAGTAGTACCAGAAGCTTCTGAAAAAAGATCAAGCAGGGTCTTGAAAGCAGAGGCTTCTTGTACCGAAGGATGACCAAAGAGCATGGTGTCGTCCACAAACTGTTGATGGGTGATAGGAGATTGACCATGGAGCGTGAGACCTTTGAGAGTGTGGGAAGAGATGGCTGCATGAAGAAGACGGCCAAGACCTTCCGCCATTAGGACAAAGAGGAACGGTGAGAGGGGGTCTCCTTTCCGGATGCCTCTGGTGGGATGGAAGGGAGTGGAAGGGGAACCGTTGAGAAGGATGGAGAAACTGGGTGATGTGATAAGATTCATTATCCAACGAGTCTACGTGGCACTGAAGCCAAAAGCTAAAAGAACTTGGTTGATGTAATCCCAGCTGAGCTTGTCAAAAGCCTTTGAGAAATCGAGTTTGAGAATCATACCTGGTTTTTTTAGCGCCTTGAGAGAGTGGATCACTTCATGGGAGAGAATGATACCGTCCAGAATTTGGCGACCTTCTACATACCCTGTCTGTTCTGGCGAGATGAGGCATGGAAGGAGAGGCTTTAGCCTGTTGGCTAGAACCTTAGAAATGAGCTTGTAGATTACATTACACAACGCGATAGGTCTGAACTTATCCGGAGTATTTGCTTCCTCCGTTTTGGGAACGAGTGTTATGAAAGTGGAGTTTAAGGAGGGAAGGATCCAGTGCATCGTCCTAGATTCGTCCACGATCTCCCAAACTTCAGATTTGATGATATCCCAGAAATTATGAAAGAAATTGGCAGTAAAGCCATCAGGACTAGGGGCTTTACCATCCTGAAATTGAGCCATAGCATCGTCCACTTCTTGTTTGGTGATAGGCTGTAGTAATTTACTGTTCTGATCCTCTGTGATTATCTTAGGTATATGCTGCGTAATGGATCGGATGGCTTGAGTTCTGCATCCTGGAGGCTCTTGTAGAGTGTTCTGAAAGTAGTCTTTGAGTTCTTTCTCTATTTCCTCATGCTGCTCCAGGCGTTCACCTTGCGTATTGTTGATGAAGGCTATGTTGTTGTGCATACGCCTTTGAATGGTAGATATGTGGAAGAATTTAGTGTTCTTTTCCCCCTCCTTTAGCCATTTAATTCTTGATTTTTGCCTCCACAAAATTTCCTCTTGAAGTCTCCTTGCTTCGATCCTATCTGCTAGTACCTGCTCCTGATTAGCGAATTCCTCCGTTCTGCCCTCAGTAATTATGCATTGTTGCAATGTTTTCATTTGCTGCTCCAACATTTTCTGTTGTTCAAAGATATTTCCAAACTGATGGCGATTCCAAGCTTTGAGAGTTTGTTTGAGGTGTTTTAATTTTTGTTGAAATTGATACATTTTTGCTCCTGCAGGGGGGCTGTATGTGTTCCAAGCATCTTTAACAACCTCTTTGAAGTTCGGGTGAGAGAACCAGAAAGCTTCAAATCGAAAGGGCCTATTGCATCTGGAGCCAGAGCTTGTCCATTGTAGCAAGATAGGCCAATGATCGGAGCCCGTCTGGGGCATAATAGAGGCGTGGAAGGCCCCACCAAGATGGATGGCATTATCTGATATGAGGAAACGATCCAGCCTGGAAGCAATATGCTGTGGACCCCTTCTTTTGTTGGTCCAGGTGTAAATGCCGTTGGAGGTTTGAAGATCGATTAAATGATTTCTGTGGATGAAATCCTTAAAGCCGATGCTATCTCCTTCGAGTCTCATTCTGCCGCCGGTTCTTTCTTCCAGAGCTGAGATCATATTGAAGTCCCCACCGCAAATCCATAGGGGGTATCTTCGAACAGAGTTGAGCACAGAAAGAGTATCCAAAAGATCCATTTTATTTTGGAGATCTTGTGGGAAGTACACGTTGGAGAGGTGACCATGGATATTGGTCCCTATAAGGTGGAAAGTAGCTTGTATGACAAAATGAGAGGCATGAAAGTCCTCCAGGTTGTAGACTTGGGGATTCCATAGGATTGCAAGTCCTCCTGAGGCGCCAGATGCATCCACAGAAACCGATCTACCTCCTGGCCAGATTCTGTTGAGGATGTTTTCCATAACTGTACTGTTACACTTCGTTTCTTGAAGAAAGACCATTGCAGGCTTGTCTTGCTGTATCATATTTTTTAAGATTCTTTGTTTTGCAGGGCTATTGAACCCTCGCACGTTCCAGGAGATGAGTTTCATGAGGAACGGTGGGGGATAGTTTTATAAAACTTGGTCAACTTGGGGAACCTGCCTGAATCAACAAGCATTTCTCCAATGATTATAGTTCTCTGTAGATCAGTTCGACGTCCTCTCTTTTTTGATTCTTTCATGATTTTCTTTCCATCCCAAGGGCTACCTGCCTGTATACCTAGACACTTGTGTTTCTGCGCTCTTGCTAGGACTACTTCAAGACTTTCTAGTTGTCTGGGAGGAATGGTACTATACTCCTTCTGTCGACAGACTGTTTCCAGACCTAAGATGTCTAAATCCCCCAGATCTATACTTTCAGGTTCTTCCTCCATGTGAATGGGTTGAGCTTGATCGTCCTTCCTAGTCTGCTGCTGCACTGATAGAGCTAGATCTGAATCTGTTTCCATGCTGGTGACTTTGTGACCTTTTTCGTTGCAGGGGTTGGCCGTGGAAGTAGAGGCAGGAGAAAGGGCTAGGACGGAGTCCTTGGGAAGATCTGACGAAGTGGGGATGTCAGATGAAGCAGGGAGATCAGGGGAGGAGGGAATAACCGGAGTGTTATCTTGGTTAGGCAAAGCAGACAGAGAATCAAAGCTATTTTTGGATTCAGGAATGATGGGAGACTCATTCACCACGGGAGATTTCTTCGCATGCTTTCTTCGTCCGGAGACCTTGGTGTAGCCTTCCGCATCCTTGCTGGGCTCCATGACCGGGGCTTTAGCCTGTTGATTTAAAGGGCAATCCCTGAAAATATGGCCATGCTCATGGCATTTCCTGCAACGGAAGGGAACATGTTCGTAGTCTATAGTCTGGATCCATTCAAAGTCGTCATGGAAAAGACTTACCGAGTCCGATAGAGCTTTGGCCAAGTGCATGTGGACGCAGATTCTGGCGTAGGAAGTGTACCTTCGGTTTTTTGTCTCCTCAGCTACTTTGATGAAAACCCCTAGCCCGTTTCCGATTTCCGTCAGTGTCTCCTCGTCCCAGTATTCCAGAGGTAGGGAATACATGCGGATCCAGACAGGAGCCCAGTTAAAGTCTTCTTTGTCAGGATGAAATCTTTCCACCCAATCTCGAAGGTAAAGGCCTGCCGAGTTGAAGAAGTACGGGCCTCCGTCGAAGATGCGTGTTTTGTCTTCTAGGCAATGGAAAATAGCTGTAAAAAAGCCTTTGGGGCCAAGTTGTAAGGTAACTTGTCCTTTAGGTTTCCATTTGGAAACGATCCAGCCTTGCAAAGCCTTTTCAGTGGGCCAAAGACCTAGGAAATTTCCAATGAGGGCATGATCCCTCATGAATTGGATTCGGCCGTTGATTCTATGACTGGGAAGGTCGATTTTTGTTCTTTCTGCGGACTTTGGAATGCATGTGGCGGAAGAGCCCCTGGACTGTCTTGAAGAGGCGTTTTGCACATGTTCTTTGCCTTTATCTTTCGTGGAGCCCAGATCCGTATTGGTCTCCTTGTCGTTTGCATTCTTGGAACTTTCATTCTGAGAATCGTTGTTGTCAGTAGCTGCCTTAGAAGGCCCAATGGGGTCTGCGGCCTGAGAAGACAGAGGAGCAGCGCCCGGCATTATGGTGGGCTTCGATGGGTCGGATTTGTCAGTAGTTGCACTGATTAGGGGAGGGGGGGCCGAGCCCGCCCCTCCAGAGGCCATATTCATGAGGAGAGAGTGCAGGAGAGGCGACGTATGACAGCCACCGAGGTGCTAGAATTTTCAGAGTTGCAGGGATGTGCTCAGTAACCCTAGCAGAGCTGCGGTCATGCCCGTTCGACTCATTCAAATTTCTACCGATTCAAGCAAAACTCCAAACATATATCATTGTATAGTATGAATG
Organism: Pinus albicaulis; assembly: GCA_034641835.2. Taxonomy (NCBI): domain Eukaryota; kingdom Viridiplantae; phylum Streptophyta; class Pinopsida; order Pinales; family Pinaceae; genus Pinus; species Pinus albicaulis. The sequence goes on from CM076570.1 coordinate 539,470,599, forward strand.
AATCCATATATGAATGTAGAGAATAAAAAGGATAATTATTTGGTTTGTCTTGAATGCTTACCATGTACTTCATGATTGTTTCCCTATACAACTTCCTTGGTTGTCCAAACACCGGGATAGTGGCATGTGACATGTCCATGTGCAGTGAGCCCTTCAGTGGGATGTAAGCAAAAACCACATCCATAACTACACTATTGGTTGTAATTTGTGTGAGAGTGACACATAAATCTTTGATCAAACCAAGTCACTTTTCCTTGGTCGAGTCAAAAGAAAAAAGGTCTATGTATGGCCTAGTTATATCCAAACCAAGCTTGTCCATGATCACTTTAGGCATTAAGTTTGTTAGCCTCACTCTCACATTAAAAAAATTATAAGTCCAAAATAATTAAATTAATTAAAATTGGTTTTAATCCTACTTTTTTAGATTGGGTTTGTTCCTCATAGATAGGAGTTAGTTTAGGTCTAGTTGGCTGAGGGATTCTCTCCAACTAGTTAGGCTCTTAGATTAGTGTGTGGTTGAGATCTTAGCTCAACCAAAGTGTCCAAGATAGACGCACTATATTCAGACAAATTTCCTCATGTATTTATATGTGTATCATAAACATTATTTGAATAATGATAATGAGAGAGGAATATAGTGAGGCTCTCATGCCTTTTCCGCCATGTATATTTGTCTATGTCTGATAATTTAGTGTGTGCTTATTTTTCATGTGGTATCAGAGCTAGAAGATTCATGCCTGTTATGAGAATAAATTGTTTATGGAATCGGTTGCACCATGTGGAGTTGAATGTGTCATCAAAGGAGTTGGGTGTAAGACAAGTCGCCATGCTAGAATTTTAGTGTTTTTGTTTTGTAACTGCAAGAGTCGTGTTGTGACGTGCTTAAAGGAACGAACTTAGAATGGATGCAACGATAATGTGGAAGGATTTCCTCGCTGGATCATTTTTTTGATCTAACGTGAGACAATTTGAAGAAAATCATATTGCAAGAGGTGCTGCCAATTCCTCATGCATGGAGGAGATCGTTGGTTTTTTAGGTGGTTTTTCATGAGGGTTGCACGAGGTGTAATATGCCATTGTTCCAGTCCAAAATTATTTCAAATATTTTTCAAGTTCTAAGGGAGACTCCAGTAGTTTTTTTCATTGCATAATTTTGATCATGGAAATGGAAAATTCTAAGTATTATTAAGGTTTTTAGCAAGGGAAAAACCTAGCTACTACTAGAAGCAAACCATTTGTAGCGCATGAGTCAGGAAAAGGATTATGTCTCTTTGTAATTCTCTCCATCAACACATACAACTCCAACGTTAGAGATGGCCGAGAACACGTTTCCCACCTTGCAGAAGTCGCTCTCGGATGCTTCAAGGACATGATGCTCCATCTCCTGACCAATAAACACATTCATTGGAAAAATGAGAAAACAATAGTCAACAATGGCGTTCAATTAGTGATTCGCGAGATGTAGAGCGCTTCCCTGAGTCTGCGGATGAGGACCATGAGCTTGTTATTTTTAGAAGAGCTATGAACAAATGTTGAAGCCACATATCTTGTCTTTTCCATAATTGTTATTCCCCCTGGTATTGGGGATTAATCGAAAAAATGCAATGATCCAACAATGGGTAGCTCAAAAATCATCATTTCAATCTCGTTGCATTAAAAATTACAAGTCACATTTCAACTTTTTTGCGAGTTCTAAATTGTTCTGAACTAATACATTAAAACATACGAGTTGAGTGAATATCAACACATGTGTGTTGAGTTGCTTAGTGATATCAGTGTTGTCAAGACTCTGTTCAAGATTTATTTAGCCTATTTGAGCAAGCTCAAAAGAAACTTGCACTGTTACGCTTTCTGGCAAACTGTCCGAAGACCAGCGTAAAAAAAAGGGCTTTGCAATGTAAGGAGACTAACATGGAAAAGCTCTGCAGCATAAGGAGCTGCATAGAAAACTACATGAAGACCTGCGTAAGGAGCTACATAGAAAACTACATGGAAGACCTGCATAAGGAGTTGTGTTAAAAAAACATGCGTAAGGAGTTGTGTTAAAAAAAAATTGTGTAAGGAGTTGCATTGAAGACCTTCCACGTGGAGATATGCTCTCTCCATATCCATGTTTATGTTTTGGAAGCTTGTGAAATTATTATTGCTACAAATGACTCTTGTAGCATTTGTTTTCCGTCCATTCAACGCTTTATTAGACGATTGTTTGATCTATGAACCTGCTCTCCACCAACGCAGTGCATATGTTCTGCTGCTACGACCGACTTGCTGCAAGGATTTATTTCTATAGATCAGCGTCAGCCAGTCAACAACCACCGTGGAGGCCAGCATGAGATAATTAGAAACCAACGTAAGGACAAATTTGAGCTTCTTAAAGTGCCTTTTTTCAAGTGAGTTTAAAGTTGATAGAGGAGTGAAGAGGAGTTTGTTGGAGAGATAAGGAATATTTTTTTTATTTTGTAAATTTTAATAGAGAGATATGGTGAGTTTTTCTTTTTTGGGAATTTATTTGTTGTAAATTTGTGGAGTAATAAGGTGCACTTGTAGTTTATAAATTTTTTTATGGAGTAATAAGGTGTGAGGGGGTTATTTGTAAGTGTTTGGAGTGGTAAATTTTGTGTTTGTTAGAGTGATAAGGAGTTGAGTAGTTTGGGAATAATAAAGTGTAAAATTTAAAAGGCATCACTTTTAAGTGACTTAATAAAGTACATTAAATTATTTTAATAATCTAATGGGATGTATGGAGTGATAAGGTGTAATTTTTAGTGATAAGGTGATAATTTTTGGAGTGATAAGTTGTTGTTTGTAATTTGGAGAAATAAGGTGTGTTCCAATATTTTTGTAATGTGTGGAGTGAAAAGTGAATTTAAAAAAGAAGAAGAAGCTTATTATTATATTTTGAAGTAACATTTTTACTTCTAGGAGGTTGAGTCAATTTTGAAGACAAGTTTCTTCAAGTGGCTGCGAGCTCGGCATTTTCATTACTTGAAGGTGAAGTTTGGATTTAATAAAGACATATTTTTGTGGTTTTGATGTGTCCTAGATCCACTCGAAATTGAATAAGGGGATCTTTGGTACACCATGAGTAAGTTTGTGATGGCGTGTGATTTTTTAGATTCTTGATGTTGCTTATTTTTTTGTGTCTAGTTTTTGACACTCTCTTTGTAATACGGTACACATGGAGTACACAAAAAATTAAACAATTGCATGCAAATAATAAATTCTTTTCAAGCTTATGTAATCAAGCATACATAAGCAAAGTACAAGAAATCAAGACGCTGCAACACATAATCAAAGATATCAAGTTGTTAATATCAACATTAAAAAATGATTATACATCAACACGAAATTCAACATCATTCACTCAACACAATCAAGTTAAGGAAAAACTCAAGCATTCCAAGACAAGTCTACATCAAAATTCAACGACATCAACAACAATTGGTCTTTGGGTAACTTGCAAATAAACCTATGTTTTATAAGTTATCTTGCAATCAAATTCAATTTGAGTTGAATTGTAACAGTGCATTCTTGGTTGAAACCGACACCCAAGCTTTGAATTGATAGGGAGTCAATTAAGTCAAGTGAGTCCATTATTTTTCACCTGAGTCATCGAATTCATTTGAACCTGTCATTAAAATCTTTGTAAGCATTCTCTTGGGTGCATTTTTGATAGTATTTGACACACTTCTTTTGAGAGAGTTCAAGCAAGTGCAAAGTGCAAGTAAACAAGTTCACAAAATCAAGTGAGCATGAAACTGATTGAAGCAAGAATCAAAGTGAGCAAGTTAAACTCTAAATAAAGCACACATGCCATTCAAGCAACATTCAAATATACAAAAAATGAGCATGAGTTCTAGTATTCAATTATTCAAGTGAGTGTGAATCAAGAAAAACGAGTTTAACCAATAAAGTTAGAGAGATCAAGCAAATTCAAAAGCAAGTGAGTGTGATCAAGCGAGCATGAGTTCAAGAGTTCAAGTAATCCAGCAAATGTTAAAAACAAGCGAGCTTGAGTTCAAGCGAGTTCACATGGTGAAAAGCATTCAGTTGTTACAGGTTCTTAACAATCGGATTCTATCAACTGCTAACGACATGGTGAAAATAAAAAAAGAAACTCTTGCTGATATTTCAATGCATCTACAATAGAAACATGAGACAATTGAATTTCTTCAACTAGAGTCACAACTACAATGAGATGAGTTGCAATAGAAGAGTGATGCTTCCAAGTCATTCTACCATACAGATGAAGATAAAGATGTTGATTCCAAGTCACTCATCCAAACAACTTCAAGTGTAGAAGTTGTTCATAATCAAGTTCATATTTCTTCTTCCAAGCCAATCATTAAGTCATGGGAAGAAATCCAATTCAACAAAAATAGACGTGGCTTAGGATATGAAAAAGATGAAAACAAATTTCATATCCCATACTATTCAAAGCCTATCAAGTTCATCAGTGCATGGTTTCTTGATCAAGTAACATCAAAAAGCCATGAGAAAGTTGAAGACAAATGAAAATGCAAACATTGTCAAAGAACATGTCATATGGAAGATCATTGTTTTGATCTCCATCCTTGTCGCATGAAAAATCACCCATCAGAGAAAAATTGCAAACAAAAACAACCAACTAGCTTGAAGATCAAGTATGGTCATCAACAATCAAACGATTGTATAAGTTTTACATTAGAATCCAATCTCAACTGTTGCAACCAATAGTCAAATTGATGCAGGGGCATTAGACTCTAACCAGCAGTATAGGAAGTTTTGTCCACATGTTGTGGCTAGGAGGGTTTGGAAACATTCGAATTATTACAGCTAGGTGTCAATACCTTAGCTGATTGTAATTATTTAGATTAATTAGAGTTAGAGGAAGTCAAATAGCTCAGTTTGTCTAGCTGTCAGTCCAGTTATTGAATAAATTGTAATTAGGCTTTTGGTTTCCGAAACGGTCCTCATAGAGGAACCGAAGAGTCACACTCTGTAATGTATATAATTGTACCCTTCAGATGTATAAAGGAAGGAGGAAGAATAGAGAGATTCCTGCAATAAACTCTGTGTATTGTCGATTGCCCCAATTGAATGAAATTCTACTTTGTTGATTATCTAATTGCCTTGGAATGTTAATTGCATGGTAATTCGTTTGATTGTGAGGCGTTTGTGTACTGATATTCCATTCTCTGTCTTTGAATTCCCGTGAATAAATCCGTATGGAGGCAAAGTCTGTTAATATTGGTGAAGTTCCCGTATAACGAGATAACTTTGTTTCATTGTTAATTGAAGACCAGAACCGGGACTAACCCTGAGTCAAAGTATACAAAGGAGATCGCAAACCGGTGTGAATCAGAGTTAATCACGGTACAAAGAAACCGCGAGTGGTTTGGGAAGGTGGATTGCCCCATTTCGCACCACCCTTCGACCATAAGTGGTATTCCTGGAGGGGGGAGCGATTCCATTGAAGAATCGGCGCGTGGCAGAGTGGCCCCGCGGGAAAACTGCTTTCCGTATCCATTTCGCGCGTTAAAAATTGACGTTGGATGCCGGGCGAAATGAACGTAGGCCGTCGATCTGGTGCAGGAGCATTAGAGGGTGATTGTTGAACGAAGATGCAAGACATTTAACCTAAGGTACGATGCACACATTGATTGGTTGTATATATAATGTGGGGTCCAGGCGACGGTTTATCATAAAGTCGCGTGTTTGTAATTGTTGGTTTATTTAATACAAAGTCTGAGGTATAACCAAAGACCATTTAAAGGAATTATATATTCAAAAAGAGGGGGAACTTTATATAGTTCAACGTTATAATAGCGAAAGTCGTGAATAGTGTTTATTTATCAATTTCTCTGAAATTGACAAATAAACCCGAATAAGTGAATAACAGAGAAGACCACGGGGAAAGAAGGAATGAGGATAAAAAGAGTTGGCTGACAGAGCCATGTCATAGTTGACAAAACTCTCCTTTGGGCGAACTTTAGTTTTGTTGCATCATTTGTGGTATCAGAGCTAGGTTTTGGAGTTGTTTTGCTGACATGGCAGTCCGAGTTGGAAGAGGTGCTGGCAGAAGGAGACCTGTAGCCAACGCAGAGGTGTTGGGAATGTTGCAGAGGGTTGAGGCCAGAATAGATGCCATGGAGCGCAGACAGCCCAAAGATCCTGAAGACATCAGTGAACCTGAAACAGAAGAAGCAGAAGAAAATGTGGAAATTCCTCCTGACATGAGGCTCCTTAGGACTGTTCTAGGATCTGCAGTTAAGCCCAGAATTGAAGTGTCGAGTTATGCAGGGGGACTGAATCCAGAAGAACTAGTAGACTGGATGAATGAAATGAATAAATGCTTCGATTATGAAGAGATAATTGAAGACAAAAGGGTCAAGTTTGCAATGACAAAGCTGAAAGGACATGCTGCACTTTGGTGGGATGGAGTGCAGGAATAAAGGAGGAGAGATGGCAAGCAACCTATCAAGAGCTGGACCAGAATGATGGCTAAGTTAAAAGGTAAATTCCTACCTAGTGATTACCAGCTGACCTTGTATAGACAAATGCAGAACCTAAGACAGAGGTTGCTGACAGTAAAGGAATACACAGAGGAATTCTACAGAGTAAGCATAAGGGCTGGGAAATTTCAAGATACACCAGAGAAGACTGCCAGATATGTGAATGGTCTCAAGCTGGAGATCCAAGATGAGATTGGTCTTTTGTCTCCCAAGACAGTAGAAGAGGCCTATCAAATGGCCTTGAAAGCAGAGGAGAAACTCCTGAGAAAACAGTCTGCCAAGAAGAGAGGTACTTTCCGTGGGAAGGGAAGTCAAGGTGGTAGAGGAAAGCCTACACCCAGGAATGGAGCTGACAGTAGCTCACCTCAGAATGCATCTACAGAAGATGATGCAAGGGGTAGAAAAGATTCTTATGGAGGAAGGGGAAGAGGAGGCAGAGACAGAGGCAGAGGTAGAGAATTGAGGTGTTATAGATGCTAGCAGGTGGGACACAAGCACTATGAATGTCCAGAGAATGTAGGTGTTGGTCCAAGAAATGCTGTTGTTGCCTAGGCTGGGGAAGAGGCAGAAATTGAAGAAGAAATTCTTCCAGAGAGGGGAGAATCCTTGGTGGTAAACAAGGTCCTGTTGAAGCAAGCTAAAGAAGTCACTGAGCCTGCACAAAGGAAGACTTTGTTTAGGAGCATATGAAAAGTCCAAGGGAAATGCTGTCAGCTAGTCATTGATAGTGGCAGCACAGATAATCTGGTTTCCACTGAGGTAATAGAAAAGTTGAAGCTGAAGACAAGGGAGCATCCAACTCCCTATAGGGTGTCCTGGCTGCACAAGGGGCACTAGCTGGTTGTGAAAGAACAGTGTGAGATAGAGCTGCAAATGGGCAATTACAAAGATAAGGTTTTGTGTGATGTAATGCCCATGGATGTGTGTCATATACTGCTGGGTAGACCTTGGCAGTTTGATAGAGCAGCAGTGCATGATGGAAAGAAGAACACTTACAAGTTCTTCAAAGATGGGGTACACCATACATTGATACCCATGGAAGAAGGAGAGCCATCCAGCAGAGTGACTGATCCAAAGACCTTGTTGCTGAGCGGGAAGGAATATTTGCAGCAGATAGAAGAAGAAGAGGTAAGCTTTGCTTTAGTTTGCAAACCTAAAGTAGTCCTTACTTCTACAAAGATTTCTGATTTACCAGTAGAAATACAAGAGATGTTAGACAATTACTGTGACATTGTTGTGGATGATTTACCTGATGAGCTGCCACCTGTGAGAAAGATCAGCCATCAGATAGATTTTATCCCTGGTTCAAATCTGCCAAATAAGGCAGCCTACAGAATGACTCCCAAGGAAAATGAGGAAATCAGGAGACAAGTACAGGAATTGGTGGACAAAGGACTGATTAGAGAAAGTTTGAGTCCATGTGATGTACCAGCAGTATTGAGCCCAAAGAAAGATGGAGGCTGGAGGATGTGTACTGATTCTAGAGCAATTAATAAGATCACAATCAGGTACAGATTTTCGTTGCCCAGAATTGAAGATTTAATGGACTATTTGAGTGGTGCTAAATATTTCTCGAAGATAGATTTAAAGAGTGGATACCATCAGATCAGAATAAGAGAGGGTGATGAGTGGAAAACTGCCTTCAAAACAAATGAAGGATTGTACGAATGGATGGTAATGCCTTTTGGGTTGTCAAATGCACCAAGCACTTTTATGAGACTTATGAATGAAGTGTTGAAAGAATTTATTGGGAAATTTGTGACAGTATATTTAGATGATATATTAGTTTTCAGCAGAACTAAAGAAGAACATTTAAGGCATCTTAATCATGTGTTGAAGAAGCTGCACCAAGAGAAACTGCTGATAAATTTGAAGAAATGCTCATTCATGAAGGAAGAGTTGGTGTATTTGGGTTTTGTTGTTTCTGCAGAAGGATTGAAAATGGACCCAGAAAAGGTTAAGGCAATTGTGGAGTGGCCTTCACCCAGGAATGTTTTTGAGGTAAGAAGTTTCCATGGACTTGCTAGTTTTTATAGAAAGTTCATAAGAAACTTCAGCAAGATTAATGCACCCATAATTGAGACCATAAAGAAGAGTAAACAACCATTTAAGTGGACTACTGAAGCAGAAATAAGTTTTAAACTATTGAAGAAAAAGATAACAGAAAAGCCTGTTTTGATTCTGCCTGATTTTACTAAACCATTTCAAGTAAAATGTGATGCCAGTGGGGAAGCCATTGGAGCTGTGTTGAGTCAGGATGATAGGCCTGTAGCCTATTTTAGTGAAAATTTGAATGATACCAGAAGAAAGTATTCCTCTTATGAGAAGGAATTCTATGCAATTGTTCAGGCACTGAAGAAGTGTAGACATTACTTGATGTCCAGGGAATTTGTATTGTATTCTGACAATCATGCTTTGCAGTATATTGCACAGCAGCCCAAGTTGAAACATAAGCATGCTAAATGGGTTGAATATCTCCAAGGTTTTAATTTTGTTTTGAAACATATAAGTGGCCAAGCAAATAAAGTAGCTGATGCTTTGAGTAGGAGGCACATACTTGTTCAAGAAACTAATTTTGAAGTTGTAGGATTTGATTTTCTCAAAGAGTTGTACAAGACAGATCTTGATTTTAAAGAAGCATTTGAGGCATGTATTAACCCTATCTTAACAGATAGAAGCCAGTGGCTGGATTATTTTCTGCAGGAAGACTTGTTATTCAGAAAGAACCAACTGTGTGTACCAAAATGTTCCATGAGAGAAAATTTGATTAAGGAGAAACATAGTGGTGGACTTGTTGGACACTTTGGTACTGACAAGACTTATGAGCAGCTGAGTCACTTTTATTTCTAGCCCAAGATGAGAACAGAGGTGGATAAGTTTGTGAAGAACTGCAAGATTTTTCAGTATGCTAAAGAAAGGAGCCAGAATGCAGGATTGTATACTCCCTTGCCTATTCCAGACAGGCCTTAGGACATGGTGAGTATGGATTTTGTTCTAGGATTGCCCAAGACTCAGAGAGGGAATGATGCTGTCTTTGTTGTGGTGGAAAGATTCTCCAAAATGGCACATTTTATTCCATGTTACAAAACTAGTGATGCCACCCATGTTGCTAACTTGTTTTTCAAAGAAGTTGTTAGATTGCATGGGTTGCCCAGGAGTATTGTTTCAGACAGAGACACCAGATTTGTGGGGCACTTTTGGAGGACATTGTGGAAGAAACTTGGTACCAAACTGAGTTTCATCTCAGCTTATCATCCTCAGACTGATGGACAAACTGAGGTAGTGAATAGGAGTCTGGGAAATTTGTTGAGAAGTCTTGTAGGAGAGCATCCCAAGCAGTGGGATCATATTTTGCCCCAGGCAGAATATGCATATAATGATTCACCAAACAGAAGCACAGGGCAGAGTCCATTTCATATTGTATATGGAATGCACCCCATAGGAATATCAGAGTTAAGAAATCTGGGAAGAGCAGAGCTAAGGAGTGCATATGGTGAGGAATTTGCTTCAGAGATCCAGGCCATACATGAACAAGTGAAACAACAATTACAAGGCAGCAGCATCAAATATAAAAATAGAGCAGACTTGAGCAGAAGAGAAGTTCATTTTGAAGTAGGAGATCAGGTTTTGGCACACTTGAGAAAGGAGATATTCCCAAAGAAGCAGTACAACAAGTTGAAGTTCAAAAAGATTGGGCCATGCAAGATACTTAGGAAGTTTTCTGCAAATGCTTATGAGATTGAATTGCCACCTGATGTTGGAATATCTCCCATTTTTAATGTTGCAGATTTGTACCAGTATGAAGATGATGGTGCAGAAGAAAGATTAGCAGACAAGGAACAGATTGAGTGGAAGGAACAACTACCTCCAGCACAGCCTTTGCAACCAGAGAAGATATTGGACAAGAGAGTGTTCAGAAGGACCAGAGGACAAGAGTACTTTCAGTACTTGATAAAATGGAAGGACAAACCAGAGGAAGATGCCACTTGGATGACTGAAGGAATGTTGCTGAAGATAGGTAGATCAGTGGAAGAGCTCATGGACAGGAGCCCATGAAGAAGATTGCCATCAGGAGTCTGATGCAGGGGCATTAGACTCTAACCAACAGTATAGGAAGTTTTGTCCACATGTTGTGGCTAGGAGGGTTTGGAAACATTCGAATTATTATAGCTAGGTGTTAATACCTTAGCTGATTGTAATTATTTAGATTAATTAGATTCAGAGGAAGTCGAATAGCTCAGTTTGTCTAGCTGTCAGTCCAGTTATTGAATAAATTGTAATTAGGCTTTTGGTTTCCGAAACGGTCCTCATAGAGGAACCGAAGAGTCACACTCTGTAATGTATATAATTGTACCCTTCAGATGTACAAAGGAAGGAGGAAGAATAGAGAAATTCCTGCAATAAACTTTGTGTATTGTCGATTGCCCCAATTGAATGAAATTCTACTTTGTTGATTATCTAATTGCCTTGGAATGTTAATTGCGTGGTAATTCGTTTGATTGTGAGGCGTTTGTGTACTGATATTCCGTTCTCTGTCTTTGAATTCTCGTGAAGAAATCCATATGGAGGCGAAGTCTGTTAATATTGGCGAAGTTCCCGTATAACGAGATAACTTTGTTTCATTGTTAATTAAAGACCAGAACTGGGACTAACCCTGAGTCAAAGTATACAAAGGAGATCGCAAATCAGTGTGAACCATAGTTAATCACGGTACAAAGAAACCGCGAGTGGTTTGGGAAGGTGGATTGCCCCATTCTGCACCACCCTTCGACCATAAGTGGTATTCCTGGAGGGGGGAGCGATTCCATTGAAGAATCGACGCGTGGCAGAGTGGCCCTGCGGGAAAACCGCTTTCCGTATCCATTTCGCGCGTTAAAAATCGACGTTGGACGCTGGGCGGAATGCACGTAGGCCGTCGATCTGGCGCAGGAGCATCGAAGGGTGATTGTTGAACGAAGATGTAGGCCATTTAACCTAAGGTATGATGCACACATTGATTGGTTGTATATATAATGTGGGGTCCAGGCGACGGTTTATCATAAAGTTGCATGTTTGTAATTGTTGGTTTATTTAATACAAAGTCTAAGGTATAACCAAAGACCATTTAAAGGAATTATATATTCGAAAAGAGGGGGAACTTTATATAGTTCAACGTTATAATAGCGAAAGTCGTGAATAGTGTTATTTATCAATTTCTCTGAAATTGACAAATAAACCCGAATAAGTGAATAACAGAGAAGACCACGGGGAAAGAAGGAATGAGGATAAAAGGAGTTGGCTGACAGAGCCATGTCATAGTTGACCAAACTCTCCTTTGGGCGACCTTTAGTTTTGTTGCATCACAAATGAAGATGGTACTCTCATGCACCTGAAAGCGGGAGTACAAAAATGAAACTCTCCTACACCTGAAGGGGGGGAGTTCATAATTTAGAAATCAAATGCAGATGATTGTCTCTCCTTTCAACTAAAAAAGGGGGGAAATGATAATGGAATTGAAGGTGGTTGTCAGACTGAAACGCTCAACAACATCAACATCAAAACAACCAGTGGGCATCATCAAATCAACCAGTGGGAATCATCAACAAAGCAACCAATGGGAATCATCAAATAAGCTAGTGGGCACATCAAATTTTCCAGTGGGAAAGCAATTGTAAATCTTCAAATTTGCTAGTGGGTGTCATCAACATTTTTTCAGTGGACAAGCGATTAGGATGTTGATTGAGAGAAAAGGAAAAAGAGATCCTTTTTCCTTGTAGCTTGGAATTTTATGGAGTTGTCAAGCAATTTTCAGATATGAATCAGACTTATAGTTGATTCATGTCTCTTCAAATTGGAGTTTTTTCGACATCTAGGTTTGGCGGTTTTTCACGCAATTTTTTTCTTTGAGGATAAGCTCAGCAGTTTCAGCATGAGGACTTCGATATGGTTCCAGGTTCTTACTTTGGACTTATCATTGGGGGGGGGGGGGATGTTAGCCTCACTCTCACATTAAAAACAATTATAAGTCCAAAATAATTAAATTTGGTTTTAATCCTACTTTTTTAGATTGGGTTTGTTCCTCATAGATAGGAAACAATTTAAGTCTAGTTGGTTGAGAGATTGTCTCCAACTAGTTAGGCTCCTAGATTAGTTTGTGGTTGATATCTTTGCTCAACCAAAGTGTCCAAGATAAACGCAATATCTCGAGACAAATTTCCTTATGTATTTATATGTGTATCATAAACACTATTTGAATAATGATAATGAGAGAGGAATACATTGAGGCTCTCATGCCTTTTTCACCATGTCTATTTTGTTTATGTCTCTGATAATTTAGTGTGTGTTTATTTTGATTATCCTTCATAGTTGTGTGAAGCACCCAAATCTAACATGGCATTATGCAATATCAAATCATGTATATTAAGGCTGACATAGAATGGTGGCACATCACCTTCTTGTGAACCTCCTTTAAATTATGGACCAAAAATCAATTTTGGGTGATCATCATTTAAATTGACAGTGTCTCACACTTCTCCCACCTTTAATGCCTTTAAAATTTGTCTCTTATATGCATCCTTTTTCATTGATTCAACTAATGGAACATAATTTTTAATCTCTGATATCTCATTTTCAAAACTAAAAGATGATTGAGTCCTTTCTACCTCATTAACAACTGCTCTTCTTCTGCATAGTTCTCTTGAAAATGAGGTTTGATATATTGTTGGTCTGCTGGATTTCTTGGGTCCCTCTGCTTAAATTGAATCTGTTATCTTCTCACATTAGGATTTCTAATTTGTGGACCTCCCTGTGGTTCTCTTGCAACAACTCTGTTTGACAGAGTTATTTTCTCCATTATCTTCTCCATGGTTTTCACTAAAGTGTCCAACTTAATATATGATGATGTAGAAGGTTCCTCTTTGATGGTCTCCTTCTTTTCAATATTCATCTTGGATTTCTTGACCAACAAGTTTGCTTCTACATTGACAAAATTCTTCTGCACGTCCTCCATGGTAGCTGGGCTTCTTTCTCTTAGTTGGTAGGCCATGTCAACATCAAATACATCTGGATAGCGAAGTAAGGCCAAAACTGGTGGAGGTTTTATTTATGCTAGGATAGAATTATAAACATTATCGAATTTGTTTGAGTAATCTTGGATTGGTTCTCCCAAAGCTCTTTTCAAGTTTTCATATTTTGCTAGAATTTGAAGAGGATTCTTTTTGACCTCCCATCGAGAAAGGAAAATTTGATGAAACTGTTGAAGATCAAAATTACTTCCTTTCGTCAAGCCTTTGTACCATTTTCTAAATTCTCCTGCCAAACTTTGAGAAAATAACCTTACCTTAACATCATCATCATCATCAACTTCTTCAAGATCTGCAAAGTCATTCATTTTGTTTATGTGTTGTTGTGCTATAGTGGGTCTAGTGCCATCAAATTGAGGTATGTGCTGCCCATAATTTTGTGGCATAGAATTCAGTGGTTCTTGCAAGACCAATGGGGCATAATGAGTTGTCATGATTGTGGTCTGAGAGGTAGATGTACCCACTATTGTGCTTGATCATGAGGGTGGCATAGGTGGTGAAACTGTGATCTGTTGAGTTGTTGTAAAGGGAGGAGTATAGACAACAAATGTAATAGGATCATGAGGTTTTCTCCTTTACAAGGAGTCTTGAAAAATAAAAGAAACAAATGCAACTAGCTTTATGAACAAATGATCATAAAAAGGAAACCTATCTTAACTAAGCACAATATGGCCTCATCCCTAGTTAAGAGCTAAATTATTCTAATTGGAGGAGGGAGAATTGTGTTTGATCTGAGGATGAATATTTCCTTTCCAATCCAAAAATAATTTGTAGATCTGCAAGTGTCTTTAGTACAAATGCAAATAAAGTGACCGTGTTAGAAAAACTATCAAGATAACTCTATTTACATACCTAAGATAAATTATAAAATGAGTTCATTATAATTTTAACATACGCTGAGAGAATGATCTTCTCAACTCGATGCAAGATGATATCAGAAGAACCGATAAAGATAAATAAGAAATTATTTATCCTAATCAAAAAAATCTCATGAGCTCATTTATGACCTTGCAAATTCATAAAAAACAAGTTAAGGAATTAACTATATCTTCTAAAAATTAACAATGGTCATTACAACTTATGAATGTGATAGTAACAAGGTCAAAACATATTTTAATATGATATTTCAACATTATTGATAAGATGCACATCTAATAGAGCAAAAATACTATATAAATAATAATATATATTACATATAATATTCATATTATTTATAATATATATATATACACCAAACAAAAGACATGATATTCATATGGAATATAAATATTCATATTAAACATAACATCCGATTAAAACATTTGGTGTGACTTTCTAAGAAAAATTGATGGAATTTGTGTTAATTAATCATCAGTTTTTATTACAAAGAACACGAATACTCATGCATTCAACTCACAATAACCCACGCCGCCCAACAATGTTGTCCAACAACACTGTCCAAAGAACACATGCGGTCCTCATCCAAAGACTAAGCTCCTTCAGCCAGAGCGTTCCTACTCCAAAGGCCACATTTCCCTGGAGGCTACGCTACTCAAAGCCTACATTGCTCAGAGCCTCCTCTGCTTAATGCAACCTCCATCTTGATTCCGCGTTCTTCCCTCAACGTGTTGATAAACGTTGCTCATGGCTTCAACTGCCCAACTCTCTAAGCATTATTCTCTCCTCCATTACTGCGTTTAGGCTCATGCCCTTGAATCCGCCTCCCTTCCTCCTTTGTGTCCTCAAATGACGTCCTCCAACTACGTCCTACGACTGCCCTCTGGTTAACGCACCCTCTTCCCCTTTCAACACTATCTGCTCTCCTCTTTTTAAAACCAAGGCATTGAATATCCCGTCCCTCTCATTCTGAGATTTCCTCAAAAGATCCCTTCAACACTGATTCCCAACTAGTTTTAGGGATGCGTGAATTATCATTGTTCACATAGAGCATATTCCTGCAAAAAAGAAAAGAAGAAGAAGTCAGTTTTTAAAATAAATATCATAACCAAATCTATTAATTAGCTTTTGAACTTTAGGGATTAAAATGTTTTAGAATGGTTTTTTGCCTAAACATTCTTTTTGGAATTTAAATATTAAAAAAAAAATTGACATGATATATAATATATTAGTTTATATACAAATATCACAGCATTTTACAAAATGTTTGAATTTCATTTTTATAGTTTATACAAATTTCAATATACAATGTTATAAATATTAATATTTAAAAGATATTATTTAAAAATATGAATTTTATAATGTCAATATTTAAAATATTAATATTTAAATATAATTATTTACTTTATATGTATTTATATTGAAATTAATGTGTCATCGTTATTACATGTTTTGTGTTTTGATGCAGGTTTGTGTCGAGTCATGAGAAAATGTAAACAATCAAAACTCAATGCCAAATGTATCGTGACAAAATAAGAGCAGTAACGCAACTATAGCCATGTGAGAAAAATGGTCAAGGCGGAAAACATTACTTAATGCAAACACAAAATAAGACCAAAAGTAAGAAAAAATGAGAAGCAATGTGATTAGAAGAAGAAGGGTCCCATTTATTGTAAGAGAAACACTAAAACAAAATGGGAGTTGTTGTAGCTACAACAACTGGCGATAGGCTGGGAGAACCAATTATCTCTGTTTACATCAAAAGGAAGAGAGTAATGGGTAACTTGTAAATAAGAGAAACTTGTAACTTAAAAATTTTCATGTCAAAATAAATTATGATCATTAAATGATAGGAAAATAGATCTTCAAAAATACTTTACAATCTATCTTCACGAGGAATAAAACAAAATAAAAGTTATGTGAAAATAAGGCTTAAGAGCTGACTACTTAGCAACATCTAATACCAAGAAAAAACATGCTTTGTTAATATTTGACTTCCTTAACCTAGCATCGCTTCGTTGCCAACAAGCGTCCATAGCCCCGACGAAGTTGCCTTAACATTATGCATGCATTTACCCGTTGCCAACAAGTGTCCATAGCCCCAACGGGTTTACATACACTTCCCACAAGTCTCTTTTACCACCCTTTTGATTATCGACGTAGATAATTGCTTTCAGTATATAATTTTGCAATTGAGTGAAGAGAGCGGCTGATGTAGAAAGTTATGTAAATAGCACTACACATCATGGATTTTTATTTAATTTTCATCTGATGATTTTCCTTATTTATTTATATTTATGTATTTAAACATGACGATTCTGGAAAAATAAACACTGAAAAAGAGTCGTGAAGAAACCTTTAACTGTTAATGATGAATGAATCAAAATTAGACTGACATGATAAAAATGAGTTACATCCTTCAACCTATCTAATTATTATTACTTTTTATTTTTTATTTTTTATTTTTATTTTATAAATATTCTCAACTATCGATATAAACGAGATATAAAAGATCAGCATGCCACCTATATTATAATTGAAACAACCAAGACACCAATAGATGGACCTCACTTGTGCAATTCGAAGTGGTGGGATGGGTGGGATTCATTGAGTTAGGCTAAAGTTGTCTCTTTCTTCGAAAGGTTGAAATTTTATCACTTGGAATAGATAAATATCCACCTAGAAGAAAATGAGGATATGAAACCAAACCACACCAAACTAGGACACAAAAGTAATCAAAATGCGGGACAAGAGTAAAGACTCGACCAAAAATGATAAATCAAAATTATGAGCCAAATGCATTTAGAAATCATAAGACAAGATAAAATAAGAGTTTAACATAAAACGTTGATGTGAAATAATGTTTATGTCATAATAAAACTATCTTTGTCTTGTGGGTTATTAATAAATTTGGCTTCTTATTGAAAAACCCTTTGGAAGTTATGTGAATGAATCTTAATCAGGATGAGTATTCTTTCTTAGTAAATTCCTCGTATGCTTGTAAGTTGATAAACAAGTAATGATAATGCTTACATGTGTGTTTTGATAACCAACAAAAGCAAGAAACTGATTCCAGTATGATTGCGCAACAAGAAAATATAACTGCTTTGAAAAAAGAAAAATAATCTAAAAACAATCTAAATTGACTTTATTCTAATTATATACACTATATACAATTTTTCATGAGTAAAACTGATCAAGTGTATGTATATTTCCAATGTAGCCATCACATCAATTTTGTCCCTACAATCAAAGATAT
Source organism: Pinus albicaulis (assembly GCA_034641835.2). Classification (NCBI taxonomy): domain Eukaryota; kingdom Viridiplantae; phylum Streptophyta; class Pinopsida; order Pinales; family Pinaceae; genus Pinus; species Pinus albicaulis. The sequence continues at coordinate 539,488,289 of CM076570.1, forward strand.
GCCATGCATTAGTAAGCACAGTAGAACAAAACTATAAGAAATAAAAACATGATTATGTACATCTAACTGTAAGAAGTTAAAAGAAAAAAAATTATGTATATCAACCTTCACTTGAAACAATTTGTCTAAGAAAAATTCAAAAGGATCATAGAAGTAAGGATGAATACTTGATACGTCTTGAAAATAATTCCAAGGAGAAGAAACCAACATGCTTAGTTCAGATAATATACCTTTAGATGTTGCAGCCTGTTGAAATATGTCAGTAGTATATACAAGATTATATGTTCTATTGTTATTACAATCACAAGAAGAACTGGAAGACCTAGCACTAGGAAGACAAGAGCTTTCGTCGAGACAAGCTTCCATAAGATTATGAATACGAAGATCATTAGAAACCCGATGATCAGAAGATACAATGTTGTGTTTATCTACAAGAGATAATGAAATAGTAGAAAATGAATCTATCGACAGATCTAAATGAAAATCCCTTTGTGATGAAGGTATCATCGAGATATTTGTCATCAATGGCCTCCCTTTCTCGAAATTGATGTAAGTGATCCGATTCAGAAGAATAAACAAAAGGAGAGAAAGGTGATTGAAAGTCATCAAGGATGGATAAAGAATCCTTTTCACAAGAAATATGTCCCTCAAAGAAAATTGGATCTGTTGAAGGCAGGTTTTCATCAGAAAGATCTATGATATCATTGTGGTTTGTACTCTGATCTGTGAAAAGGTTTGGATATAAGAAATAATGGACTCCAGAGTATATCATATTATGCACATCCATATGACTTTCCTCATCATGGCTATGTTGATAAGTGTGGATTGAAGACAAATATTTTGTTAGAATTTAGTCTACTTTCAAAGGAAGATTATCACATTGTTCATTATTCAGTTCTTGAGGAGTGAAGGTTCCTGCTGAAATTGATTGAGATTGATTAGAATGTTCAAAGAAATCAAGAACATTTTGTTCTTCTGCGTGTGATCTATTGGAATTACTAGAAGAAGAAACAAGCGACTGAAAACATTGTAATAAATCATCTTGAGAAGGGAGATCTTTGAGGGGAATATAAAACAAAGAGATTTATATATATTATAAATTCATCAATCGATTCATTCTCTTGCATTGTATGAGTTCCTATGTCTAAACACAACTTGTCATATTCATAAAATTGATGTGTTGAAATAAAAGTTTCAACAAAGTGTTCCCAATAATGTATAGATTTGTCAGGGAGTGTAATAAACCATCCTTTAATCCAAACTTTAAACGTAAGAGTGAATAACTTGCATAGCTCATTATCATTAGTGATATTAAAAGAATTACATTTGACCAAAAAGTATGAAACATGATCTACAACATAAATGCCACTCTCACCATCATATGTAGGTATAATCAAGGACATGATAGGTTTCTTGAGAAAGTTTTTGGTAGGTTCAGGTGTGCAAAAAGCATGACCCAAAGAATGAGCCATGATTAAGAAGATAAAATTTCACACAGATGAAAATTTGTGGCCCTCCTTCTAGTGACAAAAGTGTTGATGCCTGGAAATGTCCTGGGTCAACATGTGAGAAATTGCCCGGTTAGAATCCCAATTAGACTCTTTTCCATTGTGATGGCAATCTTGACTAGTTTGAATGGGTTTCTAGTTACCCGTATCCTAGAACTAGCCTATGTTAACCTAGTCTAGGCTACCTAAACAAATATGTACAATATGCACAATAATGATCTTTAGTTTGTTTAAGAGTGCCGATGTTTATGATTAACAAACTAAAGATTAGAGAATCATCTGTATTATATAGCTTTAGAAAAGATTACCTCTTAAATGTGATTGGAACCAGGGCTTAGTCAAGCCGCTATGAGCTTTGCTCCTTCGCAAGGAGTCTTGAAAAATAAAAGAAACAAATGTAACTAGTTTTATGAACAACTTACCATAAAAAAGAAACCTATCTCAACTAAGCACAAGATGGCCTCATCCCTAATTAAGAGCCAAATTGTTCTAATTGGAGGAGGGAGAACTATGTTTGATCTCAGGATGAAGATTTCCTTGCCAATCCCAAAATAATTTGTAAATCTGCAAGTGTCATTAATACAAATGCAAATAAAGTGATCATGCTACAAAAACTATCAAGATAACTTTACATACTTAGGATAAATTATAAAAAGAGTTTATTATAATTTTAACATAAGCTGAGAAATTGCTATTCTCAACTCGATGCAAGATGATATCAAAATAATTGATAAAGATAAATAAACAATTGTCGATCCTTATCAACCTTGCAAATTCCTAAGTTAAGGAATTAACTTATGTTTATTACCGCTTATGAATGTGATAGTAACAAAATCAAAACATATTTTAATATTGTATTTCAACATTTTTCATAAAGCAATAATACTATGCAAATAATAATATATATACATATAATTTTCATATTATTTATATATATATATATATATTACATATAATTTTCATAATATATATACATATAATTTTCATATTATTTATATATATATATATATATATGAGATACATATGGCATATAAATATTCATATTAAACATAACATCGCATTAAAACATTTGGTGTGGCTTTCAAAGAAAAATTGATGGAATTTGTGTTAATACAAAAGACACGAGTACTCGTGCGTTCAGCTTACACTAACCCACGTTGCCCAACAACGTTGTCCAAAAAAACACTCCAGAGACTCCTCCAGCCAGAGCATTCCTCCTCCAAAGGCTGCGCTGCCCAAAGGCCTATGCTGCTCAAAGAATACAGTGCTTAGAGCCTCCTATGGTTAGAGCCAGAGCATTCCTCCCAACGCTCAAAGAATACAGTGCTTAGAGCCAGAGCATTCCTCCCAACGCTCCCTTCCTCCGCTGCGTTCCACACTGCGTCCTCCCACTAACGCCTCCTCCCACCTTTCAACATTGCGTGCATCCTACCACTAACGCCTCCTCCCCCCAAGCCATGGAACCTCCCGTCCCTCTCATTCATAGATTTCCTCAAAAGATCCCTTCAAAACCAACTAATTTCAAGGATGCGTGAATTATGATCGTTTATATGGAGCATATTCCTGCACAAAAAAAAACAAAATGTCATTTTAAAAATAAATATCATAACCAAATCTATTAATTAGCTTTCGAACTTTAGGGATTAAAATGTTTTAGAATGGTTTTTTTTTGGTTTAAACGTTCTTTTTGGCATTTAAATACAATTTTTTTTTTTCATGACATATTATATGTTAGTTTATGTACAAATATCACTACATTTTAAAAAACGTTTGAATCTTTAATACAAAAGAAAATAAAAGTTTCTTCTTTTTTAAACTTTATACAAATTTCAATATACAATGTTATAAATATTAATATTTAAAAGAAATTATTTAAAAATATGAATTTATAATGTTAATGTTTAAATATAATTATTTACTTTATATGTATTTACATTGAAATTAATGAGTCATTATTATTACATATTTTGTGTTTTGATGCAAGTTTGTGTGGAGTCATGAGAAAATGTAAACAATCAAAACTCAATGTAAAAGGTGTCGTGACAAAATAAGAGCAGTGAAAAAATGGTCAAGGCGGAAAACATTACTTAATGCAAATGCAAAATAAGATCAAGAGTAAGCAAAAATGAGAAGCAATGTGATTAGAAGAAGAAGGGTCCCATTTTTTGTAAGAGAAACACCAAACCAATATGGGAGTTGTTGCAGCTACAACAAGTGGTTATAGTTATCATGTATGCTGTCAATGTTGTAGTTTTGTGTTATCATGCATGATGTTGATATTATGATTTCATTATATATATATATATATTGCTAATCTAAATTGACTTGTGTAGCTGTATATCCTCCCTTGAGATACATTGAAGTGTGATTTGATTATGTTTTCTATTGGTTTATCTGACATGGTACATTTGCAAGAGAGAAAAGATCAAAGATGAAGAGCATAATGGTGGACTACAGTTCACATGACTCCCCTTACAAGCTTGATGTGAATTCTAAGGAATGAGAAAGTTTAGTTAGGTAGCAAGGGGAAGAGTACTCTCCTGATATAGTAGATACACCGAGGAGTCTGAGGGCAGAGATCAGAAGTTGCAAGGAAGAAAATAACATGATGATTGGGGAATAGGAAAGGCTTGCCAAAGTTCAGGAAAACAAAACAACAACTAATGCAATCATCCTTGAGAGTCTTTTAGATTTGCAGAATTAAGGACAGATGGGGATCAATTATGGATAGGAGGAGAAGACTAATGGGGCATATGGCAAGAAGTCTCTTAGAGGACACAATTTGGACAAAGATGATATCATTAGAGGTGGAAGATATTTGGATACACCTTATAGGAGAGGTAGTGCTTATGGATTTCATTCTAGTTCTGGTTCTGAGAGACATCATCATCGTTTTCACCAACATACTTATAGTAGGAGTGAGAAGAGATATTTTCCACATGAGTTTAGGAAATCCAAGCCTCCTACATTTGATGGATATATGAAGAGATCATAGGATGAAAAATCATCATGGCCGCTTGGGATGAAGAAGTGCTTCAGATTGCATGAGTATTCAAAGAACATGAAATAAAAAATAACTACCTTCAGTCTTGTTAGTGTCAGTATTTGCATCCTGTCACCAGTGATCAAATGGACTCTTATCATGTCTTAATAGGGTCCCTAAGTCAAATTTTTGTCATTTCACAAGTCTTCAAGCAAAAATGTGGTCACTTGGAATTAGGTCTAGGATTGTTTCCACTCTTTCCAAAATTTTAAATTGTTGGTTCATGTCATCAAATAAGCCGAGTGTATCATCATTCAGAGGTTGTCGTTATCATTTCATTCATCTCCATCATGATTCAATTCAATTAAGAGTCTCCATTAGGTCATTAGGGTTTCAAGGTCACCAAGCTGCAATTTCATGCATAAAATCCAACAATTGGAGGAGTGGTGATAGGCAAGTATCTTCAATAAATTTTGATTTTAAATTTAATTTATGTTTTTATATGTAATAATGTTTCTAATGTTTCAAAGTTGCAAAAGGTCCTAAAGTCCAAAGGGCTTAAAGAAAAGATGAATTGGTGAGGTGGGCCATCCTACCTCATTAATTACTATGACATCAAAAGCAAATCAAAAGGCCTATGGAGGAGCTAAAGTAAACTCATTTTTACTCTTCATGTCTTTAGATCCCCTTGACATCACTATGAAAATTAAGAGAAGTTGAAATTTGTGAGAAAGGGGGGGTATTTTTTTGCATTTTCAGAGAGCTTCGACCCTTTCGCAACTTTTCTGCAAGCGTGACCCTTTCACGACCTTTCTATGGCCGCGACCCTTTCACGACCTTTCTGCGGTCACTTTGAAATGCATAGTTTCTTCATGGTTTCAGAGTGAAATTTAGAGTTTTCTTAGCTTCCAAAGATTGTTCAAAGTTCCATAAAGCTTCTAAAAATAGTAAGTGATAATCTACACCATATTTTCAAGCAATTTCATCAAGGATTAAGTGCTTTCTTTTCAGGGTTTTCTCCAACAAAGTTTTTAACAGTTTTCATTCTCCATTCTTCAAAGTGAATAACCCTAGCTTTCACTCACCTACATTATCACCTATATTTCATGAAAGCCCTAGCCTACTCTCTTCCTATCACTCACTAACTATTTACCATTGACCTCATCAAACCCTAACCTCTTGCTAAGTTTCCATTCCACAGTTCACAAAATCCTCACCACACCATTCCATGTCATGACCATTTCATCTCATGAAATAAATTTGCAACATTAATGTCATACTTCCGTTTGTCCCCTCAAAACCCTTGAGGAAACTTCCATACCATCACGACCTTCCTCTATTTTCAAAACCAAAGTGACCTATTATCCAAACCCTAAACTTGTTTAGGGTACTATCCTTCAACAAGTTTCATGGGGAGTGAAAGAGAGAGTGAAAAGAAAGTGAAAAAGGGAGGATATCATTCAAGATTTGAGCCAATCAGTCTGAGTGAAATCAATGTTTCTTCATTTGTTAAAAGATGTTTTATAAATGCTGGTTGTATGAAGTTTTGTGACATGATCATAGAGGTTGGCTCTTATGTTCCTTTGACCATCGTATTTGCCCAAAAATTTCACATAGACAAAGCTGTCATAGCAGGTGTTGAGTTCAGTATTTAACATACATTATATCTTCAGCCACAGGTATTCCAAATAAGTGCGAAAACTGGTTCAAGGGCATGGAATTACAACTTGATGATTATAAAATGTTCCTAAAACCTAACATCATAGATGTTCCTGAGCATGTTTTTCCTTTCATATTTCTCCTTAACAAGTATGCCCCTTTAATGAAGCTCATTATGAAATTTTTTACATGTGAAGGGAGATTTTCTAGATTATATAGGTATCATGTTAGGTTGCTAATGCACTTCACCTCTACAAGAACACTTAATTTGTCAAACTTTCTGTTTAGAAGTGTGGTGAAGATGACTGAAAAGATTAAGACCAGGGGACAAGCTCATATCACCAATCTATATCACCATAGCTTAATCAAGGTTTTGGTTATTCATCAACTTTCAGCCAAGCAAATCACGTGGAAAACCTTCATCGATAAATTAAGAATTGCTCCTGGTATTAGTCCCCTTGTTTCTCCTAGAAAAACAACACCATCAGGGTTAATGTCTACACAACCAATGGAGCTTGGATCATCAAGAAAACATATTGAGTTTTCAAAGAGGTCTTGGACTGAGGTTACTCTCACCTATCAAAGAGGCAGGAGGCTTATGTTTTCTCCTCAGAAAGAGGAAGGGGCCAAGCTTATTTCATTACAGGGATCACCATCAGCATTGTATGAGACTTCCATGCATGATGAGGAGGAACATGATTTTGATTTGGTTGAATTGGAGGACCATGATGACTAGGAAAACTTGCAGATGGAAATCAAAGACAAGGATGCTCAAATCAAAGAGCTACAAGATAACTTAGCAAGGGCTCAATTTGTCATCTCATTTCTTGAGCAGGAAAACAATCAATTGATTTTGGAGAAGAGGTTGTTTGAGGAAAATAAACATGAAAAGGGAAAAACAGTGGCTAAACCTGATGAACATGAAAACCAAGTGAAGAGGAAGAGACCAAGAACTATGGGTCTCAAGAAGGCACTGCATAAAGAGAAAGAAAAAAACCCTAGGGATGAGCAACTCACTTTTGAGGAGAGGATGGCTAAAGAGATCAACGAAGACAAGGAGTTTTGGCTTGAGAAGGTTAACACTCACTTGGAAAATATTTTTGAGAATGAAAACAGGGATAATAATATCCACAAATGCATGGTTACTTTCCACCAAACCAACAATCAAATTGCACAAGTCAAAATTGGGCAATTGAAAAGAAAACTGCAAGAGATCTGTTGATCATGTTAGCCCCCTATTAATTTTTGACAAGCAAACAGGGGGTCAAACTGTCTCCGAGCTTTCAAGGAATGCATTCCTACTGAAAACACATCATCCTTGAAGTCCCTTTATGCCCTTTGTCGTTTGATGAATCGCACTGCTGTTTCCAGTTAAAAAAACCTCTTTGTTTCTGTGAAGAAAAATGCCCAAGAGGCCTCCCTTTTCATAGTTTCTCATCCCCTCTAAACCTCTGTTTCTTCACCTTATTCTCCTCGTAACCTCACAAATACCCTTTGTTGGGCTGAAACCCCCTTATTCTCTCTATCGTTCCCCTCTTTAGCCTTAAAAACCCTCTTTTTCGGTTAAGAAAACCCACCTTGCTTCATTTATCAGGCTTAGCCCCTTTCGGCCAAGCCCTAACCACTTCCCCTCCATGCGCCCGAGTGCTAAGGCCTGGGCGCTAATCGCAATCGCAAATTTCAGGAGGCGCATTTCTGTGTTATACGAAAAAAAATCCCGATGCGATTGGGGTTTGGTTGTTTGGCCTCCGTTAAGATCTGAGCCGTCGATCTTTGTAAGATCCGATGGTCAGCGCTAGTTCCGCTGTGCGCCCGTCGCCTCGGTCCATCCACTCTTCCAATTTCATCAGAGCCATCGATCTGTCTCCAGATTAGACGGCGATCGTTTAATCGCATCCCCGCTCCAATCGCAATCAAAACTTCTTGCTGTGCCGCCCCTCCGTCCCTTCCAATTGCGATCCCCCGATATGATCCTAGCCGTTCATCCGTTCGGATCTGACGGCCCGACGATAATCGCATCGTGCCCGTCACTCCTCCCCTTTCGCCCCTCCGATCATTTTTGAATCGTCGATCTCCTCGCCAGATCTGACGGCTGGTGTTTAATCGCTCTGTCGCAATCGCAAGTTCTTAACGGTGCCACCCTCTGCCTTTTGCGATTGCTATCCCCCATTTGATCTCCACTGTTGATCTCTCGAGATCCAACGGCCCAGATCTCATCACCTTCCACTCATCACACCAACCTTCGTCCACGCCGATTTAACCTCCACCGTCGATCTGGCTCCGGATCCAACGGCCAGCGCTCAATCGCGCCATCGCCAATCGCAAATTTTAAATGTGTCACCCTCCGCCTCCCCTGATTGCGATTCTCCGATCCAATCGTGACCGTCCGTTCGAACGAGATCGACGACCCATTTTGCATCGCGTCTTCTACCATGTTTCTTCCATCGGACCTTCCCAAAAATTCATCCTTTAATCCCTGCCGTTGATCTCCTCCTGAGATCCAACGGCTCACAGTAAATCGCCCTCCCCCTTAGCCGGGTCCCACCATACAAGCCCGTTCATATGTTTTCGTGCATTTTCCTTTGTTCGAACCTGATGGTTCGCGCTAAATATTATTTCTCCGCCTGTTCTCCACCATTGCCACCACTGCTTCGCAGGCCTTCACAACATTCCTTCTGCCACTCCCTGGATTTCTTAATGAGTTTATCGCATTGTGTAGGGTTCATTGGAGTGATAAATTCACTTGGTTTTCCATAATTAAAGCCACTGTGATTGAAAGCGCAGGGAGACCGTTACAGCAGCGGCCAAGTGAAACAACAGAAACAGATTCAAGGGATTTGGGCTTGTTAATTGAATATTTAGAGCCTAATCCCCTATTCAAAGGATAAAAGACTCATTTTGAAGACCCAAAGAGCACACACAACAACCATATCTGCGTTTGAATATCTACGGGACGTTTTTCTCCAGGCAGTACATCTTCTCATTAAAGCCTCCATGCCTCCTCGAGCCCTTAAATAGATGAACACACTGACTGAAGTCTCTACGCCTGTCAGTCAACAGTTATGAAGCATGGAGGCCTTGCAGATTTTCCACCTAGTTCATTTATTCCAGAAGGCTAGCGTAGAGCTCCAAACAGCCAGAAAGGACTTCAAGAACACGTCTGAGGTCAATCTCGACCTAACTAGGACTCCCGAAGCAGGCTACCGAGTACATACAACACTACAGAGTCATTAAGCGGTATGGGCGTGAATGCTTCTGCCATTCTGTCTTAATGAGACAAATTAAATGTTCATCATCCACTCCCTTTACTAGTTTTTCTCCTATAAAAATCCCCAGGAACAGATTGTTGAGCGTTTCAGATTTTCAGAAAAATTAGGCAGTAAGAGAATTTTGTATGCATTTTTGTCGAACTTTTATATGAATGCACAGAGCCCGTTGGGTTTCAGTGAGGAGGAGTTCCATCTTTAATGAGGATTCTGGTCTTTGGTGTCTCACAGTTTGTAACTTCTCCCTTTATGTGTTAGTTTAATTGTTCATTTTGTTTCATACGCCTTTCTTGTATCATGTTCTGGAATGCGAGTGGATCACTAGTTTTTGGTATGGATTTATCCTAGTTGATACCCATGCTTGAACTAGTCAAGCGCTTTAAATATGGCTCAGGCATGATATACTGTTTCACTTTTCATTTCAACCATATTTCTGCTATATTAGCTTCTTTTGGAGGTTATTTTTAAAACACTATTGTCATGTATGGATTCTTAAAATGGTAAGCCCATTACATGGTGATATTGTGTATCTAGATATCATCTCAATGACAGTTAGTATTATCTCAATCTTTCATACGCAGTAATCACCTTCTGATTATTTATTTCTGTGAGGAATTTTTGAACCGCAGTAAGCTGCCTCTGAATTGTCTGATGCATTTGTATTAGATTTCCGCACCTTGCCTCTGCAGTATTGCTTTCCCTGCGTCCCTTTTCTGAAGGTTTTGTTCCCATTCAAGTTAACCTCCCTGTTTACAGGAGATAGCATGAGAGCCTTTTGTTGATAACTCCCCCCTGTTATATCACATGCTCCTTGCTATATAAGATGTCCTAGGCACTGGTCTTTCACAACTCAAGGCTGTCTCTAGGGTCGACAACAAGATCCAAGACAAGAAAAGAGAGTCAAGAAAAAGAGGTCAAGGAGTGAAATTGGTGGCTAGAATATCCTTGGATGTTTAGCCTATCATCCATAGAAATCAAGGAACAAATTTTGAAAATTTTGGAGAAGTTTGAATTTTTTTGAAATTTTCTAAAAAATGACACACAAAAGCATTGCGCAGAGGCGCAACCCTTTTTCCTTGGGCATCTAAATGAGCTGTTTTCTACATGGATGGATAGATATTGATGAGAACATGCCATATATGAAGTGGGTTTTCCATGGAAACTTCTAATTTTGATGAAAAACTCAGAATACCTCACCTTTTTCATGCTTCTGCCACTAAATATGGGTTGGCGCGGCGTTTCTAAGTGAGGTTGGAAAAATTAGGTTTTGGAGGCCTTCCCTTGGTATTTTTTGGAGATTGATACTGGAAATTAGAAATGTGGGGCTACTCAACCCAACTTTTAGAATGCATTTGGGACTCCCACAAATCAGCTAAAATTAGCTCTCAACTGGCGCGACCCTTCTGCGACCTTTCTGTTAAATTCCTATCTTGGTGCATGCTGGTGCGACCCTTTTGCTCCTGGTGCGACCCATCTGGTCTAGAATTTTTTTTTAGCATTGAATGTTAGAAGATTCGATATCTTGTAATATATTTAGTTTATTTTAATCATCTTAGTTGGTTTTTGCCTCACTATATGAGGAAATTTGTAATTAATGAGGAGATAAGCTCTCCTAAACTTTGTCTAAAATCTTGGAAACTGTTTCAAATATCCTAGTGTTTAGGTGAGGACTCATGAAATGCAATTTTGATGAGCCTTGTATAGGATTTTCGACCTGATGAGCTATCCTATGATGTATTTTCCTATATGAGATAGTTTGTAATCATTTCCAAAGGTTGGATGCTATGCAATTGAGTTTGGAACACTAGTGTATTTTGTGATTTTTGGTAGGAACTAATAGACAGAGTTTGCAGCTATTGTGGAGGGATTCATGTGGTATGTGTTTTAGCAATGTTTATTCTTCTGTTATCATAAGTTTTTATAGATTCTACCTTCCATCTTCATTTCCAGGTCATATGTGATTGATTTCTAAGTTTGATAAGAAAAATTCATTGATTCAATGCTATGTTTTGGAGAAGCTTTCACATTTATGTTCATTTTATTCTGATATAAACGAATTCATGATGTTCATGCTCATTTTGAAACCCTATCAATCTACCATATTCACCAGGATACCTTTAAAGTGCTAAAGTGTGTGCCTACCTTGCCCCATTACATCTCTCCAAAACAGAATTTTAGAGCCCTGACCTAGTTTTTCCTAGACCTAATTCAACATCCAATACAAACCTTAAAATAAAAATTAAACCCTAATATGCATATCTAGCTTAAAATCTCCATGATCCAGTCAATTTGGCTGTGATCTCATTGAGAGAGCCCTCTCAACCTAGTAGGGATAACTACTAGATCAAAGTGGTCTATGGTTACCTTTGCTGGCCTCCTTCTCAGCCTTCAGAGATCCGACGAAGTTCTAACATCTTGGTGCCGTTGCCGGGGAATGAAGTGAAAGATATTCCCTAGGTGTACCATAATTTCATCGAATTCTAGGCTTGTGGGTGATAATTCCTAGTCTTTATGAAGGCTGATCTGAAATTTTAAAAGAACTTTATGGCTTCGAGAAGATACACTAGATCGAATCCAGATCCTCATCCAACTTATCCATTTGAAGATCTAGAGAAACTTGTTCAAAAGTAGAGATCCCATCACTCAAAGTTTCAGTCGAATCCTTCTCCATTGGTAAGGTCTTCCTCGTTACCTGCAAAAGTTTTATCTCTTGAAGACATTCCTTTTGATTTGAAGTTTGAGTTGTCTCTATTTTGATCAAAGTCAGAAAATTCATTGTGTGAGATAGTATTTGACCCATTAAGAATATGTGAAGTAAAATCATTGTCTGAGGTAGTTTTGATTCCCTGAAACTTGAATATAGTTTAAGTTTTGAAGAATCTAACTCCGAATCGATTTTGATAGAAAAGTCTGGAGTCAATTTGATAGGCTTGAAAATTTAACTAATAAACTTCAATACACATATGAAAATGCCATCATCCAATACCAACAAGAGTCCTTGTTCATTCCAACACAATCTCAAACAGTTGTTGCCTCCTCCTCCATCCCTTCTACTTCATTGCCTTCTCAGCCTACCCCTCCCATTGCTACTTCTGCACTACATTCAATGGGAATCATGGCAATATTTGCACCCCTAGTCCTACCTGGTCAACTTGCACCCTTGCCACAAGGCTATGGTTAGAGACTCCCTCTCTTTAATAAGAATTATGAAATTAGTGCCAAACAACACTTAGTCAAAGTCACTAATTTCATTGACTTGGAAGAGATAGATGTCGATGATGCCAAGATGAGAATCATTTCCCAAAGCTTCTCCGGAGATGTTAAAACCTGGTTTTGATCTTTGAATGCCCATTCTATAGGAAATATGGAGCAACTTACTGATGCTTTCATAGCCCAATGGGAAGTAAAGAAGAATCCACTGCAAATTATTTCTGAGTATGACAACTTGAAGAGGAATCCAAATGAATCAGTTCATGATTTCACTGCTTGTTCAATCGAGTGTACAACCCAATTCCAAATGAGATCAAACATCCTGTAGGTTTGGCTCTCTTGCAATACCCGGATGCCTTTGATCCAAACATAACATACCAGTTCCAAGAGAGAAGTTCCACAACACTAGAATATATACAAAGAAATGCAGTTAGTGTGGAAGCAAACTTGTCAACTAAAAAGTCAAAGACAAAGGGTGAGAGAAAGGTAACAATCAAAGAAGAAACATCCACATCCTCTGAGGTAAAATTGGATACTTTGATTAGGACAGTGCAAAGAATGGTTGAAAGAATGTCCATCACAGAAAGACAATCGGAAGCAGAGGCTAGAAATCCTTATTTTTGAGGCCAGCAACAACAGCCTCAGTTTAGGATTAAACAAAGAGAAAAAAGGGCTCCTGAGCAGCCAACACAACAAAAAATTCAAACACCTTTGCAGCAAAATAATGCTCAAGGGGTTGAAGACGAAGATGAGATAGTGGAGGAAAATCATTTCTTTACAGTAGATGGCCAAGCTATATTCTTGACAGAGGATGAAGAATATGTTGAGAAAACATATTTGCCTAAAGATGAAGATTATATACTTGCTAATGATCACGATTTGGAGGTTGAGTCCAATGATTACCAACGGGGTTATTTAAATGCACTCAGCTCGCAACAGAGGCAATATTCATTGAGAAGTAGAGATGTTCATGTCACTCCTATTCAGAAGAGGGTATCCCAGCAAGAAGATACTTAGCCTAAGAAAAATCCTCAAGGTAATCAAAACGAAGAAAAGGAGCCTGCAACTGCAAATCAGATCAAGATCAATCAGCCATATACAAGAACACCAAGCAAAGAAAAAGAAAGTTAGAAGAAGGAAATTGCAAAAAAGGACCAGCCCGACAAGAGGGACACTGCCATTAAAGAGGTAGATAAGGAGTCCAATATTTTTAGCTCAGAATATGAATTTTCGAAGTTAAAAGTCTTTATCCCTTTAACTGAGCTTGTAAAAAACAATCAATATAAATCTCACATGGCCAAAATGCTGAATGTAGATCCCTCGTTTGATATGGTAAATGTTGAATATGACCAACCTGAACTCATTTTTGGTCTAGCCATAGATGGTCAGTTATAGGATAGTGAAGTTCCCCCATTCTATCTCAGTCTGATAAATCATCAATGTATCCTTCACAATGCCATGCTTGACTCCAGAGCTTCCCATAACCTGATGCCGAAGGCCATTATGAAAAATTGGGCTTGGATATAACCCGTCCTTACCATGATTTGTATTCCTTTGATTTTGGTAGAGTACATTGTCTTGTTCTAATAAATGATTTGGTAGTTTCCCTTGAGAAAATCCCAGCAAAAAATGTCTTGATGGATGTGGCGGTAGCGAATATACCGCCACCGTTGGGCATGTTACTGTCAAGGTCTTGGGGAGCGAAGTTAAGAGGTACTTTGAAATTAGATTTCTCTTATGCCACCATCCTGGTTTTTGGAAAATTGAGGAAGTTATACCGGGAAACAAAGATGAAACACATGTGGTTTCAAGCTTTTGTGGTTATCACTTATTGAATAAATCTCCGAATTTTCCACAGTGTTATAAAATAATGGTCGACGTTTTGAATCCCAACGGGGATCCATCTTCAGGATGAGAGTTGAATTGAAGAATGAAAGAAGGACAAACAAGACAGGGTTTATATTGTGAAAAATGAGAGGAAAAGAGCTGACAAGAACTTGATTAATTAATTCTATTAAAATATTTAATGAATTTTGTTTTAATAAAAAATTTCTTAATGAATTTTGTTTTAATAAATAAAATTTTATAAATTTCAATAAATTTATTTTATTTTATAAATTTTTGTACATATATATCTTGAATCATTTATTTTGCTTAATGATAGTGGTTTGAATGATGTAGATAGTCAGCTCATAGAAGTAGAAGAAATTCCAGAAATTTCCAATAGTGTCAAAGCAGTTTTAGACGAGAAACAAGGGAATCAGCCTAGTTCTTCAGAGCAGTCCTTAGATAAGTCAGAAAAAGGTTCAGAACAAATTGAATAAGTGGTCCAAAAATATGAGACAAAATAGAACGCAAAATATCAACATCTGGATGATGAGAATGGTCTTTGGACCATGGATTTCGATGGTGGCTTAGGGAAAGATGGGTCAGGCATAAGAATTCAGATCCGTAGTCCTCTTCATCAACCAGGTAAAGTTCCAAAAAGTGTAAGATTATGTTCATATAAGTTGGCTTTTGATTGTTCTAATAATGAGGCGGAGTATGAGGCATTGATCACTGGCCTCAAAATTATGAAAAAGTTGGGTGCAAAAAGAATTTGTGTTTATGGCGACTTTGAGCTTGTGATTAAACAGGTAAAAGGGTAATACCAGGCTAAGCATCCACGAATGAGAGCATACATAAATGTTGTGCTTGATATCCTAAAGATGTTTCTTGAATATACATTGTCAATAGTACTGAGAAGTCAGAATCTTATGGCAGATTCGCTTGCTACAAAAAGTAATTTCAAGATTCCCATATATTCTAATAAGAAATTTGAAATTCATGTCAAACATCGACCAACTTTCCCTGACAACTTGGGGTATTGGAAACTATTTTTGCATGACAATCAGGTCAACAATTTTATGCAAAATGAAAATGAATTCTAGAAATCCTTTATTGATGAGGTTTATGATAAATATGATCAAGTCATTGAGGCCACTCAAGTTGATGTATTACAGTTAAAGGATAACAACATTCGAAGGGGTCTTGTACCTTTGGAAGAATTATTTGATCAAGATGATGTTGCTAGGAAGCCAACCATGGTTCCTACTGAGAAAGGTGCCGAGGATGTGAATATTGGAACAAAAGACAAGCCCAAGAATGTCGCTTCTTAATGGATATTCAAGATACAATCATATTTTAGTGCATAAAGATGATCAAGACAAGACTGCTTTCACGACACCTTGGGGCACATTCAAGTATGCTAAAATTCCATTCGGGCTCAAGAATGCAGGGGCCACCTTTTAGTGGGCGATGGACATAGCCTTTGTAGATGAAAAGGATGTTTTCTTAGTTGTGTATCTTGATGATTTGACAAATTTTTCTCATTCTGATGATGAGCTTTTATAGCATTTGAGAATCGTATTTCAGAAATGCAGGAAATTTGGGATTTCTCTTAATCCCAAAAAGAGTATTTTTGCCATGGAGGAGGGAAAGCTTCTCGGTCATATCATCTCCAAATATGGTATCCAGGTTGATCCTTCTCAGATTGAGGCTATTCAACAAATTGATTTTCCATGCAACAAGAAAGAGATTCAAGCTCTAAATGGTAAGATGAAATTCTTAAGAAGATTTATTCCAAATCTTCCCGAGCATATTAGAGAAATGACCAACATGCTAAAGAAGGAAAATGAGGTAAAGTGGTCCGAGGATGCCAATTTTTTTTTAATTTAGTGAAGTTTTCCTTAAATACAGATCCTATTCTGATAAGCCTTGATTACTCCATTGATTTCATCATATTTTCATTCTCCTCCGAATGTTCCTTGGTTGCGGTTTTGATGTAAAAGAAGGATAAGACAGAGCAAACCATTGTATTCTTCAACCGTACCATAAGGTATGCAACCCTTAGATATAACATCATTGAGAAACAAGCCTTGGCCCTGGTAAAGGCATTGAAGGACTTCCGAGTATATATCCTTCATTCGCATATTCTAGCCTATGTACCCAATGCAACAGTGAAGGATGTTCTTATGCAAACTGATCCGGAAGGAAGAAGGCGGAAGTGGATAGCAGCTATGTTAGAGTATGAACTCAAGACCTAGCCCACAAAGCTGATCAAAGGTCAGGGATTAGCCAAGCTCATGGCTGAATCAAATTTACATGCTCTTGATATCAATCTCATTTAAGTTTTGTCCGATGAAGAAAATGATGGCACACTCATACATGTATCTGATATTTTTCTCTCATCTCCTTGGTATTCCGACATTATATATGTTCTTCAACATCTTAATCCTCCGCCAGGCATGTCTAAAAGTAAGGGTAGGTCATTAATGTTGAAGGCTTCCAAATACTGCATTTTGGACAATGCTCTTTGTTGGAAAGACCCGGGAGGTGTCTTGCTGAACTGTTTAGTAGAAGATGAAGCCAAAGAGGTAATGAATGATTTCCATAAGGGAGATTGTGGAGGTCACCTATTTTGTAAAACCATGGCAAATAAGGTGTTGAGGGATGGTTATTATTGGCCTACTATTTTTGCAGATTTATATAAAACAGTGATGCGCTGCCATGAGTGTCAGATATTTCAAGGTAAAAGGAAGCTTCTTTTGTTACCTTTGCAACCTATTTCTGTGCAAGCACCATTTAAATAGTGGGGCCTTGAATTTATCGGAGAAATTCACCTTGCATCAATTGCCCAACATAAATGGATCTTAACAACTACCGACTACTTCACCAAATGGATCGAAGTGATCCCAAGAAGGCAAGTAACAAATTTAGTCTTAATTCAGTTTTTGGAGACTAACATTTTGTCTCATTTTGGTTGTCCTCATAATATCATTACAGACAATGCGGCTGCATTCAAGTCGAAGAAAATGGTTGAGTTTTGTGACAAGTACAACATCAAATTGGGGCACTCAACTGCATATTATCCGCAAGGTAATGGATTGACAAAATCTTCTAATAAACCTTTGATCAATATCATAAAGAAGACGTGGGAGGTAAACAAGAAGAACTGGAATAAGAATCTTTTTAATGCTTTATGGGCGGACATGGTGAGTAGTAAGAAATCAATAGGAATTTCTCCTTTTCAGCTGGTATATGGAGTAGATACTGTTTTTCCTACATCACTTGCAGTCCCAGTTATGAAGTTGTTACAAGAAGTAGGTAGTGAAGAGAATGATGTGCAGTGCCGGATAAATAGGATGATCCATCTTCAACAAATAAGAGATGAGGTTTTTCAGAACACCTCAAAGCTTCATGAAAATATAAAGAAGGTATATGACCGCAAGAAAAAAGCAAATGATTTCAAGATTGGAGATGTGGTCCTCCGTTGGGATGCTAGAAATGAGGAAAAAGAGAAGCACGGTAAATTTCAGAACCTGTGGAAAGGACCATACAAAATTTCAGCCTCTCGCGGACAACATGCTTTCCTATTGGAAGAAATGAATGGAGAAGATTGTTTAGGAGGACCAGTAAATGGTAGGCTCCTTAACCATTACCTTTTCTGATGCAAATTTCTAAAAATTTCCCAATTCCATTGTACATATCAGTGTAATTTTTCTACAAAGTGTGAAGCAGAGAATCATCGGAGTTTGGAGCCCAAGGTGAAGGCCATAAATTTCCATTGGTTTGCTGTTATTTTCAAAGTTTAGTCAAAGTCAAGTCAGTTAAGTTTTGAGTCAGTTTATTATGTCAAAATTTTCAGTATTTAGTCTGGTTTTTAGCTTTTGACTCCATGCCTAATGGTTAGGCTACTTGGTCTACAGTGTTCTTGACACCTCCAAGGAGCTGCCATCCCCAGCTGGAGCCAATGTTAGTGCCAATATTTTAATCCTGTCACCATTGGTAAAATGGACTTTTATCATGTCTTAATAGGGTCTCGAAGTCAAAATTTTTTCATTTCACAAATCTTCAAGAAAAAATTTGGTCACTTGGCATTAGGTATAGGACTATTTCAACTCTTTCCAAAATTTTAAATTTCTGGTTCATGTCATCAAATAAGCTGAGTGTATCAAAATTCAGAGGTTTTCATTATAATTTCATTGATCTCCATCATGATTCCATTCAGTTAAGAGTATCCATTAGGTCATCAGGGTTTCAAGGTCACCAAACTGCCATTTCATGCATAAAATCCAGCAATTGGAGGAGTGGTAATAGGCAAGTATCTTCAATAAATTTTGATTTAAATCTAATTTATGTTTTTATATGTAATAATGTTTCTAAGGTTCCAAATTTGCAAAAGGTCCTAAAATCCAAAGGGCTTAAAGAAAATATGAATTGGTGAGGTGGGCCATCCTACCTCCTTAATTACTATGACATCAAAAACAAATCAAAATGCCTATGGAGGATCTAAGCAAACTCACTTTTACTTTTCATGTCTTTAGATCCCCTTGAAATCATTGTGAAAATTAAGAGAAGGCAAAATTTGTGAGAAAGGGAGGGTTTTTTTCTACGTTTTTAGAGAGTTGAGACCCTTTCGCGACCTTTCTGCGGGCGCGACCCTTTCGCGACCTTTTTACAAAATTGGCAGGGTTTTAAAATGCAGGGTTTCTTCATGTTTTTAGAGTGAAATTCAGAGTTTTGTTAGCTTCCAAAGATTTTTCAAAGATACATACAGCTTCTATAAACAGTAAGTGATCATCTACACCATCTTTTCAGTCAATTTGATCAAGGATAAAGTGCTTTCTTTTCAGGGTTTTCTCCTGCAAAGTTTTTAGCAGTTTTCATTCTCCATTCTTCAAAGTGAATAACCCTAGATTTAACTCACCCAAATTATCACTTATACTTCATGAAAGCCCTAGCCTACTCACTTCCTATCACTCACTACCTATTTACCATTGAACTCATCAAACCCTACCCTTTTGCTAATTTTCCATTGCACAATTCACAAACTCCTCACCACACCATTCCATCTCATGAAATAAATTTGCAACATTAATGTCATACTTCCCTTTGTATCCTCAAAACCCTTGAGGAAACTTCCATACCATCACTACCTTTCCTCTTTTTTCAAAACTACTGTGACCTATTATCCAAACCCTAAAGTTGGCTAGGGTACTATCCTTCAACAAGTTTCATGGAGAGTGAAAAGAAAGTGCACAAGGGAGGATATCATTCAAGATTTGATCTAATCAGTCTGAGTGAAATCAATGCTTCTTCATTTTTTAAAAGATGTTTTATAAATGATGGTTGTATGAATTTTTGTGAGATGATCACAGAGGTTCGATCTTATGTTCCTTTGACCAGCCTCTTTGCCCAAAATTTTCACATAGACAAAGCTGTCATAGCAGGTGTTGAGTTCAATGTTTCAGCAGACATTATATCTTTAGCCACATGTATTCCAAATCAGGGTGAAAATTGGTTCAAGGGTATGGAATTGCAACCAAATCCTATCAAAAGCCTAAAATCAATCCAAAAATACATGGAATGCGATATAGCTTTGTTCACTCGGCAAATGGGTTACACTTACTTATTCATTGCATGCTTACGTGAACAATAAAAATAAAGGTTGAGTCATTAAAGTAGCCATTTGGTTGTATGAACATGAGCACTTTTTAATTAAAAAAAACTACATCATTCTTGAGATCGACAATGTTTCCCCTACATTGTAGTTACCATCTTACTTCTGGATAGTCATTTTCCAAAGCAAGATTTTTATTTATTTAAGATTACAAAGTGACAAAGAAGGCGAGAGAATATTAGAATAGATCGATTTAATTCATAGATTTCCTTACAAAATAAATGTATTTTCCGAGGTTTGATTATGCTTTAAGTGAATCAGATTTTATTTTTCTAAAGGATTTTGTTACACAGAGAGAAATTAGGCAGAATTAGTGCAGATTTGTTATGATATTTGTGTGTTTATCTTTCTTAATATGCTTTAAGAATGGTTTGGATTGGTCTTGAGTTTTAATTCCTTTCAGCATATATTTAATATTCCTCAGTTTGAATCAATATACATTGCTTGGTTTCCAGTCAATTAGTGGCTAAGGTTTTCTCTTCTGTTCCTATAATTAGGGTTGTCATCCTTCCAAAATTTGTTTATCAATTTCCAATAGTTAGGTTATCTTTGAGCTTTCAGGATTGGTGTTTATGTTTTCTCAAGTTGCCTGTGAAGTGTAGGTGATCAAATTTGGATCAAGGACCTAAGTGACAACTCAAATTTATAAGTGTTTGAAAGTGTGTCGAACTTGAGTGACCGGAAATATCTCGTCTTCCTGATTTCGGCACCACAAACGGTTCGAAAAAATAACACCATATGAAGAAGTTATCGCGATTTGAAAAGTCCAGTAAAATGAGATTTTTGACATTTGACTAGGGTTGAATGGGTTTTTGAAAAGTTAAAAAAAAAATATTTCAGGGAATATTCCTTAGAATATTCCTTCCAGGCCAATCACAATGTGACAAGTGTCGAATGGTTATTCGTTGCAGGGTTTTGTGGGCCAATGAAAAGGCACCGCGTGGCTAGCCCTGAGGCCGCCACATGGCCCTTGAACCACCGTTTAAAATTTTGGTTTGGGTCCCCGGAGTCGACCTCGCGACCTCCCAGCGCGCACACACAAGGCTTAACCATCTCCGCTACAGGTTATTGCTTAACCCCTAAGGGCATGGGTAATATTTAAATTTTGTTATGTTTTATGTTGGGGGTTGGAGGGGGACAACCCCAAGGGAATATGGCCTTAGCCATGAACCAAGGGGATAAAACCACCAGCGATAAAACTGCAACACAACAGTTTAAACCCATATCACATGCTGCGGTCACGAAATGGTTCCTTCTCGCAGTTATGAAACCGTCACCGTCAGTGTTCCGGAGATAGCGTGATCACATGGCCACGTTCGATATTTTATGTGATCGTTAAATCATCTGACGGTTTTGTTAACCAACTCTTTAAAACTAGAGTTCAACACTTTATCACTGTAGTTTGTGCGTAGTTCTCACTGTCGGTTACAGTTAGAAGATCGCGGGGCTTGGGGGGCATATGCCCAACACCCCAACCGTTAAGATAAATTCCACGGTTATACTGGCAGAGCATTTGGAGCGCGCCCCAAATTTAGGGTAGAGACGCTACTTTTGGAGTTTAACTATAGTTGCTCCACATTTAGTGGAGCTATTTTAAGTGAAACTGGATAAAATTGATTATACTCTATCTTGAGCATTATTCGACCATTCTTGGAGTGTGAATAGTCAATTTTGACTTTATTGGACATTAAAGACTCAATGGAGAGGGTTTCAAAGCCATCAAAGAACTTATGAGCGTGATTTTTCTTCATAGAAGTTCTAGGGGCCATCAGGGCCGCCAGGAGCCAGCAACAGAATGAGGGCTAGCCAGGGCAGCTAGAGGCCTTACTCAGAAAACCAATAGTATTTTTGGATATTTCAGACATTCTGGAACTAATGGCAAGTTTTTCAGAGCCAGTAGAGGACTTCTGAAGGCCGATATGCTTCAGAGAAGTTGCAAGGGCCACTAGGGGCCAGTAGGAGAATGAGGCCTATCCAGAGCAGCCAATATCCATTCTCAGCAAAAAAGTAGTATATTATGACTATTTTGAGCCTTATGAATCCAATGCAAGGATTTGTAGAAGCTTTTGAAGACTTCTGAAGGTTTATATGCTTCAGGGAAGTTTTCAATGAACCTAAAGCCAGGGGGTGCCACCAGGTGTTGGAGGCGTAACCGGAGCAACCAAAGGCCAATTTCAACAAGTGAATAGTATATTATGACTATTTTGGAAATTATAAATCCAACGGAAGGATTTTAAGAGTCATTTGGAGACTTATGAAGGTCGATAAGCCACAGGGAAGTTTCGGGCAGCCAGGGCCAACAGTGGATGGAGGCCTAGATTGGGGAGCCAGATCTCATTTTGAGCAAATGATCAGTCTATTTTGGAGGTATGATATGTGCCGGAGATAGTAGGTGAGGTTTTAGGGATAGAAAATGATTTCTTAAGGAGTTAGTGCCACAAAAAAGCTCAGGGAATCTTAAGGGTGCCGACAAAAGAGGTCAAGTCTAAGGGAACCTAGGTCCGTCTTCAGAGAGATAACATCCATTCCAGGGGTATGATGGTATTATAAACCCAATGGTACAATAAAAATAACCATTGGAGTTGAGTAAGTTACTTGTAAATTAATTTTTACATCATAATCACAAAGAGCCAAGTCAGTTGACAAAGGCTCAAGGAGACGTAGCCCATGATATTCGAGTGAACTCCTTTATTAAATTTGTTGTTATATGTTGATGCTTATTTTCTGCACTTTATGGTTTTTGTACATGCTTAATATCAAAAAAAAAATGTGTAATTCCTCACACTTAAAGCATTAAAACAATTTTAAAGCACATACACCTGAATCAAGAATTCAATTCCGCACAATCAAGTATAAGCTAGATCTTAATTTGTTTAACTAAGTGGGAGGTGCTTGAAAAGCATAACAAGTTATCCACCCATTACAGATCAATAGGATTCAAATTAATTATTGAGACTAATGCTTAAGTTAGACTATAATTCAATTTGCAGGTTTCTAGGGCCTCTCTCTTTGGCATTTCCAGTGCTGCACCTGAAAGCTTACGAACTCCCAGATTGAAAATTAATGTTGTTGTAGAGATATACAAAACACCCAATGAAGAACTCACAAGTGCATAATTTAATATTTTTCTTGAAGATACAAATAATATTATTAAATATTTGATTTCAACATTGGATGATTTGCAAGAAGAACAAAAAAGGGATGAAGAAACACTGCTGATCTATTGTGCCAATTGTATGAAGAAGCACTTCCTTGGAAAGTGTCCACTCAGTAGCCTAAAAGTTTTTTTGGAATTTGTGAAGACGCTCATGCAACAAAAAATTTCCATTCACTGCCATGATTACTAAAGGTACTCAAGATATCAAGTAAGGAATCAAATCAATTTCCAGGTATAACTTAAAACCCATCATCATTTAGTACTTGGACAAATTATTATTATCTGGAACAGGTTCCTCAACATGTTTATAATCCCGCAGTTCCATGGAAAATTTTTAATCCTCCTCCAATTGAATACCCTAATTGATGGCCACAGTGGCCCTCTTCCTTGAGTCAAATACCCCAATGGCCTCGTGAATGGTTTGGATCCTTTTCCTTCCGTGTTTCTTTCATGCAAAATCAACAAAAATCACAATTTCCACTCAATGCGCCATAAATTTATCATCCTTCACGGTCCTAGTTACTTTTGCAATATTTCTTTAACCCTAACCCTAATCCATACCCTATCCCTTATCCTAATCCATACCCTATCCCTGATCCTATTCCATACCCTAGCCCTTATCCTAATCCACACCATAACCCTAGTCCAAACCCTAAACCTAGCCCTTATCCAAACCCTAGAC